>CM044011.1:33148818-33546043 GCA_024085815.1 Flaveria linearis
ACCCTTCGACGGTTGACTCTCAAACCGGCCTTCTCTCGCCTCTCGAGCCTTAGGCTCTGATACAAATGTTGGTTTTCAGACCCCTTTAAACACCACACACAACACCACAATTTGGGATGATTTTCTCTATGTATTGAACTTCACGAAGTAAGGATTACAAGGGGTATTCAAAACGTAAACAAACACCACTATTTACAATAATAAAAAACTAACATAAGTTCCATGAAATGGTCCACGATTCTCCTGCTTTCATGCAGACTCCACCATTCAATTCTAAATGATCTCCAACAAAATTGGTCACCTCCCCACTAAGTCAGATTTAATCACACTCTCTCAAACCCAAATTAACATGTGATTAATTAATATGTTTTTAACTGATCTGGATCCAACTCTTGATCCGCTATCCATGAACCGTTGACCCATGACTCATGAACAACTCGATTAATCCACAATGTGCTCCGTTTATTCTATATTGTTTGTTTAGCCAATTAAAATATTTTAATCCTTCAGAATATGCATGGTTTGTATTTATCCCTAGATTATGGATTAATCATCACTTGTATTTAATTCATCATAGTATTTAGAAAATACTTATAATTTGCAAATGTATGTCTTTGAAAATTCGATCTAATGCGAATTCTATTGTAATTATTATAGTCAGTGTGATTGATTATGTTCTTTTGTGATCGTCTTATGTTCTTAGTTATGAACATTTGAGTGTCTGTGTTAAAGATTTGCATTGTTGAGTATGTTTCTGTCATTCTTAACAATTTTAGAGATTAGTTAGAATCTTTTGCTAATCAGAAGAAGCCATCATTATTATATTATTTTCTTGCTGCCTTCAATTTATGTGCCCTCCAAAGTACACGTTTACTCTTTTTTTCTTTCTTTGCTACTACTTGAAAACCATAAACTTTTGCCCTTGCTGTCACTAGAACTTCCCACATATCTCATAGAAACCAAATTCCTTTTTTTATTTCTTTCTCACACGAATAGCAACAAAAACTCCTGGACGACACCAAAAAAACCACTCGTCTCCTATTATCCTGATCGGAAACCCTAGGTTCTTTTTTGAAAGTGTGATCAGTGATCACACACAAAAGTTGCGATTGATGTTAGAGTTCGACAATGGTAATCAAAGCAATGAGACACACATGAGTTTTGTGGGAGGACAATACCATGACGTTCTTTTTTTTTTGTAATATTCAAAGCAAAACTCTCTCTTAAAGAGATTACAAATCACTTGATCACTATTATAGACTCACTACCCTTGAAAAACAAGAAAACCTAACAAAACACTCCTACTCATACAATGACTCTTTAAAACTTGGATAAGATAGACAAATAAAATCAGATAAATGATCTAATACAGAAGTCGATTTATGTGTTGATCCAATCTACACCGCAATAAGGACTAAGCTCACAAGTGAGTTTGAACAAATGATGACATTGCACTTGTTGATCCGTTATTATTTGATTATGAACTCATCGGCATAAATTGTTGGTGGTTTGATAGCAATTGGTTTCTCTAACGCAGAAACTCCACCTCTCACTGGTGACTAATGTTGTTGTCGGATTCAATCACCCCTCGATCGAATTACAAGATTCCACACAACTCTTCTAATTGTAGTTACCTTGTATTTGTGGGTCAAGTCTTCGTTTGGTTAAAACTTATCCCATAGGTCTCCAACTTCACCGTCTTTAACAATTTAGTGTGAATCAAGTTTAGGATTAACTCAATAAAAATTTTGAGGTGTGCATGTACCCAAACCTGGCTAAGGAATTAATCCAAACTTTGGTCTTATTGGTTCAGTCTAGAGTTTGTATATTTATCAAAAACCGGTTTCCAATCAAAACAATACAAACCCTAGACTGAATTGCGTTATATGCCTAAAACCCTAGAAATGTCCTTTGCTAGTAGTTTTAATTGTATTATTGTGTTTCAATTACATCATCTGAAAGCTAGAATCGATCATGTGTCTTGTGTAACATGGTTTCCCGTACCAAAGGAGTTCTAATATTATTCCTTACTACTTGTGTCAAATGTTTATAAAATTCTCCTGTTTGTTTGTTTTCTGCTGTAGATTTAGTGTCCAAGGTTGATGTTGCTATTTATAAATTTCAAGAGTATTTTCAACAAAGAGGCTTGAGTTTATGCATTTTATTGGTCTAACAAATTAACAAAACACTGTTTTTGCAAAGAATGTTTTATAGGTTGAATACAAACAAACAAAATATTCCACTAAAAGCAGAGTCTGGAGGTAGGTGGTGACGAGTTTTTCCTCTATCTTGAGAGAAAAGACCGCTTCCAAAGAGACTCCCGACTCGAAAATAACAATAATTCTCTATATATGGATATCAACTCAAATTTAGAGTCGGTTTTGTGATTGCATAAAGGCATATGTGATCTTCATATGTACTATGTTTCGATGGCTTTAGCATCTTTATTCCATGGACAAGTCACAAAGGTTTTGGGTTTTGCTTTGGGCCTGGCTAGTTTGTAAGCTGGAGAGCCGGCCCAGTACCACCGATTGGGCTTAGTCCAGTCTTTGATATCTTTCTGTGTTTCCTGTTTTCGGTGTCTGGTCCAGAATCAACTGAAATTGTTCAATGGTTACCGGTAGGCCTTAGGACTTGGGAGTGTACAAACCGATTTTTTTTTTAACTGACTACATACTCGAACCTCAAACCGGTGTGGAACGGTTTTGAAACCGGTTTTTTTGTACGGTTAAATCAGTTTTTCTTATTTGAACCGTTTTTAAAGCTGGTTTGGGTGTCGGCCTACCAACTAGTATACAAACCGGGGTTTGAATCCGACTGGAACCGGTTTGGCTAAAATCGGTTTTTTCCCAAACTGGTTCTTTTTCCCCCCTCTATTTATCTCGTTCAATTGATGATGTACATTTTTTATTATTTGTAAAGGTGATTTAATAATAAACCAGGATGCTGGTAAAAATACAAAGAAACCAATCAAAATACAAAGAATACCCAGGACTCTTAACAATTTTTAATCTTCCTAGGCCTTCGAGAAACACAAAGAGATGACGTGGACAAAGCCGGGAAGAAAACCTGACCCCGTCCCTCACAACCTGCTCCTCGGTTAGGTAGCTTTTTGTGAGATTCTAACATGTACAAAGCAAGATAAAGCCAGCAAAGGGGTGACCCGACCAAATGTCTTTCTAAATCAAAGTGTGATTATCCAACCCCAACCGTTTGTTTTTACGGTAAATGTACGACCATGATTCAGATGATATGTTTTTTTTTAAATCGAGCCCACATATCCATTTACCAGTCGGGCCCCGCACCTCCAACCCCTTCAAAAGAAACCCACAATTGGAAAAATTTGGCTCAACCCTGAGCATATCTGCTTAGAGTGAGAGTTGAATCCAATACCTTCCTATATTTACTTGTCTTTGCTCAACCCTGGCTCAACCCGTTTTCTTTTTTTAAAATACCATTAACGTCAACCCCCGTTTGAAACATCAAATACAATATTTGAGGTATTAAACCAAGCCCCAAAATGGATTTTCTTGCAATTTTATGGTTTGAAAGTGGCAATGAGCCATGGATAGCACTAATATGTTCATGCTTGATTTAACCGCCACCAGCACTTGAAAATTGATGCTATTTTAAAGCTCCTTAGATCATTAACCCCCGAGACTTTGGTCTCATGACTAAGTCCCAAGAGAGTTTTTTTCCAAAGTAGTGTAGTTAAAAATTTTATTTACCAAACTGGTGTATTTTGAAAATATTACTAAAATGATGTACTTTTGATATTCTATTATTTCTCACCCCTACTTTCATTGGCTACTTAAAAAATCTTATTTAAAAAGTTTTTCTAATCCATTTAAGATAATATCTTTAAATTTTTTGAAATGTTTTTTGAACCTTTTTATACTTTTCTAGATAAATTTTTTATAAGTTTCTTTCAAATATGCTTTACAAGAACGACTTTTTCAAATGTTTAGTCCTTGTATTAAAATGATATGTTTTTTTTTACTGTCTATAACCTTTTTTAATAAAGAACATATCTAAAACAGGTTTGTAACGCTCTAAAACACATTTTTATAATATTAAAAAATATTGTAGGAATATTTTTAAATATATCTAATCATGATATTAAATATAAATATTTTTTATTTCCTCTAACCTTTTGAAATCAAAATGATTTTTTATTTATTTACAAGCTTTTAGATAGATATGTTCTTTATTTCAGTAACTTTAGAAATGTTTTAGAGTGTTACAAACTGTTTTAGATATTTTTTTTTAAAAATGTTACAAACTATTTGTCTACTAAGGGAACAAAATAAATTATAAAGAAAATGTTTACAAAAATTAGAGAAAAAAGGTTTTAGAAAAATTAAATAAATTGTCGTGATATTTTATAGTAGGTTTTTGGAATGGATTTAATTATTTTTGGAATGTTACTTTAACTTTATCAATAATTTTAATTATTTAAACAAGTGGATACTATTTCAGTTTTATAGAAGTTAAAGAAAGTAAAAAACATATCACTTTAGTACAAGGACTAATATTTAAAAAAGGCGTTCTTGTAAAGCATTTTTTAAAAATAATAAAAAATCTAAAAAAGTATTAAAAATTCAAAAAACATTTCAAAAAATTTTAAAGATATTATCCTTAAATGGATTAAAAAAAGTTTTTAAAAAAGGTTCTTCAAGTAGTCAATGAAGCAGGGGTGATAAATAATAGAGTTTCAAAACTACACCATTTTAATAAATATTTTTTAAAGTATATCATTTTAGTAAATAAAATTTTTAACTACACTAGTTTGGAAAAGAAACTCGTCCCAAGAACCCACTGAATATTACATTTGGAATCGGATCTGCCTAAAGTAAATTTATTTAATATATTATAATTATCAACTTGCATGTACAAATGTATAAACAAGGCTTACAACCATTTAAGCATCTTTGTTTTTTTTTTTGTGATTTTTAATTTAATATATTATAATTATCAATTTTTAACTTTGGTCCCCTTACTTTCATATTATATAAAAATTTTGTCGGTCTAAATTTGCGAGTTAACATGCCGTAGCGTGCATGTATGATTCAATGTTTTTAGGCTTATTATTACCCGTTTAACAGACATGTCGCAACACGTTGCCACGCTGGTCCTAGATCAACTTACTAATCGTTTTATATTGTTTTTCGTTTCGCCTATAAGGTTCAACGTTTTTTACGTCTGTTTAATTTTTTATTTTTATTTTTTTCAAATATGAGTTTTTTCGGTGTTGGTGGTCGCCAGCGATTATGTGTCATTGGTGCTACTTAACATGATTTTACGCCTCCTCTGCAACGTGAAATGATTAATACTAGTTCCTCCTAATACTCTCTAATCTATTAACACTTTGTTTTGAAGCTTTAAACATTGAAAGTAATATAATGGGAGGGATCCAAGCATCGAGTTAACAAGCATTAATCTCCCACCATACGATATGCTATTCGCTTTCCAACTCGATAGCTTCTTATTGAATTTGTTGATAACTAATGATTAATGTTAGCATCTATGTGATTATGATTAATGCTTATAAAATTCAGTTGCATGTGATTAGGAGTGTTGTTTTGTTAGATTCAGACATGCTACTAAGTACTAACAACGTATGTAAAGGTATCTTTCTGACGGGTGATCTATAGGACAACCTTTCATAATGTTAAAAGATGAATTTAGTTCTCATTTAATCGTGAAATTATCTTGAATTAGATAACTACAGTTGCTTATGTTTCAGGTATGTTGGGAGCTAAAAATGGAGAAAACGTTGCTAGCGTGAAACGGAGTGACGTGTATGGAAAGAAGAAAAGAAGAAACAGAATATTCAGGACTCCACTGTAATTTACGGTGGCCACCGTAAGTTACGGTGGACCCTAAATCCTGAATCTTCCCACCGTAACACAGAAGATTTCCACCGTATCAGCCTTGTGGCTACCGTAACTTACGTGGCTACCGTAAGTTACGGTAGAGGTGACTTTCTGGCACAAGTGGATTCACATATTAAAATCACAAGTGGAGGTGCTTTTAAGGAGAATATGGAAATGTGATGATTTTTTGGCAGAAAGTATGGAACTTTTGGCTGGCTTGTTTTGTTTAAAACATTGGAAAACAATTGATTTAAGGAGTCAATTCCTTTGAACATGAATCATTGTGTGAGGATGAAGATTCAAGTCATGCTTAGCTAAACTTGTTGTGATCATCCTAGATGTAAGGTTTGCTTTTGAAACACTATGTTTGTGCTTGAATTTCTAGAATGATAACTTTGAATATTTGTTTGAGTTATTATGGTGTTTGGATATTTGTTTGTAAGTTGTTGATTGTTGTTTGATGTTAACACAAACCATACGTTCTTGGTGCCACGGGCAATTGAGATATCATGGAGGGATAAGGTTGGATAATTTCAATTGATCATCGAGTAGCAACCTCGCATTTTACAATCCGAGTACTTAGTTCTCTTTCATCACCAACGACTATTCAAGCACGAACCATGTCTATGTGGTTCTTTCTAGTAAGCATAAACATAAGTGTAGATTAAAACCTGAAATCTAGGGTGATCACTTGTTCTTAATCTGTTACAAAAGTACGTTGTGATTTGCAATATATTTAGTTATTATTAGTTCTTAAACCAAAACAATCCAATTCTTGATATTTAATTTTTGCATTTTAGGGCAATTGTAGTTAATTTACAGGACTATAAGATAAACACATATTCCACAAACTCCCTGTGTTCGATAACCCACTTACCGCTAGCTAATTAGTAGTATTTGGTTTTAAATTTGATTGAGACTTCGACCTCACGTCAAAGTTTGGCGCCGTTGCCGGGGAGTTGTGTGCAACGTGTGTTTGCTTATTAGTTTTGTTTTGTTATTTCGGTGTTACGCTGGTTGTGTGTAGTGTGCAGGTTTTGTTTCAGGTGTATGCATACCAGAAACTCGAGCTCATCATCACCATTAGTGTTTGATCCAGAATTTGAACGAGCTGCTCGCAGGAACAAAGTCTTACACAGACAAAATAAATTCAGTGGTTCACCAATAGCACCTACATCACCCGTTACACCACAAAACACAATGGATCCTCCCTCATCACCTCCCACTACGGGTCAAACAACACCATCCAAACCTTTACCCACGTTTACATCGACATCGGAAACTGAACCAACCCATACCCCATTACCTACAAGTACCCAAACCGAACATTCTTTTAGCTTTGACCCATCAGCACCCATTCCGCCCTTTTCATATTTCTTCCCAACAACCGGTCAAGCATCATCGTCTAAACCAGTACCAACACCACAACCATATCAATCCAACCCATCCATATTTCATACTCCCTCTACCTCTCAAATGCAAACGGATACACAATACCAACAACCTCAAGTTGTACAAACATCAGGAGCAGGAGGAGTTGGTGTTGATGGTGGTTATGGTGATGCACTTAGGAGACATGAGGAAGAAGGGTATACGTACGAAGGAGATGCTGATCAAGGAAATTATGTTTATAGTCAAGGACAAGCTATGCAAGGATATGGAGACTACAACCACAAGTTGTGCAGCAAAAAATTATACCACCACAAATACAACCCCAAGTGAGGCCACATGGGCCACAGTTTCAAGAGCAGATTCCTCCACAACCTGGGGGAGCAATCTTTCAACCACCGTTTCAGCAATTCATGCATCCAGGACCACAAATTCAAAGACCAATGGGTCCTCAGGGACCAAGATTAGGTTGGGTGTTCCACGAAGGCATAATTGGGATGCTGCTAGGGGTATTGAGGCACACTTTCGTCCAATCATCATAAATAATCCTTCACCAGTGGTCATTCCTCAAAACAATCAAGGGAGAACGTTTCAAGTCCGAACAAATTCACTTCAAAGTTTGCCAAAGTACAAAGGGTTAGCAACGGAAGAACCTTATTTTCATTTGGAAGCTTATGACTCAATTTGTAACACAATTGGTGGTCAAGGATTTTCTGCGGATGATGTCAAGTTGGTGTTATTTCAGTTTTCATTGGAGGATAAGGCAAAGAGGTGGTTCTACACTTTGCCATCCGCTTCAATTTATACATGGGCTGAGATGCAACAAAGGTTTTTGGAAGAGTTTTTCACAGCTCAAAAGACTAACGATGCTAGGAGAAACTTGAGAAGCTTCCAACAACAACAAGGTGAAATGTTTCATGAGGCGTTTGAGCGGTTTAACATGATGATCAAGAATTGTCCTCATCATGGAATTGAGTTATGGGAGTTGTTGAACGCTTTTCACGAGGGGCTGCATTCTGGAGATGCCCGGGATTTAATGTCTATCACAAATGGTACATTTGGTACAAATTATGAGCAAGACGATTGGGCATTTTTGGAACAAATGGCGGTTACATCAAAGAGGAAGGCTCGATCAGCAAGACGAGCACGACCGGTCATTACACGAGCTCCAGTTCATGCGGTGGATGATGGTAATGTACAAGCTACAAATCAAGTTTACAATGTTTGTACAAATTGCAATGAGTTAGGGCATACTGTGGATTCTTGCACGATAACTTTTGAACAAGTGGAAGAAGTGAATGCTCTTCAAGGTCAAGGGTTGGTGGAAGAAATTACAACATGAATTCAAATACCTATCATCCGGGTTTGAGAAATCATCCCAACTTCAGTTATGGGAATCCGGCCAATCAATCCAACCCGAATTTTCAAGGAAACACCCAAGGTAACTATGTGCCTCGCCAACAATTCAATAGTCAACACAATTACTGGGGTGGGAACAATCAAGGTGTCCAAAGGCAATCCCAACCATCGGGTAATGAGCAAGGTGGTTCAGCGGGTCATGTTACTTCAAGCGGGAATGAAGTTATGGATATTCTTATGATGATGCAACAGGAGATGCAAAAGAGAAATCAGTTGGATGATGCTCGGGCCCAAAAGATGAAATTCGTGACAAGGCCATTCAATCTTTGAGCATCCAAATAGGCCAACTCGTAACAGAAGTAGCAAACTTGAAGAAGAACAAAGGAGAGCTGCCAAGTGATACTGTGATGAATCCTAATCACCAATCTAGTTCCAAGAGCTCAAAACAAGTACACATTAATGCTTTGAAATTCACATCTCAGGTAAGTGTTCCTTTGTTAGATAAATTACCCATAAAACTCCCAGATCCAGGAGTGCCCTTGATTCCAATTCATATAGGAGACCTTAAAATTGACCGCGCACTTTTAGATCTAGGAGCATGTGTTAGCATCCTCCCCGGGCATTTATATGACAAATTTGATTTTGGTCCATTGAAATATGTTGATACCCTAATAATGTTGGCTAACCAAACACCCATTAGGCCTAGGGGTATGCTAACAGATGTCATTGTAAAGGTGAGAGATTGCTACTACCCAGTGGATTTTCTGGTGCTGGATTACACTTCTACTATCGAGAATTTACCACATTCAGTCATCTTGGGTAGGCCGTTTCTAGCTACTGCACAGGCAGTCCTAGATTGTGAGCTAGGAATGGTAAACATGAAGTTTGGTGAGAAGGTTTTGAACTTAAATATGTTTTTATTGTTACTAACCCTTCCATCAAGGAAGCATGTTTTGCTGTTGACATGTTAAAGGAAGTAAAAGAGGTTGCAGCTAAAGAAAAGAAGAGAAAGAGAAAGAGGAGAGCGAAGAAAAAGAAGGTGGAGAAGACGGTTGAACAAACTGAGATAGATAGTGAAGGTAAGAAGACTGGATGCAGCACACTTGTTGCACAAGTGTGGGGATGCGGGAAGGTGTGTCAAGTTTCCCGTCAAGAGTTGAAACATCCCACAAGGCCACCATAAGTCAAGCTATTCAGGTTGCATCTTCTCCTGTACAGTTTGTTTCTTGTTTTCTTTTGAGTAGTTCGGTTGGGTGGTAGGGTGGAGCTTATGATATGTTAATGTTTATGTGTCGGGGTTGAATTAAGGAGGTGTTAGTATCATAAAAATAAAAAAAATATATTTTCAACTTTTTGAGTCTTTTGTTGTGTTTATTTTGTTCCTTTCAAAACCATACATTGGGGACAATGTATCCCAAGTGTGGGGATAAGGGAATTTTTAATGTTTTTTAAAAAATTCAAGCAAAACATTGTGATAATTTGAACACCTTGGATTAACTCCGAATGTCACACCCCCGTTGATAGCGGAAACACGGGGAATGTGAGCTAGACGGGATCGTCATAACACATGGTATGCAATAGAGTAGCAATAATAATATGTTGACAAGCGTGTCATGACGACACCCGAACACAATTGGAGACTTGTGTCGTGTATAATCAATGTTCACGACAGCATAGTCATAAGCATAAACATAAGAAGATCACATAAACATTGATAATAGCTTGTAATGTAATATTCCCATAACTCGGGAACAAGTATACAAAAGGCCATGTCCAAGCTTTACAAAAGTAATAAACATAAAATGCATCCTAGGGTCTCCTCTAAAAGGCAGCACTCCTAGATCTTCAATTACCTTGATCACCTGAAAAGAAATGCTTAAAACGGTCAACATAATTGTTAGTGAGCTTCGCAGGTTTTAAGTAATAAAAGATGTTAAGATGAATACAATAAGTAAGTTTAATAAAAGTTACCGTGACTACACTTATGTATAGGCGGTTTTACTAGTTATAAATAGCTACAGCCAAGCCTATTCATCGGTTCCACCCGGGAATTGATGACTGTAAAGATAGCATTTCCAAAGCGTAAATGGTTTATAAATGACGTAGCAAGATCCACACAGCGCATACGTATAGTTTATAACCAAACCAATCCTTAGGTCCCATTACCAGGATTAATGGTTATATATAAAAGGTTTTCCATAGCATAATAAGTTTAAGGTGACGTAGCAAGATCCACACAGCGCATACGTTTAGGTTACAACCAAACCAATCCTTAGGTCCCAATTTCCGGGATTAATGGTTGTAGTGGATGATCGGCTTAGAAGAACCACACAGAAGAACCACACAGAAGAACCACACAGCCGAGAGCATCCAAGGTCAATGGCATCAACATATAGCATCAATCAACACATAACATCAAGTAGTAGTGCATAGTAGGGTGATACCACTAAGTCATACATAGGGGTAACATAGCCCATAGTTCAAGTTCACATAGCAGCAATCACAAGATAAGCAAGTTAAGATACTCATAGAAATAGTAGCCAACTTCCACTAGGGAAGGTGCCTGAAATCAAGTTATATAGGTGAGCATTCTTTTCCCCCAAGTTGAAATCATTTAAAAAGGTTTTATAAGAGTAAAAGGGGCCACGAAACTCACTGAATAGATGATAAGCACAACGATGAAGTATCCAAAGGGTTAGATGCTATGAACCGTCAAACACCTATAGACAGTTACTGACAAGCATTAATAATGATCATAAAGCATAAGATGATATCAATAGGCTCGGGCAGTTTCGGTTCGGTCGTGGGTAGTACACACACAAGCAGTCACACACATCTTAGACTAGATTATTTTAAATAGTATGTGCCTGTTGATAAGCGTTGACTTTAATCTTTGTGGTCAAGCTATGACACTTTATTAATATTACATTATCGTCGTGAGATCTCCGAAGAGGGGATCCATACGCACACACACATCATTAGTCATACAATAGGACCGGACGCACGACTGACACTCCATTCGCACGAGTGGACTTTCAGTCGTACGAATTAGCTACTTTCGTATGATTGAACCTTCATTCGTGCGACTAAGCACTCAGTCGTACCATGCAAGACTCAGTCATACACACGATTGGACCTTCATTCGCACGAATCAGCTTCATTCGTGCGATTGAACATTCATTCGTGTGATTGGCCTTTCAGTCGTACGACTCACACACAATCGCACTCTATTTCATCCGCATTGACTCAATCGCACGCATAGTCACTCGCATAGACTCATTCGCACACGCATTCAATCGCACACACCCATACGCCTGACTTAGTCGCACGATTTGCCCAATCGCACGGCTCAGTCACGTGACACACTCATACGCCCTACCCAGTCGCACGACTCATCCCAGTCGCACGGCTCAGTCGGCCGGAAGGCCCAGTCGCCCTGTGCAGCAGGTCGCGACTGCAGGAAGGTGCAGGGCGGCCTTCGGCCGCCCGAACACGAGTTTTACACCACCAAAACTTCCAGAACTCATATTCTAACATGTCTAGACGTGAATCACACACTAGAACACAACACACAAGCCCACACGACCTCATGTGCTCGGATGAACCCGAGCACCCGAAACCCTAAAAAAACGCAGCAGCTAAATCGAGCTAAAAACGAGGTAAGCGAGGTTATCTACCTGCTAGAAACGAGTATACACGATGACACTCAAGATTTGACGGTGAAAACGCGACAACGGACCCGATTTCGGTGCTAGTTCGAGAGAGAGTGAAGAAGATGAAGAAGGGGCGATGAAGATGAAGATGATGTGAAGAATGGCTGGGAAATGGGTATTTATACCCAGCCTAGTTTCTCAAATGTCAAGTTTAGTCCCCGCACTTTGCCCCCAGGTTCCCAAATTTTGTTTCGGTTGAAAACGTTATTCATTAGTCTTGTTTTTATTAATGATAAAATGTTGTTAATGATATTTATGATTTAAAAATGGTTTTATTCGTGTCATTATGTTCTTATAAAAACGGTGCGTTTAACGATAACGGGGGCAAATCTTAGAATAATGTCTTAAGGTAACGACAAGTCAAGCAACGATAGCACGCATATAAGGATAACTAAGCAAGCATACAGGCATAATATCCACACAGATGGGCTATAAAGGTGAGGGATGACCGACAACAAAATTAACAGATTACGTCGATAGACGGACCTTTGGTGACGGATGTCACAGTATCCCCAGTTGAGGGAATTTCGTCCCGAAATTCAACTGGTGCTAGGTCCATGGGTGTCATCCTCGAATAGGTATGGATATTTGAGTCTCATCTGATCTTCACGTTCCCATGTAAACTCTGGCCCTCGTTTGGAATTCCATCTTATACGGACGATAGGTATCTTGCTGCGCCTCAACTTTTTGACCTTTCGGTCCATGACCTCAATAGGTTCCTCCATAAAATGGAGGCTTTTATCAATCTTGATGTCCTCAATAGGTACGTGAAGTGATTCGTCAGCTAAGCACTTCTTAAGGTTCGATACATGGAAAGTATCATGTACACTGTTAAGCTCTTGTGCCAACCTTAATCGGTACGCCACCGGACTGATTCTTTCTACAATCTCAAATGGTCCAACATATCTTGGCGCCAACTTCCCTTTCTTTCCAAACCGTACGACCCCTTTCCACGGAGAGACCTTAAGCAACACTCGATCCCCAATGTTAAACTCTAGCGGCTTCCGACGGTTGTCGGCATAGCTCTTTTGGCGGTCTCTAGCAGCTTTGAGTCTGTCTTTGATTTGGAAGATCTTATCGGTGGTTTCTTGAATGATTTCAGGACCTGTTAGCTGGCTTTCACCAACCTCGGCCCAACATACAGGCGATCTACATTTCCGTCCATACAATGCTTCAAATGGAGCGCATCCAATGCTTGTATGGTAGCTGTTGTTGTAAGAGAACTCAATCAATGGTAAATGAGTGTCCCAGCTACCACCAAAATCGATTACACAAGCTCTAAGCATGTCTTCCAATGTTTGTATAGTTCGTTCACTTTGGCCATCTTTTGGGGGTGATAGGCTGTACTCATGTCTAATCGAGTGCCCATCGCTTTCTGTAACGTCTGCCAAAATCGTAAAGTGAATCGACTGTCTCGGTCGGATATGATTGACATCGGCACCCCGTGCCGCGTCACTACCTCTTTGATGTACAACCTTGCCAGCTTATCCATTTTATAGTCTTCTCGGATAGGCAAGAAGTGAGCGGATTTTGTCATTCGATCCACCATGACCCATATCGAGTCGTGCCCACTTGGCGTTCTCGGGAGTTTGGTAATAAAATCCATAGTGATGTTCTCCCACTTCCACTCGGGAATTTTAGGTTGTTGCAATAATCCTGATGGTTTCTGGTGTTCAGCCTTGACCTTTGAACAAGTCAAGCATTTGCTTACATATATAGCAATATCTTTCTTCATGCCTGGCCATCAGTACAGCTCTTTCAGATCGTGGTACATCTTGTCTGCACCAGGATGAACAGAGTATCGAGTCTTGTGTGCTTCATCCAAGACTAGTGTACGTACACCTCCCCATCTGGGGACCCATATACGATCCATGAAGTAATGTACGCCGTCATCCTTGCGACTCATTTGTTTATCCATCCCTCAGAATTCTTCTCCCGCAAGGTTTTCTTCTTTCAAAGCCTCACTTTGCGCAATTTGAATCTGAGCCTTTAGATTGGTTTGAATAGTCAAACCTAGCGCTCGAGCACGTAATGGTTTCACACGTTCTTTGCGGCTTAAAGCATCAGCCACCACGTTAGCTTTCCCCGGATGATACCGGATTTCACAATCGTAGTCGCTAAGTAGCTCTACCCAGCGTCGCTGTCGCATGTTAAGTTCTTTCTGATTCATGATGTGTTGAAGGCTCTTATGATCCGTGTAAATGATGCATTTGGTTCCATAGAGATAATGCCTCCATATCTTGAGTGCAAATACTACAGCGCCCAACTCCAAGTCGTGAGTTATGTAGTTCTTTTCATGCACCTTGAGTTGTCGCGAAGCGTAAGCAATTACCTTATCTCTTTGCATTAGCACACATCCCAACCCTTGATATGAAGCATCGCAGTATACCAATCCTCAGTTCCGTTCGGGAGGGACAGTATCGGTGCGTTGCACAACTTCTCCTTCAATGTTTGGAACGCCTGTTCTTGTGCTTTCCCCCAATCGAACTTCTTGTCTTTCTGAGTCAACAAAGTTAACGGTTGGGCAATCTTTGAGAAATTCGCAATGAAGCGACGATAGTATCCGGCCAATCCTAAGAATTGTCGTATCTCTGAAGGTGTCTGGGGTGTATCCCATTTCTTCACAGCTTCAATCTTGTCGGGTTCCACATGTATTCTATCTTTGTTAACCACATGACCCAAAAACCTCACTTCTTGAAGCCAGAATTCACACTTCGAGAATTTGGCGAAAAGTTTCTCTTCCCGCAACAGTTCCAGAATTGCTTGAAGGTGTTCTTCGTGGTCCTCTTTTGAATAGGAGTAGATAAGTATGTCGTCTATGAACACGATCACGAACTTATCAAGATAAGGCTTACACACCCGATTCATCAGATCCATAAAGACAGCTGGTGCGTTGGTCAATCCGAATGGCATGACCAAGAACTCATAGTGCCCGTAACGAGTTCTAAATGCTGTTTTTGGAATATCGTCCTCGAACACCCTTAGCTGATGATATCCAGATCGAAGGTCGATCTTAGAGAAATACGAGGCTCCTTGCAACTAATCAAACAGGTCGTCGATTCTAGGAAGAGGATACCGATTCTTCACGGTCAATTTGTTCAATTCCCTGTAGTCGATACACATACGGAACGACCCATCCTTCTTCTTGATAAATAACACCGGTGCTCCCCACGGTGAATGACTCGGTCGAATGAAACCTTTCTCCAGTAGTTCCTGTAGTTGACTTGACAACTCTTGCATCTCTGAGGGTGCTAGCCGATACGGTGTCTTAGCTATCGGTGTAGCTCCAGGAACTAGCTCTATACGGAATTCCACCTGTCGTGGAGGAGGCAATCCAGACAAATCATCAGGGAACACTTCCGGGTAATCCCGTACAATCGGAATGTCTGCCAATTTGTCTCTTCTTCCTTCTTTTCTACCACGTGAGCCAGAAAAGTGTAACACTGCTTACGTAGACCTTGGCGTGCTTTCATGCAGGTGATAAGCTTCAAGTTTCTTCCCGGTCGCTCTCCTTGTATTCTGAGTACTTTCCCGTTTGACATGGGGATCCGCACTACTTTATCTCGGCAAACAATCTCGGCTCCATGCTTAGACAACCAATCCATTCCCACTATTACGTCAAAGCTCCCCAACTCAAAAGGTATCATATCTATGTTGAAGACCTGGCCTTCCAATATTAGGGTGCAGTTCTTAATAATTTCATCTGCCTGTTCAACCCTACCATTTACCATTTCTACAGAGTAACTAGTTTCTAATCTACTGGCACTCAAATCAAGCATTTGCACAAACTCAGATGATATAAAACTATTATCTGCCCCAGTATCAAACAGTACAGATGCGAAGTGGTTATTGAGTAAGTGCGTACCCGTGACAACGTTCGGATCTTGACGGGCATCATTCGCTCCAATGACGAAGGCACGACCCCGTGCAGCATTTCCTTGGTTTCCTTGGCCTTGCGCACCCGCTATGGCCATTATCTGTTGCTGGTTGTTTCCCTGCAGACCCGGTGCCCTGTTCAGTCGGGGGCACATATTTCTGAAGTGGTCGAGGCCTCCACACTCATAACAAGCCCTGGCATTCCCGGTGGGGTTAACCGCGTTGATGGGTGCCACTAGGTTTGGCGCTACTCTACAGTCTCTTGCTTGATGCCCCGGGTATCTGTAGTTCAAACACACCCGGCACGGCGTTGCTGGAGGATGATGAAGATTACACCTGTCACATTTCGGGTGCGGCCCAGCATATTCCTTCTTCCCTTGAGTCACGGCCACAAAGTTTCTGGTCGTTTTGGCCCTCTTATCAGACTTTCCAGTGCCAGACCGACTTGTTTCCCCAGTCTCCTTCCTTTTCTCCGCTCCCCTACCCAATACTCCTGTTCTTATCATCTCGTCAGTGAGAGCGCCCGCTTTCAGAATAGCGCTCTGGATTGTAGGAGGAGCAGCTGCAGTTACCATTGCCCGGATTTGAGGCGCGAGTCCCCAAATGTACCTTTCTTTCCTCTTAGATTCCGGAGTGACTAAATGTGGAACTAGTCTAGCCAGCTCGTGGAATCGGTCAGTATAAGCTGCGTGCCCTGCCCCCACCATAGCATGATTCCAGAACTCATGCTCAAGCTTCTGCATCTCGTTGAGAGGGCAGTATTCCTCGGTAATCAAAGCTTTAAATTCATCCCAGGTCATCTACATCGCAGATTCCCTTCCCCTAGCTTGAACCTGGGTGTTCCACCAGGTTAGTGCTCGGCCCTGCAGTGAGCATGTAACATACTTGATCCGCTGGCTGTCAAGGCATTCGCTGATGTCGATCACAGCCTCCATTTTCTCGAGCCATCTAATCAGGGCTATCGCCCCACCTTTACCATCGAAATCTCGGGGCTTACAGGCCACAAACTCCTTGTAAGAACAGCCCCGTTTGGCGTTAGCAACCCCAGTTTCGTTACCGGCTGTACTAACATTTCCGGTCTCTTGGTTGCTTTCATTCCCAGTCGGGTTCCCATTATCCTCGTTCTCATTACCACCGTCCCCGTGGGGGGGTTTTGCTGTTGAAGAGTGTCGCTCACCTAAGCTACAATAGTTGGAATCAGGGCAGTCAATTGTTGAGCGATTAGGGCTGCCATATCAGGGTTTCCAGTCCCTTGGTTATTGCCAGAAGGGCCTTCATTTGTTATTGGAGGCCTACCCCTGCCTCTGCCTCTGCCCCTCGGGGCTTCACTTCCGCTACTATTGCTGCGGGTAGATCTTCGAGGCGGCATGTTCTATTCATACAAGAGGCAACAAATAAGCTTTAGTCACCTTAAGATACACAAGTACTCCACTTATCAAGTTCCAACGTTTCATGCTCAGGTCAGTCAAGATCACCATGCAGCCCATTTCAAGCATATTCTCGGTATACCGGTGATGTTTATATATAGGGTTCCCCGCAGTGTTCCCACCACACCCACGATGTACCGAGAATGATGTCTAATCCGGTTACATGACGTCCGACCTTCCTTCACATCATATCCATAATAATCCACCAAGTCAACTGAGCCCAAACATGTAATCACGTATAGTCTGGCGGAGGTTGTCTATCTCGCGTCCTTGAAAGGACTCAGACATAGCCTCCTCGGGTCGGTCTCAGTATCTGAGGTCTAGCGCAATGTATGATCTGTGAAGATCTCTTCAGGTCTCAATACCCGAATTTGGTTATGATAACTTGGCGCGCAGAGGGAACGGAAGATCCAATAGGAAGCATCTCATAGGGGTCAAGCACAAGGGGTCAAGCATAAAGTAAAAGATCACATAATAGAAGGATAACCAAACACGTAAGGTGGAACACATACACGAGATATATAAATGCACACAATCTTAAGCATGCAAATCTACATGAAGGTTCCTAGGTTATAGTCTAGGTCAAGTGTAATTGCCTAATTCTCTATAACCAATGGCTCTGATACCAGTCTGTCACACCCCCGCTGATAGCGGAAACACGGGGAATGTGAGCTAGACGGGATCGTCATAATACATGGTATGCAATAGAGTAGCAATAATAATATGTTGACAAGCATGTCATGACGACACCCGAACACAATTGGAGACTTGTGTCGTGTATAATCAATGTTCACGACAGCATAGTCATAAGCATAAACATAAGAAGTGTTGGATCATGATAAGGCTGGTGCAACCAAATTCACTTCATAGTCACTTTTGGTACTACATTAAAGGGCTTCCGAAGCCAAGCAAGAGATCTTCCGAAAGTCTGAAAGAGCTTCCGAAGACAAAGTGTGAGAGCTTCCGAAGACAAAGTCTGAAAGAGCTTCCGAAGACAAAGTCTGATGAAAGAGCTTCCGAAGACAAAGTCTGAAAGAGCTTCCGAAGACAAAGTCTGATGAATGAGCTGAAGACAAAGTCTGAGCTTCCAAAGACAAAGAAGACTCCAAGCCTCGGAAGAAGCAGTCTTCCGAAGTATAAGTGCCTTCGGAAGAAGTTATTCTTCCGAAGCACTTTATCCTTCGGAAGACATTACTATGTCCAGCAGATAAAAGTATGGTCCCTGACAGTCCGCTGCAGACCTCTGATACAGCATGGCATCTTCCTAAAGAGCCATGTTGTTGACCATACTTTATTCTACTGTTCACCTTTTTTTGATAGTACATGTTACCAACTTTAGTTGGTGACAAAAGGTAAGTCAGGGACATGTCCTGACTACCAACTCTCAGGCACAATGTCTGAAAGACCTCACCTAGAGTCTTGTAGTATAGATGTAAGGTTAGAGGTGTCCAGCTGGTATCAAAGTATATCCGGCTGTAGGTAGTATTATATATATCTTCTCCCTGTAACTCTTTATGTAAGCGATTTGAGTCCAAGTGTCTTGTAATCCTTTGAGTTGAGAAGCAATATATAAAAGTACCTTGAAAATTTACCTGCTGTTAAATTTTCTTACTACTTGTTACTTGTTATATTGTGATCAACTCTTCACAGACTGCTTGCCGAGTGTTGATTCACAGTGAGTTGAGAGAAAAACCACCCGAAATCCGATCCTGCAATTGGTATCAGAGCTCTAGGCTCTTGATTGTGAGATCTTACCATCCTAATCAACCTGTTTTTCACTCCTCACCACAATCCACTCACTCAAATGGCTGCTCTCTCCAAGGCTGATATGGAAACTGGTACCTTGACCAAGTCCCCTATGATCACCCCTGAAGACTTTGACACATGGTGTATCAGGATGGAAGGCTTCATCAAGTGTCAAGACTCAAGGATGTGGGACTCCATTGTCAATGGTCCTTTCATACCAAGCACTACATCTGCCACTGGTAATCGCATCATTCCAAAAGATGTTGATGATTACTCAGAGGAAGATAGGAAGAGAATAGAGCTAGATCAAAGGGCTATGACTTGTCTCCAAACTGCTCTCCCCAACTCCGTCTACAGACGCTTCAAGAAGTGCAAGACTGCTAAAGATTTATGGGAAGCTTTGAAGCTGATGTATGAGGGATCCAAGGAAACTCAAGAGAACAAGAAAGATCTCTTGAAGCAGCAGTTTGAGAACTTTACTTTCAAGGCTGGTGAGACCTTGACTCAACAATACTTCAGGTATGTTGAGCTAGTAGATACTCTGGCGGATATTGGAGTAGCTCTTGAGAACAGAGACATAGTTAGGAAGTTCATGTCCTCTCTTCCTAAACTATGGACTCACTACTGTGTTGTCATCAAGAGAACTTCGGACCTTAAGACTCTTTCTCTCACAGAGTTGTATGGTATCCTAAGTGCATTTCAGATGGAGATGAACATGCAGAACTCCTCTGACCACTCCAATAACCAACAGAGTTCAGCCCTTCATGTGGTTGAAAGGGAAAGCATGGAACCACAACATCAGTTGCTATGCTACCCTGACAACTCACATACTGGACCCTTCATCACTCTACCTGAGACTCCAAAGTCTCAAAAGGTTCAACACAACTCCTTTCAGGATAGTTGTGCCTTTGTCTCTGGAAGTGGACACTCTGGTGATTTTCAATACTGCTTTGATGATCTTGAGTGCTTCAATCCAGATGATGTGGAGTACATGGACATTGTCCAGCAGATGGCTCTTTTAACTTACAGAGCGAAGAAGTTCTTCAAGAGAACTGGAAGGCAATTCCCTCAAAACCCAGTCAACAGCAAGTTTGGGTTTGATAAAAGCAAAGCAAGGTGCTACAACTGCAACCAACTTGGTCACTTTGCTAGGGAATGCAAGGCTCCCAAGAACAACCCGGGAACCCCACAGGCCTCCACACATCCCACTGCTCCCAAGCATGAAGAAAAGTCAACTGAAACAGCTGCTGTTGTTCAGGAAGTTGACTGGAGCTTCATGGTACAGGATGTGACTCCCGCTCAAGCACTCATGGCCGGAACAGATGATGATCAGGTATATGAACATCTTTGTACTGCTGCCTGTATTGCTAAAGTTAAATTGTATAAGGATTACATTTCGGAAATCAGATCTGAGGTTGAGTCTTTAAATGTGCTAAAATCTGACTTTAAAAGAGCTGAATCTGACTATCAAAGGAAAATTGATGAGTTAGAGAAAACTGTGTCTCTTTTGAAACATGAAAAGACTAACTACAAGACTCAAATCAAAGATCTGATCTCCAAACTTTCTGAAGTTCAAGCCCAGTTAGTCACAGCTGAGGCTCAGGCCAGGAAGCAAGCTATTGCTGAGCAAAGCTTCCAAACTATTCTTGCATCAACCTCTCATTCCAAAATGTTTTATCAAAACAAAGAAGGGTTGGGAACCAGTGAAATAGCTCCACCACACTCTTATGAGTCTATTAGACTACCTAGATGTGGTACTGAAGAGCAAGATGTTCCAACTGCTGACCCTTCTCCATTGGAACTAGAGGATGAAGTAAGAATAGTGGCCTCCACAGGGGAGAAACAGGAGGATACACCCATCTCCACCTGTGATGACCAAATCCTGACCACCAAGGCAAGAAGAAGCAGAGCTAAAGCTGCTAGAAGGACTGCTAAGAAGGTTGCAGAGTCCAAGCTTAAGTTTGACCCTAAGCAAAAGGGTGTCTTCATTTCTGCCGGGTTTCAAGTGGTAGGTACTCCTGATTCAGGAAAGGAGTGTAGTACCAGCACTCCTGTCCTACTGAAGGATCAGAAGTCGAAAGGGAAAGTTGCTGATGAAGAGAAGAAACCCAAGAAACAGCAACCTGCAAGTTCCCAGAAGACTAACATTACATGCATAATGTGTGGTCTGCACAACCACATGGCTAAAGATTGTTACTACAATCCAGCAAGCACACATTATGCAAATAATGTTAGAAAAGAAGTAATCAGAGAAGGTTTCTCAGTTGGACCACTTCAAAAGGTCCAAATGATGAAAAAGGGAAAGTTGGTCTCGGAAGCCAAGTTGCTTTCGGAAGAAACTGCTTCTTCCGAAGGGAAAATGGCTTCGGAAGCCAAACCTTCTAAGGTTCGGAAGAACAAGAAGGCTCCCTTGAAACCATCTCAGAAGAAGACTACTTCGGAAGAAAAGGTGGTGAAGGCTTCTTCCGAAAAGAGAGAAGCTTCGGAAGAAGACCATGCTGCAAAAGCTTCAACAAGCTCATCCTCAAAGATCAACCAAAGGATGGATTGGAAGATCAAGGAAGATGCTGCAGCCCAAACCTCTTCTTCAACAATGACCTCTATTGAACCCCATTGCATATCTTTTGGTTCAATTATGTCACTATCTTTGGAAGAGCCCGAGACCTGCAAGGCTTGGGCTTCCAAACAAAACTAACCATCTCATCTTATGTGCAGGGACATCCATTTGACAAGAACAACAATATCTGGATTGTAGATAGTGGATGCTCCAGGCACATGACAGGGAACAGATCTCTCCTTCAACAATTCCAGAACTTTGATGGAGGGCCTGTCCAATTTGGAGGTGAGGCCGGAGGATATATTTCTGGCAGAGGAAGTATATCCAATGGCAGAATAAACATTGACAAAGTTCACTTTGTCAAACAGCTTGAACACAATCTGTTAAGTGTTTCTCAATTCTGTGATCAGAAGCATCAGATGCTTTTCACAGAACATGAGTGCATTATCCTCAAACCAGGGATGACAATTCCTCCGGAATTGGTGCTTCTCAGATCTCCCAGGAAAGGGGATATGTACAAGCTGGATATGAACAATGCTTCTCCTATGGGTGAAGTATCATGCTTTCTTTCCAAAGCTGATAGTGATGAGTCAACACTATGGCATAAACGCATGTGTCATGTGAATTTTAAAACAATGAATAAATTGGTTAAAAAATAACTTGGTACATGGTTTGCCTAAAAAGGAATTTTTCTGCAAAGATAACTGTGTTGCATGCCTGAAAGGGAAACAACACAGATCATCTCATAAATCCAAATGTGTTAACTCTATCACTACTCCATTACACTTATTGCACATGGATCTTTTTGGTCCCACAAGTATAATGAGCATTGGAAGGAAATCATACTGCCTTGTGATCGTTGATGATTTTACAAGATTTACATGGGTATTCTTTTTAAGAAGTAAAGATGAAACTGCTGAAACTTTAAAATCTTTTATTCTTAAAATAGAAAATCAAATTGATCACAAGGTTAAGATATTAGAAGTGATCAAGGGACTGAGTTTAAGAACTTCGTTCTTGACTCATTCTGTGACTCAAAAGGGATTGCCAGACAATATAGTGCTCCCAGAACTCCTCAACAAAACGGTGTTGCTGAGAGGAGGAACAGGACACTTATTGAGGCTGCTCGGACCATGTTAGCTGATTCAAAGCTGCCTCTAACATTCTGGGCAGAGGCAGTCAGCACTGCATGCTATGTGCAGAACAGGGTTCTTGTAGTTAAGCCCCATGGAAAAACCCCTTATGAGTTATGGAACAAAAGGCCACCGTTCATTGGCTTTCTAAGGTCCTTTGGCTGCAGGTGTACCATACTTAACACAAAGGACAACTTGGCAAAGTTTGCTGAGAAGTCGGATGATGCTATCTTTATTGGATACTCTTCTAGCTCCAAAGCTTATAGAGTATACAATATTAAGAATCAACAATTTGAGGAGTCATCCAACATAGTTGTTAATGAGCACACTCCTTGTGTTAGGGGGAATGGACCTGAGTATATCTTTGATTTAGAATTGTTTCCAAACTATTCTAAACCATCTTGTGAGAATGTTTCAGCTGGAACAGGTGCTCAAAGTGATGCTGATGCTGATGCAGGTCAACTATATGAGCTTCCCAGACCTATTCCAAATTCTCCAAGAGCTGAAGGGCAACAAGCTTCAACTATTCACAGATCTGACAGTGTAACTATCTCCAGAAATAGTGAAGCTTCAACAAGTGAATCACTTGATCAACCTCAAAGTTCCTCAGGTGATCCACTACAACACCAGGTTGAGGGAAGTGGTATTCTGAAGGAACAGGCAACTGTTAATACTACTTCACAACCAACCATTGATGATGTTTCTCAATCATTCAATCAGTCCTCATTGAATGACTCTGAAACAGCAGTTGGACAGAGTGATCCAATTCCTGATCAGAATATGTCTAACCTAGACTTATCTCTGCAATTGGAAGTGATTCCTCGTCTTAGGATTCACAACACTCATCCAACTGAGAACATCATAGGGAATGTCTCTGAAGGTGTGAGAACAAGAGGACAAACTCATCATGGGAATGTCTGCTTGTACTCATGCTTCCTGTCTCAGATGGAACCAAAGAAGGTGAAGATGCCTTAAAGGATAGTAGTTGGGTTGAATCGATGCAGGAGGAGCTGCTTCAATTCAAAAGACAAAAGGTCTGGAATCTATGCCCACTACCATCTGGTCAAGTACCCATAGGCACTAAATGGGTATTCAGGAACAAGAAAGATGATAGAGGCTTGATTATCAAGAACAAGGCAAGACTAGTAGTTCAAGGGTACACCCAGGAGGAAGGAATTGATTATACTGATGTCTTTGCACCTGTTGCAAGACTTGAGGCAGTTAGGATCTTCCTTGCTTATGCTGCATCCAAGAACTTCACAGTCTACCAACTTGATGTCAAGTGTGCTTTTCTATATGGGGATATAGATAGGGAAATCTATGTGTGTCAACCTCCAGGATTTGAAGACCCACAGCACCCCAACTATGTGTGCAAGCTGGACAAAGCTCTATATGGGCTGCACCAAGCACCTAGGCTGTGGTATGAGACCTTGTCTCAGTTTCTCCTGAAGAATGGATACACTAGAGGTACCATTGACAAGACTCTTTTCATCAGAAAGAGTGGAGAAGACATTTTGCTTGTACAAGTCTATGTTGATGACATCATATTTGGTTCTTCAAACGACCAAATGTGCAAAGACTTTGAAAGCATTATGAAGCAGAAGTTTGAGATGAGTTCCATGGGAAAAATGGACTTTTTCTTAGGAATCCAGGTGAAACAGATGAAGGAAGGGTTCTTCATAAGTCAATCTAAGTATGTCTCAGACATCTTAGAAAGATTTGAAATGAAGGACTGTAAACCAGCCAAGACACCCATACCCAGAAACCATAATCTTTGCCCTGACCTTGAGGGGGAGGATACTGATCAACATCAGTATAGAGCAATTATTGGTTCTCTGATGTATCTCACTGCAAGTAGACCAGATATCATGTTTGCCACATGCATTTGTGCAAGATATCAGGCTGCTCCAAAGGTGTCTCACCTAGCTGCTGCAAAGAGAATCCTCAGATACCTCAAAGGAGCACCTAAACTAGGTCTCTGGTATCCAAGAAATAGTGATTTCAATCTCTATGGATACTCTGACAGTGACTATGGTGGCTGCAACATTGACAAGAAATCAACATCAGGAGGATGTCAATTTCTTGGTGGAAGGATTATCTCATGGCAATGCAAGAAACAATCCTGTGTCTCTACATCAACTGCTGAAGCTGAATACATTGCTGCTGCTAGCTGCTGTGCTCAACTGCTATGGATTCAAAATCAGATGTTAGACTATGGGTTCAACTTCATGACTACTCCTATCCATATTGACAACAACAGTGCTATCTCCATTACTGAGAATCCGGTGAAGCACTCCAAGACAAAACACATTGATATCAGGTATCATTTCATTAGAGATATTCATGAGAAACAGCTGATAAAGTTAATCAAAGTTGACTCAAATGAACAATATGCTGATTTGTTCACAAAAGCATTTGATGAACAAAGATTTAAGTATCTCATATCAGCAATTGGGATGATAAACATTGAATAACTACCTCTTTTGAAGACCTTTTTAAATGAGTAATGTCTTGTGTCAATACAATTTAAGCCCTGTTACAAAAGATCTTTAAACTATTCCAAGTGTAAATTCCTTCCGAAGAGGAACTAACTCTCGGAAGATATTCTTGAATATCTTCCGAAGCTAAATTCCTCAATGGAAATTTTCTTCTCGAAAGAGTTTTTGGTCTCGGAAGAAGCGATTGATTTTATATCAGATCTACTTCCGAAACTTATACAACTCTCCATTCGGAAAGACAGCTTTACCTTCGGAAGCAATGCCTTGCTTCGGAAGATAAAGTGCCTTCAAAGGACAATTTTACCTTCGGAAGCAATATCATGCTTCGGAAGAGAAATTTCCCTCGGAAGAAAATACCTTCGGAAATGTTTTACCCTCGGAAGTAAAGGTTTTTATATGTAACGGATATCTTTTGGGCCCCACTCTGTAAAAAGTAAAGATTTTGTTGATAATGTCAGATTATTTAAAATTATCCTTGCCGCCAACATCATTTCTCCGCCGTAAACCACCATACCACCCACAGTAACCCCAAAACAGTTACCCTATTACCACCACCATACCACCATTTACCCCTTTTAAATAATCTTGACTTATCAATTTCATCTTCTTTTACTACTTTACAGCCCTAACTGTTCCCTTCACTGTCAAACCATAAATTTCACTCAAAATTTCAAGCTTACCTTTTCTCCAATGGCGCTAAACCCTCAGCACAACCAAGTCGCATTACTTGACTCGTCAAGGGATGCTGACTTCACCCAAATCATCACCTTTCTCACCGAATCCACCTACCTCACTGCACTCACAGTTAACCCAACCGTATACTCCAACCATATATCAGAATTTTGGAGCAACGGAGAAACTACAGTGCTGAATGGGGTTCGAGTCCTGAGAACCAGAGTTTGTGGCCAAGAGTTGGTCATCAATGAACAGATCATCAGGGAGCATCTCGAGCTTCACGATGATGGGGCTCCTACTGAGTTCCCCAAGGAAGACTTGGAAGGCGCCTATATCCTCATGGGATATGGAGGCGATGTCAGCAGGTCCACAGTATACAAGTTCAACTTCTCTTACATTGGAAGTTCCTGCTGCACATTGTTTTGCACTGCCTGTCCAACAAATCAGGGGGTTGGGATCAAATCCCATATGAACTAGGATGCCTAGTTCATGGGTTGGTGAGAGGCCTCAGATTCAACTACTCACATTCGTGTTGAACAACCTAATCGCCAATCTCAGCAGGGATACATTCTTCATGTATCCCCGATTTCTTCAACACATAATCAATTGTGAGATGGAACCAAGCAAGCTTGTCTGCGCAGCTGCTCTTCCTGTTCCACACATGAGGCCTACCATCTTCAAGACACTGAAGAAGATGTCCACCAACTTCACTGGACGGTACACTCCATTACCTCCAGAGATGACTGAGCGCATAGCTCCTGGTGACATCCCTGTTCTCCCCACAGGTGATGAACCCACACCAGCAACATCCACCACAATACCAAAACCTTCTTTACCCATCAAAGCCACATATCAGAGACGCCCCAAACGAACCCTTGTTCAATCTACTCTGATTGAACAAGCTCCTTCTGTTCACACCCAAAGGACTAGAGTGGAATCATGGGCTCTACTCAGTCCGAGGTCACACCATCCTTCACAATTGACCTCAATGTGGGTTTTGAGTCTCCTCAGTCTCAAACCCCTGAGCCCGAACCCCAAGCCTTTAGCCCACAGGGTGAGTCTCTACACTCCCCTGTGCAGCCTTCTAGGGACAGCCCCACCATAGGCTCAATGCCTGTGAACATTGATCAAGGTCCCGGGTCAGTAGGACTAACCACCCTCTCTTTCACTGACCTTTTACTCCGAACTGATGAAGAGATTACATCTCTCCATGGCCATGAAGTTGATCTACAACACCCACTGAGAGATCAACAGAGCCAAGAGGGATCCCTTGTCTCTAGCCCCCATCAGAAGCCTGCTACTAAGGTGAGTCCCACTGATGTGGAGGGGACTCATGTAGACTCAGCTGCCACTACTCAGAGTCTCTCATTGAGCTCTCAGGACAGTGGTAACATAATTAGGACTGAGTCTACGGCAACTTTGCCCATTGACATCTCTGAAAGAGATGACTCTGAGCAAAGGAAACCAGGGTGCCAAGAAACCACATCTGGTGGTGAGAGTGAGCATACTAGGTATGTTATCTCATCTCCCCGTGATTCTTCCTATGAAGATGAGGGAAGTATGCAACTAACACTTCAGTACTTGCTTTCTAAGGTCTCCAACCTGGAATCACAGGTGAAGATCTTAGAATCAAGGACTGCCACTCAGCAACTTGAGATTAACTCTCTCAAGGCTAAACTAGCTGAGAAACAGACGGAGAGGTCTGTTAGGCATGTACCAATCCAGGTCTCAATGACTTCTTCCTCTAGCTCATCTAGCTCTCAAGATGATGCTACCAAAAAGGGGGAGAAAGTTCAGAGACAAACACCTATGGAACCACAGACCCAACTCATTTCCACCCAACAAATCATTACACCACCTGAGTCATCTCAATCCTTTCTGGAGATTGACTCAAGGATGCTTCAAGATCTCTACAGACTTTTCACAAAGTTTGTATTGAGATCATCCCTAGAACAGCCCAGCCCCGACACCACACTTGCATACTTTGGGGCTGAGGAGCTTCAAAGACTGACTGCACCTTCTACCACTGTGGAGGAAGTTGGTCAACCTAAGGTCTTCATGGAACCTGAGATTAGCTTTGAAGGGGAAATGGGGACTGATGGCCCAGCAACTAAAACAGATGGGACAGAATCTGCAGCAGTCTCATCTTCCGAAGCTCTAGCTGAGGCTTCCGAAGTTTACATGGAAGCCTCGGAAGAACAAGACAAGTCTTCCGAGGCCGAAATAGAAGCTGCGGAAGGCTTATTTCAGATGTCCGAGGAACTGACCATCACAGATGTCATTGCTGAAATTGCATCTGAGGTGAGCAGGGAGGACATTTCTGAAATACCTCCAACCCAAGCACCAGCTGAACTTCTCTCTCAATCACAACCCTCCATCCAAGAACCACCACAGTCAAGCACAATCAAAGACAAAGGAAAAGAAAGTTGACTGCGGAAGAGCTTCAGGAGGAGGAGAAGATTGAGAAGGCCAAAAAGAAAGGTCGGTTTCCTACTGAGAAGCTGTTAGCTGCTAGTTCTAAGGAAGCTGCAGCCAATCAGGAAGAAATCAACCTAAAGAGAAGAACAGCACTCATTGACCAGCTCATCAGCCTAGGAGCTGTCAATGAGGAAATACTCCTGCTACCACTAGAGGAGTTGGTGACTTTGGAGAGGTCAACCAGGCTACAACAAGAAAGGGAAGCCAGGTTGGCCTTGGAGAAGGCAGAAGAAGAGCAGAGGGAGGCAGCCCTGAAGCTGAGAGAGGAGAGAATCAAATTCCTACTCTCAAGAGGCTTCAGTCTTCCTGAACTGTCTCCACATGATGATGATATGATCCTGCTGCTCCACAACAAAGAGCAGGATCAAATGGAGAAGGAAAGGAAGAAGGCTGCTAGGGAGAAGTTGAAGGTGAAGAGGAAGAGGGAGGAAGAGAAGGAGGTCACTGCTGCCAAGAAGTCAACTGACAAAGCCTGGATGAAGGACTACCTCCGGGCTCATGGCTTCTCTGGTAGGCAGGTGGGGCCTATGTCCGAAAGGACACTCCAGCGGATAGTCAGTGAAATAAAGGCTGACATCCGTTTAGGGAAGAGAAGGGAGATGTATAGGAGGGTAAAGGGAACGGTCTCACCCCAGCCACTCAACCACAGCCACAACCCACACCAGAACCAACCCCTTTTCCCATTAAACCCGAACCCACTGATGAAACCTTCACCCCTCAACCCACAACTCTACCCAAACCTACCACATCACCTCAACCACCCAAACTACCCATCCTAAAACCCAAGACTCAACCCAAAACCACTAAACCTAAGCCTACCCAACAACAACCAAGACCATCCCCTCAGCCTCCTAAACATCTCTCCTTTGAGGAAATAAAGGAGTTCAAGACGAGGCTCATTAACTGCACTACCTTGAGCAGTATCTCCTGTGAGGGAGAGCTTATCAACATCACCTATGTTGATAACTCTTCAAACTCCCTCACCCTAGGCAAATTTCTTGAATTGCCTAGAGACACCTTGGGCCAGGCTGCAAGACTTCTTGGTCTCAACTCCGATACCCTCAATGCTGAGGAGAAGAGACTAAGAAGAAGACTGGTGACTCTGCTGGATACCAGGAAAGAGGACAGGATTTCTGGTCAATCTCCTGGACCTAGAAATGCAATAATCCAGTGGAGGTTCGATGAACCTTCTCACAACTTTGTTGTGGAAAGGGAGAATGGTGAAACCAACAGGTTCAATGCCACTTCTCTACTGCATCTCAGCAGATTTGATCTTGCTGAGCTTGCAGAGAAGCCATTCTCCAATCCCTCCAACTCTGAGACTGCTGCACACATCAGAAACCACATCAGCGGTCTCCACTTGGCTGAACGAAGTAGAAGAGCCAAGATTGAAGAAGAGTTGAAGCTGAAAAGAGTGGAAGACAAGGAAAGATCAACCACCAAAGGCACAGCCTTTCTACAGATGGTGGAAGGTCCTGAATTGGAACCAATAGTTCGATGGGAATATGACTATACTTCCCATCAACTAACTCTTTTCAGAGGGCCACAACAGAGGGTACACATAATCCAAGGTGACAGAGTAGAGGTTCTGTCCACCAAAGATTTGTACAAGATTCTCAGCATCACAGCAGGAAAGAATGAAGATACTGATAAACACCTGCTTTCCTTGGTGCTGAGAGCTTTGAGAAGAAGAGAGAAGTGAAGTTTTGGTAGCATCAGTCTAGGGGGAGTTTGTTGGATCATGATAAGGCTGGTGCAACCAAATTCACTTCATAGTCACTTTTGGTACTACATTAAAGGGCTTCCGAAGCCAAGCAAGAGATCTTCCGAAAGTCTGAAAGAGCTTCCGAAGACAAAGTGTGAGAGCTTCCGAAGACAAAGTCTGAAAGAGCTTCCGAAGACAAAGTCTGATGAAAGAGCTTTCGAAGACAAAGTCTGAAAGAGCTTCCGAAGACAAAGTCTGATGAATGAGCTGAAGACAAAGTCTGAGCTTCCGAAGACAAAGAAGACTCCAAGCCTCGGAAGAAGCAGTCTTCCGAAGTATAAGTGCCTTCGGAAGAAGTTATTCTTCCGAAGCACTTTATCCTTCGGAAGACATTACTATGTCCAGCAGATAAAAGTATGGTCCCTGACAGTCCGCTGCAGACCTCTGATACAGCATGGCATCTTCCTAAAGAGCCATGTTGTTGACCATACTTTATTCTACTGTTCACCTTTTTTTTGATAGTACATGTTACCAACTTTAGTTGGTGACAAAAGGTAAGTCAGGGACATGTCCTGACTACCAACTCTCAGGCACAATGTCTGAAAGACCTCACCTAGAGTCTTGTAGTATAGATGTAAGGTTAGAGGTGTCCAGCTGGTATCAAAGTATATCCGGCTGTAGGTAGTATTATATATATCTTCTCCCTGTAACTCTTTATGTAAGCGATTTGAGTCCAAGTGTCTTGTAATCCTTTGAGTTGAGAAGCAATATATAAAAGTACCTTGAAAATTTATCTGCTGTTAAATTTTCTTACTACTTGTTACTTGTTATATTGTGATCAACTCTTCACAGACTGCTTGCCGAGTGTTGATTCACAGTGAGTTGAGAGAAAAACCACCCGAAATCCGATCCTGCAAGAAGATCACATAAACATTGATAACAGCTTGTAATGTAATATTTCCACAACTCGGGAACAAGTATACAAAAGGCCATGTCCAAGCTTTACAAAAGTAATAAACATAAAATGCATCCTAGGGTCTCCTCTAAAAGGCAGCACTCCTAGATCTTCAATTACCTTGATCACCTGAAAAGAAATGCTTAAAACGGTCAACATAATTGTTGGTGAGCTTCGCAGGTTTTAAGTAATAAAAGATGTTAAGATGAATACAATAAGTAAGTTTAATAAAAGTTACCGCGACTACACTTATGTATAGGCGGTTTTACTAGTTATAAATAGCTACAGCCAAGCCTATTCATCGGTTCCACCCGGGAATTGATGACTGTAAAGATAGCATTTCCAAAGCGTAAATGGTTTATAAATGACGTAGCAAGATCCACATAGCGCATACGTATAGTTTATAACCAAACCAATCCTTAGGTCCCATTACCAGGATTAATGGTTATATATAAAAAGGTTTTCCATAGCATAATAAGTTTAAGGTGACGTAGCAAGATCCACACAGCGCATACGTTTAGGTTACAACCAAACCAATCCTTAGGTCCCAATTTCCGGGATTAATGGTTGTAGTGGATGATCGGCTTAGAAGAACCACACAGAAGAACCACACAGAAGAACCATACAGCCGAGAGCATCCAAGGTCAATGGCATCAACATATAGCATCAATCAACACATAACATCAAGTAGTAGTGCATAGTAGGGTGATACCACTAAGTCATACATAGGGGTAACATAGCACATAGTTCAAGTTCACATAGCAGCAATCACAAGATAAGCAAGTTAAGATACTCATAGAAATAGTAGCCAACTTCCACTAGGGAAGGTGCCTGAAATCAAGTTATATAGGTGAGCATTCTTTTCCCCCAAGTTGAAATCATTTAAAAAGGTTTTATAAGAGTAAAAGGGGCCACGAAACTCACTGAATAGATGATAAGCACAACGATGAAGTATCCCAAGGGTTAGATGCTATGAACCGTCAAACACCTATTGACAGTTACTGACAAGTATTAATAATGATCATAAAGCATAAGATGATATCAATAGGCTCGGGCAGTTTCGGTTCGGTCGTGGGTAGTACACACACAAGCAGTCACACACATCTTAGACTAGATTATTTTAAATAGTATGTGCCTGTTGATAGCGTTGACTTTAATCTTTGTGGTCAAGCTATGACACTTTATTAATATTACATTATCGTCGTGAGATCTCCGAAGAGGGGATCCATACGCACACACACATCATTAGTCATACAATAGGACCGGACGCACGACTGACACTCCATTCGCACGAGTGGACTTTCAGTCGTACGAATTAGCTACTTTCGTACGATTGAACCTTCATTCGTGCGACTAAGCATTCAGTCGTACCATGCAAGACTCAGTCATACGACCCAACCTCCATACACACGATTGGACCTTCATTCGCACGAATCAGCTTCATTCGTGCGATTGAACATTCATTCGTGCGATTGGCCTTTCAGTCGTACGACTCACACACAATCGCACTCCATTTCATCCGCATTGACTCAATCGCACGCACAGTCACTCGCATAGACTCATTCGTACACGCATTCAATCGCACACACCCATACGCCTTAGTCGCACGATTTGCCCAATCGCACGGCTCAATCGCGTGACACACTCATACGCCCTACCCAGTCGCACGGCTCATCCCAGTCACACGGCTCAGTCGGCCGGAAGGCCCAGTCGCCCTGTGCAGCAGGTCGCGACTGCAGGAAGGTGCAGGGCGGCCTTCGGCGGCCCGAACACGAGTTTTACACCACCAAAACTTCCAGAACTCATATTCTAACATGTCTAGACGTGAATCACACAATGGAACACAACACACAAGCCCACACGACCTCATGTGCTCGGATGAACCCGAGCACCCGAAACCCTAAAAAAACGCAACAGCTAAATCGAGCTAAAAACGAGGTAAGCGAGGTTATCTACCTGCTAGAAACGAGTATACACGATGACACTCAAGATTTGACGGTGAAAACGCGACAAACGGACCTGATTTCGGTGCTAGTTCGAGAGAGAGTGAAGAAGATGAAGAAGGGGCGATGAAGATGAAGATGATGTGAAGAATGGCTGGGAAATGGGTATTTATACCCAGCCTAGTTTCTCAAAATGTCAAGTTTAGTCCCCGCACTTTGCCCCCGGGTTCCCAAATTTTGTTTCGGTTGAAAACGTTATTCATTAGTCTTGTTTTTATTAATGATAAAATGTTGTTAATGATATTTATGATTTAAAAATGGTTTTATTCGTGTCATTATGTTCTTATAAAAATGGTGCGTTTAACGATAACGGGGGCAAATCTTAGAATAACGTCTTAAGGTAACGACAAGTCAAGCAACGATAGCACGCATATAAGGATAACTAAGCAAGCATACAGGCATAATATCCACATAGATGGGCTATAAAGGTGAGGGATGACCGACAATAAAATTAACAGATTACGTCAATAGACGGACCTTTGGTGACGGATGTCACACCGAATGATGCATCGGCAACCTTTAATCATTCTTATTCTTGGTGAGAGTTGAAGCCACACTTGTAGATAAATAATACATTTCTTTGTGAGAGTGGCAACGGGTGGGGGTGCACTAGAACTTGTGCTTGAATACGATTCGAGACTTTAGTTGGATGTGAATGTGAAAAGAATAAGGGCATTTAGGTAGCCTCGTCTTTGATGTGTGCGAGTGTGGGATTTGGGTGGTTGGACCTCATAAATTATATATATGAGCTTGGTTGCAAGAGGGGCTGGGGTTTGGACATTTAGTTGCCTAATTTTGTGCCTAAAAACCTATAGTTTGTTACCCCTTAACCAGTTACCTTAAAATTTACCTAACTTGACCTGGTCTTATAGTGTTAGTAGTTGTTTAGTAGTTTGTAATCAGTTTCAATGCTATGTTGAATGTTTGCGTAAAGGTTTTTTTTTGTGTTGTTTCATTGTTATTAAAGAAAAATAGAAAATAGAAAAAGAATAGAAAAAAAAGAAAAAAAAGAAAAAAAAAGAGTGAAGTTGAGTATCTTAAGCACAGTAGTTAGGCTTGGTAGTTAGTCGTTTATATTATTGTGTAATAAAAGACCAGGTTAAGTTTTCGCTTCTTCATATATGTTCCATTTTCTTCCCGTACACTTAGCCACGTTACAACCTTGAAGTCCCTTTGATATGCATTCATGTTTGGCATTTGTTAAGAGAAGGGTCGATTTAGGTACAAGCTTATAGTTGTGCAACCGCCGTTTGCCTTTTGTGTGTCTAGCTCATGGACGCTAGTGCTTACTTGTCGCCGAGAGGAGGGACATAGCGAGGGGTGTGTCATTCTGGGTGTTAAGAAAGGGTTAGTAAAAGTATTACATGTTTATGGTTGGTTTACATTGATCGCTTGTTTGAAAATGATTCGATATGTTGCTTGGGACAAGCAATGGTTAAGTGTGGAGATGTGACGGGTGGTCCATAGGACAACCCTTCATAATGTTAAAAGATGAATTTAGCTCTCATTTAATCGTGAAATTATCTTGAATTAGATAACTACAGTTGCTTATGTTTCAGGTATGTTGGGAGCTAAAAATGGAGAAAACGTTGCTAGCGTGGAACGGAGTGGACGTATGTGGAAAGAAGAAAAGAAGAAACAGAATATTCAGGGCTCCACCGTAATTTACGGTGGCCACCGTAAGTTACGGTGGACCCTAAATCCTGAATCTTCCCACCGTAACACAGAAGATTTCCACCGTATCAGCCTTATGGCTACCGTAACTTACGGTGGCTACCGTAAGTTACGGTAGAGGTGACTTTCTGGCACAAGTGGATTCACATATTAAAATCACAAGTGGAGGTGCTTTTGAGAAGAATATGGAAATGTGACGATTTTTTGGCAGAAAGTATGGAACTTTTGGCTGGCTTGTTTTGTTTAAAAACATCGGAAAACAATTGATTTAAGGAGTCAATTCCTTTGAACATGAATCATTGTGTGAGGATGAAGATTCAAGTCATGCTTAGCTAAACTTGTGGTGATCATCCTAGATGTAAGGTTAGCTTTTGAAACACTATGTTTGTGCTTGAATTTCTAGAATGATAACTTTGAATGTTTGTTTGAGTTATTATGGTGTTTGGATATTTGTTTGTAAGTTGTTGATTGTTGTTTGATGTTAACCCAAACCATACGTTCTTGGTGCCACGGGCAATCGAGATATCATGGGAGGGATTAAGGTTGGATAATTGTCAATTGATCATCGAGTAACAACCTCGCATTTTACAATCCGAGTACTTAGTTCTCTTTCATCACCAACGACTATTCAAGCACGAACCATGTCTATGTGGTTCTTTCTAGTAAGCATAAACATAAGTGTGGATTAAAACCTGAAATCTAGGGTGATCACTTGTTCTTAATCTGTTACAAAAGTACGTTGTGATTTGCAATATATTTAGTTATTATTAGTTCTTAAACCAAAACAATCCAATTCTTGATATTTAATTTTTACATTTTAGGGCAATTGTGGTTAATTTACAGGACTATAAGATAAACACATATTCCACAAACTCACTGTGTTCGATAACCCACTTACCGCTAGCTAATTAGTAGTATTTAGTTTTAAATTTGATTGAGACTTCGACCTCACGTCACTTTCTTATCTTGATTTCTTATAAAACGGTTTTAAGTTATTGTTATTTTCAGTGGTATCGTTAAAACAAAAAACAAAATTGTTGTACATATAAACCCAGCCCTTCGTCCTACGTGTCCAATTCCATCGTCAGTTGCCGACTTGCGGAGATTCCCATGGTATTCTTTACAAGAATAATCATTCAAATAAATGAATAATAATCTCCGGCCGCTACAAATAATATTATTAATAATAATAATCTCACTTATAGGTGATCTCATATATCACTTTAAAACTTAAAATAAAATTAAAATTGACAATAAATATCAAATAGAGTTATTTAGATTTATAATATTACACCCTTCTTTTAATATTTATAATATTGTTTGAAAGCTTACAAGTACAAAAATGTACAATACTACAATAGTCATATTATAAATCCCACTAGGTCAAATTGATAAATATAAAATTTGAGTCTTTTATTTATATAATTTTTATTTAGGTGGGTCAACGAGTAAAGCCAACATTTGAGTTATTTGAGATCGGTTACTTATTTCAAATTGAGCCAAACTTAAACAAACTCAACCCAAAGTTCGAGCCCATATTATAATTGAGTTGATAAGCGACCCGAAGCTTCACATATCGAGCTCAAGCAGACTTGCATGTCTAAACGAGCGTTTTACTAATATAACTTTAATTAATCTATTAAATGCATACTTACCTAATAATATTATTAGGTATAAAATTGTAACAAGAATAATTAAATAACATGTATTACGTCATATTTTTAAAAAGGTATAAATAAAAACATATATAATATTTACTATAAAAATATATAAATAAAATAACAAACAAAGCAGTCGTTTGAAATTTACTCAAATAACATATCGAGCCGAAGCTTGAAATTTTTCCCATGAGTTGAACTTGAACATTAAAAATAAAGCTCTAAAATAAGCCGAGCTCAACCTCTCTTAAGTTAAAACGAACCAAACTCATGCTCGACTCCACTCGTTTACACCTCTATTCATATTAGATTTCTAGCTCGACTACATACGATTTAATGAAAGCTTAAGTAGATATGATATTATGAAAGGTTGTAAGAGTCTTAAATATTACGTATGTGATTTAACAAGTAGATGAAAAATATACTAGTATTATTTTGGATGAGAAAGTGGCAAAGCACTAGATGCCACAAACACATTTGATTAAACTCAGGCCGGCAAATCTCTGCCCTTAAAAGGCAACAGAAATAACTAATTACATGCGAAATCCCCAAAAGACCCATCCTTGACCTTGAGGTTCTACTTGTAAAACAATCACCACACAGGGAACAACAGGCAGAGAGAGTTTCAAACTTCCCCTTTTGTCTCCCTCTCTTTCTCCCCTCTCCATCCTCTTCCCAAACTTGTTTCCCACAAAAACCAAGGAAGATGGGTTGTGGGAAATCCAAACATGCCGTTGAAACAGCAACCACCATCGTTAAGTCATCCGATGGCACCACCACCACCAAAACCGTCAAGGAGACTGGCGGCGGCTCGTTGGTACAGAAAGAGGTCGAAACCAAGAGTTTGCGTGTCGAAGACACCAAGAAAGAGACCGTGACCACAAAGGTTGACCCTGGCATGGTTGCCAAAATCGACAATGTGGCCCCCACGTCATTAGAGAATGGTGAGAAACCCACACAAGTTTTGAAAGAAGATGTGAAGAGCCCGGCAGATAATGTGATCCCGGAAAATGATGGAAAGGCCGCAGAGGTTGTGAAAGGAGATGAGAAGGTTAAAGATCTCAGCCCGGTTGACGCCAATGGGGTTAACACCGACAATGTGGGCCCCACGTTGACGAAAGACGATGTGGGTGTCACAGAAGTTGTGAAAGAAGACGAAGGGAAGAGTGAATCCACCCTAAAAGAAGATGACAAGGCCAAAACCGACAATGTGCCTCCCACAGAAGAAGAAAAAGTGAACGAACCCAACTTAATAAAGGAGAATGAATCCAACCAAACAAAGGATAACAAAACCAAAACTGAATTCATGACTCCCACAAGCGAAGACGCTGCAGGACCCTTTGAAGTCGTGAAGGGCAATGAAGAGGTTAAGGATTCCAAGGAAGAAAACATAACGACTGCAACTTCTGACGAAAAGCCAATGCAAACCACTGACGGTTCTTCAAACCCTAAGGACGACGACCTCAAAGTCGAGGAACCAAAGCTTGTTGTGCAAGCCACAGAATCAACAAAAGTGGAAGCAAAGAAAGGTATGAAAGTTAGTTTCTTGTTCATTCATGTCCTAACCATCTAGATGAGATGCACAAATAATCATCTTAAAATTAACTGAAAACCAGCCATGTTAAAATGATTAAAACAAAATAGATAGACTTGTTTTGAGCATGTGCGTGCGTGTGTGTGTTTCTGATCATCTTTTTGAATATATGTTAAAGAAGGAGATGTTGAGGTGACCAAAGTAGACATAGCTAAGGCAACAGAAACAGAGAAGGTTCCCACTGCCAATGAGGTACATATTTCCTCCATTTTATATATTTTCAAGAACCCTATTACCTTTACTTAGCAGTAGCAGTCTTACTTCCACAAATCGATTTGATCATATGTTAACACATAAAGAAGAATTTGGCAACCCTAAACAATAAAGGTGGCAAAATGTACGCGTGGGTCAGATTAGCTAAGGAATCAAATCATATTTGGGCCAAAATGAGTCATGTTGGACTAGAACCTGCCAACACAGTTTTATCAGTCGTTTTCAGTTTATTAACATTATAAGTGTATTAAACATCATTATAAAAGCTATACATACTATTAGGAAATTATATTTTTGGCATTCTAGAAAATTCATCACTAGATAAAGCTCAAGTAGAAATTCATGATTTTTTTCGTTCATTTTCAGGCAAAGGTTGCAGAAGCACAAGAGAAAGAACCATAGACAATATGAAGGATTATAAGAAATCCTAGGAAGACTATGCATGAATACATCTCACGCATTGATATGGTTGTGGTTAATCTTTTGGTAATTTGCTATGCTTTTTGATTGTATACTTTGTGAACAGACCTAGAAGATTACATTGCATGGCATTTTGAGGTTTTCTAGAATCCAGTCAACTTTTACCTTTCTATTTCAGTATACTATTTCCTCATTTCTATGAATCACAAACAATGTCATGTTTGAACCCCTGTTGTCAATAGAGGCTATGGCACAACGTAGCGTATAGGTAGGGTCCCGCTATTCGTGTTTTGCGACCACATAGCAACCAAAAGTGATTTAATTTTTCTTTTTCTTTTTTGGTAAATACAAAAACGAACTAAATTGATTATTTTAGCTATTTTGGTGTTGTTTGCTTAAATTTTCTACTACTTCGTCACTAAACATGCTTAATTATTGAACGTAAAACATTTATTAATTTTACCACTACTATGTCACTAAGCATGAAATGGTAGGCGCCTACCCCTATTCGCTTAGAAGCATAAAGGCAGCTTGTCACTATTTACACTATTTGCTGTTGATAACTATGGTTTGAATACGGCAATATAACACCTTAGGCAATTCTCACATCCAAAGTGCACTATAGAAATATCAGTAATATGGAGTGTCCAGACTCAAATACCACAAGCATATTCTCAACACATTCGTCATGAATTAGAGGAATACTCCACATTAACCTTGCTTGTGTGGATGGATGACATTCAAGCAACTAAAAATAAAGTCATGAGCTCCTTATCAGAGACAATATTGGTTGCAAATAAGATCTATAATCTACGTTTTACAGAATATTTGAACAAGAAAATGAAACCCGAATATTACATTTTCAAATTCAGGGTAAATTGAACGCCTTGAACAAGCAAAATCACCATTTATTCATATTCAAAAGCGTCTAATAAGGTATACACAGATCTAATCAAAACTAGGGCTCAATTGCCATCGTTATCACTCAAGCAATCTGCAATCGAACATCCTACAGCTCTATCAACAGCTAAATGCAACCAATTTATTCAAATCAAACACTAGTTAATCATCAACACAATTTCTCAACAACTAATACAAACTCAAATAGCAGAGCCACAAAAGGGGCAAAACCTGAACTCAGACTCCACCTCCCGATCACAAAACCGACATCGCAGGGTTTCCGGCAGCCGGAAGTCAGAAGACGGCGGCGACAACGCCGGCGGATAGAACAGACCGCAGTTGTTACAGTGCATGAGTTGGTCTTTCGCCGGCCACCGCCAGACCGGAACGAAGAAGAGTTTGAGGAGTTTTTCGGTGTCGACGAGGTCCGCCGGTGAGCCACAGTTGATGCAGCGGGCGGCTTGTTGCTTCAGGACTTGACGAACTTCTTGGGATACTCCTCCGACGAAGAAGAAGAACATTGTTGGTGTGATCGAATGTTGTTATTTGATGGTGAATTGATCGGGTGGTGATTGGGGGTTTAGGGTTTATAAGGAGTAGTGTGATCAGGGGTTTCCGGAGGGTTCTACCAAAAGCAGGGAGGTCCTGGTTCCTCTCGAAACAGGAAACCGTGTGTTGAAGAAAAGGAAAATACGGTAATTTTGTTCAAAGTGGTTAATCAAAAATAATAAATTTGATATTGAGTTTCGTACTCGAGTAATAAAGATGATCGAATGGGTTTTCGATCCATCCGGTTACTCGTTAAAAAGATTTGCAAATACACGAAATGATGTCCACAATAGAATTATATTTATTTACATAAAGCTTGTGTCAATGGTCATTTGGTTTAATGGCATAGGGTGGTTTGCGCTTGAGAGTTTTTAGATTTTAGGGTTAATGGATTTAAATACTCTCAACTATTCGGTATTGGCCGCTGCCACCCCCAAGTATCATTTTGGCGAATATAACTCCCAAGTAAACACTAAGGTGTCTGTATCACCTATAAATGTGAGGTTTTTCTAATTTGATGGAAAACATCAAATTCTCTAACTTGAAAAACATGGTAACTAGATGGATAAACCTCACATCTATAGGATGCTCCCTTTGAATATTCTAATTTCTCACATCTATAGGTGATACAGACACCTCAGTGTTTATTTGGGAGTTATATTCGCCAAAATGATACTTGAGGGCGGCAGCGGCCAACACCTAATAGTTGGGAGTATTTAAATCCATTAACCCTAGATTTTAAGCTAGAATCTAACTCTATTATGTTTTTTTCAAAGTGATGGGTTTTTCTTTTTAATGATCTTTCTGGGTGAGTCAGTTAAAATTAATATGGACCGTTGATATTCTGTATCAGGAAGGCTTACTCGATTATTTTAAATATACTTTTAAACGTTTGTTAAAAGAAATTACATAAAACTTATATTGAAACATTAAATACTAAACGTGTTTAGATCATTTAGAATTTAAATAAATGATGATTTTGGATAAAGTGGTCATGAGTAACAAGCTTGAATCTTAGAAAGTCAAAGAAACAAAAAAAGGTTATATACAATGTTGTTAGGACCGGATCGGACCGGCCGGTCCGACCGGTTCGACCGGGATTCGGAGGCCTGTCCGGTCCGGTCGAGGGTGGTTCGTTTTTGGAGCGTTGAACCGGCCGGTTCGAACCGAGTCGGCGGTTGGACCGGCAACCGGTTCGGGTCCGACCGGATTTTGATTTTTTTTTTTTTTTTTTTTGATTTTAGTGGGTAAAAACGGGATGTTAAACCATAAATTAGTACTTTGTATATACAAATATAGTTAAGTTTTATATATAACTATAAAATATATGTATAAATCATATATAAATTACTTATATTTAATTACATATATAAATATAATTAAAATATAGTTAAATCCGGTCCATCCGGTCCGACCGGTCCGACCACCAAACCAGTAAGCCGTCCGGTTCGACGTCCGATCCGGTTCTAAGAACATTGGTTATATACAAGTAGGAGACTTTAGAAGTCTAGGTGAGTTTGCACTGCTCCCGACATTTCCAATTGGTGTAACATTTAACATGAATGCAATGGTGATTAAATTAGGTTATATCATAAAATATATAAAAAAACAAAAGTTAACAACTACTTTTTGTTTAAACAGTGTATGAATATTTTAAGCTCGATCATCCGAATAAATCAAGATTTTGTGACTTTAAGAATATTTTCATAATAAAATCTCTGCTTATATGAAGCAGCAGGGTATGACCCTTGATCTAGATACCTTGTAATTAAGGTCCATGGTTGATCTTTATATTTAAAATCTTTAAAATCCGTTCTCGATTAAATTCTTCACTAATTATTCTTCTTGCCAATGATCCTTGGCTAAAATTTATTTTTTCTACTTGATTCATCATATTGAAAAATTCATTTCTGACTCGATTAATTCCGGTTCATTAGGCTTATTGATAAAAAAGACCATTATGTCTACGAATACAAACAACGCTGATGACTTGGACCACCTAATATTATAAGACAAACCCACCATCTAAATAATCACTATGTGATATCCTAATCCACTTGAAGCGTGTAATATAAAACGAGACTTGGACCATAAAAAAATATAAGGTGTGTTCTCTCAATGCAATTCATCTAAAGCTTATCCTAAAAGATAACTTTAACAAGCCATGGTAGTATTTTGAATTTTGATTATGAGTTGCGAGTTACGAGCGTTTTAGAGGATGCTTCATTATTCACGAGAAAATGAAAACTCTTGTATTGTACCCCAAATTGCAATCTGCTTATAAATTGCATCCCCAAATATTTGCTCGATCACAGTGATAAACACCTTCATCGTTCCCACATTCAACCCTAAAACACAAAAACCCTAACAACACTGTCATCATTCATCATTCATCATTCATCATTCATCATTGATCATTCATCAATCATCAATGGCTGACGATCTCAATTCCGTCTTCCAAAGCGGAACGGAGGTGGAGATCAGCAGCAACGACAACGGCTTCCGAGGGGCGTGGTACGCGGGCACCGTAATCAAGCCCAAAAGCGGCAGAAACAAGCAGATGATTCAGGTGGAGTACAAGACGCTAATGGCGGATGATTCTGGAACAAAACCGCTTCGTGAAACCCTAAACGTCGTTCAGCTGAGGCCTCTGCCCCCTCGCGAGAAACGCGATAGGGGTTTTAAGTTTAGTGAGGAGGTCGATGCGTATTACAATGATGGGTGGTGGGAGGGGGTTATCACTGGTGTTTACCTGGTAATCGGTATTCGGTGTTCTTTAGAGCCACTAGGGAGCAGCTGGAGTTCAGTGGGTCGGAGCTTAGAGTTCATAGGGAATGGTTTCATGGGAAATGGGTTCCGCCATTGGAAGAGGAAGCAGAGGTAGTTTTCAGTTTTGCATGTTTATTGTTTCATGATTTAGGGTGGAATTCTCTGATTTGTGATTTTTGTCTCTTGTGCCCTTGAAGTTTTGTTGATGACGATAGATTAGCACATTGGTTGCACAAGAATCAGGTGTGCTTAGGGATTGCTTGCAGAAACTGCTTGTCAGTTTTGAAATAAATAGGGTATATGGTGTTTGGATTAGTTTACATCTCTTACAGATTAAGGTTCAACAATCCTAGTTATTGATGATAGTGTCATCGACAAGCTGTTAAATTTTCTGCTTACCTTGCAAGATGTTTATGTTTTCATACAAACTTTGATTGCACTAAATTGCTGAATGAGAATAACTGCTGTGTAAATAGTTGTTTTAATGACAACTTTCCTGCTAAGTAGTTTTAGTATACTGTATAACGTTATAAACTTGTAAACATTTTAGAATGTCTACAATTAAGCTTCAATATCCTACATGGGTGCGTGTTTCTATTAACATTTATATCATAACCATTTCATCTTGTCTGAAAGCGTGTAAACGTTAAGAATTTAAGGTTGTATTATTAATTTGGTACTTGGATGACAAAAGCTAACCTTGAATGGTAATTTGCTTGCATGTATGCATATTAAAATACTTGAATTAACATGTTATAGTTTTTTTCAAGACTTATATGGAAATTGCATTATAGTCATCAAAAGTGAAATTACCTTTTACGGCTTGGTTGTAAAACGGGGGAGCTGCCCTCAGGCATTTAGGTCATAAAGACAAAGCTTGTTCTTCACGTACATGAGACACCTGGTATTCATAAAGTATTTGGAAACTAATTATAGATAGTTTATCTTATTTTATTAATCCTTGAAAACTAAAACATAAGATAATAAAAGAAAGAGCTTTGTGAACCTTATAAAACAAATATATGTACAGCCTAAAATTGCAACCTATGAAACCTAAGAAGCTTGTTTCTTAATCCAAACCCAACTTCTTGTTTCTGACTCGCAATTCAGTTTTACTTTCAGGTCAGTTTGAAAAATTGAAGGTCAATTTGATTGACAAAATCTGATGACGTCTAGCCCTACGACATCTAACATAAATATGTGTTACAATCGACTAGCCTTATAACGCTAACCCTAATATGTCCTAACAACCCTCTTTTAGAGTTTGAGGTGTTTTAGCAATCACATCAGTTGCCTTGCACATCAGGCCTGAGGCACTTCTAAACCTAATTTTCACTGTCCTTATAAACACAATTGTATAAAAACAAGTTTTCTTTATCCCTTATGTTTACATAATCTAGAACTGCTTTTGTGTACATTTAAATGAATCACTAAAGCCCTGGTTAATGCTGTTGAGGTTCTTTTGTGCTAGAAGGTCAGCGACTGTTTAAATGCTGTTAGAGCATTGACATGTGGAAGTGTGGAACTACGGCATAAACAAACAAACAAACAAACATACCCAGTGTATCCCGTTTAATAGCAGGGTCTGGGAGGGGTAGATGGTGGCAAGTCTTTCCTCTATCTTGGGAGATAGAGAGACCGCTTCCAAAGAGACCCCCGACTCGGTAACAATATCAATAGCCAACGTAATATATATCATACAACACTACGGAAACACATAAGGAGATAGAAATAGCATGCACCAAATAAGCGACAAGTTTCATCTATACATGGCAGAAGTCTAATAGCTATACATCAGGCGTGCCGTTTACTCTTCCTACCTACAGAACCCACTAGAAGTCCTTAATTTTAATTCTACGCCTCCACGCACTCCTATCCTCGATCATGTGCTCAGAGAGGTGCAATTCTACCATATCTCGCCTAATTATCTCGTCCCACGTCAACCTCGGTCTTCCTCTACTCCTCCTACCCTCTAAGGTGATATTCTCTACTGCTCTAACCGGCGCCTGTATCGGTCTCCTCTTCACGTGACCGAACCATCTTAATCTTCCTTCTCGTATTTTACCCGTGATACAAGCCAACTGTAGCCTCTGTCGAAACACGTCATTCCTTATCCGATCTAGTCTTGTTTGTCCACACATCCATCTCAGCATTCGCATTTCCGCGATCTCTATTTGTCTCTCATGCGATTTCTTTATTGCCCAACAGTCTGTTCCGTATAGCATAGCTGGGCGTACTGCCACTCTGTGTAGTTTTCCCTTTAGTTTTACTGGGAACCTCTTATCACATAAAATCCCTGATGCTGCTCTCCACTTGCACCATCCTGATTGGACACGGTGTGCTACATCGCTGTGTATCTCTCCATCTTCCTGTACGTACGATCCCAGGTATTTGAACCTAGAGGTCTGTGGGACCGCAATACCCTGAATACTGATTTGGTTGTTTTCTTCAGTCTCATCACTAAAGTTACAATGCATGTATTCTGTCTTAGAGCGACTTATCCTTAAGCCTTTGCGCTCTAGTGCTGCTCTCCACTGTTCTAGTCTCTCGTTAAGCACCCTTTTAGATTCTGATATTAACACAATATCATCCGCAAACAGCATGCACCACGGGACTGGCTCTTGTATATACTTGGTCATCTCATCCAACACTACTACAAACAAACCCAGTATATCCCACTCAAGAGCAGGGTCTGGGGAGGGTAGGTGTAGGCGAGTCTTTCCTCATCCAACACTACTGTGAAGTAAAAATGGGCTCAATGCCGATCCTTGGTGGAGTCCCACTTCCACCGGGAAGTAGTCTGTGTCTCCGACTGGTGCTCGCACACATGTTTTTGCCCCGTCATACATATCCTTGATTATTCTGATATACCTCTCTGGTACCCCTCTAAGTCGAAGACTTTCCCAAATGAGTTGACGTGGAACACTATCATAGGCTTTTTCTAGGTCAATAAATACCATATGCAGGTCCCTTTTCTTTTCTCTATATTTATCCATTACCCTCCTTATGACGTGTATGGCTTCTGTTGTAGAGCGTCCTTTCATAAATCCAAATTGGTTTACCGCTATATGAGTTTCGCGTCTAATTCTTGTGTCGATAACTCTTTCCCATAGTTTCATCGTGTGTCTCAAGAGCTTTATTCCCCTGTAGTTTGCGCAACATTGTACATCTCCTTTTTTCTTATATATAGGACTATGACACTGCTTCTCCACTGCTCCGGCATCTTCCCGGTCTTGAAGATAGTGTTGAATAGGTCTGTTAGCCATTGCAGGCCCTCATCTCCGAGACACTTCCACACTTCAATCGGTATGTTATCTGGCCCCACCGCCTTAGCCCTTCCCATTTTCTTAAGAGCTCTCGCAACTTCGACGACTGTGATGCTTCTACAATAGCACTTGTTTGTGTCGTTGTTTGAGTTGTTTGGTCGATCTCAGTTTGCTGATTAGGGTTCCTTAGGTTGAAAAGGTCATCAAAGTAAGTTTTCCATCTCCCTTTGATGTCTTTCTCCTTTACCAAGACCTTTCCATCCTCAGCCTTTATAAACTTCATCATTTTCAAGTCTTGTCTTCTACTTTCTCTTGCCTTGGCAATCTTAAACATGTCATGTTCTCCTTCTTTCGTCTCTAATCGCTTGTACATCCTCTCATACACTGTGTTCTTTGCCTCTGACACAACCTTTTTCGCCTCACGTTTGGCCTCCTTGTATTTATCTTTTAAATCTGCTCGTTCTTCCTCATTATTATAGCGTAACAGCTCTCTAAAACTTTGTTGTTTAATTCTTATCTTCTCCTGTACATTTCCGTTCCACCACCAGGCTTCCTTATGACCGATTGTCCTGTTTGTTGTTACTCCAAGAGTTTCTTTAGCTGCTTGGATAACTCTAGTTGCCATGGCCTCCCATTTTTGGTTTGCGTCTTCCTGTGGTCCAGTCTGGCTCATTGGTATGACCTTATCTCTAAAGGTGGTAATATTTTCATCTTTAAGCTGCCCCCATCTGATCGTAGGTCTAGTTCTCTTAGTTTGTTCGACAATTACTCTCTTGACGCGTATATCCGCCACCAACATCTGATGCTGCGTCACTACCGTCTCGCCCGGGATTGCCTTACAATCCTTCCACGAGCTACGGTCTTCTCCCCTCATCAGCAAATAGTCTATCTGTGTGTGTCTTCCGCCGCTGCTAAACGTGATTAGGTGTGAGTCTCTTTTCTTAAAAAACGAATTTATAATGCCTAGGTTATGTGCTAATGCAAAGTCAATTCCTAAGACCAGTGTTGTAAAAATCGGCCTAGGCGGCCGATTAATCGGTGATTAATCGCTAGGCGGCCTAGACCCTTGTAGATTAATGCTAGTCGGATCAATTAATCGGTAATCGGACCTAGGCGGGATTAATCGGACCTAGGCGGGATCAATCGGACCTAGGCGGGATCAATCGGACCTAGGCGGGATCAATCGGACCTAGGCGGGATCAATCGGACCTAGGCGGGATCAATCGGACCTAGGCGGGATCAATCGGACCTAGGCGGGATCAATCGGACCTAGGCGGGATCAATCGGACCTAGGCGGGATCAATCGGACCTAGGCGGGATCAATCGGACCTAGGCGGGATCAATCGGACCTAGGCGGGATCAATCGGACCTAGGCGGGATCAATCGGACCTAGGCGGGATCAATCGGACCTAGGCGGGATCAATCGGACCTAGGCGGGATCAATCGGACCTAGGCGGGATCAATCGGACCTAGGCGGGATCAATCGGACCTAGGCGGGATCAATCGGACCTAGGCGGGATCAATCGGACCTAGGCGGGATCAATCGGACCTAGGCGGGATCAATCTAGGCGGGATCAATCGGACCTAGGCGGGATAAATCGGACCTAGGCGGGATTAATCGGACCTAGGCTGGATTTATCGATGCAAATCGGTAAAAATCAGTGTGATCGGCGTACTACTTTCTGATCGGTCAAAGCCGGTCAACGGCTTGAATGTGGGTTTTAAAACCATAATCTTACGGTTCTTACCATTTAAACCACAGCCCTAGCTCGCTAGCCAACATCCCCACCTACACTTCGAATCTTGAGACCAGGCCTCCTCCCGGCGACGACCCCTCCGGCGACCGGCCTCCAACCGCGAACAGTTCCTCCCGCAGCAGCCCCAATCGCTAATAACTCCATAGTACTTGATGGTTATTTTTATATTTTGAAACTATTTGATCTTTGAAGTGTTTGAACTACTATGTTTTAATTTTATATTTTGAACTATATGATCTTTGAAGTACTTGTTGGTTAATTTTATGTTTAATTATTAATGTTTGAAGTGTACTAATCTTAAGTATATATATAATTTCTAAAAAATACATGTAAAATTTCCAAATCGATTAATCCCGATTAATCCCGATTAATCCCTAGTCCCTACCTCACCGCCCGATAGCGCCTAGCGATTTTTACGACATTGGGTTATGAGCTAATGTAAAGTCAAGAAGCTTCTTGCCGCCGTCATTCCTAAGACCTAAAGCCTCCATGCACTAAAGGGAAGTGATCATTATCCTTACCAATACGCCTATTAAATCTCCTCCTATGCATATTTTTTCTTCTCGAGGTATGTTTCCCATAACTTGATCTAAACTCTCCCAGATTTTCTTTCTTTCCGCCCTTAATCCAACCTGTGGTGCATACGCACTAACTACTGCCAATACTTCATCCCCTATTACTATTCTTAACAGCATAAGTCTATCATCATATCTTCTTACCTCCATTATATTATCTCGAAGTTCTTTAGCAACTAGGAAACCCACCCCATTTTTTGTTCCATCTGATTCTGAATACCATAGTTTATACCCATTGCACTCTATTGCTCTCCTACCCCGCCATCTAGTCTCCTGAAGACATGCTATCTGTACCCTACATCTCTTCAACATGTCTATTAACTCTTATAACTTACTAGTTAGCGTTCCTATATTCCACGATGCCAATCGTAATCTATAACCCTTTTTTCCTCTAGTTGCACTTCACGTCACCGAACATGATCTCGGGGCAGCATAAATACTCCTCCTATCTATTTTACCGCACTAACCACCCTAACAAAAAAACCAGACACAACCCACAAATACAACTATTCACGGATAACCCCTTAAAATAGAACCAAGTAATCAGGTAAAATATGGATATAGTGTCAATCAAGAAGAATGAAAAGTTACAAACACGTGAGTAGTATCAGTTATGGAAGTCTAGCACTTACGATGAACAACATAGAAAACTTAAAGAGTAGAAATACTTACAGTGTGTGTTGGTATGTATGCTAGAAAAAAAACCGTAACCTGGCGAAAATTTGTAGGTGGCGCGTGTGCCTACTGCGGTGGCGCGTGGGGTAACGTGGCGGCGCGTGAGTGGCACTGGTGTGCGAATCTTTTTCTGCTGCTGTCGTGACCTGCAAAGTAAGACAGAAAAAGGCCTCCGGTATGATAGTGGGTAGTGGGTGGGTGATTTCTGGCGGTAGTGGGATTAGTGGTGCGATTTGCCGTTTAGGTGAGGGTGAAGGGTGATGGTGTACTTGTCCGTCGGCCGACTGTATGTTTAGTGAAGTAGTTCTTTGACACACCGACGCCCAATTCTGCAACTTAGGGTTTCAGTACCCCGCGCAATCAAACCAATTGGACCTACTCGTCGTCTCTCAACTCATCAAACGGTCGCCAGTGACGGAGACTTGAAGGATGATCGGTGGTCCGGTGAGACGGTGAACGGGAGGATGATCGGTTCAAGCTGTAGGGATGGAGAATGCTAACTTTAGATAGACAATTCGGATCTACGAGTGGGAGACCGATCTGAATCGAGGTTCTTGATTTCGGCAATTGAGTTGTTGTGCGGAGATTCTTCGATGATTCGTTGTAAATCGGCCACAGGGCTGACGATTATCTTCCGATCGAGTGTTGGATTAGCAGCAATCGAAACCCTCGCAGAAAACCGCACAACAAACGAACATAAAAAACGTAAGCTGACCCAAAATCGCAAAAATCCTCTTTCCGTAGACAAACCGATCAAATTTCCTCGGAGAAGACAAACTTCCAATCGCAAACAACCTTTAATCAGCGTAATTCAAACTCATAACACGAAATCACCGACAACAACTCCTATATAACGAATACAGCCCTAAAAGTCAAAGATCTCTACTGAGATTGAAGCTAATAAAGCTGGAAGATAGTGAGAATCGAAACCCTAGAAACGACGACGGAGGCGTGAAGGGAGGTGCGAAGGAGAAGAGTAAACCAAAGAGAAACCTGGCGTGAAGGGAGGCGCGAAGGAGAAGAGTAAACCAAAGAGGTGCGAAGGAGAAGAAGTGAATTTGAAACAAACGACCACAACAAATCTTATATCAATAAAATGCATACAACTTTTAGACTGTGAACTACTTAATGCAATAGCTTGTTACAAGGATTACACTATACACATACATATTGCTCAAAATTAAGATCTACAAATGAAAAATTAATCGGTCAGCAAATTAAAACACAGTTCATGTAAGAAAAATATACAGAATCTAGTAGAAAATTGATTAAGGGTTTTGATTATAACCTGAATGATTCAAAAAAAAAGGAAACCCTAATCAGTTGCAGAAGCCATCTAATTAAGAGTGAAAGTAGGGCTCAGAGTTGGAGATCGAAGATGAAAAAGAAGATGCAAAAGGGTTTAGAGGTGAATACTTGCCAATAGTGTTCAACACTTTGATATAATGTCAAATATTGTTTGATTTTCAATGTAGAAGAAACACAATCACGAAATCGGTTTCAATAGAAACAAAATTGAAGAGTCGACTTCTTGATTTGGGATTCACGGTGAATTGCACAAACAATGGAGTTGGGTTGAAAGAGATGAGGCTAATACCATACCCAAAGCCTCCATGCACCAACGGGAAGTGATCATTATACTTACCATATGGCCATTAAAATCCCCTCCTATACATATTTTTCTTCTCTAGGTATGTCTCCCATAACTTGGTCTAAACTCTCCCAGAACTTTTTTCTTTCCGCTTCCCCTAATCCAACTTGTGGTGCATACGTACTAACTACTGTCACTACTACATCCTCTATTACTATTCGTAACAGCATAAGTCTATCATCGTATCTTCTTACCTCCACTACATTATCTTGAAGTTCTTTAGCAACTTGGAAACCTACTCCATTTTTTGACCCATCTGAACCTGAATACCATAGTTTATAACCATTACATTCTTTTGCTCTCCTACCCCGCCATCTAGTATCCTGAAGACACGCTATATGCACTCTACGTCTTTTCAGTACATCTATTAACTCTAATAACTTACTAGATAGGGTTCCTACATTCCACGAAGCCACTCGTACGCTATAACCTTTTTTCCCTGTAGTTGCACTTCTCTTCACTGAACATGATCTCGGTGCAAAATAATGGCTTCTACTATCTAATAGTATCAGCCTATCCACCTTACTAGTACTTCACAAACAAACTGCAGTCCCACACCCGAGGTAGTCAACACAAAGGTTGCGCACAATCAAATCGAGGAAACAAAAAACGACAAATTGCAAGCAAGTAGCAATAGCACAGAAAATAGGGGATGACTCTCCCTGATTAACAAAAAAAAAAAGCAAATCATAAGCAAGCAGAATTCACACAGAAATAGGGGATGACTCCCCCTATTAAAAACCAGGTGCTGGTACCCCTAACCCAGCCAAACAATCTAAACGAAAATATATAAGTAAAGAAGACTAAGAGCAGATATGAAAACCCGAGATGGAACGATCTCACCAAATGTGTACCCAGTTGGTGTTCTTCGATTAGGCTTTGTCGAGGTGGGATGTGTACGGCCCTGTTGTCAATAGCGAACGTAGCGGGCGCTATAGCGCGCTACGTCGCGACAAGGTCAAGGCTCGCTATCTAGTACTTAGCGGTATATAGCGACCTGCAGTGGCATTTTTTTTATTTTTTTATTTTTTTTCTTTATTACTATAAACTTGACACAAATAGAGTATTTTAGCTAATTTGGTGGTGTTTGCTTATATATTCTACTACTTTATAGCTAAACATGTTTATTTATTGAATGTAAAACATTTCTTAAAGCTTCTACTACCTTATCGCTAAACACGAAATAGCGGGCGCTATTTATCGCTATTCGCTACATAGCATATAGGTGACTTGTCGCTATTTGCCGCTATTCGCTATTGACAACTATGGTGTACGGGCTGCGATGGGAGTGGTATTGGTTGGCGTGGACAGTCGGCTGGTGCTAGAGGGTTGAGGGTGGCTGTTGGGCGGCGGCTATGGTTGGGTGGTGTCGGTTGTGGTGGCTGTGGTGGTTGGGTGGGTGGTGCGATGGGTTGCTATGAGGTGTACTGGCTGCTATGGGGTGGGGAGTGGGGAGGCGGAGAAGTGGCTAGCGGTGATGTCGGTTGTGGTGGTTGTGGTGGGTGGGTGGCTAGCGGTGATGGTGAAGGTGGGGAATGGTGGAGGTGGTAGCGGTGCTGGTAAGGTGGAGGTGGCAGCGATGCTGGTAGGGTGGTTGGGTGGTTGTGGTGGTGTTGTCTGTGACGGTGGGGGGCGGTGAAGGGGATGGTGCGTAGAAGGTGGTGGGGGGGTTTTCGGTGACCGGTGATGGTGGTGACGGTGGTGACAGCTAGGGCTCCGGCGAAGAAGGTGAAGGGTAGTTGCATTATATATCTAGACAAATATACTGTATTTTTAATATTTGTGTACATTATATATCTAGACAAATATATTGATGTAATATACAGACAATGTATTGGTCTATAGTTGCTTTATGGTATTGATCTATACTTATTTTAATATTTTTAATATTTGTGTACATTATATATCTAGACAATGTCTGTGTTAGTAATAAAAGGATAAACAAGCCAAAATATAGAAAATCCATTCATATATAAGATTTTCCTTCATTGTCCATATGTACTTTTTGTGGACACACATCATTTATTGTTGCATCAAGTGAGTGGGACCCACCATGACATGATCATATTTAATTTTCCATACTACTGTAAACAATGAAATGAGAATATTAGATCTTGAATCATCTTTGGAAACTGTTGGGATTGTGGTTGTGATGTGGTATGTTTTGATGCTTAAGACTAGTGGTGACAAAGCAGGCAGGCTGGGTGCTTGGGGTAGCGGTTGAAATGGGTTTGGGTCAAAATGAGTAATTGTTAGTGTGGTTCAAACTTTTAGATCGAATTGGTCGACCCACACACCAGTTTATCTGTTTTTCTAGTTCTCTTTGACAAAACTGTTTGACCCATTTGATCAAACTTTTGACTTGACCCTTTGACGACCCGAAAAAACATAACTCAAATCAACCCATGTATCTATAATCAGTCAAAATTGTCACCTCTTTTTAAACTTTGGGCTGATCTTCACTTCACAGTTCACACACACATACTATACGGGTATGTAGTTTCTTTTTCTTTAACACAAACAATCAACATGGTTTACTGCAGGCATCTATCTCTATAGAGTTGAACATTAGTGACAACAAAAAGTTCATCAAAGGGGCAACTGTAGAAATATGCAGTGATGAGGATGGTTTCTATGGTGCTTGGTTTTCTGCCACGGTTCTTGAACAGTTAAGCACTGGGAATTTCAAGGTTGAGTATAAATCCATAAGAAATGATGATGACACAGCTTTCTTAACAGAAATAGTTGATACCAGCCACATTCGTCCTTGCCCTCCCCCTGAAAACATTGATCATTTCCGTCTATTCGAAGAAGTTGATGCCATGTATAATGACGGGTGGTGGGTGGGTGTGATTTCTAAGGTTGTAAGCCGACAAAATACGAGGTGTTTTTTCGGGGGACGGAAGAAGTCATGGTGTTCAAACAAACGGATTTAAGGCGGCATCTTGAATGGATCAATGGCAAATGGGTATCTTCGACTGCGGTTTGTAACTTGGTGCACAGGTAAAGAAGTGCCATTCCATGTAGTAGTTGTTAGTTATTGGTTTGGTGGAACTTGGAAATAGGTAATCTTTTGTTGTCATCTAACTTGGTTATGTATTTTGCACATGCTTATGGAAGTTTTTGTAACTTACTCCTTTGGAAAAGTCCAGTACTTAGTTTTACTTTTTTTCTTTGGTTCTATTGATTATAATCTTGAAAGGAAAAAAAAAAGGTTTTAATGACATTGTTACAACCTGCATGGGTTTGCTGTGTCTGTGTAACACCCAAATCGAACATCAATTCGACAATGTTAACAGTTAGATTCATAGGGCTTTTATCCCCTACGATGAAACGAGTATGTAGGTATATTTGTATACCTGTTTCGAGTTCGAATCGTTGTGAAACCGTGAGTTGCAGGTCCGCGATCGAATGAGGTGATCAAATGTTTAACTTTGTGTTTTTCAGATCAAATGAGCCTTAATGGAAGATTTTAAATGCTTAAACGATCATTAGTGCGCCACCAATTTGTTAATTATTAATGTTTATGGTGCGATTGTGGCTGGGTGGTCGGCCGAAAAAGAAGAGATCGTGGATCGGTACCTAACGCACTCGAGTTTAAAAATTACAGTGGGTCATGGGTTTGTGTCAATCATACGAGTGTGTCGGTGACATTTGATTGTATTTTACAGAATAATTTGTGTCTAATGTTTAACGCAGTGAGTACTGTAAACAATTAATTTAGGCCCGTATTTTACAGCCAACTTACGGAGGCCATAACTTCTTTATAACAGGTTCAAATCAGTTAAACCTTATGTCCATGACGAAGTTTGTCGAAAGACGAATCTGTTGATATATAAAACATCGAAAAACTCATTCGTTTAGACCTCTAAACAGTCGTTTTCGTAACAGCTACCAGTTCTGCGCAACTGTAAAGATCCACGTTTTTCTCATATTTAATTATTTACACAAATTAATTTATTTAACATATTAGCCCTAAACACATTATTAGCCCTAAACTGTAAAATGTAAACATATTAATTTGTAAAATATGTACAAATTAATTAATTTTACAGTGGTAAACATATTAATTAATTAAACTCGTATTAATTAATTATGTAAACATAATATTTAACATATTTTACAGTGTGGTAAACATATTAATTTATTTTACAGTGGTAATATGCAATTAATTAATTTGTAAACATATTAGCCCTAAACACAAATTAATTTATTTTACAGTGGTAATTTATTTAACATATTTACACAAATTAATTTATTTTTACAGTGGGACATGTTTAAGTTTATTATTAATGTTTAAGTTTTCTACAGGAAAGAGCCTCCAGCACATATTTAACCAGAAGGAACTAAATATGCGGCAACGACGATGGTTAGAGTTACTCAATGATTATGACTGTGTGATCAAGTACCATCCGGGTAAGGCTAATGTGGTAGCTGATGCCCTTAGTCGTAAGGAAACCCTAAAGCCTCGTCGGGTGCGTGCATTACAAATGACTATCCACTCTGACCTACCAATGCAAATTAAAGCTGCTCAATCTGAGGCCTTGAAGACAGAGAATCTCAATGCAGAATCCATGCGAGGCATGGAGAAGCAATTGGAGGTTAAAGCTGATGGAATCCGTTATTTTATGAAACGGATCTGGGTACCACAGCATGGGAATCTGCGAGAGCTGATAATGGATGAAGCCCATAAGTCCCGTTACTCGATCCATCCAGGTTCAGACAAGATGTATCAGGACCTGAAAGAATTTTACTGGTGGCCGAGAATGAAAGCGGAGATAGCCACATACGTAAGCAAATGCCTAACTTGTTCCAAGGTTAAGGTAGAATACCAGAGACCATCTGGATTACTCCAACAACCAGAAATTCCAGTGTGGAAATGGGAGCAGATCTCCATGGACTTCATCACGAAGTTACCAAGAACTCCCAGCGGATGCGATACCATTTGGGTTATAGTAGATCGCTTAACGAAATCCGCACACTTTCTGGCAATCCGAGAGACTGATCGGATGGAGAAGCTTACCCGTATCTATTTAAGGGAAATAGTCTCTCGGCATGGCGTACCGATATCTATCATTTCTGACCGGGATGCTCGGTTCACTTCTCACTTCTGGCAATCATTGCAACGATCATTGGGAACGCGGCTGGATATGAGTACTGCATATCACCCACAGACTGATGGTCAAAGTGAGCGTACAATCCAAACACTGGAAGACATGTTGCGTGCCTGTGTGATCGATTTTGGCAGCAGTTGGGAAACTCATCTACCATTAGTTGAGTTCTCCTATATAACAGTTATCACACTTCGATCAAAGCAGCTCCATTTGAGGCATTGTATGGACGAAAGTGCCGATCACCTATCTGTTGGGCAGAAGTAGGAGAAAGCCAACTTACAGGACCTGAACTGGTGCACGAAACGACTGAGAAGATCGTGCAAATTCGTAACCGTATGGCGGCAGCACGTGATCGACAAAAGAGTTACGCCGACAAGCGCCGGAAGCCATTGGAGTTCCAGGTTGGTGACAAAGTACTACTGAAGGTCTCACCCTGGAAGGGTGTAATACGCTTTGGAAAGCGTGGGAAGTTAAGCCCAAGATACGTGGGACCATTTGAGATTGTCAAACGGATTGGCCCAGTAGCCTATCAGTTGAGTTTACCTGAAGAACTCAGGGGGATACATGATGTGTTTCACGTATCCAATCTGAGGAAATGTCTGTCTGATGAATCATTGATCGTGCCTTTGGAGGAACTAAAGATAGATGATCAACTACATTTCATCGAAGAACCAGTGGAGATCATGGATCGAGAGGTCAAGACACTAAAGCGTAGCAAAATTCCCATTGTGCGCGTAAGATGGAACTCTAAACGGGGACCAGAATTTACATGGGAACGGGAGGATCAGATGAAGTCTAAATATCCGCACCTGTTCGTAGATATACCTTCAGAACCTAACTCCAACTGAATTTCAGTGCGTGTGATAGCTCAGATAATACAGATGGTTTCATGGTCACCTTCTGATAAACAAAGTACTAGAAACATTCAACATATTCCCAAATCAGAAAGGAAACCTAAGATTCTTCTTGTTGAAGATCATATGATAAATGTGATGGTGTGTGACAACTGTCACTAACAAGTATGTCAGTTAGTATTAAGCTCGTTAACTCACTGTGTGTATTAACTGTCCTCATAGTTTATTCATCGGTTAAACCGAATTCTCCGTATACTAATTTATTTACTCCAGTGTTCCAATTTTCGGGACGAAAATTCCTTCAACAAGGGATAATGTGACAACCCGAGTTTTTTTTTATTTTATTATAAAATATAATAATAATAATAATAATAATAATAATAATAATAATAATAATAAAAATAATATTAATAATAATAAAGAAGTCCAGGGGGTGTTTTGGTCATTTATTAAACTTCAAAAGAAAAATTAATAACATAAAATAACAAGCTAAAAACCACAGGGACCAAATATGTAAATTCTGTAAATTACAAACCCAACCCCCCGCCCACCCCGATTTTCCGGCGACCCTCCGGCCGACCGCCGACGGCCCTCCGGCGACTCCAAACGCCAAAAATACACGATTCTAATTAAATCAAATGTTACCGACACCTTTGCGTGGTTGACTCGAACTCGTGGACACTTGCAATTTGAATAATTGTGTCGGTTTGGTGTGGATTCCACCATCGACCGAAAGTTCGGCCGACACCCACCATAATCGCCCACTGAACGATAATAATAATCAAAATTGATAGTGCACTAACGATCCTTTACACATTTAAAAGCTTCCACAGAGTTCCAGTTGATTTGAAAACACATAAACATATCAATTCGATCACCACCTTCATCATCGACCTGCAACCTTGTCGAACCCCAACCTCCGAGTGATTTACATCCAAATTAACATAAGGATTTGCAACCAGAGCATTACAAGAATCTACACACGAAGTTAATTTAATTTTCATTAACATCCGCACACGAATTGGATCGAACCCACTGTCGCGACTGCTCATCGAGTGTTCATCGACCATACAACTTCAAAACAGGTAATTAAATGCACCTACATGCTCGGTTTCTCATAGGGATCAAAAGCCCTATGATTAATTGCATTAACAGTAGCGATTGAATGTTCAATTGGAACCAAAAATCGATTTAGGGTTCTTGATTTGGGGAAAGGACTTTCGGGGGTGTTTAAAAGTAATTGGAACCAAGGAATACCGCGGCTGCGGCCTTGGTTCACTGGTTCCCTGTCCATATACACTCCGAGAGGTCCCGGGTTCGAACCCGGGCAACCTCCTTTATTTTTTTAGAGCTTTTTGAGCTTTTAAAAAATACAGAAAAATACCTAAAAATTATAAAAATTATTTTTATAAACTCTGTAATTTTTAAACCACCAAATTAAATTTCTGGAATTTATTTTAACATTAATCTATTTATTTTACTATTGTCTTTTAAAACAAATGATTTAATTAGTCTAATTTTTTTTATAAAAATGGACATTATATCGCGTTTAATTATGGATTAAACATGAAAATTGTGAAAAATATAAAGATGCTATAATTTCATAAGATATTTACAAACATTATTATAAAAATTATAAAAATCAATTCTATAAACTTTGTATATTTTAAAAGTATCTAATTATTTTCTGTGAAATTATTTCTTGTGATACTTGGTAAATATATATAAATATTATTAACAAATAATGCAATTAGTTTATTTATGTAAAATAAACTATAAACAATTGAAATCATAAAAAATCACTATTGCTTGTATTTTAATATATACGTGGAAATATAATACTAGGTATTATATAACGTATATAATGCGGATATATATATATATATAACCGACACCGAACCGATTCGTGAGACGCGAAACTGTACAGTTACTATATTTATAATTAATAATTAATATTAATTATATATATATATACTGAATGAAACACAGGTTAATTGGAACCCGATCTTTTGTGATTACAATTACTTGTTGCTCTACGCTCGAGGTGAGTTTACAGCCCCACTTTTACTTTATACCATTTTTGGGGGAGAGAAACATGTGGTTTTCATAAACATTACATTACATTGGATTGTTGTAATACTGCATATACATGATACTATGTTTGTATGCTTTGCCCTTCGGACCGTTAATACGAAGTAGCGAGGTGATTGTTAGTAGTACTACTGGGATTGACATACCCCACTCGGGCTAGTCGCGCTAGCTGGTTAAACGGGTGAACGGTTATCCTATCTTACTGTGGGTGTGATCCACGGCTTGGGCCTACTTTACTTACTGTGGTGTGTGATCCACGGCTTGGCCTACTTTACTTACTTTATTGCATGTCAGCTCGGTCGCGACTTTGTACACATAGTGATCATTATGGACTAGCTACCCATGATATGCTTTGATTACACATCCGGGAATTTCTTTACTAATACTTACTGTTTTCTGATAAACCTGTGAACTCACCAGTCTTGTACTGACTTTTACATGTTTTCTCTCAGGACAATGATATGGCACATCTAGGAGCACAGCATCCACTGCATGTCATTCCGCGTTCATCTCAAACTGTTTTCAAGATTTTATTCGCATTTACTTTACATAAATTGGATTGGACGCGTGTTTGCGTGTTCCAAAACTATTGTTAAATGTTTTCCTGTTTTCGCTTCCGCACTACTTAAATATATTTGGTTTGTTTCATTAAAATTAAGCACTTATATGATTTGTAATTATCGAGTCGTTTGGTGTAACTGATGCTTATCTGAGATCCTGGTTATGTCACACGCCTGACGGTAAAACCCCGTACGTGGAAAATGAGGGTGTGACAGATTGGTATCAGAGCAAATTAAACAACCAACTGCGTTAGAGCACGCTTTAAAAGCCCTAAACTTACAGAATAATTTATTTTACAGTGGTAATATGCAATTAATTTGTGACCGACACACCCTAAATACGAGTTTAGCCTAAATACCATATTAATTAATATGTACATATTTTACATATTAGCCCTAAATTAATTATGCAATTAATTATGTTTACATGCTTTACAGTTTAGGGCTAATATGTTTATTATTATGTTTGCATATTAGCCCTAAATTAATTAATACCATTAATTTGTGACAGAATAAATTAATTTGTGTAATATGTACAAATTAATTTGTGTAAATATGTGTCAATCATACGAGTGGGTCATGGGTTTGTGTCAATCATACTAAACATATTAGCCCTAAACTGTAAAAATTACAGTGGGTCATGGGTTTGTGTCAATCAACTTATTCTGTCGTATCTCTTTTGTTTGCTAAGTACTTAGGACTGCACCAACTGCGTTAGAGCACGCTTTGGCTATTACAACTCCATTAGGAGAGTCGACTATCATCTCGCATGTCTATAGAGATTGTCCGATCAGAATCGAGTCTATTATTCGTAAAGCTGATTTGTTTCCTATGCAAATGAGTGACTTTGATGTCATACTTGGTATGGACTGGTTAACTCGACATCACGTTACTATAGAATGCCAGACTCGTCGTGTTTTATTTGGAAATCCTCAATGCCCTGAACTCGTTTATCAAGGGACTCAGCCTCGGAAATCGTTGAAAATCATCTCTGCGTTTAAAGCTCAGAAACTCTTGTCGCACGGTTGCGTGGGATTCCTAGCTTCAGTGAAAGCCACATCTTCTGAAAAGCTAAACATATCTGATTATCCGATTGTATGTGATTTTCCTGACGTATTTCCTGAGGAGTTACCCGGACTTCCACCAGATCGCGAGGTAGAATTCACTATTGATCTTGTTCCAGGTGCGGAGCCGATTTCTAAGGCACCGTATCGTATGGCACCTATGGAGCTAAAGGAGTTAAAGGAGCAGTTACAAGAATTACTAGATTTGGGATTTATTAGACCAAGCGTCTCGCCTTGGGGCGCACCGGTCCTATTCGTGAAGAAGAAAGATGGTTCTTTGAGACTCTGCATTGACTACAGAGAACTCAACAAGATCACTATCCGTAATCGTTACCCTCTGCCTCGTATTGATGATTTATTTGATCAGCTTCAGGGTGCAAAGTGTTTCTCTAAAATCGATCTGAGGTCTGGTTACCATCAGTTAAAGATCAAGGAGTCTGACGTCCCTAAATCTGCCTTCCGTACTCGGTATGGTCACTATGAGTTCCTGGTTATGCCGTTCGGGTTAACTAATGCCCCGGCCGTATTCATGGATCTAATGAACCGAGTCTTCCGCAAGTTCCTCGATAAGTTCGTCATTGTATTTATCGACGACATCTTAATTTATTCTAAAAGTAAGGAGGAGCATGAGAATCATCTTCGTATCGTGCTCGAAACACTACGCGAAAAGAAGCTTTATGCTAAATTTCAAAGTGTGAATTGTGGCTGAGCAAGGTAGCCTTTTTGGGTCATGTTGTTTCTGCGGAGGGTATTATGATGGACCCTGCTAAAGTTGAGGCGATTACTAAGTGGCCTAGACCGACCTCAGCCACAGAAGTCCGTAGTTTTCTTGGCCTTGCTGGTTACTACCGCAGATTTGTTGAAGGTTTTTCGGTTATAGCTTTACCCCTTACGCAACTGTTAAGGAAGGGGGTTAAGTATTCTTGGAATGATGAACGAGAGAAAAGTTTTGAAGAGCTCAAGAAAAGATTGGTGTCTGCTCCTGTTCTCACACTTCCATCGGGCATGGGTGGATATCAGATTTACAGCGATGCCTCTAAAAAAGGACTTGATGTGTGCTAATGCAGCATGGTAAGGTCATTGCTTATGCTTCACGGCAGTTGAAACCTTACAAGGTAAATTATCCTACGCATGATCTTGAACTCGCTGCTGTTATTTTCGCGTTGAAAATATGGCGTCATTATCTTTACGGAGAGACTTGTGATATTTTTACTGATCACAAGAGCTTGAAATATATCTTCACACAAAAGGAACTAAACATGAGGCAGAGAAGATGGTTAGAGTTGTTAAAAGATTATGATGCCAATATTCAATATCATCCGGGAAAGGCCAATGTGGTGGCTGATGCTCTTAGCAGGAAGAGCTCAGGAACAGTAGCCTCCCTACAGTTACAGCCTCAGAACATTACCGATCTTGATAGATTGGGTATTGGCCTACATATTGGCAAGAGTAACGGACATCTCGCAACACTCCAGATTGAATCAGACTTAATATTCCGGATTAAGAACGCACAGAAAGACGATGGTGAACTCTGGGCAATCTTACAGAATGTGAAGATTGGTAAACAATCAAAATTCAGAGTAGATGAACATGGGGTAATCTGGTGTGGTAAACGTTTATGTGTGCCTAATGATTCTTCTCTTCGAGAATCGTTATTAGCTGAGGCACATAGTTCTCCGTTTTCTATTCATCCTGGATCTACTAAGATGTATCGGGACCTTCGTCAGAACTTTGGTGGAATGGAATGAAAGAGGATGTGGCTAAGTATGTTAGCCGTTGCCTTACTTGTCAACAGGTCAAGATTGAGCATCAAAGAGCTAGTGGTTTGCTTCAGCCACTACCTATTCCTGTATGGAAATGGGATGATATTTCCATGGATTTTGTGACAGGGTTGCCAAGGACATTTAAGAAAAATGATACGATATGGTTATCGTTGACAGATTGTCAAAGTCAGCTCACTTTCTCCCAATTCAGCAAGGATTTTCAGTTAGCAAACTGTCTGAAGTGTTTACACAAGAGATTGTTAGACTTCATGGCACTCCGGTGTCAATCGTGTCTGATCGAGACCCGAGGTTCACTTCTCGCTTTTGGAAGGGTTTGCAAGCTGCATGGGGTACCAAGTTGAGGTTTAGTACGGCGTTTCATCCGCAGACTGACGGTCAGTCGGAGCGTACTATTCAGACACTTGAGGACATGCTTCGAGCTTGTGCCTTAGAGTGGACTGGGAACTGGGATGAATACTTGTGTTTGGTCGAGTTTGCTTACAACAATAGTTGGCAAGCTAGCATTGGCATGGCACCTTTTGAATTATTGTATGGTCGTAAATGTAGAGCACCTATTTGTTGGGAAGAAGTCGGTGAGAGAATCATCGAAGGACCCGAGTTAGTTCAAATCACGAATGAAAAAGTTGCTATTGCTAGAGAAAAGTTAAAAGAAGCTCAAAGTAGACAGAAAAGCTATGCAGACCGACACCGTCGACTTTTGGAGTTTAAGATCGGTGACAAAGTATTCCTGAAGGTTTCGCCTTGCAAAGGTGTACGACGTTTTGGTCTTAAAGGGAAACTTAGTCCACGGTTTATCGGACCCTTTGAAATCCTAGAAAGAGTTGGCGAGGTTTCGTATCGTTTGGCTTTACCACCTCAACTATCACATGTGCATAACGTCTTTCATGTATCTCTTTAAGGGGATACAATTATCATCCTATTCATGTGGTTAACTATCCACTTCATTTGATTCGTGAGGATTTATCATTCGAGGAAGAACCAGAAGCTATCCTTGACCGACAAGAACGCATTATGCGTAGGAAAACTATCCCTTTTGTTAAAGTATTATGGAAAAACCATTCCGAACGTGAAGCTACATGGGAGATAGAAGATGAAATCTGTTCTCAATATCCGTATCTGTTTACCTCTTAGGTATTATCTGGTATATGTTTCTGCTATTAGTTATGAAGTTGTCAGTTATCTGTTTCTTGAACATCACAGTACTCCGCGTACGTTATGCCATATCTTGTTTGATCTGTATCTAGCAATTTCGGGGACGAAATTGTTTTAAGGGGGTAGAATTATAATAAGCAAAAAAAAAAAAAAAAAAAAAAAAGAAAAAACAAATATGTCTTCTCTCTCCCCGTCCCGTCGCACCACTATTCCGGCCGACGCCGGCGGCCCTCCGGCGAGCCTCCACGGTCAAAATTAACGTGGTTTGACTCGATTACACTTTCCCGACACCTTCGAGTGAATGATTCGACATAGTACCCCACATCAATTCGATGATTTGAGTCGGTTTGGTGGGATTGAAACTTTCGGCCACTTTACACGCCAAAATCGCACTAAACGGACTTAATAATTGAAATAAAAGCTACCTAATCAATCATATACGAATTTCTAATCTACCTACACCTTCAATTTCACCTGCAATCCACGAATTCACCCTGTTCAATCCACATCCTCGGTCGCGACCTGCAACTTGATTGTGAACCCATCTCCGATCCATTTTAACTAAAATTGATGAAGGGCTTTTAATCTATATCGACATACGAAGCTTCCTACCGATTTAATTTGATTTTCATCAAGGTTTGAAGCATCAATCGATCACCACTTGACCGCGACCCGTTCTTCGATCAGTTCAGCTTCATCTCATCATCATAGAGGTAATTAAAGCCACCTACTTACTCGATTTTAGTCTAGGAACAAAAGCCCTAAGCTTAATACAGTTAACAAAATCGAATCGATGGTCAATTGGATTGAATTGGAACTAGGGTTCATGGTGAATTGGGGGATTTGCTTAGATTGTGTTTATAAGAATTCAAAGCCGGGTAATAATCGCGGCTATAAGCCTGGTTCAGTGGTATGTGTGTGGGATTGTGAATGGAAGGTCCCGGGTTCGACCCCGGGCACCTCCATGTTTTTTTTAAGAGGCTTTTAGCCCTAAATAAATTACAGAAATTTGTATAATAAATGTACAAATCATTTTGTAAACCTCAAATATTTTAAAGGTCACTAAATATTTTCTATATTTTTCTGAGTTAAGTTAAATAAATATTTTTGTAATAAAACATTTTAATAAAAATGTTTTCGAATAATTCTTTAAAGAAAATAGAATTTAAATAATAATTTATAAATTATTATTAGTCTAAACGTTTCCTTTCGCTTAGTATTGTTTAAGTTATGATTTATATTTATTTATAAAATATGGTTTATATGTTATAAATAGCCATTTTTATAAAAATGGACTCTAAATAATAATTCAAATTATTATTTTGTTTTTGGATATTGTATTATCTATAATTATGGATCAATCATGGAAATTGTGAAATTATAAAGATTTTGGAATCTCATAAATTATTAACAAACATTATAAATAGTTTATTTTGTTGAATTAAGCTCGTATTTTACAGTCAACTTACAGAGGCCATAACTTATTCATAACAGATTCAAATCAGTTAAATCTTATGTCCACGACGAAGTTCGTCGAAAGACGAATCTGTTGATATATAAAACATAGAAAAACTCATTCGTTTAGACCTCCAAATAGTCGTTTTCGTAACAGCTAGCAGTTCTGCGCAGCTGTAAAGATCCACGTTTTTCTCATATTTCGGTAATCCAAATCAGAAACTTTTCTAAATGAAAGTTGTTTAGAAATCACTAATCTAGTAAACTGGAGATTTTCAGAATTTTTGAACGTCGTTTAGTATTTTTAACGAGTACGAAAAGACAAGGGCAGAACTGGAATTTTTCAGATTATAATTTGCGTTACGTTATCGTAGGTTCTCGCGGCGTTAACCGAGCCTAAACCTTTTTCTGATTATTGTCATTCGTGTATAAGGTACGGATTCTTGGTTATCTTTATCATAGTATAAATTCGGTTCCGTTACTTTGTAGTACGGATTTTTAATACGTTATTTCCGTTAATATGAATCGTTTAGCCTTGTTATTCGTATATCCTTATTATTTGATTATGTTCCGATTCATTCGACTCATTAGTGTTATTTATTGACACCTGTAGCATGCAATATATATTTTATGAATTGTGCTCATTATTGCATGTTCCTATAAATGTTTTATTGATATGTTATATGTTGGTAGTTGTACTACCATTTGATTTGATACTCTGTTACCCGAGCTCTCCGACATGTCATTGTGGCGTCAATGATGTGACACTTTTCGTGACGGTGTGTAATAAATAGTTCACGGCGTCTCCGTTAACACGTTAGTACTCAGGTAGTACTTTGGCCATAATATCTGGGAGGCGGATGGATCGATCCTAGTTCAGTTCAGTTCAGTTCAGTTCCGGGGGATGGAATCATGTGTGTACGCCCCACACACCATCTCATTAGTGCATAGTCTAGCTAGCTATGTACTTATCAGTTCAGTTTTGGCTCTGGGTACTTCTTACATTACACGACTTATTTTGTTTGTATATACGTGTCGTGTAGATCAGTTCAGTTCAGTATTACATGTTCAGTTCAGTATCAGTATTATATGTTCAGATTCAGATTTCCGTTTCAGTATCATATGATCCGTTCAGAATTCAGATATAAGTATTTATGCTTCGTATCGTTACTATTGTTATTTCCGTCACTGAGCAACTTTTGGCTCAGCCGTATTTTCTTTTGTGGTGTTTTCTTATTTGATTGTAGGTAATCAGGGGGTTCCGGGAAATCAGTGAAGAGTGGTTGAAGATCAAGATTGTATTTTACTTTAATTAATGTAATGAATAACATAATTAGGTTCTTTCAGATTATCTGGTTTTGTTTGAAACTATCTCTTTAATATTATGGATTTGGTTTTTGATTTACGAAAACGACTATTTGGAGGTCTAAACGAATGAGTTTTTCTATGTTTTATATATCAACAGATTCGTCTTTCGACGAACTTCGTCGTGGACATAAGATTTAACTGATTTGAATCTGTTATGAATAAGTTATGGCCTCTGTAAGTTGACTGTAAAATACGAGCTTAATTCAACAAAATAAACTATTTATAATGTTTGTTAATAATTTATGAGATTCCAAAATCTTTATAATTTCACAATTTCCATGATTGATCCATAATTATAGATAATACAATATCCAAAAACAAAATAATAATTTGAATTATTATTTAGAGTCCATTTTTATAAAAATGGCTATTTATAACATATAAACCATATTTTATAAATAAATATAAATCATAACTTAAACAATACTAAGCGAAAGGAAACGTTTAGACTAATAATAATTTATAAATTATTATTTAAATTCTATTTTCTTTAAAGAATTATTCGAAAACATTTTTTATTAAAATGTTTTATTACAAAAATATTTATTTAACTTAACTCAGAAAAATATAGAAAATATTTAGTGACCTTTAAAAATATTTGAGGTTTACAAAATGATTTGTACATTTATTATACAAATTTCTGTAATTTATTTAGGGCTAAAAGCCTCTTAAAAAAAAACATGGAGGTGCCCGGGGTCGAACCCGGGACCTTCCATTCACAATCCCACACACATACCACTGAACCAGGCTTATAGCCGCGATTATTACCCGGCTTTGAATTCTTATAAACACAATCTAAGCAAATCCCCCAATTCACCATGAACCCTAGTTCCAATTCAATCCAATTGACCATCGATTCGATTTTGTTAACTGTATTAAGCTTAGGGCTTTTGTTCCTAGACTAAAATCGAGTAAGTAGGTGGCTTTAATTACCTCTATGATGATGAGATGAAGCTGAACTGATCGAAGAACGGGTCGCGGTCACGTGGTGATCGTTGAATGAGCAAACCTCGATGGAATTCAAATTAAATTGACAGGAATCTTCGTATGTTGATATAGATCAAAAGCCCTTTATCAATTTATGTTAAAATTGATCGGAGGTGGGTTCCTAATCGAGTTGCAGGTCGCGGTCGAGGGGTGGATTGGAGGTGGTGTTTTGTTGTTTTTCGAGTGTAATTGTAGGTAATCAGGGGGTTCCGGGAAATCAGTGAAGAGTGGTTGAAGATCAAGATTGTATTTTACTTTAATTAATGTAATGAATAACATAATTAGGTTCTTTCAGATTATCTGGTTTTGTTTGAAACTATCTCTTTAATATTATGGATTTGGTTTTTGATTTGATATCTGTAATAGTGACACGTCAGCCTCTCCGGGTTGGGGTGTTACAGTTATGGAAAAGGCTCTGATACCAATGGAAGGTTATAATTAGGTTATATCCGGGTTGGGGTGTTACAGTTATGACCAGAGAAGGGAATTGATCATGTCATTTTTGATTTGGTTCTTTGTATAGATTTAGGAAAAGGCTCTGATACCATAACTGTAACACCCCAAACCCGGAGAGGCTGACGTGTCACTATTACAGATATCAAATCAAAAACCATTTCACGATATTAAAGAGATAATTTCAAACACAACCAGATAATCCGAAAGAACCTAATTAAGTTATTCATTACATCAATTAAAGTAAAATCCAATCTTGATCTTCAACCACTCTTCACTGATTTCCCGGAACCCCCTGATTACCTACAATCAAATAAGAAAACACCACAAAAGAAAATACGGCTGAGCCAAAAGTTGCTCAGTGACGGAAATAACAATAGTAACAATACGAAACATAAACTACTTATATCTGAATACTGAACGGATCATATGATACTGAAACGGAAATCTGAATCTGAACATATAATACTGATACTGAACTGAACATGTAATACTGAACTGAACTGATCTACACGACACGTATATACAAACAAAATAAGTCGTGTAATGTAAGAAGTACCCAGAGCCAAAACTGAACTGATAAGTACATAGCTAGCTAGACTATGCACTAATGAGATGGTGTGTGGGGCGTACACACATGATTCCATCCCCCGGAACTGAACTGAACTGAACTGAACTAGGATCGATCCATCCGCCTCCCAGATATTATGGCCAAAGTACTACCTGAGTACTAACGTGTTAACGGAGACGCCGTGAACTATTTATTACACACCGTCACGAAAAGTGTCACATCATTGACGCCACAATGACATGTCGGAGAGCTCGGGTAACAGAGTATCAATCAAATGGTAGTACAACTACCGACATATAACGTATCAATAAAACATTTATAGGAACATGCAATAATGAGCACAAACTTATAAAATATATATTGCATGCTACAGGTCTCAATAAATATTACTAATGAGTCGAACGAATCGGAGCATAATTAAATAATAAGGATATACGACTAATAAAGGCTAAACGATTCATATTAACGGAAATAACATACCAAAAATCCGTACTACAAAGTAACGGAACAGAATTTATACTATGATAAAGATAACCAAGAATCCGTACCTTATACACGAATGATAATAATCAGAAACGAGGTTTAGGCTCGGTTAACGCCGCGAGAACCTACGATAACGTAACGCAATTTATAATCTGAAAAATTCCAGTTCTGCCCTTGTCTTCTCGCACTCGTTAAAAATACTAAACGACGTTTAAAAATTCTGAAAATCTCCAGTTTACTAGATTAGTGACTTCTAAACAACTTTCATTTAGAAAAGTTTCTGATTTGGATTACCGAAATATGAGAAAAACGTGGATCTTTACAGCTGCGCAGAACTGCTAGCTGTTACGAAAACGACTATTTGGAGGTCTAAACGAATGAGTTTTTCGATGTTTTATATATCAACAGATTCGTCTTTCGACAAACTTCGTCATGGACATAAGGTTTAACTGATTTGAACCTGTTATAAAGAAGTTATGGCCTCCGTAAGTTGGCTGTAAAATACGGGCCTAAATTAATTGTTTACAGTTTATTTTTAAACAAAATAAACTATTTATAACGTTCGTTAACAATATATATAAGAATTTTCAAGGTTTTACTAGACTAATTTACAGAAATTAATTAGGTATTTTTATAAAAGAACTTTTATATTTAATCATATTTTTACCGTTTATCTAAACGAATCCATAAAAATAATTAAACTAAATTCCTTCGTTATATTGTTTTATAAAGGTTTTAAACTCAAAGAAAATTACAGAAATGAGGTTGATGATAAAAAAAATGAACAGAGTTTATAAAAGAATTTTTATGATTTTTAGTAATTTTTACATAATTTTTAAAGGTTAAAAAGGCATTTAAAAAAAATATGGCAGGGGCTCGGGTTCGAACCCGAGACCTCAAACTCACCAACCCTCACACATACCACTGAACCAAAGGCCTCAGCCGCGTCATAATTCAGCTTTTAATTCTTAAAAACAAACTTAAATAATTTCCCCCAAATCCTCCAAATTCGTGTAAACCCTAGAATCAATTTCCCCAAAATTGAACATCCAAACGAGTATGTTAACCAATGGAAGTTTAGGGCTTTTAATCCCCATCCAAAATCGAGCTAATAAGTGTGTTCAATTTCCTGTGAACCCATCTCCGATCCATTTTAACTAAAATTGATGAAGGGCTTTTAATCTATATCGACATACGAAGCTTCCTACCGATTTAATTTGATTTTCATCAAGGTTTGAAGCATCAATCGATCACCACTTGACACCTAGGGCATTTACTATCAGTATCGGATAAGACATATATATGCATATAATACGTTGCTAACTAAAGGGGTCAGAAATATACCTGGTGCGTTAGCTGCTTCATTTGCAGTGAGTGCAAAAACTCGTCCTCCGGTTGCAGGTTTAGCTTGATTCCCTCCAGCGTCATTACGAGGGTCACGCTGAGGGCAATCCCTAATCATGTGTCCTGCACGTCCGCATCTGAAACATAATCCTCCGGCCAGACGACAAACTCCCTTATGAAGTTTCCCGCATGTGTTACACGGAGGGATAGCATTCCGATCCTGATTAGGGTGCTGCTGATTTGGTGGTTGAGCACGAGTAGAGGCCTGCTGAGTCTGGTTATGAGTTGATTTCTGGTTCTGGTTTCGATTTTTCCATGAGCGGGAGTTATTGTTGTTGTTGCGATCGAAACGGTTTCGACGGTCTCGTGGTGGTGAAGACTGATTCTTATTCGTATGAGAAGATGGCTGATCATGGTCATTCTCTCTAGGCCGCTTGCGGTTATCATCATACGACTTCCTTCCATTCTTCTTATCATTATATAAGTTTTTAACAGCATCAACCACTTCATTAATATCTTTAAACCGATGATTCAATATGAACTTTCGATCCCTTTCACATATGGCCCACTGAAAATTTTCTGTCTGCTCTTGCGGTGAGCCTGCAGATGCACCAAGAAAACTCACTAACCGCGTAAATCGTGTCTTGAAATCTGTTATGTGCTCGTCATCCCTCTGTCTAATATTAGCATATTGTCTACGATACTCAGTGCGGTCAGCAGCAGTGAAGTATTCCTCATAAAACATTCCTCGGAATTTATCCCAAGGAAGTGTAGCTGCATATTCGTTTCCTCCTCTAGCTTGTTTCACAGTCGTCCACCATCTGTGAGCATCATCTTCTAACTTGTATGTAGCCAACCTTACTTTGTATACGTCCTCAACACCAAGTACCTCAAACAATTTCTCAATATGACTGATCCAGTTTTGCACCTCGACCGGATCATTGGAAGTACTGAAAGACTTAGGCCTTTGCTTCTGAAAACGTTCCAACCAGACATGAATACCATCACGGGGTGGTGGTGTATTATCACTAGAAGGTGCTCCTGTGTTGTTCCCGCCAGAAGGTGGCTCTGAGTTATTTCTACCGGGTGGAGGTCCTGTGTTGTTTCCCTCCGAATTAGCATGTTGCATCTGCTGGATGACTGTTTGAGCAGTCTGAGTCATCAGATTAGGGAGTATTCCAGAAATAGCAGCGTTTACGGCATTAGCAACGAGGGTTTCAAGAGGAGTATCAGATGAGGGGCCATTCGAGTTATTACGGTTGTTCACACGTCTCTTAGGAGCCATCTGAAATGAAGATACACGTGTGAATACTGGAATTTTGATTGGGAACAAAAATTAGATCCTAACCCAACGTCTACCCATTACCTCACAAGTTTATTATTAATGTTTAAGTTTTCTATAGTCTGGTCGAATTGGTGTTGTATGTGATAGAGATCCGCGTTTCACGTCACGCTTTTGGAAGGGTTTCCAAAATGCTTGGGGAACCAAGTTAAGATTTAGTACCGCCTTCCATCCGCAGACTGACGGACAATCTGAACGCACTATTCAGACTTTGGAAGATATGCTTAGAGCATGCGCACTCGAATGGACGGGCAATTGGGATGAGTATTTATGCTTAGTTGAGTTTGCGTATAATAATAGTTGGCAGGCTAGTATAAATATGGCCCCGTTTGAACTTCTATATGGTCGAAAGTGTAGAGCACCGATATGTTGGAATGAGGTTGGAGAAAAGATAATCGAAGGACCGGAATTGGTTAGAATTACTAATGACAAAGTTGCCATTGCCAGAGAAAAGTTGAAAGAAGCCCAAACTAGACAAAAGAGTTACGCCGATCAACATCGACGAGCGTTGGAATTTAGAGTCGGAGATCATGTGTTTCTCAAAGTGTCACCTTGTCGTGGCATACGTCGATTTGGAATTAAAGGAAAGTTAAGTCCACGTTTTATCGGTCCGTTTGAGATTCTTGAAAGGGTTGGAGAAGTCTCGTATCGTTTAGCATTGCCACCGCAACTCTCTCATGTTCATAACGTTTTTCATGTCTCTTTGTTGAGGGGATACAACTATCATCCGTTGCATGTTATTAGTTACCCTCTTCACGCGATTCAAGAAGATCTTTCTTATGAAGAAGAACCTGAAGCTATTATTGATCGTCAAGAACGAGTTATGAGACGCAAGTCTATACCGTTCGTTAAAGTTTTATGGAAAAATCATTCTGAACGCGAGGCGACATGGGAGACAGAAGAAATGATTCGTTCACAGTATCCCTACTTATTCGACAACTAAGTGTATGTTTTCTAAGCCTAACTGTTAGTGATTACTCTATTCGTAAGTGGTGTATGCTTAAAGAAGTATTATTTTCACCGTATTGTATTTTCAGAAGGATTCATGCTACATTATTTAGAATTTCGAGGACGAAATTGTTTTAAGGGGGGTAGAATTATAATACCCGTAAATAATAATAATAATAATAACAATAATAAAATAATAATAAAGATAATAATAATAATAATAACAATAATGATAATAATAATAATAGAAATAAATGTTCAGGGGGCAGTTGTGCTATTGTTAAAACTTAAAAATGTAAGTTTTGTGTAAATGTTGAAAGAAATAGTAAACCACAGGGACTAATCTGTAATTCTTCGAAACTACCCAACCCCACCCCCCATTACCCGTCGACCACCATCGGCCGACCAACACCTAAAATTGGGCACTTCGGGATTTTAATACTCGAATCATTCACGCATTAACAAGCTTTAAGTTGTTTATAATCACCCACTGAATCGAATTGCATGAAAAACGCATTTGAAAACCACCATTAAACATCCTCACGGTTCGCGATCTGCATCACCTTTGAAATCCCATCTCCGGTCAGTTTTAATCGAAATTGATAACGGGCTTTTGTTTGTAATCATCATTCAAAGCTTCCTTCAAGTTTAATTTGATTACAATCATCGTTTGAGCTTGATTTGATCATCACCGTGACCGCGACCTGTTCTTCATCGTTTCTCTCGTTTTAACTTCACATCAGGTAAATTAAACATACATACATACTCGATTCTAGACTAGGAATGAAAGCCCCATCATTAATTTGGTTATTAACATCGTTTTGATGCTCAATTGAAATGAAATTGTTTCTAGGGTTTATACGATTAGAATTTGGGGATTTTGGGATTCGGGATTGATTAACCGGTAATTGAACATACCTACATGCTCGTTTTCATATGGGGATCGAAAGCCCTAACAATAATCTGATTAACAATATCAAATTGGGGTTTGATTTTGAGTTAATCGAAAACTAGGGTTCTTAGAATTGGGAAAACTGGGATTAAGTGGTTAAAAGGAATTGGGGATGAGTTCTAATCGATTTGGAGCCTTTGGCTCACTGGTTCTGGTGTGGGATTATGGGGAGAAGGTCACGGGTTCGAACCCGGCCCTCTCCCAATATTTTTTTTAGGCCTTTTTAATACTTTTAAAAATACAAAAAATTTCTTAAAAATTATAAAAATAATTTTTATAAACTCTGTTATTCTAAAGATTATTAAATTAATTCCTGGAAATTTGTTTCTTTTAAAAACTTTTATAAAACAATATAACGAAGGAATTTAGTTAAATTATTGTATGGATTCGTTTAGATAAATGGTAAAAATATGATTAAATATGAAAGTTCTTTTTATAAAAATACCTAATTAAATTCTGTAAATGAGTCCAGTAAAACCTTAATAATTCTTATATATATATATTGTTAACGAACGTTGTAATTAGTAATTTTTGTTTAAAATTAAGTTTCAAATAGTCGATATAGTTCCGTATTTTACAGCCAACTTACGGAGGCCATAACTTTATCATAACAGATCCAAATCAGTTAAACTTTATGTCCACGACGAAGTTCGTTGAAAAACGAATCTGTTGGTATATAAAACATCGAAAAATTCATTCGTTTAGACCTCTAAACAATCGTTTTCGTAACAGCTAGCAGTTCTGCGCAGCTGTAAAGATCCACGTTTTTCTCATATTTCGGTAATTCAAATCAGAAACTTTTCTAAATGAAAGTTGTTCAGAACTCACTAATCTAGTAAACTGGAGATTTTCAGAATTTTTAGACGTCGTTTAGTATTTTTAACGAGTGCGAAAAGACAGAGACAGAACTGGAATTTTTCAAACAATAATTTGCGTTACGTTATCGTAGGTTCTCACGGCGTTAACCGAGCCTAGACTTTGTTTCTGATTATTGTCATTCGTATAAGGTACGGATTCCGACCTTTCCCTCTCGTAGCATGAATACCTCTCGTTCTTGATCGGTATTTTGAATTCTTAACTTGACTTGTTGGTGATTAAATCCATAAGATTATTGTTATAAGTGTTTATTGTATAATTGATATTGTTTGCATGTGATAGCCTTTATCTACTTTGTACTCATTGTCACATGCTTCCTAAATGATTGATTATAGCTAGTGGCCTTGATTAAGGGTTATGAACACTAGTGTAACTTATTGTGTTATATTGGCTTGATTGATTGTATCATTGACCTCCATACCCGAGCACATCCACCTATGGGGACATAGGGCGTCATTGTGGCACAAGTGACGTGCTCTATCTGTGGCAGAGCGATTAGACCACAGCGTCTCTACATTATTATTATGTGCTAAGTTGTGACACATATTGATTATTGTTAAAGGAGGCGTATGGATCGATCCTAGGATATCATTGTTATTGTTTATTGGTGAGATGGTTAGGTGTGTGTGCCCACATTCCTATCTCACATATTGGTGCATTAGAACTGCAGCTAATGTACACATTGTTAATTGTTATTGTTATTGGCTCACATGGGTATTCCTTTTAGATGATCATTATCATTTGATTTTCAACTTGATCATCTCATTGTTATCATTATTGATCATTGTATTGCTATTGTTTATTCCGTTACTGAGCATTCTTTGGCTCAGCCGTATTTTCTTTTGTTGTTTTCTCTTATTTTTATAGCAGGTACTCAAGGGGCTCAGGGGAACGAGTGAAGAGTGTTAACTCAAGAAGTAGAATGAGAATAATTGGATCAAAAAGACTTAATAGTATTTTGATTTTAAGACTTTATTTAAGTTATTTGGATCTATGTAAGGATTTGTGTGTTTTCTTAGTACTTTAATCTTATCGTCATGGAACTCTGATTTACTGTTTGTGTGACACGTCAGCCCTACCCGGGTTGGGGTGTTACAGCTATGGCCCGCTTAAAGCGGAAACACGAGGATGCGACGGACGGGATCGTCATAACACTTGGTATAAATACAGAGACATAATATGTGCAAAAATCCTCGTGTCATGACGTCGCCCGACACAATGGTGACTTGTGTCGTGGTTAGTCAGTTCCACGACTATCATAGTCTTAATAATTCTAAAATCCATATACACAGTGTTCAATTATAACAGTGAATGATAAACAATACAAATGCAATCTATTGAAAGCCTGAGGTCTCTGCTAAGGCACCAGCACTAGCTATCCTCTTTGATTATGTTCTCCTGAAAAGATATGCTCAAAAATGTCAACACATAATGTTGGTGAGTTCCGTAGGTTTAAATTGAAAACATGTTGTTGATGCTGTATAGAATTTGATATGGAATCATACTGTAAGCAAAACCACATAACATGTGTTTAAGACAACCAAACCTAATGACAGTTATGCATATAAATTCGTCGGAATATATTCACCCTTGGCCTGATTGCTGGCAGCTGTGTTGGTAACTCACAAGTTAACCAATCGTCGAAGGGTGGGGGTGTCAACCCAGTAGTACTACCAATACCTATCCGTTGGTTCCCAAACCCGGGAATTAATGGTTGTAAGAATCATAGAATAACACCATGTATGTATTAGAATATAAGAATAGTATCACATTGATTCCAAGTATGAAAATTGTATGTAAGATTGTACAGCATCGAAAACGGGTGAGCATACTTTTCCCCCAAGTTTGAAAAACATTGAAACAATTATAAAAGCATAAAAAGGGGCCACGGAAACTCACCTTGAATTGATGTAATGTATATGAACAAGAACTTCAAAGAATTAGGCAATGCACGATCAATCACGATCAATACCTATTATTAATTGTAACTAAGTCTTTAAAATGTATTTATTGTGAATAAGTATATTTGGTAAGATTCGGGTTGGTTTGATTTGTCGTGCAACACGCACATAAATAGATGTATATATATTACAAGATTTTGATAGGGTTATATATGTATTAATAAGTAATTATCATTAGGTATTAAATTTACAAAGTATTTATTTACCTTTTGATTCCTTTAGGAGGCTTATACATGTATGTTTAAATATTTTAGAGTGATATAGAAATGATAAGGTTTAATATGTAATCTATAATTATCTAAGGATAATTACAAATAGTATTTTGATTAATAATAAGATCTTAATCTATATTATTATTTAAAATATATGTTATAAGAAATAACATACAATTACATTTGTAAGTAATTTGCGAAAATATAATTCCTACATTTATCATGATTAATCCATAATTAGAATTAATATAATATCCATTAATAATTTAAATTATTATTTAAAGTCCATTTTATAAAAAAATTAGACTAATTAAATCATTTGTATTTAAAAGATAATAATACAATAAATAAATTAATGTTAAAATAAATTCCAGAAAATTAATTTGGTGGTTTTAAAATAATCAGAGTTTATAAAATAATTTTTATAATTTTTAAGTGTTTATAAACAATATTTTATAAAAATTTATTAAGGTTTTTAAATAAAAGAAATTTACAGAAAATAATTTTGTAATATCTAAAATAAGGAGAATTCATAGAATTTATTTTTGTAATTTTTAGATATTTTTATGTATTTTTTTATAGGCTAGAAAGCATTAAAAAAAATAGGTTAGGGTCCTCGGGTTCGAACCCGGGACCTCAAGTCTGCAAGACACACTCCAAACCAGTGAACCAAAGGCCGTGGCCGCGGTAATAATCAGCTTTTAAATCATTTAAGCACTTTAACCCCATTTCCCCCAAATTCGATGAACCCTAATTCAGATTTGGACCAAATTGAGCACCAAATTGATGTTGTTAACCGAATTGATGTTGGGGCTTTTGTTCCCCAACCAAAATCGAGTATGTGTGTATGATTAATTACCTGTTTTGAAACTTAGATCGATGGGAACGAGTTAGAACCAAGCCGCGGTAGAGGTGGTGATCGATGGTTGATCAGAACTTGATAGAATTCAAATTAAACTTGTGAACAGCTTCGTGTGACAATAAAAAGTAAAAGACCTCATTCAATTTTGATTAATAATGCACAGGATATGGAGTTCGACCAAGTTGCAGGTCGCGAGATGAAGGTGATGAAATGGAGTGTTTTGTGTTTGTTTTGGATGAAATGGAACTCGAAGGAAGTTTATATAGGACTTAATATTCGTTAGTGCATAATTAATTTAATCGTTAATGGGTGTAATGCGTGATATTGGTGGATGGTCGGCCGAAGTGGGTTAGGTCACATTATCGTCTTCAATTATTCAAATTTAAGTGGGTTAGGTGTTCGAATCACCTACGAAAATGTGTCGGGAGCATTTGATTGAGGTGAAACCGTGTTATTTTCGGTGTTGGGGCTCGCCGGAGCCGCTCCGGTGACCGGCCGGAGTTGGAATCGGGAAAACGGGGGGAAAGGGGAATGGGTTTTAAAATTTACCAATTTGGTCCCTGCGGTTTCTTGTTTGTTATTTTATGATAACATCTGTAACACCCCAACCCGGAGAGGCTGACGTGTCACTATTACAGATATCAAATCAAAACCCATTTCACGATATTAAAGAGATTGTCAAAAGAAATAAATTCAAACAAACTCCATAATCCGAAAGAACCTAATTAAGTTATTCATTACATCAATTAAAGTAAAATCCAATCTTGATCTTCAACCACTCTTCACTGATTTCCCGGAACCCCTTGATTACCTACAATCAAATAAGAAAACACCACAAAAAGGAAATACGGCTGAGCCAAAAGTTGCTCAGTGACGGAAATAACAATAGTAACGATACGAAGCATAAATACTTATATCTGAATTCTGAACGGATCATATGATACCGAAACGGAAATCTGAATCTGAACATATAATACTGATACTGAACTGAACATGTAATACTGAACTGAACTGATCTACACGACACGTATATACAAACAAAATAAGTCGTGTAATGTAAGAAGTACCCAGAGCCAAAACTGAACTGATAAGTACATAGCTAGCTAGACTATACACTAATGAGATGGTGTGTGGGGCGTACACACATGATTCCATCCCCCGAAACTGAACTGAACTGAACTGAACTAGGATCGATCCATCCGCCTCCCAGATATTATGGCCAAAGTACTACCTGAGTACTAACGTGTTAACGGAGACGCCGTGAACTATTTATTACACACCGTCACGAAAAGTGTCACATCATTGACGCCACAATGACATGTCGGAGAGCTCGGGTAACAGAGTATCAAATCAAATGGTAGTACAACTACCAACATATAACATATCAATAAAACATTTATAGGAACATGCAATAATGAGCACAATTCATAAAATATATATTGCATGCTACAGGTGTCAATAAATAACACTAATGAGTCGAATGAATCGGAACATAATCAAATAATAAGGATATACGAATAACAAGGCTAAACGATTCATATTAACGGAAATAACGTATTAAAAATCCGTACTACAAAGTAACGGAACCGAATTTATACTATGATAAAGATAACCAAGAATCCGTACCTTATACACGAATGACAATAATCAGAAAAAGGTTTAGGCTCGGTTAACGCCGCGAGAACCTACGATAACGTAAGGCAAATTATAATCTGAAAAATTCCAGTTCTGCCCTTGTCTTTTCGCACTCGTTAAAAATACTAAACGATGTTTAAAAATTCTGAAAATCTCCAGTTTACTAGATTAGTGATTTCTAAACAACTTTCATTTAGAAAAGTTTCTGATTTGGATTACCGAAATATGAGAAAAACGTGGATCTTTACAGTTGCGCAGAACTGGTAGCTGTTACGAAAACGACTGTTTAGAGGTCTAAACGAATGAGTTTTTCGATGTTTTATATATCAACAGATTCGTCTTTCGACAAACTTCGTCATGGACATAAGGTTTAACTGATTTGAACCTGTTATAAAGAAGTTATGGCCTCCGTAAGTTGGCTGTAAAATACGGGCCTAAATTAATTGTTTACAGTTTATTTTTAAACAAAATAAACTATTTATAACGTTCGTTAACAATATATATATAAGAATTTTCAAGGTTTTACTAGACTAATTTACAGAAATTAATTAGGTATTTTATAAAAGAACTTTTATATTTAATCATATTTTTACCGTTTATCTAAACGAATCCATAAAAATAATTAAACTAAATTCCTTCGTTATATTGTTTTATAAAGGTTTTAAACTCAAAGAAAATTACAGAAATGAGGTTGATGATAAAAAAAAATGAACAGAGTTTATAAAAGAATTTTTATGATTTTTAGTAATTTTTACATAATTTTTAAAGGTTAAAAAGGCATTTAAAAAAAATATGGCAGGGGCTCGGGTTCGAACCCGAGACCTCAAACTCACCAACCCTCACACATACCACTGAACCAAAGGCCTCAGCCGCGTCATAATTCAGCTTTTAATTCTTAAAAACAAACTTAAATAATTTCCCCCAAATCCTCCAAATTCGTGTAAACCCTAGAATCAATTTCCCCAAAATTGAACATCCAAACGAGTATGTTAACCAATGGAAGTTTAGGGCTTTTAATCCCCATCCAAAATCGAGCTAATAAGTGTGTTCAATTTCCTGTTAACCAATCCCGAATCCAAAATCCCCAAATTTCAAGCCATACAAACCCTAGAAACGAAATCAATCCAATTGACCATGAATTCGATTATGTTAATGCCTAAATTCATAGGGCTTTTGTTCATCAATCAAAATCGAGCTAATAGGTGTGTTCAATTACTTGCTAATCAATCCCGAATCCAAAATCCCCAATTTCAACCCGTATAAACCCTAGTTTCGAAATTCACCAAATTGAACATCAATTCGCAGTTGTTTATGGAATTAAACATAGGGCTTTCATTCCTAGACTAAAATCGAGTATGTAGGTGTTCGCAATTACCTGGTTTGGGGTTCGATTGATGATAACCCACGAAGAACAGGTCGCGGTCAAGTGGTGATCGATTGATGCTTCAAACCTTGATGAAAATCAAATTAAATCGGTAGGAAGCTTCGTATGTCGATATAGATTAAAAGCCCTTCATCAATTTTAGTTAAAATGGATCGGAGATGGGTTCACAATCAAGTTGCAGGTCGCGACCGAGGATGTGGATTGAACAGGGTGAATTCGTGGATTGCAGGTGAAATTGAAGGTGTAGGTAGATTAGAAATTCGTATATGATTGATTAGGTAGCTTTTATTTCAATTATTAAGTCCGTTTAGTGCGATTTTGGCGTGTAAAGTGGCCGAAAGTTTCAATCCCATCAAACCGACTCAAATCATCGAATTGATGTGGGGTACTATGTCGAATCATTCACTCGAAGGTGTCGGGAAAGTGTAATCGAGTCAAACCACGTTAATTTTGACCGTGGAGGCTCGCCGGAGGGCCGCCGGCGTCGGCCGGAATAGTGGTGCGACGGGACGGGGAGAGAGAAGACATATTTGTTTTTTTCTTTTTTTTTTTTTTTTTTTTTTTTTTGCTTATTATAATTCTACCCCCCTTAAAACAATTTCGTCCCCGAAATTGCTAGATACAGATCAAACAAGATATGGCATAACGTACGCGGAGTATGTGATGTTAAAGAAACAGATAACTGATAACTTTATAACTAATAACAGAAACATATAACAGATAATACCTAAGAGGTAAATAGATACGGATATTGAGAGCGGATTTCATCTTCTATCTCCCATGTAGCTTCGCGTTCAGAATGATTTTTCCATAATACTTTAACAAAAGGAATAGTTTTCCTACGCATAATGCGCTCTTGTCGGTCAAGTATGGCCTCGGGTTCCTCCTCAAACGATAAGTCTTCACGAATCAAATGAAGTGGGTAGTTAACCACATGAATAGGATGATAATTGTATCCCCTTAAAAGAGATACATGAAAGACGTTATGCACATGTGACAGTTGAGGTGGTAAAGCCAAACGATACGAAACCTCGCCAACTCTTTCTAGGATTTCAAAGGGTCCGATAAACCGTGGACTAAGTTTCCCTTTTAGACCAAAACGTCGTACACCTTTGCAAGGCGAAACCTTCAGGAATACTTTGTCACCGACCTTAAACTCCAAAAGTCGACGGTGTCGGTCTGCATAGCTTTTCTGTCAAGATTGAGCATCAAAGAGCTAGTGGTTTGCTTCAGCCACTACCTATTCCTGTATGGAAATGGGATGATATTTCCATGGATTTTGTGACAGGGTTGCCAAGGACATTTAAGAAAAATGATACGATATGGGTTATCGTTGACAGATTGTCAAAGTCAGCTCACTTTCTCCCAATTCAGCAAGGATTTTCAGTTAGCAAACTGTCTGAAGTGTTTACACAAGAGATTGTTAGACTTCATGGCACTCCGGTGTCAATCGTGTCTGATCGAGACCCAAGGTTCACTTCTCGCTTTTGGAAGGGTTTGCAAGCTGCATGGGGTACCAAGTTGAGGTTTAGTACGGCGTTTCATCCGCAGACTGACGGTCAGTCGGAGCGTACTATTCAGACACTTGAGGACATGCTTCGAGCTTGTGCCTTAGAGTGGACTGGGAACTGGGATGAGTACTTGTGTTTGGTCGAGTTTGCTTACAATAATAGTTGGCAAGCTAGCATTGGCATGGCACCTTTCGAATTGTTGTATGGTCGTAAATGTAGGGCACCTGTTTGTTGGGAAGAAGTCGGTGAGAGAATCATCGAAGGACCCGAGTTAGTTCAGATCACGAATGAGAAAGTTGCTGTTGCTAGAGAAAAGTTGAAGGAAGCTCAAAGTAGACAGAAAAGCTATGCAGACCGTGGTATAAATACAGAGACATAATATGTGCAAAAATCCTCGTGTCATGACGTCGCCCGACACAATGGTGACTTGTGTCGTGGTTAGTCAGTTCCACGACTATCATAGTCTTAATAATTCTAAAATCCATATACACAGTGTTCAATTATAACAGTGAATGATAAACAATACAAATGCAATCTATTGAAAGCCTGAGGTCTCTGCTAAGGCACCAGCACTAGCTATCCTCTTTGATTATGTTCTCCTGAAAAGATATGCTCAAAAATGTCAACACATAATGTTGGTGAGTTCCGTAGGTTTAAATTGAAAACATGTTGTTGATGCTGTATAGAATTTGATATGGAATCATACTGTAAGCAAAACCACATAACATGTGTTTAAGACAACCAAACCTAATGACAGTTATGCATATAAATTCGTCGGAATATATTCACCCATGGCCTGATTGCTGGCAGCTGTAGTCGGTAACTCACAAGTTAAACCGATCTGTCGAGGGTGGGGGTGTCAACCCAGTAGTACTACCAATACCTATCCGTTGGTTCCCAAACCCGGGAATTAATGGTTGTAAGAATCGTAGAATAACACCATGTATGTATTAGAATATAAGAATAGTATCACATTGATTCCAAGTATGAAAATTGTATGTAAGATTGTACAGCATCGAAAACGGGTGAGCATACTTTTCCCCCAAGTTTGAAAAACATTGAAACAATTATAAAAGCATAAAAAGGGGCCACGGAAACTCACCTTGAATTGATGTAATGTATATGAACAAGAACTTCAAAGAATTAGGCAATGCACGATCAATCACGATCAATACCTATTATTAATTGTAACTAAGTCTTTAAAATGTATTAATTGTGAATAAGTATATTTGGTAAGATTCGGGTTGGTTTGATTTGTCGTGCAACACGCACATAAATAGATGTATATATATTACAAGATTTTGATAGGGTTATATATGTATTAATAAGTAATTATCATTAGGTATTAAATTTACAAAGTATTTATTTACCTTTTGATTCCTTTAGGAGGCTTATACATGTATGTTTAAATATTTTAGAGTGATATAGAAATGATAAGGTTTAATATGTAATCTATAATTATCTAAGGATAATTACAAATAGTATTTTGATTAATAATAAGATCTTAATCTATATTATTATTTAAAATATATTTTATAAGAAATAACATACAATTACATTTGTAAGTAATTTGCGAAAATATAATTCCTACATTTATCATGATTAATCCATAATTAGAATTAATATAATATCCATTAATAATTTAAATTATTATTTAAAGTCCATTTTATAAAAAATTAGACTAATTAAATCATTTGTATTTAAAAGATAATAATACAATAAATAAATTAATGTTAAAATAAATTCCAGAAAATTAATTTGGTGGTTTTAAAATAATCAGAGTTTATAAAATAATTTTTATAATTTTTAAGTGTTTATAAACAATATTTTATAAAAATTTATTAAGGTTTTTAAATAAAAGAAATTTACAGAAAATAATTTTGTAATATCTAAAATAAGGAGAATTCATAGAATTTATTTTTGTAATTTTTAGATATTTTTATGTATTTTTTTATAGGCTAGAAAGCATTAAAAAAATAGGTTAGGGTCCCCGGGTTCGAACCCGGGACCTCAAGTCTGCAAGACACACTCCAAACCAGTGAACCAAAGGCCGTGGCCGCGGTAATAATCAGCTTTTAAATCATTTAAGCACTTTAACCCCATTTCCCCCAAATTCGATGAACCCTAATTCAGATTTGGACCAAATTGAGCACCAAATTGATGTTGTTAACCGAATTGATGTTGGGGCTTTTGTTCCCCAACCAAAATCGAGTATGTGTGTATGATTAATTACCTGTTTTGAAACTTAGATCGATGGGAACGAGTTAGAACCAAGCCGCGGTAGAGGTGGTGATCGATGGTTGATCAGAACTTGATAGAATTCAAATTAAACTTGTGAACAGCTTCGTGTGACAATAAAAAGTAAAAGCCCTCATTCAATTTTGATTAATAATGCACAGGATATGGAGTTCGACCAAGTTGCAGGTCGCGAGATGAAGGTGATGAAATGGAGTGTTTTGTGTTTGTTTTGGATGAAATGGAACTCGAAGGAAGTTTATATAGGACTTAATATTCGTTAGTGCATAATTAATTTAATCGTTAATGGGTGTAATGCGTGATATTGGTGGATGGTCGGCCGAAGTGGGTTAGGTCACATTATCGTCTTCAATTATTCAAATTTAAGTGGGTTAGGTGTTCGAATCACCTACGAAAATGTGTCGGGAGCATTTGATTGAGGTGAAACCGTGTTATTTTCGGTGTTGGGGCTCGCCGGAGCCGCTCCGGTGACCGGCCGGAGTTGGAATCGGGAAAACGGGGGGAAAGGGGAATGGGTTTTAAAATTTACCAATTTGGTCCCTGCGGTTTCTTGTTTGTTATTTTATGATAACATCTTTTAAAATGAGTTTTTAAAATTACATAAGCACCCCTGAACTTATAAATTAAATTTGTATACATTTTTTTTTAATTCATTGTTGTTATTATTATTATTATTATTATTATTGTTATTATTATTATTGTTATTATTATTATTATAATTTTTGTAATTATTGGAATTAGTAACGTATTAAACTTAATTGTTTTATAAAAATTAGGGATGTTACAGTCTCCCCTGCTTTAGGAAATTTCGTCCCGAAATTTTAATCACGAGGAGACTGAAACGAAAAGATGAGGTTACTGAGATTTTATTTGGTCCTCGCGTCCCCAGGTGAACTCTGGGTCACGTTTAGATTCCCAGCGGACTTAGACAATGGGTATCCGGCTGTTTGAGTTGTTTGATTTTCTGATCCATAATTTCCAGAATATAATGTCTAGAAATCAGGATAAGACCAACAATGATGAGAAAGGTTATCCGTTGAAATTTAAGAATCCCAAACGTCACCATATGAAGCGACCTTAACGCATATTTTGTGAATATGTAGTTCTCCTTTGACCAACCATTGGTCTATGAATAATATGCTATGCGAAGATCTTGGAATGAGTTCACAACAAAATGAATCAATAATTCAAAATAACGATTGATGTTTTAACGTCATACCATGGTATATGACAGGTACAGGTTAATTTCTCGACGTTGTGAGATAATGGGTTTGCTATTATGTAAAGATTACTCTGAACCTTTCCTTGGTAGGTAAACTTGATAGCATTGCTGATCAAGTGGGTGAGAATTCGTCTAATCCGTAAAACATCACCAATAACCTCCACTGGGACATCGCCTCTTCTTGGTCAAGTATATTAAGTCTATGAACTTAATATACAGGTATATTCCTATATACCTAATAATCTACAAGTATGTTCCTACATACTTGATTTTATACATGTACACGTGTTATCTGAACATCCCGGGAAGACATTATTACTCTTAGTCTTTCTCCATGGGATAATTTTATACTAAGAACTTTACGCTTGTATGCGCACAACATCATATTATTAGGGAACTTCGGTGATCACGCGTAGCGTCGATCTCGGATATTGAATCCGACCCTATCATTGTTATGACTGAAATCCTGAAAGTATGACGGATATGCAGTTACCATTAGACTTAATGTGCTTATATGCTTATTTGCTATTACATGCTATTATTGGAATACTGGCTCAAGGACATAAGGACATTACATTATTTATGCTTGATGAATCTAGATAATACTATGATGTTAACTTGGGGTAAGTGGAGCTAGGGTGACCATGCAAGGTAAATTACCATTACGGGTGCACACGTAATTGCAATTCACCATGCATGAGAAGTCTGGTTAATCTTACCATGAGATAACAATCATGAGTATCACACGTTTCTATTCTATACCCTAGGGTGCTAGGGTCATAATTCTAATAAGTCCTTGTTGAAGGCAATCAAACATTATAAGTCCTTGTTAAAGGCAATCAAACATTATAAGTCCTTGTTGAAGGCAATCAAACATTATCAACACTTACTCAAGTCCTGTCCTACTTAGAGCTTTCATAGTATTTCCAATTATAATATTGACCTTATGAGAAATATCTCCACTTAGCGTTTCAGTAACTACTGATTAATGCTTAGAACGAAAGTGGAATACATAAATATAGAGGAGTAATGATACTCTCTACACATACAAAACGTTATTCTTTAAGATTATGCTAAGGATAAACGGATGTCACGTAACTGGTTTAGGCATCGTTCTAGGTATGCCACGGATGTGGTGGGAACGCTGCGGGGAACCCTATATATAAGCATCCTTGGTATACCAAGAATGTGTTTAAACTGGGCTACGTGATGATCCCAATTGACTGAGGCATAGATCGGTTTGGTTGTAAACTATACGTGTACGCTTTATGGATATTGCTACGTCACATTAAACTATTTACACTTTGGAAATGTTTTCTCTACAGTCATCAATTCCCGTGTGGAACCGATGTATAGGTTTGTCTGTAGCCGTTTATAACTGGTAAAACCGCCTATACAGAAGTATAGTTGCGGTGGCTCTTATTAAACTAATATTACGTTATACTTTGGAATGATGCTAAGGAAAATTAAGTTGTTATGTAACTAGTTTAAGTATTATTCAAAGTATATCGTGGATGTGGTGGGAACGCTGCGGGGAACCCTATATATAAACATCACCGGTATACTAAGAATATGCTTAAACTAGGCTACGTAATGATCTTGATGGACCGAAGCATGGGTTATTGGAACTTGATGAATAGAATCATATGTGAATCTTTTTATACTTTGATTCCTATCAAAGCACACACAAATCTTAAATCATAGACAATGCATTGTGTGTCTAAATCAAATAATTTTCAATATGAGCTTTGAATCGTTATTCGTGGTTTTCAAAGTCTCGTCAAAGTCTGTGCCTTACCACCCAGTACATGCAAGGATGGAAGAGTGGGATGAGTATCTGCTTGTTGGAACGCATGTCTTTAACAAAGTTGTGGCTGACTTAATGCTGTGATTAGTTGACGTACTCGCTTTGATTACACTCGGAACAACTCATTGTTTTATCCCTGATTGTCATTTTCATGCTGTATAGCTCATATTACCCCAAATCTCATAAAGTATCTTAATGACATTTCAGGATGTCATCTATCAGCCCTTCTATTACTTCTTCTGAAAACGAATCGAAGCCTGAAAAGATTCTCTTAGCATACCTAGTACAAACATCTTCTAGTAGAAAATCTAACCCTGAGGAGGTGATGCTGGATGCACCAGACTCATTTGAAGAGGAAGAACCCATAGACCCTGTTGTGCACACTCTACCTGCTGTCGCCACTGCACCAATTAATCCCGTGGAGCCTAACCCTGCTGCACCTGTAGTTCCTATAGCATCTACGGTTGCAAGGAATGCCCCCGAGGCAAGACCCCAACAAGTGAACAACGGAGGAGCCGTGAGACGGACGGCTCGAATTAGAGGGTTCCCGGCAAACCGGATTAAGATCTGGCCTCCTGCCGACGAGACCAATGTAAGGGACAACTATCCCGACCTACCCCCGAGTCTCTCTAGTTCCTCCAGCAGTGATGACGACCAGGACTGACGTCACACGGACACTAATGGAGAAATAACGACTGGAAAAAGTCATCTCTAGTTACTTCGTGCTTTATGTTTAGACCCATCTAGACTATGAGTATTTGCTTATTTGGGGTGTTACTTACGCGCTTGAAACCTTGGTATTTATAATGATGAAATAAATATTATTACTTTTGCTTGGTCATTGAGGTACTATCCTGAGAAGTCCATATATTCCCTTTGATTTTGAAACGAATGTTCACATCTCATTGTGATATCGAATCAATTCTTGTCTTTGATTTCGTCTTTCTGATTTAAATTATTCAAAATTTGAACACCATCATAACGAATTCTGCTATCTCGAACTTCGATCTTAAGCTTGTAATCATGATTTTTCCTTTGATACACTGATGTAACTTGAAATTTTCCGAATTCCTAATTGATAATAATTTTCCTTTCGTCGTTAAGTTAAACTTCATACCGCTTGCACCGTGGGAAACGCAAGAGTTTTCAAGACAACCCATGACTAAGAACACTCGTATCTCCTAAATGATTATACCTCATCAAAGCAGGGGAGATCCCCTTACTTTGATGAATCACTATTGCGATAAATGGTTTTCCATTTGTTTGTTTTTGTGAAATTTCATCCTCTGGATTAGGGTGACTTCCTTATCTTGAGGATTGACTTCAATTATTCTCATTGAAATTTACATTTCACAAATGACATGATCTCATCAAAATAGGATCGAAACCCGTATTTTGGTGACAAATGTCAACCCTCGATTGTTTTCTTGTTATTATCAAGATAAGCATGAATTCCATACCTTGATGACTGAATCTCAACTCTTGATCTTCAACCTACCATGGCTGTAATCAAGTAACAAGAAGGATGAACCGATGTTGGTAATTCGACCTACCAAGCCAAAGCATGATTTCTGAACCTGAAAGGAGACCCGATCGTATTATATTGATTTGGATTCCAAGCTTGGAGCACTTAAAATTCTTAAATCGATTTCTCTCCTTTTATCCTCATATTTTGACCTAGCTATATGGAAACATTTATTCCTTACTTATCAACTTTCATTTGAGTTATCATCAAAACGTGATTGTGCGATGGTAGCCTTCCTAAACAATCCCTCTGCTGAAGATATTATCAACTCATGAACATGACTTTTGAGTCATATAAATATTCTCAGCTGAGCTCATGGTTTGTTGAACTGCGTATGTAAACTAACTTAGATATTGCTACCTTGCAAAACATGTTTACAAATACCTTTCCTATTATTCGCATCACTCCTTGAACCGCTTTTGAATCCTTAACCTTGAAGATCATTAAAATTCTATCTTGAATTTGAACAACAAGACTTTAAAAGAGAAGTTCTAAAGAGAGTTACCAGCAAAGAGAGGAATTACTTTGAGACTAAGTTAATTGGAGCCACAACATTCTTAATATATGTTGAACCCGTGTTCAGCAAAGATGGGGAGAAAATTTGTGTTAATTATATGGGCATGGAAATCACTGATCAGGTGAAAAAGAGAGAAAAGATGGCAAAACTAAGGGAAGAAATAGTTGCGCAGAAGGCCAAAGAGACAGAACTTAATAAAACTGTTCATATTACAGAGGAAACGATGAGAGTAAAACAAATGCTAGCAACCATGTCACACGAGATAAGATCTCCATTATTAGGGGTCGTTAGCATAGCAGAAATGCTATCAACAACAAAACTTGATAAAAATCAGAAACAACTTTGGAGTGTCATGTTGTCTTCTGGCGATCTAGTTCTTCAACTTATTAGTGACATCCTCGACTTTTCCAAAGTTGAGTCAGGAGTTATGAGGTTGGAGGCCACAAAATTTAGGCCAAGAAGAGGCGATGTCCAGTGGAGGTTATTGGTGATGTTTTACGGATTAGACGAATTCTCACCCACTTGATCAGCAATGCTATCAAGTTTACCTACCAAGGAAAGGTTCAGAGTAATCTTTACATAATAGCAAACCCATTATCTCACAACGTCGAGAAATTAACCTGTACCTGTCATATACCATGGTATGACGTTAAAACATCAATCGTTATTTTGAATTATTGATTCATTTTGTTGTGAACTCATTCCAAGATCTTCGCATAGCATATTATTCATAGACCAATGGTTGGTCAAAGGAGAACTACATATTCACAAAATATGCGTTAAGGTCGCTTCATATGGTGACGTTTGGGATTCTTAAATTTCAACGGATAACCTTTCTCATCATTGTTGGTCTTATCCTGATTTCTAGACATTATATTCTGGAAATTATGGATCAGAAAATCAAACAACTCAAACAGCCGGATACCCATTGTCTAAGTCCGCTGGGAATCTAAACGTGACCCAGAGTTCACCTGGGGACGCGAGGACCAAATAAAATCTCAGTAACCTCATCTTTTCGTTTCAGTCTCCTCGTGATTAAAATTTCGGGACGAAATTTCCTAAAGCAGGGGAGACTGTAACATCCCTAATTTTTATAAAACAATTAAGTTTAATACGTTACTAATTAAAATTATAATAATAATAATAAAAATAATAATAATAACAATAATAATAATAATAATAATAATAATAACAACAATGAAAAAAAAAAAAAAAAAAAAAATTTAAGTTCATAAGGGGGCTTATGTAATTTTAAAAACTCATTTTAAAAGATGTTATCATAAAATAACAAACAAGAAACCGCAGGGACCAAATTGGTAAATTTTAAAACCCATTCCCCTTTCCCCCCGTTTTCCCGATTCCAACTCCGGCCGGTCACCGGAGCGGCTCCGGCGAGCCCCAACACCGAAAATAACACGGTTTCACCTCAATCAAATGCTCCCGACACATTTTCGTAGGTGATTCGAACACCTAACCCACTTAAATTTGAATAATTGAAGACGATAATGTGACCTAACCCACTTCGGCCGACCATCCACCAATATCACGCATTACACCCATTAACGATTAAATTAATTATGCACTAACGAATATTAAGTCCTATATAAACTTCCTTCGAGTTCCATTTCATCCAAAACAAACACAAAACACTCCATTTCATCACCTTCATCTCGCGACCTGCAACTTGGTCGAACTCCATATCCTGTGCATTATTAATCAAAATTGAATGAGGGCTTTTACTTTTTATTGTCACACGAAGCTGTTCACAAGTTTAATTTGAATTCTATCAAGTTCTGATCAACCATCGATCACCACCTCTACCGCGGCTTGGTTCTAACTCGTTCCCATCGATCTAAGTTTCAAAACAGGTAATTAATCATACACACATACTCGATTTTGGTTGGGGAACAAAAGCCCCAACATCAATTCGGTTAACAACATCAATTTGGTGCTCAATTTGGTCCAAATCTGAATTAGGGTTCATCGAATTTGGGGGAAATGGGGTTAAAGTGCTTAAATGATTTAAAAGCTGATTATTACCGCGGCCACGGCCTTTGGTTCACTGGTTTGGAGTGTGTCTTGCAGACTTGAGGTCCCGGGTTCGAACCCGGGGACCCTAACCTATTTTTTTTAATGCTTTCTAGCCTATAAAAAAATACATAAAAATATCTAAAAATTACAAAAATAAATTCTATGAATTCTCCTTATTTTAGATATTACAAAATTATTTTCTGTAAATTTCTTTTATTTAAAAACCTTAATAAATTTTTATAAAATATTGTTTATAAACACTTAAAAATTATAAAAATTATTTTATAAACTCTGATTATTTTAAAACCACCAAATTAATTTTCTGGAATTTATTTTAACATTAATTTATTTATTGTATTATTATCTTTTAAATACAAATGATTTAATTAGTCTAATTTTTTTATAAAATGGACTTTAAATAATAATTTAAATTATTAATGGATATTATATTAATTCTAATTATGGATTAATCATGATAAATGTAGGAATTATATTTTCGCAAATTACTTACAAATGTAATTGTATGTTATTTCTTATAAAATATATTTTTAATAATATAGATTAAGATCTTATTATTAATCAAAATACTATTTGTAATTATCCTTAGATAATTATAGATTACATATTAAACCTTATCATTTCTATATCACTCTAAAATATTTAAACATACATGTATAAGCCTCCTAAAGGAATCAAAAGGTAAATAAATACTTTGTAAATTTAATACCTAATGATAATTACTTATTAATACATATATAACCCTATCAAATCTTGTAATATATATACATCTATTTATGTGCGTGTTGCACGACAAATCAAACCAACCCGAATCTTACCAAATATACTTATTCACAATAAATACATTTTAAAGACTTAGTTACAATTAATAATAGGTATTGATCGTGATTGATCGTGCATTGCCTAATTCTTTGAAGTTCTTGTTCATATACATTACATCAATTCAAGGTGAGTTTCCGTGGCCCCTTTTTATGCTTTTATAATTGTTTCAATGTTTTTCAAACTTGGGGGAAAAGTATGCTCACCCGTTTTCGATGCTGTAAAATCTTACATACAATTTTCATACTTGGAATCGACGTGATACTATTCTCATATTCTAATACATACATGGTGTTATTCTATGATTCTTACAACCATTAATTCCCGGGTTTGGGAACCAACGGATAGGTATTGGTAGTACTACTGGGTTGACACCCCCACCCTTCGACGATTGGTTAACTTGTGAGTTACCAACACAGCTGCCAGCAATCAGGCCAAGGGTGAATATATTCCGACGAATTTATATGCATAACTGTCATTAGGTTTGGTTGTCTTAAACACATGTTATGTGGTTTTGCTTACAGTATGATTCCATATCAAATTCTATACAGCATCAACAACATGTTTTCAATTTAAACCTACGGAACTCACCAACATTATGTGTTGACATTTTTGAGCATATCTTTTCAGGAGAACATAATCAAACAGGATAGCTAGTGCTGGTGCCTTAGCAGAGACCTCAGGCTTTCAATAGATTGCATTTGTATTGTTTATCATTCACTGTTATAATTGAACACTGTGTATATGGATTTTAGAATTATTAAGACTCTGTCACACCCCCGCTTAGAGCGGAAACACGAGGATGCGACGGACGGGATCGTCATAACACTTGGTATAATTACAGAGATATAATACATGCAAACTTCTCGTGTCATGACGTCCCCCGACACAATGGTGACTTGTGTCGTGGTTAGTCAGTTTCACGACTATCATAGTCTTATTAATTCCAATACAAATCACACAATGCTCAAATATGAAAACAAATGACAAATATTACATATGCAATACTATTGAAATCCTGAGGTCTCTGCTAAGGCATCTGCACTAGCTATCCTCTTTGATTATGTTCACCTGAAAAGATATGCTCAAAAATGTCAACACATAATGTTGGTGAGTTCCGCAGGTTTAAATCTAAAACATTTGATGCTGTGTAGAATTTGATATGGAATCATACTGTAAGCAAAAACCACATAACATGTGTTTAAGACAACCAAACCTAATGACGTTAAGCATATAAATCTGTCGGAATATATTCACCCTTGGCCTGATTGCTGGCAGCTGTGTTGGTAACTCACAAGTTAACCAATCGTCGAAGGGTGGGGGTGTCAACCCAGTAGTACTACCAATACCTATCCGTTGGTTCCCAAACCCGGGAATTAATGGTTGTAAGAATCATAGAATAACACCATGTATGTATTAGAATATAAGAATAGTATCACATTGATTCCAAGTATGAAAATTGTATGTAAGATTGTACAGCATCGAAAAACGGGTGAGCATACTTTTCCCCCAAGTTTGAAAACATTGAAACAATTATAAAAGCATAAAAAGGGGCCACGGAAACTCACCTTGGATTGATGTAATGTATATGAATAAGAACTTCAAAGAATTAGGCAAATGTTCGAGTCTTTCACGCGGATGTGTCGGGGGTGTTGAATCGAGTCGAAACCGGGTAAATTTGGGTGTTGAGGGCTGCCGGATTATTGGCCGGAGATTGGCCGGAAGGGGAAGGTCGACGGGAAGAGGGGGGGGGGTGGTTTGGGTAATTACAACTTTGGTCCCTGTGGTTTTTATGTTCATTACATTATGTTCCAAGTTCTTAAACAGGTTTCAAAAATTATAAAATTAGCCCCTGGACTTTTAATTCAATTTTTTTGTATTTTTTTTTTTTTTTTTTTTTTTGAAATCTTTGTTATTATTATTATTATTATTATTATTATTATTATTATTATTATTATTAGTATTATTATGATTATTATAGTTTTTGTAAAAATTGGTAACGTATTAAACTTAATTGTTTTATAAAAATACGGGATGTTACAGTCTCCCCTGCTTTAGGAAATTTCGTCCCGAAATTTTAATCACGAGGAGATTGAAACGAAAAGATGAGGATACTGAGATTTCATTTGGTCCTCACATTCCCAAGTGAACTTTGGGCCACGTTTAAATTCTCTGCGGATTTTGACAATAGGTATCCGCTTTATTTCATTTGTATAGAATATTCTACAAAATTCTTTACATAGTGTATGCCAATCTGAACTCATCCAGAGAATCGCGAGACTCTTTTTGAGATTTGGCATAAGGAACGTTAGAACACGATGACGAGTTTCTATGATATTTTAGACTTATAATCACAACTTCCAGAATATAATTTTCGTGGTAAGGTGATGTCTAGAAATCATTAAAAGACCAGCAATGATAGAAAGGTTATCCGTTGGAATTTAAGAATCCCAAACGTCACCATATGAAGCGACCTTAACGCATATTTTGTGAATATGTATTTCTCCTTTGACCAACCATCGGTCTAAGAAAAATATGCTATGCGAAGATCTTGGAATGAGTTTACAACGAAATGAATCAATCATTCAGAATGACGATTGATGTTTTAACGTCATACCACGGTGTACGAATATTTGAAACAGATGCAGGTTAATTTCTCGACGTTGTGAGATAATGGGTTTGCTATTACGTAAAGATTACTCTGAACCTTTCCTTGGTAGGTAAACTTGATAGCATTGCTGATCAAGTGGGTGAGAATTCGTCTAATCCGTAAAACATCACCAATAACCTCCACTGGGACATCACCTCTTCTTGGCCTAAATTTTTGTGGCCTCCAACCTCATAACTCCTGACTCAACTTTGGAAAAGTCGAGGATGTCACTAATAAGTTGAAGGACTAGATCGCCAGAAGACAACATGACACTCAAAAGTTGTTTCTGATTTTTATCAAGTTTTGTTGTTGATAGCATTTCTGCTATGCTAACGACCCCTGATAATGGAGATCTTATCTCGTGTGACATGGTTGCTAGCATTTGTTTTGCTCTCATCGTTTCCTCTGTAATAAGAACAGTTTTATTAAGTTCCGTCTCTTTGGCCTTCTGTACAGCTATTTCTTCCCTTAGTTTTGCCATCTTTTCTCTCTTTTTCACCTGATCAGTGATTTCCATGCCCATATAATTAACACAAATTTTCTCCCCATCTTTGCTGAACACGGGTTCAACATATATTAAGAATGTTTTGGCTCCAAATAACTTAGTCTCAAAAGTATTTCCTCTCTTTGCTGGTAACTCTCTTCAGAACTTCTCTTTTAAAGTCTTGTTGTTCAAATTCAAGATAGAATTTTAATGATCTTCAAGGTTAAGGATTCAAAAGCAGTTCAAGGAGTGACGCGAATAATAGGAAAGGTATTTGTAAACATGTTTTGCAAGGTAGCAATTTCTGTTTACATACGCAGTTTGACAAACCATTAGTTCAGCTGAGAACATTTACGTGACTAGAAAGTCATGTTTATAAGTTGATAATATCCTCAGCAGAGGGATTGTTTAGGAGGGCTACCATCGCATAATCACGTTTGATGACAACTCAAATGAAAGTTGATAAGTAAGGAATAAATGTTTCCATATAGCTAGGTCAAAATATGAGGATAAAAGGAGAGAAATCGATTTAAGAATTTTAAGTGCTCCAAGCTTGGAATCCAAATCAACTTAATACGATCGGGTCTCCTTTCAGGTTCAGAAATCATGCTTTGGCTTGGTAGGTCGAATTACCAACATCGGTTCATCCTTCTCGTTACTTGATTACAACCATGGTAGGTTGAAGATCAAGAGTTGAGATTCAGTCATCAAGGTATGGAATTCATGCTTATCTTGATAATAACAAGAAAACAATCGAGGGTTGACATTTGTCACCAAAATACGGGTTTCGATCCTATTGTGGTGAGATCATGTCATTTGTGAAATGTAAATTTCAATGAGAATAATTGAAGTCAATCCTCAAGATAAGGAAGTCACCCTAATCCAGAGGATGAAATTTCACAAAACAAACAAATGGAAAACCATTTATCGCAATAGTGATTCATCAAAGTAAGGGAATCTCCCCTGCTTTGATGAGATAAAAATCAATAAGGAGATACGAGTGTTCTTAGTCATAGGTTGACTTGCAAACTCTTGCATTTCCCACGGTACAAGCAGTATAGAGTTTGACTTTACGATGAAAGGAAATTAATATCAATTAGGAATTGGGAAAATTTCAAGTTACATCAGTGTAACAAAGAAAAGATCATGCTAACAAGCTTAAGATCAAGGTTTGAGATAGTAGAGTTTGTTAGGATGATGTTCAAATCTTGAATAATTTAAATCCGGAAGACAAAATCAAGGACAAGAATGATTCGACATTATAATGAGATGTGAACATTCGATTCACAATCGAAGGGAATACGTGGGCTTCTCAAGATATGAGATCAGCCATAACCTTATTGAAGACATGCGTACTTATAAGTGGTAACAAGGTTATGATTAGTTTATTCGATTATTGAGGTGAGTGACCACCTATAATATAAAATATTCAATTCACAAAGTATCCCGACCTATAGATTGGTATCAGAGCAAAGGCTATTATTAAACATTAATAATAAACTTGTTCAACCAATGCGATACCAAAAATTATTAATATTATAACCTAATTCTATATATAGAAATGTTTAATATCGTGCTCTGATTATTATTAATGTTTAAGTTTATAGGTAATGAATAAGTTTATAAACCAAATGTTTAAGTTTTCTATAGATTGGTATCAGAGCCCATAACTATAGGGATTTAGGTTATTAGAAATGGTGACCTAGACTATAGTTTCATGAACCTCATAGAAAGATCTTTATATTTTTTTTACATATTGTTTGAATGCTACATAATGCTATGCCTTTGTGCAATTTGTTGCCCTTGCATAGGATTACTTTAGGTATGCTTAAACTTAGTTACTTGTCTCCCTAAACTTATCTTTGACTCTCCCCGAACATGAAACCTCTTAATCTTATTCTCGACGACACGTGGAATCGTATACTTATGCTTATGACTTGAATCTTTAGACGTTATGTCTAATCTATATAAATCTCATCAAGGTTTTGATTTCATGAACCTAAGAAATATTGTGTGACACATAGACACCTGTATTCTGGATTTCCTGGCAAAAAGCCTTCGGGCTAAGGCAAGCGTATTCGTATAAATCTCATTGAGGGAACCGTTACGCTACCTGGGGATTTCTGGGATGAGTGATAAACTATGGTCAAAATACACAAATCTCTAAGGCAAATGAGTCAATTTACCAGGACGTGTCAACGTTTCCAAATGGTGATGCGTTACCGACTGGAAACATTCCGTATAATTCATAATCCTTACTTAAACTGTCTATCCTTATTGTCCTTTTACCCGTTCCTAATCCAATTCGTATTTTCCAGCATGTCTCGACAACTCGGAAACCGAAGAAGATCCGATCGTAAGCTTGCCGCCATGATTACCCGGCAAATGGCTGCGGTCATCCCAAATATGATGGCTGAACTCAGCAGCACTATGATTGCCAACGTCACAAACCACCACAACGGCCAAGGGGAAAACAGTGCAACCCAAGGCCGTAACAACCAAACCTGCACCTTCAAGCACTTTAGTTCATGCAAGCCTCCCAGTTATAGTGGCAAGGAAGGTGCCACCGGTCTATTAGAATGGTTCGAGGGGATGGAGAACACCTTCGTCAACTGTGAGTGTCCCGACGCACTCAAAGTTCGTTATGCTACTAGCATGCTCCAACAAGGGGCTCTCACCTGGTGGAATAGCGAGAAGAGAAATAGAGGAGCTGAAACTATTTTGGCACTTACCTGGGAAAATTTCAAGAACATCGCTATCGCGAAGTTCTGCCCGAGAAGCGAATTACAAAAGTTAGAAGAGGAATTCTGGAATTTGAAGCAAAACGATGGTGATCATTTGGCCTATTCAACTAGGCATCATGAGTTGAGTTTGTTGCTGCCTCACATGGTCGATACCGTTCCCCGCAACATCGAGAAGTTTATTAAGGGTGTACCACCCAAAATTCAAGATGCTGTGGTGGGTAGCCGACCCACAACTTTAGAAGAAGCCATTACTATCACCGCTCAACTCACTGAGAACCATATACGAGCGGGTACCATGACTGTGAAGGGTGCCAAGAAGGTGGAGAAGATGGCTACTGAGGCCGTTAAGGAAACCAAAGCTGAACCGTCCAATAACAACAACAACAACAACAACAACAACAAGAAACGCAAGTTTACACCGGCACGCAACTATGCTGTGACCGCACCCAAACAACCTCAAAAACAACATGTACCTGTCGCCACACCTGTGGCACAAGCTCCCATGGCAAGGGCCTATACTGGTCCCTACCCCATGTGTAATACGTGTAAGTACCATCATACGGGTAACGTTCCATGCCGGATCTGCTCGTTGTGTGGAAAGTATGGCCACTTGGTGACTACCTGTTTTAGGGCACCAAACAACCGGACTTGCTATAACTGTGGCGAGATTGGCCACATTCGTCTGCAATGTCCTCGCAATGCGGGCAACGTGCCACCAGCTCGTGGAAGGGCTTTCAACATCAACATCAACCAAGCACAAGTCAATAATGACGTTGTGAATGGTACGGCGTTGAACCCCGTTTAAAATTATTTTTGTATTAGTATTTCCATCTTTGTAAACATCGTATCAATAATAAAATTTTCCTTTACCGAACAGGTATGTATCTTATAAATAATCATTATGCATCCGTATTATTTGATTCGGGTGCGGATAAGAGTTTCGTTTCGTTAGAATTCGAGGCCGTACTTTCTAAATCACGTATTAATGTGGAAAGACCCTATACGGTCGAAGTCGCCGATGGAAAACCTATTGTCGTTGATGTCATAATACGTGATTGCATCATAAGCTTTAACGAGCACGAATTCCCTATTGATCTTATTCCTATGAAACTCGGAAGCTTTGACGTCATCATTGGAATGGATTGGCTAGTCAAACATCATGCTGAGATCGTATGTTTTGAGAAGTGTATTCGAATACCGTTACCATCCGGGGATACTTTGAAAGTGTTCGGCGAGAAGTCATCACAAGGACTCAAACTCATGTCTTGCACTCAAGCCCGAAAGTACTTAAGCAAGAAGTATATAGCCTTCTTGGCTTACGTGGTCAACACAAAAGCCAAAGGGAAAGAACTTAAGGATGTCCCTATTGTACGAGACTTTCCTGAAGTATTTCCCGATGACCTTAGTGGTTTACCTCCCGTACGTGAAGTTGAATTTAAAATTGATTTAATACCGGGAGCACAACCCGTGGCTAAGTCACCATATCGGCTTGCACCATCGGAATTGCAAGAACTCTCTAGCCAACTCCAGGAATTATCCGAGAAAGGGTTTATCCGCCCTAGTTCTTCTCCTTGGGGTGCACCTGTCTTATTTGTGAAAAAGAAAGATGGGTCATTCCGTATGTGTATCGATTACCGAGAGCTCAACAAGTTGACCATCAAAAACCGGTATCCTCTTCCTCGTATCGACGATCTGTTTGATCAACTTCAAGGAGCTACTATATTCTCGAAGATTGATCTACGTTCTGGATATCATCAATTACGTGTCCATGATGATGACATCCCCAAGACCGCATTTCGTACTCGTTATGGGCACTATGAGTTTACGGTGATGCCTTTTGGCTTGACTAATGCTCCTGCTGTCTTCATGGATCTCATGAATCGAGTATGCAAGCCTTATCTAGATAAGTTTGTGATCGTCTTCATTGATGACATTCTCATCTACTCCAAAACCAACGCCGAGCATGAACTGCATTTGCGACAAGTTCTTGAATTGTTAAAGAAAGAGCAATTGTACGCGAAGTTCTCGAAGTGTGACTTCTGGCTCAAGGAAGTTCAATTTCTAGGACATGTGGTGAATAGCCAAGGAATTCACGTTGACCCTGCAAAGGTGGAAGCTGTGAAGGATTGGTGTGTTCCCACGACACCGACCGAGATTCGTTCTTTCCTTGGTCTTGCTGGTTATTATCGGAGATTCATCGCCAACTTTTCGAGGATCGCAAAGCCGCTCACTTCCTTAACACAAAAGAATAAACCATTCGAGTGGGGGCCCGAACAAGAGGAAGCTTTTGAAACATTAAAACATAAACTAAGCAATGCTCCTATCTTGACCCTACCCGATGGAAACGATGATTTCACCGTATATTGTGATGCTTCGAAACAAGGTCTTGGTTGTGTTCTTATGCAACGAGGAAAGGTGATAGCTTATGCATCAAGACAATTGAAGGTTCATGAGGTGAATTACACAACTCATGATCTTGAACTCGGCGCTGTGGTTTTCGCCTTAAAGATTTGGACCCCAACCCGGAGAGGCTGACGTGTCACTATTACAGATATCAAATCAAAAACCAAATCCATAATATTAAAGAGATAGTTTCAAACAAAACCAGATAATCTGAAAGAACCTAATTATGTTATTCATTACATTAATTAAAGTAAAATACAATCTTGATCTTCAACCACTCTTCACTGATTTCCCGGAACCCCCTGATTACCTACAATCAAATAAGAAAACACCACAAAAGAAAATACGGCTGAGCCAAAAGTTGCTCAGTGACGGAAATAACAATAGTAACGATACGAAGCATAAATACTTATATCTGAATACTGAACGGATCATATGATACTGAAACGGAAATCTGAATCTGAACATATAATACTGATACTGAACGGAACATGTAATACTGAACTGAACTGATCTACACGACGCGTATATACAAACAAAATAAGTCGTGTAATATAAGAAGTACCCAGAGCCAAAACTGAACTGATAAGTACATAGCTAGCTAGACTATGCACTAATGAGATGGTGTGTGGGGCGTACACACATGATTCCATCCCCCGGAACTGAACTGAACTGAACTGAACTAGGATCGATCCATCCGCCTCCCAGATATTATGGCCAAAGTACTACCTGAGTACTAACGTGTTAACGGAGACGCCGTGAACTATTTATTACACACCGTCACGAAAAGTGTCACATCATTGACGCCACAATGACATGTCGGAGAGCTCGGGTAACAGAGTATCAAAACAAATGGTAGCACAACTACCAACATATAACATATCAACAAAACATTTATAGGAACATGCAATAATGAGCACAATTCATAAAATATATATTGCATGCTACAGGTTTCAATAAATAACACTAATGAGTCGAATGAATCGGAACATAATCAAATAATAAGGATATACGAATAATAAGGCTAAACGATTCATATTAACGGAAATAACGTATTAAAAATCCGTACTACAAAGTAACGGAACCGAATTTATACTATGATAAAGATAACCAAGAATCCGTACCTTATACACGAATGACAATAATCAGAAAAAGGTTTAGGCTCGGTTAACGCCGCGAGAACCTACGATAACGTAACGCAAATTATAATCTGAAAAATTCCAGTTCTGCCCTTGTCTTTTCGCACTCGTTAAAAATACTAAACGACGTTCAAAAATTCTGAAAATCTCCAGTTTACTAGATTAGTGATTTCTAAACAACTTTCATTTAGAAAAGTTTCTGATTTGGATTACCGAAATATGAGAAAAACGTGGATCTTTACAGCTGCGCAGAACTGCTAGCTGTTACGAAAACGACTATTTGGAGGTCTAAACGAATGAGTTTTTCTATGTTTTATATATCAACAGATTCGTCTTTCGACGAACTTCGTCGTGGACATAAGATTTAACTGATTTGAATCTGTTATGAATAAGTTATGGCCTCTGTAAGTTGACTGTAAAATACGAGCTTAATTCAACAAAATAAACTATTTATAATGTTTGTTAATAATTTATGAGATTCCAAAATCTTTATAATTTCACAATTTCCATGATTGATCCATAATTATAGATAATACAATATCCAAAAACAAAATAATAATTTGAATTATTATTTAGAGTCCATTTTTTAGAGGCATCGCTGTAGATTTGATATCCACCCGTGCCCGATGGAAGTGTGAGAACAGGAGCAGACACCAATCTTTTCTTGAGCTCTTCAAAACTTTTCTCTCGTTCATCATTCCAAGAGTACTTAACCCCTTTCCTTAACAGTTGCGTAAGGGGTAAAGCTATAACAGAAAAACCTTCAACAAATCTGCGGTAGTAACCAGCAAGGCCAAGAAAACTACGGACTTCTGTGGCTGAGGTCGGTCTAGGCCACTTAGTGATCGCCTCAACTTTAGCAGGGTCCATCATAATACCCTCCGCAGAAACAACATGACCCAAAAAGGCTACCTTGCTCAGCCAAAATTCACACTTTGAAAATTTGGCATAAAGCTTCTTTTCACGTAGTGTTTCGAGCACGATACGAAGATGATTCTCATGCTCCTCCTTACTTTTAGAATAAATTAAGATGTCATCGATAAATACAATGACGAACTTATCGAGGAACTTGCGGAAGACTCGGTTCATTAGATCCATGAATACGGCCGGGGCATTAGTTAACCCGAACGGCATAACCAGGAACTCATAGTGACCATACCGAGTACGGAAGGCAGATTTAGGGACGTCAGACTCCTTGATCTTTAACTGATGGTAACCAGACCTCAGATCGATTTTAGAGAAACACTTTGCACCCTGAAGCTGATCAAATAAATCATCAATACGAGGCAGAGGGTAACGATTACGGATAGTGATCTTGTTGAGTTCTCTGTAGTCAATGCAGAGTCTCAAAGAACCATCTTTCTTCTTCACGAATAGGACCGGTGCACCCCAAGGCGAGACGCTTGGTCTAATAAATCCCAAATCTAGTAATTCTTGTAACTGCTCCTTTAACTCCTTTAGCTCCATAGGTGCCATACGATACGGTGCCTTAGAAATCGGCTCCGCACCTGGAACAAGATCAATAGTGAATTCTACCTCGCGATCTGGTGGAAGTCCGGGTAACTCCTCAGGAAATACGTCAGGAAAATCACATACAATCGGATAATCAGATATGTTTAGCTTTTCAGAAGATGTGGCTTTCACTGAAGCTAGGAATCCCACGCAACCGTGCGACAAGAGTTTCTGAGCTTTAAACGCAGAGATGATTTTCAACGATTTCCGAGGCTGAGTCCCTTGATAAACGAGTTCAGGGCATTGAGGATTTCCAAATAAAACACGACGAGTCTGGCATTCTGTCGTATCTCTTTTGTTTGCTAAGTACTTAAGGACTGCACCAACTGCGTTAGAGCACGCTTTGGCTATTACAACTCCATTAGGAGAGTCGACTATCATCATATATATATGTATGGGTATTATATGGATGGTCCAGGTTGTTAGTGGTAACACACAACAGATCAGTCTTCTTCTTGTTGTTGAGATGAGTTGCACATGAACCAGAATTCATGTCATCAGTCTTAACTACTTCAAACCTTGCAAAGATAAAAACTTATTTCTGCTTAGAGTCAAAAGTAGCCTTAATCTCTTGAGCCTTCCTTGATTTTCTTTTGGCTTTCCTGATCAAGTTCTTTCTTCTTGACTTGGTCATCCCAACAGTTTTACTCTCCTTAGAGGAATGGTGACCCTTCTCGGAATGCCTTTCTTTACTCAAACCAAGGTCATTCTTCACCATCTCCTCTTCATCCTCTTCAGTCAAAGGATCTATGAGGGGAAGCTCATCTTCACAAGTTCCACACCTGGGAGATCTTACAGACAAGGTGGTGTGTGGAGGAGCTATCTCACTAGATCCCAGTCCCTGCTTGTTCTGATAACATACTTTTGCATGCAAGGATGAGGATATTATGTTCTTGAAGGTATCTTCTTCAAGAACACAATTTTCTGCCTTAGCTTTGCTGATCACAAGCTCAGCTTGGCATTCAGTTAACTTAGCTATGAGATCTTTGATCTGAGTCCTGTAATTTGTAAGCTCATGTTTAAGAGTGGAAATGGTTTTCTCTAAATCTTCTATTTAAGTTTATAGTCATTTTCAGCTCTTTTAAAATCAGCTTTCAAGATATTTAAGGACTCAAGGTCAGATCTCAGCTCTAAGTTATATGACTTGTATCTATTAACTTTAGCAATACATTCAGAAGAGCAAAGATTTTCCAATACCTTGGTTTCATCATGATCTGCCATGAGAGCTTGGTTTGGAGATGCATCTTCTATCTGAAAGCTCCAGTCAAAGCCTCCCTCTTCAATAGCAACTGCAGCCTGTTGCTTTGGGTTCTCATTCTGGTGAACTTTCTCAGTGTAGTTTGGTCTGGTTTGTGTCTGGCCACCATTTGTTCTTGGTGCCTTACACTCTCTTGCAAAGTGCCCCATCTGGTTACAGTTGTAGCACTTTACCTTGCTTTTGTCCAGCCCAAACTTTCCACTGGATGTATTGCTTGGAAATCTTCTCCCAGTCCTCTTGTAGAACTTCTTGGCCCTGTGAGTGAGAAGAGACATTTGCTGAACTATCTCCATATACTCCAGATCATCTGGATGGATACAGTCCAAGTCTTCAAGAGTGAAGAGAAGGTTGCCAGAGGTTTCATCAGCTGAGACAAAGGCATGAGAAGAACTTGTCTCTTGGAAGGGACTTCCTTAAGTGTAGCTTTCTCTTGGTGTCTCTAGAAGAGTGATGAAAGGCCCTTTTTGTGAGTTGTCAGGGTAGCATAACAACTGATGTTGTGGTTCAATGCATTCCATTTCATTCACATGAAGAGCTGAACTCAGTTGGTTATTGGAGTTACCAGATGAATTTTGCATGTTCATCTCCATCTGGAATGCACTCAGGATACCATATAACTCTGTAAGAGTAAGAGTTTTAAGATCCGAAGTTCTCTTGATCACTACACAATAATATGTCCATAGTTTAGGAAGAGAAGACATGAACTTCCTTACTATGTCCCTGTTCTCAAGAGTTACTCCAATATCCACTAGAGTGTCCACTATCTCAACATACCTGAAGTATTGTTGAGTCAGTGTCTCACCAGGCTTGAAGGTGAAATTTTCAAACTGTTGCTTCTAGAGATCCTTCTTGTTTTCTTTAGTTTCTTTGGATCCTTCATACATGAGCTTCAGTGCTTCCTATAGATCTTTAGCTGTCTTGCACTTCTTGAAGCCTCTGTAGATAGAGTTTGGAAGAGCAGTTTAAAGACAAGTCATTGCCCTTTGATCAAGCTCTATTCTCTTCCTGTCTTCTTCTGAGTAATCATCTACATCTTTAGGGATAATACGATTACCAGTAGCGGAAGTAGTGCTTGGTATGAAGGGACCGTTGATAACTGAGTCCCACATCCTTGAATCTTGACACTTGATGAAGCCTTCCATTCTTGTGCACCATGTGTCAAAATCTTCAGGAGTGATCAGTGGGGACTTGGTCATAGTACCAGTTTCCATATCAGCTTTAGAAAGAGCTGCCATTTGAGTTGTTAAGTATTTTGTGTGTGTGAGGGATCTTAAGATGGTGAGATCTTATATCAAGAGCCTGGATGCTCTGATACCAAATACAGGACCAGGTGAAGGGTTAACACTTACAACACAACAACATAATGAGGAGAGTGTGTTAGAACACTTAACAGATCAAATGGGGAACCGGTTATTATGATGCTTATGAACACACGAGTAACTTCAGAAAGAAAAGATAACAACACAAGTGGTTGGTTTTCAAGGATGTTGTATATTGCTTCTCAAATTCAAGTTACAAGTATTCAGCATGCATACATTACACGACTTTGAGATACTATATAATACAACCTACAGACGGCCATACTTTGAAGGCCAGCTGGATACACGAATTAGACAACACAATCCGTGTAGAGTCAAAAGGCAGATTTGCCTTTTGGCTAGTGACTATGACATGCCATAGCTCACATCCTAATATATTACAAAAAGGATAAAGGTACATAAAGTAGAAAGGTTTGACCCAAGACCTCAATGTACAGTTTTCCTAAAGCATGGACCTTTTAACCAACTCATACAAGTTGGTGACCAACCAGAGTGGGCAGCGGCAAAGTGGTTCAGCTTTGCAGAAAAAGTACATCAGATAAAGCATGTATGATAAAAGTCTTCGGAAGAATCTGTCTTGGTTTTCTGGCTTCAGCAGACTTTGTCTTGAAGCTAAGAAAGACTTCATTTCTGGCTTCTGAAGATATTGGTCTTGGCTATGAAAATTTTACACTTGATATGTTTCTGAACTAGTGTAAAACTTTCGTAGCAATACTGCTTCATGTTCTGTGCAGCATGCAGGAAGACTTGATCATTTCATAGAACTACTGAAAGAAGAACTATCACAACTACTGAGAAATACTTCTTCAGTTGTTGTGATAACTACTGAAGAAGGATCGTCACAACTACTGAAGAATACTTCTTCAGCTATTGTGATAACTACTGAAGGATCATCACAACTACTGAAGAATACTTCTTCAGTTGTTGTGACAACTACTGAAAACTATCTTCAGACTTTGTCTCCAGACTTTGTCTTCAGTTGATATCTTCAGCTGATGTCTTCAGCTGTTGTCTTCAGCTGTTACTTTCAGCTGTTGTCTTCAGTTGATGTCTTCAGCTGATGTCTTCAGCTGTTACCTTCAGCTGTTGTCTTCAGCTGATGTCTTCAGCGGTTGTCTTCAGCTGTTACCTTTAGCTGATGTCTTCAACTGTTGTCTTCAGTTGATGTCTTCAGCTGATGTCTTCAGCTGTTACCTTCAGCTGTTGTCTTCAGCTGATGTCTTCAGCTATTGTCTTCAGTTGTTACCTTCAGTAGATGTCTTCAGCTGTTAACTTCAGTTGTTATGATCAGTAGATAGTTACAAGAGTGTTTTGGCTGCATCAAACTTCTAGGAATCCTTACACACGCACCTGATGGTAATATCCCGTTTGTGTAAATTGAGGGTGTGACAATAGTCACTAACAAAATTTCTAGTTTCTTTGTTAGTAGTTTCTCAATCACATTATGATCTTTTATAACCGATCCAATTGTTAATACCTAGACAATTCAATTTCATTACTCATACCTTCATTTCGATTTTATGATGATAATAACTGATAAGCATTTATAGCACCTGACGAGCAAGTCAAATTATAATTGTTGAATTTATTGTACCCGACTGGAAAACGGTTGATGGATTTCGAAGTTGATATCAAAGAGCGCTTTAACAATATTTTCTATTTTTGCATTTTTTACGGTTCACAAAGATTCAATTAAAATTAGAATAGCAACTGTTAACTCATTGTTTAATTCTAGTACAAATCATAAGCAAGAGATAAAGAAAGAAAGGCCCGTAAATTAAAATAGAATGCATTTATAGAAAAATACAAAGGGAAATACCTCACAAGAGAATATCACATATGGTAACACGTTTTTACGCCACAAAGCACACAACGACACCATTCATGCTATCGATCGAAGCTCCGGAGGTTGCACATGCATGCAAACAACCATATAACCACAAATTAGTCATTTTCAAATATTCGACTGGCCGAAAACATGTTTAGGGGTGGGCGATCTTTTTGAATTTAGTCTGCAATCATAATTTTATCAAATTTTACCTGAGGGAAGATACCTCCGAAGAACAAAACTGTAAAAGACATTCGATTATAAACAACCCTAAAAGAAAACAGAATCGTATATAGATACAAACTCAAATAAAGACATTTGAAGAAGAAGATAGCAAAGAAAGGAGGTTAGGACTTAGGTGTAAATATACGGATGAGAACAAGATGAAAGGGATGGTATGACACGCTTTAAGAGAAATACGAATAGCAAATATGACTGAGATACTAATAGAGGGGTGATTGGGGAAGGGGAAGGGAGAAGGCACTTATGTGATTGAGATAGTAATAGAGGGGAGATTGGGTTGAGGCGTAACGCACACCGGAGAAGATGATGGGAACGAGGCAGTGGGTTTGACTTTCAAGGAGGTATCTCAAAAGCCCCGTCTTACAGATAATTATGAATTTCCAATCTTGCTCATATGATATGTTTTATATAATATATTAATAATATGTATTATATATTATATTAATAATATGTATTAATTAGTATATTAATTAAAAGAGTTTATTAAATAGAGGTAAAAATAAAAATAATACATAGGGTACATGCTTAAAATATTATATTAGTTAAATATGATTAGTAACTATAAATTTACATGGCTATTTATATTATTATAAATAAAATAAAATTTAATGAAGTGAATTAAATAATAACACATATTAGTAAATAAAGTATTAATAAAGTGTATTAAATAATACAATAACTATAAGAAGTTGATTAAATAAGGGCCAAAAGTGACCCTATTGCATAAAGCACGTGTACTCTATGCTTAAAATGTTGTATAGGTGTCTTACACTTTGAATATGAAATTAGCAGCTTATCCCTCTAAGATGTATAATATAGTAGTATAGTTATATATATATATATATATATATATATATATATATATATATATATATATATATATATTCACACATCAAGTGGCCTCGGCTATCAGTCCTTTAATTTAAGCACATCAAGCATTGTTACCTGAAAAAACATGCTTTAAACAATCAACATAGATTTGTGAGTTCACGGGTTTATCAGTACAAAATGTGTTATCATGTAAGTCATGTGCAAAATATGTGTGTGTATGAAAATATATAAATCATAAAGACCAACATAAGCTCATGACCGGTCCAAGTCCAAATAACCGAATAATATTCACCCAAGGGCACACATAGCTTAGCTAGCATACCGACACACGGGTGGGATGTTAGCCCGTTAGTACTGACAATACCTTTTCTTGACAGTCAAATCCAAGTCCAAAATAAGAACACATACTTATGAAGGAAAATGTAAACTCAATCCTATAACTAAACCACATATAGTAGCCCAAAATAATTTAAAAGCACGCTATAGTCCAAAACCAATGATAAAACTTTTCCCCTAAATAAATCATATTAAAAAGAAGCTATGAAACTCACCTCGATAATTTTATAAACAAATTTCACAACAATAATTAACAAGAAACCATAGATACATAAAAACAAAATAGGATTACTAAAGGTCGAGAAGACCTTAGTGGGTGTATTCCTCATAGTCTAGACCTTAATATCTATCCAAGTTCTCATTTTAATGAGAACTTTGTTCATTTATAAAATCAAGTCGAATTCCTACTTTAAGTTTTCCAATCTCATTTCATCTTAGTTTCCGAATCCGTATAGTACATTTATAAGTCCAAGTTTAATGACTTGTTACTCTTATATGTCCTTATCCATAAACATCTTAGAATACCTTATTGAACACAATCACTGACTTATTTTGCTTAGTTAGTTTGAATCCTTAAAGTTTGAGTTCTATAAAAATATTTCAGCTTGTTGAGATGATTGCGTACTAATCTTGCATAGGCTGCTTGGAGGTTAAATCGATAACAAAACATAGCGTATTAGACAACATTTGAAATCTAAGATCTTAAAATAACTTTTTGAAAAAAGGATCACCTAAATTAAACAAATATAAGGGAGAGATGACCTTCCAAACATAGACCAACATTCTCCTCAAAATTAATAGCTTTGACATTTGATTTTGTTTATTGTAACAAATATAAGGGAGAGATGACCTTCCAAACATAGACCAACATTCTCCCCAAAATTAATAGCTTTGACATTTGATTTTGTTTATTGTGTTTGGAGGACCAAACGATATCAGATTAATGTAAGATCACTTGAGTTAATTAGAGGAATATCTAAAATTTGTTTTAGATATAAAGGTTGACCCATATGGACTCCGTATAACCTAGTTATTACCGATATAAAACATCCTATTTTTCTGATAGCAAACTCTCTAAAATCCCATCCTTGTCCTTTGCATCCCAAAACCACAATTTTAACCATTATTGAGCCGAGACTAAGACAACGTTTATTTCACAAAAAAATTGACCTATCAATTTTATTAGACTCATAAGTTATCATAGATTTCAATTCCAATTCATTTCATTATATTTTGATATACGATTTGCGTTCTACTCGATTAGCACATAAATCCAATTCACTTTCATGTTAATCCAAGTATAAAAATCCAATTATCATTCATCTGATACTTTTATGAAAAAAAATGTTTCTTAAATTTTTCACAAGGACTAGTGATCTATTGATTGCAATCTAATGAATACATGTCACACGCCGACCGATTGAGGAATCATCGAAGCGGATGGATATGAATCGATTGCTCATAGCACATTGTAGTAATTGCATTAAGGATTTGATTTCGAGAGTTTTGGTTTGAATCGAATATAATCACACCGTTCTAATGAATACCTATCACACGCCGACCGATTGTGGAATCATCAGGACGGTTGAATATGAATCGATTGCTCACAGCACATTGTAGTAATTGCATTAAGGCTTTGATTTCGAGTGTTTTGGTTTGAATCGAATATAATTACACTGTTTTAATCTCAATAATGCGTGGATTTGAATTTATGATGATTACATGGATGTTTCAAGTCAAATGATTTGAATTACCAACCAAGAATTGAATTGAAACATTTCACCCATTGATTAAAAGTTTGGTTTTGAGTTTCACAATGAATGTCGACCAGTGGATTCAAATTGGTTTGGGTCCTTGGTTCGAAACTGATTCACGACAGGGAATGGGTGGTTTAATTGCATTTTAATCGAGTGTTTTGGGTGTGAATGGGTCGCCGGAGGACCGCCGAATATCGGCCGGAGAAAACAGGGAAGGGTCGATGGGGGGTTTGGGTGAATTAAAGTGATTTTACGCATTTGGTCACCGTAGTTTTAAGAACTTATTATTTTATACCAAACTTTAAAACCTTTTTGTAATTTAAGTTTTAAAAGTTACATTAATGACCCAAACTTAATAAAACCCTAATTTAATAGTTTAAATAAATTGTTTACTTTATTTTATAAAATCTTTATAACCATTTTAAATTTCATAAAGAAATTTGAAATTTAATTATTTATTTAATTTTATAATTAAAACTCATAAATGATAAATAAACTTCATAAATTTATAAAACTTTATTCTATAAATTATGAAATTATCATAAGTTGATTAAATGGTGTAATAAATGAAAGTTAAATAATAAAATTCACAAAACTAGTTAAATAACATATTTATTGCCTTTAAATCACCAAAAGGAATAAAATAGTATATATAATGTGTTTGATTCTCATAATCGACCCAACGGGTTCGGGTTTATTTTCAAAATGGGCAATTGTTATAATACCAGTGTAAAACTAGGTTTTTATCGCCATATGATGATCTAAGTACTAAAACACGCAATCCTTCATGATCCAAAGCATAATATTAAGAGTAGATTAATATTAGATGATGATTTTAATGAATGATGATGGATATCATTAGGAACATGAAAAAAACGTCAAAATCAAGTGTTTTACTTATCATAACGCGTAGTAGACTAGATATTGAACAAAACAAGTTTTGTATAGTTAAACAAAGCTAGAATCAACCTAAATGATGATGATGGTTATCAATTAAGATGAAGAACGAGATGAGAGTGGATTGTGGTGGCTATGGTTTCACATTTCAAGAGAGTTGAGAGAAATGAGAAGTGAAGAATAAAAGAAAACAAAAAGGGCTCCCTCTTTTTTGTGCTCTCGGTCAAAATAGGGCAAGGGGCGGGCCTCCTAGGCCCTAGGTTCGTCTTGTCCAGTTAGACCCGTTCTCATCCCGTTTGTGTCTCGAAATTCATGTTTTTGAATTCCTTACACTTTTATGATTCTAACAAGCTATTATAGATATATTAATTATTTAAATTCCATTTTTGACCAATTTAGTTCAATTCAGAACACTTTAGGTAAAGTCTATCGTGATCGATTTTTATTGCATTTTAATGTAAATTTACAATTTTGAATTTTCTAAGTCCTTAGTTTATTCTAAGCACGAGACCGTCGTGTTAAGTCTAATCTGGTGAGCATCTACTGCCATCATGTCCAAGGCCCACCAGATCATTTTAGGCTCAAATCATACGTTGTATGTAGATCATGTGCCTACACATGTCTAAAGTACTAAACATGGTTCAAATCAACATTAATTCAATTTCCAAGTCAATGTCCACATTTAAATCAAAGTTAAAAATCCATAGTCAAAGTCAAAGTCAACACACCTGTTTTGATGATGGATGTCGTAATCGATCTCATTCCTATAATTATTAGACAGTTTGATGTGATGGTTGGCTTGGATTGGGTATCTCACCACCAAGCCAGTATACTTTGTAACCAAGAGGTCTTTTAACTTTTCGCATCAAATGAAAAAAATAATACAAATCCAATATGAGAGAATGAATAATATTTTCATTTAATTTAAATTGAAACTAAAGAGGGAAAGTATTTGGCTTGAGAATGTAGCGAATTTCTTGCCTACATTATGGGCTTTAATAAAAATGAAAGCAAACTTAAAGTAAACATGATTTCTGATGTTTACCATGATTATCTTCTGGCTATATCACTTGTGAGTGAAGTTGAATTATCCGTTGACCTTGTCCCCAAACTAATTACAAAAAGACACCCAATTGTTTAACATAAAATTAAATGTAGTAGCTTATGACTCATTTACAACACATTTTATAAGGGTTTTGTTTGATTAGTGTCTACCCGAAGAGTGCCGCTACTATGTTCGTCAAAAAGAAAAAAGTGATAGCATGAAGATGTGTATTGTCTACCATGAAGTCAACAAGGTCACTATCAAACATAAGTATTCATTACATACGATTAATAAATTGTTTGGCTAGTTATAAGGCGCCAAGTGGTTTTCCTATAGTAACTTGAGATCTGGGTATTCTCGATTAAAGTGGGAAAATATGATATTCTATAGTTCATAGTTTGTACAAAATACGATCCTTTGAATTCATGATCATTCCTTGTAGCTTAACTAGTGCACCCGTGGCACCCTTATGGATCTAATATATCGAATCTGTAAGCTAATGTTGGATGTATCAGTTATTGTTTCTATTGATAACATTTTGGTATATTCACTAAGTGAGAATGATCATGCTTATCATCTCTATAAAGTCTTTAACTACTACGAATGGAGAATTTTTATGTTAAATTCTCTTAAGTGTTTTTTTGCTCTATGAAGTATAATATCTAGGCCATATGATAAACTTGATTGGTATTCATGTTGATCATACTAAGATTGAAGTGGTTATGAAATGTTCTTCTCAAAATAACCTTTCCAAATAACTAAGTATAGGTTTTCACGCGTTATTTCATAGGTTTATTTAGAATGTCTGCGTGATAGCCTCACAATTGAAAAGATTAACCTAAAATAATGTTAATTTTTTTTTGGTGTAAAGAACAATAGGAGGCTTTTCAAGTATTGATAGAGAAGCAACTGAAGCCCCTGTTTCATTTCTACTTGAAGAAACAAATGATCCATCAGTCATAGTGATTCACATCTAGACGAAGCATTGGAGTTTGAAATGTGACTATGGCTTAAACAAACCTATTATCAGGTGAAACATATATCATTTAATAGTTTAGATAACTGCTTAATGTCATCCACTATTATATATTTCGGTTACATGCAAAATTTGCCCTATCAGGTCTTTACAACATCATAATGTGTAAAACTACTACATCTTTTTTTTAAAAAAAGATTTTGACCATGTAGGTTCTCACTAAAACTTAGTTCACATAGACGGAATCTGAGATGTTGAGGTCTTCAGCATCCATCAACACATAAACGTAGATCTAGAACTCATAGCCAAACCAGGTATCACACATCCTATATGAATAAACAAAGTTATACTACATCCTGAATACTTGAAAAAGCATACTCAAACATGACAACATAGAATTGGTGAGTACATTACACATACGGTTTACATAACTAAGATAAATACAAAAGAGTTACACATAAGATGCAATAATTAAATAAGTCCATAACAAAACCTGATCTCATAACCCAAAAGCCCCATAAGTTTATGCCCTATGATATAACATAAACACTCAAAACATATGATATAACACATGATCTCATATCAATAGTCTTAGGTGGTGTTTGGTTGCCTCTTATTGACACGGGTCAGATGTTTATGTCTGACCCGGTCAGACGTGTATGTTTGGTTGCTTCCCTCTTATTGAGGTCCTCCTCTTACCAGACCTCTTATTACCCTCTTATTAGGTCAGACCCAAAACACTATCTGACCCAACACACACACACAGCCTCCATCGGACTCCAGAGCAGCCGCTACTCGTGGTCGCCGGCCTCCTCCTGGTCGATGCTCGACTCCGGTCGACGCCCCTCCTGCTCCATCGGACTCCCGGTCGACGCCCCTCCTCCATCGGACTCCCGGTCACTCTGCTCCTAAGTCGCCGCCCTCCAAGTCGCGGCCCCTCCAAGTCGCGGCCCCTCCAAGTCGCCGCCAGCTTCGCCGCCCCCTCCAATCGCCGCTGCTCAAGTCGTCGCCCCTCCAATCGCCGCCCCCTCGATTAGTAATCCTCTAAACTTTGCAACTAGATGAGATTTGTTATTAATTGTTTATTGTTTGTTGTTTACTGCTGCTGATTGTGAAGATTTTGGATATGCTGCTGCTGATTGTGATGATTTTGGGTGCTTACTTGTGATTTTGGGTTAAATGGCGTGATTTTGGATGTTTAGTTGTGATTATTTGCAGATCTATGCTGGTGCCAAGGGGTGTTTGAATGTGTTTACTTGTGATGATTTGCAGTACATTGGTGGTTTATGGATTGTAATTGATAGATTCTTGTGATGATTTGCTGCTGCTGATTGTAATTGTTTATTGTTTGTTGTTTGAATGTATCTTGGGTGTAATTGTTTTGCTACTGCCGATTGTAATTGTTGGTTGTTTGTGATGATTTGCTGTTGCTGATTGTAATTGTTTGTTGTTTGAATGTATTTAGGTGTTTAGTTGTGATGATTTGCAGATCTATTGGTATGGTAGTTAAAATAATTAGAGGGGTAAAATAGTCATTTTATATAGTTATTCAGATGTCCAACCAAACAGACTTAAACTGGTTCAACACTTATTGGTTCAGACCTCTTACTGGTTCAGCACTTATTCAATCAGATGCTGCCAAACAACCCCTTAGTTGGCCTCCAATTGATGTAGAATAAAACCCTAAGTATCACTACCTATACTATCTAATGGTTTCAAATAGAACTAACAGTTGTGAATTCTCATAACAAAGGCATATATAATTGACAACAAATCTCATACTCAATCCTTATTCAATAATGCATCAAACAGTAACAACACAACAATATGGTTTTCCCCCAAATAAAAGTTAAAACAAATAAAGATTACGATACTCACATTAGGTTCAAAAGCTCACACGATCACTTAATCTCACACATGCCTATCATTTAGATAACAGATTATTATTTGTAGTTTAATTATAATTAATACTTTAATATTTATTTATATTATTTACTTAAGTTAAATAAATTTTAAATTAGTTATTTTATTAAACTTAATTGTTTCTTATTTAAATAAACAGTTACTTAATATTGTATTTAAATAATTTGCATTTGACCTAAATTACTTGGATAATTTCATATTCTTCTTAATTATTATATTTTTCATAATTATAATCAATAATTAAAATGCAGTATTAAGTTATTTCTAAATACTATAAAATTTCAAAATAACGGCTAAATATCTTAATAAATTTAAAACTTTATTTTTAACATAATAATATTAGGTTGTTTAGTGTAAATTTTCTAGTTTATAAATAATTTTTATTTTTTTTCAATAATTACTATTTAAGATTTTAATTAATAAAAGTACTTAACTTATTCCTAAAAATTCAAAATTTCTACATAATATTCTTAATATTGTTCTAAGTCCCCTGTAATTTTATTATGACTTAGAATAAATCGGACCCTAATTTTCTAATTTTTGTCCTAATTATCACTTCAAATCTTGAACCAATATTCTTCTTTATTTTTAATTATTATACCAATAATTGAAAATTTTATTTGTATGATAAATTAAAAACTTAAACAATATTTTAAGAAAAAAAACATTTTATTAAGAAAAAAAATATTAGAAAATCATAAAATACAAATTTCTGTATTTTACACTTAGGAAAATATATATTAAATAACAACAATGTAAGGATAGTTATCTAAATTTGGTTGAAAAGAAATAAAAACCTCAAACAATAAATTATATCAACAAATTATATATTAGAATATTATTAACTATTATTTACAATATAATTTAACAAATTGAATCCTCCTGTTAAGCAACGAGGATTTTCAAAATGAAATTCTTTTTAGAAACTTATTAAAAATGTAACACCCGGTCTCTCATACTACTAATATTGTCCGCTTTGCTCACGTGGAGCTCATGGATTTGCTTTTGGTTGCCCGGGTGAAACCTTCCCAGGGAGGTCACCTATCCCTAGATTGATGTCACCTAAGCCGCTTAACTGTGGAGTTCTCCTCTCATCTACAGCCAATACGCTTAAAACGCGTTGGTGATATTAGAGACCAGACATTTCTTATGAACCAGAAATCTCTCCTATCCACGGCCGATGTGGGATAAATGTTGGGTGTCACAATCACCCCCTCCTTTGGACTCATCGTCCTCAATGAGCCTGAGAAGTCACCATCCTTGGTGAGGTATGTCTCATATCCCGAATGGCACAGGAGTGGCTCTGATACCATTCTGTAACACCCGGCCCTTCATACCACCAATATTGTCTGTTTTGCCAACGAGGAGCTCACGGATTTGCTTTTGTTTGCCCGGGTGAAAACTTCCCAGGAAGGTCACCCATCCCTGGATTGCTGCCACCTAAGCACGCTTAACTGTGGAGTTCTCCTCTCACCCACAGCCAATACACCCAAAACGCGTTGATGATATTAGAGAACAGACATTTCTTATGAACAATGAATCTCTCCTGTCCACGGCCGATGTGCGCTAAATGTTGGGTGTCACAATCACCCCCATTTGGACTCATCGTCCTCGATGAGCCCGAGAAGTCACCATCCTTGGTGAGGTATGTCCCACATCCAGAATAGTATCAGAGTCACTCCTATGCCATTCGAGATGTGGGACATACCTCACCAAGGATGGTGACTTCTTTACTACTAAGACCTGTATCATCTTTACTCAAATTTTTGGGATGAAAATTCTTTCAACAATGGGATTATGTGACACCCGATATTTTCAGGTTATTACTTTAACTTCGCTAGTAACATCTCGTTATCCGGTTAAGTTATGGATGCAAGTCACGTGATTTCACACACATGAGTCTGTACCCGAACGTTGGTGATCAAAATTAATAATATATATTTTACGCAAATAAATAAATATAAATTTTGTGGATTTATATGCTACCTGTTTCGGTGAAGCTATGTGTTATGTGATTATACGATACTTGGTACTTATATAGTTATGAACTAGATAGATATATATAAAATTGATATTTAAAATGCGTGGTGTTTGTTTTTATAACTTAGAGAGTTTCGCTTCGTTAGTTGGATTTATAGCACGAAAACATCTGTAAAATAGAAAAAGCCCGACCCAAAAGCCACTAAAAGCCCACCCAACTTCCTAATTACACTACCTAATAAAAACTAGCCAACTCTAACCCCCATTCACCCAAAAATCGCTCACCCTCACCTCAATTCCCATTTTCAAGAATATTGTAACAGAGACCCGACAATCCCTATAGATCTAACTGTTGAATCGATGCCAAATTTTTACAGGAGCTTCTAGAGACCTAGGCGAAGTTTTTCACCGTTGGGATTTTGATTTTAAGGCCTGTAGGCCTGATTTTTGTTTTTCCGAGCAGAACAGTGCTCCGGGGAACTTTTGTTAATTGATAACATGGTCTTGTGAAGTCATTGAACATTGTTACGATGCATGTTAGGTCTAAAACTTGATGTTTTCTGATTGTGGTAGATTCTGTTAGCCAACTTGTGCATGCTGTAACTTTATGATAATAAACTCAATCACTGCGTTTCTTGTGTCCAAATTGTGTATTTTGAATCTAGTTTCCAGAAAGTCCAAACACACTTAAATTGGACGTGTAAAACTCAAGTTATTGTTTTTTAATGAAGATATGTCAAAACTGTTCTTTTTAACAGCAAACAAAGGGTCAAGTGTTTTGATACATGGTTTTTATTTTGATGAAGTTATGGTTAAAATAAATGATTTGGGAAGTAACCCCATGAGTCTTGGAACACCTCCAAGTAAATTCAACTCAAAATAATGTATACATGATTTATAATGAAATCTTGTCTGAAGTGTTGTCAAGGCTTGATTTTATGCTTTGATTTTATTGGAAATTATGTGATATGACTTGGATATTGTAAGGATGTTTTGTGCACAAACTTATAAACCTATTTTTGTACTAGGTTGAGGTTACAGTTGTGGTAACCGGTTTCATTGTCTGTTATGCACCCTAAGGTGAGTTTTCGCGGCCCTATTTACATTTTTTCTTTTTTTTGGGGAGAAGACATGCAAACACTATTTTTATTATGGTTGTTAGTATTATTGATATCGTCTGTTATATTAGTGTAGACACATTTGAAAGTCCTTACAGTATTAAACCGTTAGTAATGGGATTAGCGAGGTAATTCTAAGTAGTACTACTGGGCTAGCTACCTATCGATATGCTATATATACTAAACCATATGAAACACTTTCTGACACATTACTTGTTGATTAAACATGTGGACTCATTGATGCGTGCGGATAGTATATATATTTTGATAAAGGTTTTTCGCACAGATTCAGTTTTAAATGGTTATTACTAATACTAACTACACACACAAAAGGCAAATGTACCTATCGTGAGGTAATATAGTGTTGGTAAGAACCGAGTATCAGTCCCTGGACACACTAAGCCTACTTAACAACCCTCATAATTGACTATCAGTTTTGATTTAGAAAATGATAAGTTAAACAAAATAACAATAAATAAAGATAGATAAAGATAGATAAAGATAGATTGAGACTTTTGGTGATTCTTTCAGTGAAGTGAGGCTGTTATCCTAATTTAGATTACACTTATGCGACTATGATGAATTGGTGGTGTGATTAAAGATATTGAATAAAGTAATTATGTTAACGATTATAAAGATGAGCTGGCGCGATTTCTCGTCTATCCGCTCCGTAGTGACCAGGACCACGTCAGGTTGAGATTTACTGCTTAGGTCAAGGCCCTAGTAATGTAGGTAAATCTTTTGTGTCCTTTTCGACATACGATTTCTAAAAACATAACTTAATGTTAGAAGAGAGTTGATCAAGTTCCTTTCCAACATACCATTAATTTTAGAAAACCATAGCAATTACTGTAGATTTCTCAGACTAATAAAAGGGAACCCGTAAATGATCAGAAAGTTAAGGTCTTATGATTTCTAATAACCATCTCTAGTTAATTAGCCATAGTTTGTTATGAATAAAAGTTGATCATACGTTTTTCAACCGTGTATGACAATCACAATTACAAACCATAAACTTATAACCCCCCGTTCAAATGTAGGTGCTACCCATCGAAAGTTTTCCCAAGACCACCATAACATTAACACAATATTTATCATATCATTAGTTCATCACAAATTACATAAGTGTTCACTAAATAGGTTAACAAATGAAGTTTAGCTCATAATGAGCTTGAACCTAACAACAAAGATAGAAGATAGTAATGAAATCATCGATAAATTAGAACAATCAAACCGATGATTCACTATGGATGATATCAAACGATCCCGAGCTTCTTCTAAATGTTGAATGGACCTCCAAAACCTTCTAAGGACCTCCAAAGGCTGGGTTCCCGAGAGGGAACACCAGCACTTCACCTCCCAAAAGCTTCTCTCAAAGTTGCAAATGAAGTCCTATTTATAGGCTTTCTGGAGTGTTTAAGCATGGCCCCGTGCCTAAAAGGCACGGCCCCGTGATAGTACAATGTACGTAAAAGTTGGTCGGCTCGTACGCTCAGATGTTGTCAGGCACGGCCCCGTGTTAAATGGGGCACGGCCCCGTGTTTGTGGTGGGGCACGCCCCCGTGCCTCGGGTCGGGGAACCGTACTTTTTGTCCTGTCAGACCAATAAACACGGGGGTGTGTTGATTTAAGCACGGGAGTGTGTTTCAGGCTGGGCATGGGGGCGTGCCTCATGAAGCACGGCCCCATGCTTGTATTCCAAAACTTGGTTTTCTTCATTTTCTTCTTATTTATGCTCCTTTTGTTCATCTTGGTCTTTTCCAAGCCTGAAAACACAATATGAATGATTTAGGTATCAAATTATCATTTTCAGTAAGAGTTTATAGAATAATTGATGTGCAATTGATATGTTTTATATGTGTAATTTGAAGCACATCACTCATCAACTTTATGTTGACACATTTTAGCATGTTTTCTCAGGTCACAGGAATGCACAAAGTTAAGGACTCAACTAGGGATGCATTCATGGCATACATTACATCTCAAATATTTTATTTTGTTAAACATTATTAACTTTTATGGTTTAAATACATGATGAAACTAATTATTTTTGTAGGATTCTGTGTGCCCAAGACACTTAGAATATTGATGTGGTTAGTACGTTATGATCCAAGTCGGGTTATATCCAATAACAAGCTTGACAAACACCAATTAATATTTAATTGATGATATGATCATGCAATTAAATATTTACACCAATTTAGAAAATGGGTTTTCTAAACAAGTTGCATATGAGATGGAACAATTTATTAGGATATTTTGTTCAATAATATTATTTGTAATGTTATTTAAATAAGTTAGATAACATTACAAATTAATAATGGGAGTGTATAGATTATACAATTAAAAGGTTAGTTGTATATATCTAGTAAGAGGACTAGTTAACATACATAATGTGTGATAAAATTTAAGAGGGAAACCTTGTTTTTTTTAAAACATTGGCCGCCCCCCTATTTTATTTGATTGGACCATTTTTGCCTTGTAACACACACACATTAAGTGGTCTTGGGGTTCTCTTTTTCTCAGCCATTCTCATCACATGCAAAAGATCAAAAAGGCTCTCTCCTCTCTCTCTAAAATCCATGGTTCCAGCAGCTTGTTTTAGAGGTTTTTGAGGCCCTTTTGGTGGTGAATCTTCCTAACTAGAAGGTGTTTGCAAGGAGGATTGGGGTACACAATCTTGAAGTCTTGGCTGATTTTGGACATCATTTCCCTTTTCTTTGGGTCGGTTTTTGCTGCTGCTGAAAGGTAGTAATCGCAGCTCCATGTAGCTGTGATTTTATGTAGTTTTACATATGTTAATAGCTTGTTTATTCACATATTAAAGATCCTTTTGATTTGGGTTTGTTTTTCATCTTAAAACATCATTTAAAATATGAAAGTTTTCAGCTTATAAACATGTTATAATGCTAAACTTCCGTTGCATTTTTCAGAAAGTTTAATCGGTTAAACTACGTTTTGTGTTCTAACAAACCCATAAATGGCATCAAGAGCCGGTTATGTGGATAACTAGCTTGTTCTTGGTCTTTAAAATCGGTTTTAAAGGATAATAATCAACTTATTATAGGCTGATTTTGGCTGATTTAGTAAACCCCAAGTCTTTCAAAGTTATATCTTCATGCTTATGATTAAACTTTGAAAGATAGGAATGTCAATTGGTTGATATGTTTGATTGTTGTTTGTTTGGACAAACAAACCCAAATTTTCAGTTTATGTTGGCTGAAAATTTAGGGTTTCTTAGGGTTTATTTAGTTTGTTTAATGATGATTATGATTGTTCTTTGATAGTGCATAACCTAGCTTTTGGCCTTGTGTTGTTTGGATGATTGGAATGGTTGTTTTTATTCATTCAATGGGTTGTAATATTTATGTTTATTATTTGGGTTGTAATTATTTATTCATTTGATTATGTAATTAATAGATTAATTGCATTTCTTTTATTAGAAAAAATGTATTAGGATACAATTTTTGTAAAAGGAAGATGCACAAGATCAAGACCCAAAGATGGACATCAAAGACATGGAACTTGAAGCATATGGATGCAAGTTCAAGTGGGGGTCTATGATGACCTCAATTTTGTGTTGTATTCAACCCTTAGGAAAGACCAAATGACCACACTTGTGATGGCAAACAAGTGTGGTCACAATAGTAGCTAAGGTTATGCATATTATGGTTGTTTATGTTTATGCTTGTTTGAATGTTTGTTATTTGATTGTACGGTTGAAATTTTGACATACATTACAAACTAATTAACAAACTTAACAAGTTATAAAAATGATGGTTTTTAATCATTAAAAGGTAATAAAAGGTTATTATAATGATTTAATGATTTTAAAGATTAAAATAGGTTTTAATCAAAGGACCATAGGATACCTTGTATTTGAAAGCATGCAAATACAAGTACATAGAGTTTTCTAAACTAGAATTATGAAATCTCTAAACATTTGAAAAACAAGATCAACAACGTCCTTTTACACGACACTTAAGTCACTTGGAACTCTTAGTGGTATAAAGGTCACCTAACCACTTTGAGGGAACTTATGACTTAAGGTGAGAATGCCATATTCGTGGGATAAAGGACACCTAACCACTCATTTTGGCAAACTCACACGTGTGTAAGTAGGATGTCTTGATTTGCAAATCATGATAAATGGATCACCTACAATATGGTTTCCAAATGGTGTTGATGGGATTAACATGCCGACTTTACATATGATGTTTAAAGTCGATCCCATACCTCTAGAAGTTGCAAATGGTTTCAACCGTCAATCGTTGACCACCTTATTAATTTAAATCGTGGGATAAAGGTCACCTAACCACAATTTAAATGTAATGTTGGGTTCTAGATTTTAATATAAAAATAACCTTAAAAGGCACTAATTATTTACAATAGCAATATCGAAAATACTAAAATAGATCTTTGTTAAATTTTGTAGATGGCCACCAATAATGAAAATCACAATAACTCATCCGCGTCCAACCAATCATTACGAGCGATCCTCCAAAAGGAATGTCTAAATCATAACAACTTTATTGATTGGTATCGAAACTTGAGAATCGTTCTCAAGCAAGAGAGAAGATCATATGTTTTAGACGACCCTATCCCCGATCAACCTACTGAGGATGACGAGGAGGCCTATAACGATTGGCTAAAATACACTGAGGACTCCGTCCAAGTGTCTTGTCTCATGCTAGCGAGCATGACTCCAGATCTCCAAAAGAAGTATGAACATCATAGAGCTTACGACATGATAACCCAGCTAAAGGAAACGTTCCAACAGCAAGCAAGGGTTGAGCGCTTCGAAACGGTTCGAGCACTCCATGCATGTCGTATGGACGACAACCAATCTGTTTCATCTCATGTACTTAAGATGAAAAGCCACATTGACCGCCTCGAAAGGCTTAATTGTCCTGTCTCGAAGGAATTGGCCACGGATTTGATCCTTAATGGCCTTAACAAGAAGTTCGAGACATTCGTGTTGAACTACAACATGAATGCATGGGACAAAAGCATTGGTGAGCTTCACTCAATGCTCAAAATGGCCGAGGCGGCCATGGGTAAAAGGGTTTTACCCGTTCTCACCATCAATGAAGGTGGGAACAATAAAAGGCCTCATCCCGTACCCAAGGCAAAGGTTGCCAAGGGTAAGGGACCCGTTTGGGGAAAGGGGAAAGGGGTGGCAAGGGTGCCACCCAAACCACAAGAGAAGAAGCAAAAGGTTACTACTAATGACCCATGCTTCAAGTGTGGGGAGATTGGACATTGGGCAAGGAATTGTCCTGTCCATCTCCAAGAGTTGAAAGCAAAGAGGGATGCCGGGCAGACCTCAGGTACAATATACATGATTCATATTGATCTTAATGTTACATCTTCTAACACATGGGTATTGGATACCGGATGTGGAACTCATATTTGCAATTTGTTGCAGGGGTTCACAAGAAGTAGGGACTTTAATCAAGGGGATGTTAGCCTCTTCATGGGCAATGGAACTAAAGTCTTAGTTGAAGCTCGTGGTGACTACATCCTAAAACTTCCAAGTGGCTTGGAAGTTATTTTGAAGAATGTTTTGTATGCTCCTAGTTTGACTAGGAACATTATTTCTGTATCCCAATTATGACATTATGATTATGTATTATCCTTTATTGAAAATGATATTCATGTTTCTTTAAATGGTATGTTCTATTTTAAAGCTATTCCCATTAATGGTATTTATGAATTGGTTCATGAAAATACTTTAAATAGTTCATTGTACCAAACTAACACCAAGAAACTCAAGTTGGACTTGAGTGATACCTATCTTTGGCATTGTCGTCTTGGTCATATAAAAAGAAATGTTTACAAACACTTCAAAAGATTAGTCTTTTACAAACAAATGAATGTGATTCATTTGATGTTTGTGAATCTTGTTTACAAGGTAAGATGACTAAGGCACCCTTTAGTGGAACTACCGAAAGGGCAAAAGATTTATTAGGAATCATACATTCAGATGTATGTAGTCCTTTTAAACCAATGACTAGGAATGGTGAAAGATACTTCATTACCTTTACCGACGATTATAGTCGCTATGGGTATGTGTACTTATTAAGGCACAAAGATGAAGCTTTTGAAATGTTCAAAATCTTCAAGAATAAAGTAGAAAATCAACTCAACAAGTCAATTAAAGTTCTCCGTACCGATAGAGGAGGTGAATACCTAAGTGATGCTTTTCAAGATCATCTTAGGAGTTATGGGATTGTCTCACAACTCACTCCACCTGGAACACCACAACATAATGGTGTGTCTGAGAGGAGGAATTGAACCTTATTGGATATGGTCCGATCTATGATGGCTAGAAGCACATTGCCTCTATCATTTTGGGGTTTCGCTTTGCTCTCCGCGGCCCGTATTCTAAATATGGCCCCAACCAAAAAGGTGGAAAGGACACCTTTTGAGATATGGCATGGAAGAGTTCCATCCCTATCATACTTAAGGGTTTGGGGATGTGAGGCTTATGTTATGACTCCCACCCCAAACAAATTAGAAGTCCGATCCACCAAGTGTATCTTTGTTGGATATCCTAGAGATTCTATAGGATATTATTTCTATGATCCACTGGAACAAAAGGTGTTTGTTACCAGAAAGGGTGAGTTCTTAGAAGCAAAGTTCCTTATGGAAGGAGCTAGCAGTAGAACAGTGGATCTTGAGGAAGATCAAGAACCACAACCCGATGCACGTTTGGTTGAAACTAGCACTCAACATGAGGATGTTGAGGATGATCAAGGGGTTGATCAATACACACAAGACGTTCGCAGAAGTGGTAGAACTAGTAATCCACCTGAAAGATACGGATTTTTCATGGATGGATGCTATGTGGTAGATTCAGATGAACCAACCACATACCATAATGCAATGTCCAATTCGGATTGTGACAAATGGCTAGAAGCCATGAACGTTGAGATGCAATCCATGTATGACAATCAAGTTTGGAAACTTGTTGTACCACCTCTTAATTCCAAGGTAGTTGGAAGTAAGTGGATTTTCAAGAAGAAAACCGATATGCATGGAAACTTGGATACTTATAAAGCTAGACTTGTAGCAAAGGGTTTCACTCAAACTCAAGGGGTTGACTATGATGAAACCTTCTCACCTGTTACGGTGCTAAAGTCTATAAGGATATTGTTTGCCATAGCTGCTCATTATGATTATGAGATTTGGCAAATGGATGTCAAAACCGCTTTCCTAAATGGATATCTTGAGGAAGATGTCTATATGGTTCAGCCTGAAGGTTTTGTCGATCCAAAACATCCTAATAAAGTATGCAAGTTAAAGAAATCAATCTATGGATTGAAACAAGCATCGAGAAGCTGGAATCACTGTTTTAATGAGGAGGTAAAGAAATTTGGCTTCATCAAAAATGCTGATAAGGCTTGCGTGTATAAGAAGGCTAGTGGGAGCACAATAACTTTCCTAGTATTGTATGTTGATGACATACTACTATTTGGAAATGACATTACAACCTTGGAAGGTGTAAAAACCTGGCTTGGAAGTTGTTTTTCCATTAAGGATCTTGGTGAAGCCGCCTATATTCTGGGAATAAAGATCTATAGGGATAGATCAAGGCGGTTGATTGGTTTAAATCAAAGTGCATACATTGATAAAATCTTGAAAAGGTTCAAGATGGAGAACTCTAAGAAAGGTACGGTACCTATTCAAAGAGGAACGATATTAAGTACGACTCAATGTCCTAGCTCAAAGGATGAGCAAGATAAAATGAAGGCAATCCCATATGCATTTGCTATTGGATCCATCATGTATGCGATGATATGCACTCGACCGGACGTGTCATGCGCCTTGAGCATGACGAGCAGATACCAGCAAAATCCTGGAAACAGTCATTGGATGGCTGTTAAGAACATACTTAAGCACCTAAGGAGGACAAGAGATATGTTCCTAATCTATGGATCCGGTGATGAGGAACTCGTTGTAAAAGATTACACGGATGCGAGTTTCCAAACCGATCGTGAAGATTCACGGTCACAATCGGGATACATTTTCATTCTGAATAGAGGAGCGGTCTCTTGGAAGAGCTCCAAGCAGGATGTGGTGGCTCTATCAACTACAGAATCAGAATACGTCGCCGCCTCATTGGCAGCTCAAGAAGCTGCATGGTTTAAGAAATTCATTGCCGATCTAGGGGTTGTCCCTTCCATTCAGGACCCCCTAGAGATCGTTTGTGATAACGAGGGTGCGATTGCTCAAATCAAGGAACCCCGTGCTCATCAAAAGACTAGGCACATTGAGCGGAGATTCAACTACATACGAGATGAAGTTGAAAAGGGAAAGATATGTATTCGCAAAGTTCACACGGATCAAAATATTGCGGATCCTCTCACGAAGTTCCTTGAAAAGGCAAAGCATGAAGGTCATACTTGTGCCATGGGACTTCGATACTCTAGTGATTGGATTTGATCTGTAAATTTTGTATTTGGATATATGGAACTCTTTATTATTTGAATAAAATTATTTGGTTATAATGTTTCAATTAATGTTCCAATTTAGCATGTTTAATCCATGAGTAAATTGTTTACTCTAAATGTCTGTAGTCGTTCAGACTTGTGGGAACAAGTATTGAGGATAAGAATATTATGAACTTGGATTAGTTGATATTCATAAGGATGAATATAGAGCAATGGGTTGCTACCAAGGTTCATAGATATTTGTGGGATACAAATATTGGACTAACCCGCATCTCAAATTTTACTACATGGAATCTTATTGATTGATCAAAAGTAAATTTGAGTAAAGGCGAATATCATTTGGTATCCTCCGACCTGAGATACATATTGGGTTTTGATATTCACCAAGTGTCATACCTTGAGCTAATTCTTCACTGTCCTGAAATAGTGGACAGTACATAAGGGTATGTTCAGGTATGACACGAGATATTTGTGAGAAACTTATGTAGTCAAGATGGAATTTGTTCCTCTTATTCGTTGAGAGTTAGATGTCTAAGGCCTGATTAAGTTAAATCAACAAGGAATGATCATTCTGTGTCCTTGGATTTAACATGACATCTGTAACAAAAGGATAGATGATTGATTCACCTAACTCATTTCAAGTAGGGTACTTGGAAGGGATGATGTTATTGAATGGCTATAATTCATGCGTATTAAGGGTAGTAAACCGTTGTTAGGCGGTATTTACTACTTGCATCAATCTTCTATGAATCTTAGGCAAGTGGGAGATTGTAGGATTCTATGTGCCCAAGACACTTAGAATATTAATGTGGTTAGTACGTTATGATCCAAGTCGGGTTATACCCAATAACAAGCTTAGCAAACACCAATTAATATTTAATTGATGATATGATCATGCAATTAAATATTTACACCAATTTAGAAAATGGGTTTTCTAAACAAGTTGCATATGAGATGGAACAATTTATTAGGATATTTTGTTCAATAATATTATTTGTAATGTTATTTAAATAAGTTAGATAACATTACAAATTAATAATGGGAGTGTATAGATTATACAATTAAAAGGTTAGTTGTATATATCTAGTAAGAGGACTAGTTAACATACATAATGTGTGAGAAAATTTAAGAGAGAAACCTTGTTTTTTTTAAACATTGGCCGCCCCTCCTCTTTTATTTGATTGGACCATTTTTGCCTTGTAACACACACACATTAAGTGGTCTTGGGGTCCTCTTTTTCTCAGTGTTGGACCAAAAGAACCAATGAGCCAAGATCAAAAAAACCTCTAAGTCCCACAAGACATCACAACAACTGCTGAAAGCTTCATCAGCAGTTTGACAAAGACTGAAGACTTCAACAGCTGAAGATCAAAGAACTGAAGATCAACAGGTGAAGACTTCAAGTACTGAAGACTCATCTACTGAAGCATCAAGTACTGAAGACTCAAGTACTGAAGCCTCAAGTGCTGAAGACAAAGTACTGAAGATCAACAGCTGAAGAACTGAAGTACTGAAGATCAACAACTGATGTACAAAGTCTGAAGACAAAGACTGAAGACATCAGCTGATGACAACTACTGAAGTCATCAGCTGATGAATCATCTGAAGTTAAAGTCTGAAGAACAAGTGCTGAAGCTTCAGAGTTTTTCACAACAGCTGAAGAAGCATTCTTCAGTTGTTGTGATGGTTTACCTTTCAGTCTTTTATTATCAGTAGTTTTATTTTCTGTTTCAGTAGTTTGTAAACGACTGAAGAGTTTGTTCTTCAGTCGTTATAGTTTTCAGTAGTTTCTTTTCGGCTTTTGTAATAAGTTTAACACTTAGCTTTTTGTAAGAAGATGTCAGCTGTTTGACATCTTCAGTAGTTTAGGTGTTTTCAGTAATTTGTTAGAATAACGGTTTGATGTCACTATCAAGTGACATCAGCTGACGTCATTCTTCCTATAAAAGGAAGATGACCTAATTGTAATCCTGGCCGAAGCGTGTGATTTGATAGAAAACACCTTTTCGCAGAATTGTTCTATCTCTTTATAACTTTACTGTTACATGCAAAATCATTAGTGTTCTTGCTTGTTTGTTTAATTCTTGTGCTAAATCCGCTGCGAATACAACCTAATTGATCAAACTAGAGGCTGAGATCCTTTCAAATGGTATCAGAGCTGGTTAATCATTGATCGATTTAACAATTTATCATTGAAACTGCTCTTTTGCTATCTACGTTTGATCGAATTAGCAAATTTGCAAGAATCGGTTATAGAGATTGAGTTTCTGCTGCTTTTGGCCATTAAACTTGAGGTTCTCGTGGTTTTGAGCTAGATTTGTTTTGTTTACCTTGAATTTGCTTGAAATCTGTAATGGCAACACCAACTAATGATCCTCACAATACTGGATCCTCAACAAAGCCTCCGATGCTTGTGAGGAATGAGTATAACATATGGTAACGTCGTATGCTCCATCACTTGTCTGTCAACAGTTCTGGTTGTTGGAAGTCAGTGGTACATAGACCACACAAGCCTATGGTGAGGGTTCCTGAATCAAATGAGAGGGTTGCGGAGAAACCTGATCAATATTCGGACGAAGATCTTAAGCTGTTCGAAATTGATGCTAAAGCCCATGGAATTCTGGCTATGGCAATTCCAAATGAAATCTATTCAGGGCTTTTGCATCATGAAACTGCTCATGATCTCTGGGTTGCTCTGAAGGAACAATTCGGAGGAACCAACGAGGTCTTAGCAAATACTAGGGAAATCCTCGCCCAACAATATGAGACATTCTCTCATAGGAAGGGTGAGACACTGACTCAACAGTTTGAGCGATTCTCTTGTCTTATTTCTGAGCTGAAAATGGTTAAACAAGAGTATTCCAATAGTCAGATGAACAACCGTTTCCTCAGATCCCTGCCTGAGAGATGGGACACTTATACCATTGTCCTACGCTCCAGTGCAAATCTGGATACTCTATCTCTCACTCAACTTCATGGGAAACTGCTTACATTTAAGAGAGAGATAGAGCAGAAAAGGAAGTTGTCCACCTCTGGCAAGCTCACTGATGACTTTGTATCAGGCAATGCTGCACTGATAGGTCAAGAGTCAGAATATGCTGCATCAGAGAGTTCCAATGATGAGCATATTGATTTCTCTACCAATTCTGAACATGCTTTTGTTGGTGTTGATGGTAGTTCAGAAGGTAGCAGTGATAACCTGTGCATTCTGATGGAGGACTTGAAGGGCATTCCAGATGATGATCTGGAAGAGATGGATATTTTGAGTCAAATGGCAATGATAAATATCAGATCTCAAAAGTTCTATAAGAGAACTGGCAGGAAATTTTGTAACATCGCGTATTTGCGTTAAATAAAAAAATTAATTTTGTACAATACATTGATTTTTAATTCCAATAATTACAATAATAATAATAAAATAATAATAATAATAATAATAATAATGAAAATATAAATTTAAAGCCTATAATCAATAACTTTACATAAAATAATAACGTTGCAAACTTCAGGGGATAAATTGTAAATTATTTAAAACTAAAACAAACCTTTAAACTACAATTGACAACCATTGGAAATCTCGGGGGCTATTTAGGTAAATATCACAAACATCCCAACCCCACCCCCCTCTTTCCCATCTTTCTTTTCCCTCTTTCTCGGCCAAATACCAGCCATTATTGAGCACTAAAGTTTTACAATAATTGAATCGATCATTATAAAACTAAACTAATCGATTTTCACTTCCAAATCCATCCAAAAATCGCACGAACACCACCATTCGAACACCTTGAAACCGCGGACCTGCAACTCGAATTTGAACCAATCTCCAATAGATTTTGATCAAAATTGATAAGGGCTATTGGTCCAGATCATAATACGAAGCTTCCCTTGAAATTAATTCGATTATAATCATTGTTTGAAGCATCAAATCGATCCTTGTGTGGCCGCGACCTGTTCTTCATCGGGTAAACTTCGATCGAACACCATACATGTAATTCAACACACACCCACACTCGGTTTCACATGGGGAACAAAAGCCCCATGTTTGTAATCGCTAACTGAATCGTTTGGGGGTTCAATTGGATGAGATTCGAACCTAGGGTCCGAATGGTTTTGGGGAAAATGGGATAAGAAGCTTAAAATCAATTAAAACCGGATCATTACCGCGGCTGAGGCCTTTGGTTCACCGGTTCTATGTCCACTTACCATCCGAGAGGTCCCGGGTTCGACCCCGGGCCACCTCACCCATTTTTTTAGGCATTTTTAAGCTTTAAAAAAATTCATAAAAATTTCTAAAAATTATAAAAATGTTTTTACAAACATTAAAAATTTTTAGAACCACTTAATTATTTTCTGAAATTTATTTTAATATTTTATTTATTTTATTAAATGTTTTAAATAAATAAATTACAAATATTACAAAATTATTAATAATAATTTAATTCATTAAATTATTATTGGACATTATACTACTCAAGATAATTACAATTATATATGTTTTATAGATTCATAGATTATTTACAAAACATCGTTTTGTATTACTTAAATAATTAAATGTTTTAATTAATTATATCATATAATTAATTATAAAATTAATTATTTTTCCACACTTTAACAATAAATCAAACTTATGCGTATTGACACATTTTTATTAAATTCTAAACATAATTACTTTCAACAAAATTCATTTTATGTATTTCAAGATACTCAAACTAAATAAATTAAAAACCCAATGGAAATCCTAATACATTCCCAAATTCTCAAATCACTATTATTCTAATTCGAGACACCGTTCCTTAGGTTAATCATCAGGAAATCGTTGGTGTCTAATCTATCACATCCAGATTCTAATCTCATCAATCAAGTGAGTATTCATATCCCCTTTTTATATCATTTCCTATTTGGGGGAAATCATGTGATACAATATATTCAATCATGATATTCTATTGTTATTTCATTCTAAATTCAATTCTAGACAGGTTATGTTATTACTTGCAATTATGTGAACATACTATGATAAACTGGACGACAGTAAAACCCTAATTCAATCAATCAATCCTGGTATCAATGGTAGATTTACTGGTTTGGATAACCCACCCCATATGGCTTACGAGTGGTGATTGTGCCAGAGGCAGGAGTCAATCTATGGTGTATGTGTGGAGTCTAATATATGCAAGTGTCAAGTCAAGGGGTTGTTATTGTGTCAGTTTATCTACATGCTTACTATTGCAATATAAGTCTTAACGTTACCTTGTGAATTGGATTATTCTCAATCAATCAATCAATCTATATGTATATTCAAAACTATGATTACTCACCAGCTAATTCGTTAGCTGACTTTATTTTCTCACATGATTTCAGGTTAAGCAAGTTAGTGGACTTCTACATGCTCATATAAGACCCGGACTTAGTCAAAACAAAAGACAATTACTATTTGTGACTTTAACTGTTGTATTTGTATCTGTTAAATTCATGTTATCCTGTAATCTGATTTTAATATTACTTTCACTATTAGACAATCATGAGTTATGAACAATCAATCATTCCCTCGTCCGCTCCGATGATTCCGCCGTCGGTCGGGGTGTGATAGATTGGTATCAGAGCCATGGTTATAGGGAATTAGGTTATTAGAAATGGAATGACCTAGACTATAACTAAGTACCCTTACACATGAGTCATCTCATGTATTTTATATGCTTAGATAGGATTTTATGTGCCTTACATGTTTATACTTGATTATGTGATTATCTGCCTTATGTGATTCTTCTTATACTTTGAATCTTATCAATGTACACACGAATCTTAAATCATATTCTAAGGCATTGTGTGCCTAATTCAAGTGATTTCAAACTCCAAAACTCGATTGTTATTCATGGTTTTCAAATCGTCAAAGTCTGTGTCTTACAACTTGAAACATGCTATGCTGGGAGAGTGGGATACCTGTATCTCGGGGTGTTCTGTCTAGGCAAGGTATTCGTATAAATCCAAATCAACCGATGGATCTGTCTACCTTACCTGGGAACCCTCGGGATGAGTATCTGCTTATAGGTACGCATGTCTTCAACAAGGTTGTGTTGGACATAACACTTTGATTAGTCAATGTACTCGCTTTGATTTACGAATCAAACGATTACACACGGAACATCTCATTGTTATTATGCCAAATTCCCGATTGTCGTTTTCATGTGGTATAACTCCTATTATCCAATCCTCATAAAATATCTTAATGATATTCCAGAATGTCTTCTCGTCAAATCCGTTCACGGTCTAGAAACTCAGGCCGTAAGATTTCTGCTATTGTAGCACGTGAAGTTACTGCGGTCATCCCAACTCTACTTACACATTTGAACCAAGGCAACAATTCTGTTCAAAACCCAACTGCACCAAACCCTCCCCGAACTTGTACTTACAAACATTTCAGTTCTTGCAACCCCACTAAGTTTAGTGGAACTGAAGGTGCTACCGGATTACTACAGTGGTTCGAAAGCATCGAGAACACTTTCCTAAACAGCGAATGCCCTGAAAATCTGAAAGTCCGGTATGCCACAAGTGTTCTTCAGAACCGCGCACTTACTTGGTGGAACGGAGAGAAACGAACCCGTGGAACTGAAACTGCTCTAGCCTTAACATGGACTGAAGTTAAGGAGCTCATGACTAAAGAGTTCTGCCCAAGAAACGAAATCCATAAACTGGAAGCTGAGTTCTGGGAGTTAACCCAAGACAGTGGCGAGAACCTAGCATACACTAATCGATTTCACGAACTAAGCCTTTTGGTACTGCACCTTGCTACCCCTACCTCCCGAGCCATCGAGAAATACATTGGTGGTCTACCCATGCAGATTCAGGATACGGTGTTAGGAAGAAATCCTTCGACACTAGAAGATGCTATTAGGCTGGCTGCACAGCTAACCGATAATCATGTGAAAGCTGGTTCTTTAACCAGGAAAGGATCGAAGAAAAATACCGATAAACTTCCTAACAAAACCGTCAAATCCGACCAAGCCGAGCCTTTCAAGAACAATAAGAGGAAGGCTCAATCTCAAAACTTTGCTGTAATTACCCCTGTTGTACCAATTAATCAAGTCCCTCCAACTCGTCAACCAGCAATAAACAACCAATCACTAATGAAAAAGTCATACGCTGGACCCTATCCGCAGTGTAACAACTGCAGTTATCACCATCCCGCTAACATTCAGTGTCGTCACTGCACAAACTGTGGTCGTTTGGGTCATACATTCAACGTGTGTAGGAGGGCTGCTAAAGCTCCGACCAATGCACCAGTTCACCAACATCCTCCTGCAATTACCCAGGGTCGTGCATGCTATCAATGTGGTGATCCGAACCATTTTCGCAATCGATACCCTCAACTTGTCAGCCTAGTTCCTATGGCTCAAGGACGTGCTTTCAACATTAATGCTCAACAAGCTCAAGCCACCAATGATGTGGTGTTGAATAATTCTTGTCCTTGATTTCGTCTTCCTGATTTAATTCAAGATTTGTAATCGTGATTTCCTTTTGTTACATTTTTGTAATTTGAAAATTTCTAAATTTCTAATTGAGATATCTTTCCTTTCGTTGTTAAGTCGAACTTTGAACCGCATGCACCGTGGGAGATACGAGTATCCTAAATGATTTTAACTCATCAAAACAGGGGTGATTCCCTTACTTTGGTGATGATTCTTTATTCATTTCAATAAATGGTTTTCCAATGGTGTGTTTTATGAAATTTTATCCTCTAGATTAGGGTGATTTCCTTATCTCGAGGACTGACTTCAATTATTCTTTTTGAAACTTGCATTTCACAAATGACATAATCTCACCAAAATAGGATTGAAACCCGTACTTTGGTGACAAATGTCAATCTTCGATTGTTTTCTTAAAGCTCAATCATCAAGATACGCGTGAAATTCATACCTTGATGATAATTTCATTTTTATGGATTGTATTTTCTCAAATGAAACGACCTCGTCAAAGTAGGAGTGAATTCTGGATTTTGACGAGGAAGTCTATCTTATTATATTTTATTTTTGCAAAACTTCATCGTTAAGATAGGAGTGATTTCCCTTACCTTAATGGTGAGTTACCTCGTTTTATTTATGTAGATCCTCAACAATGAGTTGGGATCAAACTCTTGATTGGTAAGTTAGTGGTCATACCTTGAGAGTACACCATCAAGTTAGGGGTGAAAACCACACCTTGATGACTATTCTCATTGACTATTCTCATTTCTTGATCTCCAACTTATCAAGGTTGTAATCAAGTGACGAGAGGCATGTAGTAACTTGAAGGGTGAAATAATATTAGTGTTTCGACCTATCAAGCTAAAGCATGATCTCTGAACTTGAACAGAGACCTGATCGTTTTAGGTTGATTATGATTCCCAACTTGGAACATTTAAATTCTTAAATCAATTTCTTTCCCTTTATTCTCATGTTTTGATTTGATCTAGCTACATCGAACCATTATTCCTTATTTATCAACTTCCATTTCGAGATATCATCAACACCTGATTACGTGATGGTAGTCTTCCTAAACAATCTTTTGTCAAGTAAAGATATTATCTCTGATCGTGATGGTCGCTTCATCTCTCATTTCTGGAAAAGTCTTCAATCAGCTCTCGAAACTCAACTGAATCTTAGCACAGCTTATCATTCGCAAACCGACGGTCAGACTGAAAGAACGATACAAACCCTCGAGGATATGCTCCGGGCTTGTGTCATTGATTTCAATGAATCGTGGGATTTTCATTTTCCGTTGATCGAATTCTCTTACAATAACAGTTACCAAACCAGCATCCAGATGGCACCATTTGAGGCCTTGTATGGTCTGAAGTTGGTGAATCACAAATTACTGGTCCGGAATTGATACAAGAAACAACCGATAAAATTCATAAGATCCGTAATAACCTGGTCGCTGCTAGAAATCGTTAAAAGCATTATGCTGACAAAAGACGTAACCCATGGAATACAATGTCGGTGATCTCGTACTTCTTAAGGTATCACCTTGGAAGGGAGTGATTTGATTTGGAAAGAAAGGGAAACTAGCACCTCGTTATGTGATTTCATTCAAAGTACACGAGCGAATTGGGAAACTGGCCTACAAGCTTGAACTACCCCAAGAGCACAACAATATACATCCGACGTTTCATGTTTCAAACCTCAAGAAATGTCTTGCCGATGAAAATCTCCACATTCCACTCGACGAAGTCCAGATTGATAAATCTATGCACTTTATTGAGAAACCTGTGGAAATTGTGGATCGGGAAGTCAAACACTCAAGCATAGTCGGATACCCATTGTCAAAGTCCGCTGGGAATCTAAACTTGGCCCAGAGTTTACCTGGGAACGTGAGGACCAAATGAAATCCCAGTATCCTCATCTTTTCGTTTCAGCCTCCTCGTGAACAAATTTCGGGACGAAATTTCTTAAAGCAGGGGAGACTGTAACATCGCGTATTTGCGTTAAATAAAAAATTAATTTTGTACAATACATTGATTTTTAATTCCAATAATTACAATAATAATAATAAAAATAATAATAATATTAATAATAATAATAATAATAATAATAATAATAATAATGAAAATATAAATTTTAAAGCCTATAATCAATAACTTTACATAAAATAATAACGTTGCAAACTTCAGGGGATAAATTGTAAATTATTTAAAACTAAAACAAACCTTTAAACTACAATTGACAACCATTGGAAATCTCGGGGGCTATTTATGTAAATATCACAAACATCCCAACCCCACCCCCTCTTTCCCATCTTTCTTTTCCCTCTTTCTCGGCCAAATACCAGCCATTATTGAGCACTAAAGTTTCACAATAATTGAATCGATCATTATAAAACTAAACTAATCGATTTTCACTTCCAAATCCATCCAAAAATCGCACGAACACCACCATTCGAACACCTTGAAACCGCGGACCTGCAACTCGAATTTGAACCAATCTCCAGTAGATTTTGATCAAAATTGATAAGGGGCTATTGGTCCAGATCATAATACGAAGCTTCCCTTGAAATTAATTCGATTATAATCATTGTTTGAAGCATCAAATCGATCCTTGTGTGGCCGCGACCTGTTCTTCATCGGGTAAACTTCGATCGAACACCATACATGTAATTCAACACACACCCACACTCGGTTTCACATGGGGAACAAAAGCCCCATGTTTGTAATCGCTAACTGAATCGTTTGGGGGTTCAATTGGATGAGATTCGAACCTAGGGTTCGAATGGTTTTGGGGAAAATGGGATAAGAAGCTTAAAATCAATTAAAACCGGATCATTACCGCAGCTGAGGCCTTTGGTTCACCGGTTCTATGTCCACTTACCATCCGAGAGGTCCCGGGTTCGACCCCGGGCCACCTCACCCATTTTTTTAGGCATTTTTAAGCTTTAAAAAAATTCATAAAAATTTCTAAAAATTATAAAAATGTTTTTACAAACATTAAAAATTTTTAGAACCACTTCATTATTTTCTGAAATTTATTTTAATATTTTATTTATTTTATTAAATGTTTTAAATAAATAAAATTACAAATATTACAAAATTATTAATAATAATTTAATTCATTAAATTATTATTGGACATTATACTACTCAAGATAATTACAATTATATATGTTTTATAGATTCACAGATTATTTACAAAACGTCGTTTTGTATTACTTAAATAATTAAATATTTTAATTAATTATATCATATAATTAATTAATAAAATTAATTATTTTTCCACACTTTAACAATAAATCAAACTTATGCGTATTGACACATTTTTATTAAATTCTAAACATAATTACTTTCAATAAAATTCATTTTATGTATTTCAAGATACTCAAACTAAATAAATTAAAAACCCAATAGAAATCCTAATACATTACCAAATTCTCAAATCACTATTATTCTAATTCGAGACACCGTTCTTTAGGTTAATCATAAGGAAATCGTTGGTGTCTAATCTATCACATCCAGATTCTAATCTCATCAATCAAGTGAGTATTCATATCCCCTTTTTATATCATTTCCTATTTGGGGGAAATCATGTGATACAATATATTCAATCATGATATACTATTGTTATTTCATTCTAAATTCAATTCAAGACAGGTTATGTTATTACTTGCAATTATGTGAACATACTATGATAAACTGGACGACAGTAAAACCCTAATTCAATCAATCAATCCTGGTATCAATGGTAGATCTACTGGTTTGGATAACCCACCCATATGGCTTACGAGTGGTGATTGTGCCAGAGGCAGGAGTCAATCTATGGTGTATGTGTGGAGTCTAATATATGCAAGTGTCAAGTCAAGGGGTTGTTATTGTGTCAGTTTATCTACATGCTTACTATTGCAATATAAGTCTTAACGTTACCTTGTGAATTGGATTATTCTCAATCAATCAATCAATCTATATGTATATTCAAAACTATGATTACTCACCAGCTAATTCGTTAGCTGACTTTATTTTCTCACATGATTTCAGGTTAAGCAAGTTAGTGGACTTCTACATGCTCATATAAGACCCGGACTTAGTCAAAACAAAAGACAATTACTATTTGTGACTTTAACTGTTGTATTTGTATCTGTTAAATTCATGTTATCCTGTAATCTGATTTTAATATTACTTTCACTATTAGACAATCATGAGTTATGAACAATCAATCATTCCCTCGTCCGCTCCGATGATTCCGCCGTCGGTCGGGGTGTGACAAATTTCCTGGTCTCTCTGGCAAAACCAAAGTTGGTTTTGACAAGAGCAAGTTGAGTGTCACAAGTGTCATAGGCTTGGACACTTTGCTAGAGAGTGTAGATCATCTGGATCTAACTCCTCTGCACCCTTTGTGACTTTTCCAAGCAATAGCTCACAGTACAAAGGGCAACATACCTCCAGTTCTGGTCATCCATCACCAGCTCAGGCATCATTTGCATACTTTGTGCCTCAGGGTCATATGCCATACCCATACCCCTGCTACTACATGCCTCAGTCAAGTCAAGTTCAAGCACCCACTGCTCAGCAACCACATGCTCTCCTTGAGCCTCAACCTTCTCAATCTCATCATCAAACCCAACCTCAACAACACAGCTTCTTCACCCCAGGAGTTATTGACTGGAGTAGTTTACCAGATGATTTATCTGGTCAAGAACAACTATTTCAAGATGCTGGTCAACATGGTGGTGATCATCCTTTTGGGAACCTTGCTCTCATGGCCCTAGAGTCTGTTGATGGGTCATCCTCCAATGCTTCATCACAGGTATCTTCTGAGGCTAAAGCTAAGGGACTGTTTGGTAGCCTCTTAATGGTTTCATTAAGAGGCTACCTCTGAATGGTTAAGTGATGTATGTGTTTGTTTCAAAAAAAATCACCTCTGAATGGTCTCATTCAGCACTGAATAGTTAAGTGATGGGAAGATGCTGAATGAAAATGTTTACACAAATACCCTTTACAAACAAAATAAAAAAGAAGACACCCACCTTCCCTCCCACCCATCGTTCGCTACCCACCCTTCCTCCCACCCGACCTGCAACCTTCTGGCCGCCAAAACCACCGTCGCCGACACCCACGTCGCCGTCGCCGTCGGCCCTTGCCGTTGCTCCACCGGCGCCTCCACCCCCGTCGCCATCCAGCCACCGCTCCACCTCGTCGTTGCAACCTGCTCTCTTCAAGGTAAGATTCCAATCTCGTTTTTTCTTGATTTCTTTCAAGATTTGCACTACAACACTTTATTTCTACATGTTTTATCATCTGTTTGATTACCTGCCATCATGTTTACATACATAATTTCATGGATTTGATTTCTAGGGTTTTATAAGTTTAAAAAATAGGGTTTTTATGAAATTGGGTATTGTTTCATTGTTTGAAGAATTTGTGTGAATGTTAGTAGTTTGTGCAAGTTGTTATAACTATTTAATTGAAGAAGACATTGTTTGCAGAAGCACAAGGTGGTAACAATGATGATCAGTTTGTTCATGATATAGAATAGGGTTCACAAGGCATTAATTATATGAATAATTTGCGTGATGAGATAGCTAGTCAATTAGTTTCAATTGATTAATATTTGAATTACTTTGTAATTGGATATTAGTATGTTGTATTTTAAATATTTTGAGTTTGAATTTAATATGTTGTATTTTGTTAACCTATTGATCATTCACGTACAGTCATTCAGACATCTAACCAATCAAATACATTTTATTCAGCCCAAAATAATTCAGAGGGGTAAAATTGTCATTTGGTACAGTCATTTAGAGATTCTACCAAACAGCACATTTTGGTTCAGCACTTACTGGTTCAGAGCCTCTTAACCATTCAGACCTCTTAACCATTCAGCACTTAATGATTCAGAGCCTACCAAACAGCCCCTAAGACATGTTCTGATTCATGCATAGCAGCATTTGCTTCTATTAGAGAGGCAAATGTGGCTTTAATTGATAAAAACCTTGAACTAGAGCAAACCATTTCCAAAAGAAAAGCTGAATTTGAGGCTGTGATTAATGACAAAAATGATGAGATTTATAAGCTTAAATGCCAAATTAAAGATGATAAGGCTAGGGAAGAGGTACTTCTAGAGAAGTATAGAGACCTCAAAGAAACACTTGCAGCTACCCAGGTAGAGTGTGATCGATGGGTACAATCCTGCAAGGGTTTTGAAATGCTTTTTAGTAAGCAATCTGCTTCCAATGTGAAGTCTGGCATTGGTTATAATCACACTGCTCCTCCTACAGATTTTACTTCAAGAGCAGAAGTTGAATCTGACGGAGAGAGCAATAACCAATCCTTCTCATCATGTGACCTACTATCTGATACAGCATCATCAGAAGTAGAAGTCAGCATTCATTTCTCACAAAACCAATCAGCTGATGCTAAAACAGCTGATGGTTCAAATGCTGAATGTCACATGATCAAAGAGTTAATCAACTCAGGTGTTGTCTCTAGAAGTACTGAAAGTACTGGAGAGCAAGTGATAACACCTGAAGTTCAAACCCCAACTACTGTCAGTACTGAAGAGAAGAAAACTGCCAGTAGAAAGGGTTTGAAGACTACTAAAGAGGATGTCAGGAAAGCAAGTACTGCAAGGAAGAAAACTGCAAGTACTGACAGCAAACAGCTGAAGAACAAGTCTTCAGCAGTTTCATCTTCTTCAATAGATGATCAACATAAGATGAAGAAGAAGCCATGTGAAATATGTGGCTTGTTCAATCATCTTACTGATGATTGCTGGTACAAAAGGGGATCCAAACTCAAACAAAAAGAGAAAATTAAAGAGAAAATGAATGAAATGAAAAATGAGTTTGAGTCCAAGTTTGTACCAGCAACATCAAAACCTGAAACCCCTAAGCCCCAAAGGAAATCCAAAAAGAAGGTAAGGGTTAATCAGGCAACAGCTGAGGTTGCTCAAAAGAAGATGGTGCAACACAGGAATCCATCACCAGCAAGCACTATTGTGTCTGAGGAGTTGAAAGCTTTATCACAAAATCAGACACAACTTGTGATGATGGTTCAACATCTAATAGGAAGAGTCAACAAATTAGATGCTCCTGTGTTGAAACCATAGAAAAGGAAATCCAAGCCAAAGGGTTCCTCTTCTACACCATCTCCTTCACCTCAGACTATCACACATAACAAACCAGTTAGTGTTACATCTGTTGATGAGAACAGACCCAAAACCGAAAAGGTTTGGGTCTCCAAAACTAACTAACTTGTTATGATGATTGCAGGGTTCTTCAACATGCTAAAGAAGCATCTGGTATGTAGACAGTGGAGGATCCATGCACATGACAGGGAGCAGCTCTCTTCTTAATGACTACTCTCAAGGAAAGAAGGGATTTGTTTCATTTGGAAATGATGCAAAAGGTTACATCATTGGCAAAGGCTTTGTTTCCAATGGGGAAATAAGGTTTGATGATGTTAACCATGTGGAGAATCTCAAGTACAATCTCTTGAGTGTCAGTCAAATGTGTGATAAAGGCCATGTTGCCATTTTCACCAGCCAGAACTGTCGGATTCTGTCATCCAAAGTTCTAAGTTTGATTGACAAGGTGTTGGATGAATATACTCTCCTGAAGGCCAACAGGACAGGAAGAGTATATGCCTTAGATCTTTCAAAGAAAATTGATCTAAAAGGCCATCCTTGCCTATTCTCAAAGGCTTCTTCTCAAGAATCTACTCTATGGCATAGAAGGTTGGGTCATGTGAATCTTAAAAACATGAACCAGCTGATACACCATGGTTTAGTAAGAGGGTTGCCTATGAAGGAGTTCAAATGTGAAAACAACTGCACTGCTTGTTTAAAGGGAAAACAACACAAAGTCTCATTCCCTCCTATAGAAGAACCAAAGTCCAATGCCTGCTTGCAACTTTTACACATGGATCTCTTTGGTCCTGTCAGAGTGATGAGCATGGCAAAGAAGAAATACTGTCTGGTAATTGTGGATGATTACTCCAGATTTGTATGGACTTTCTTCTTGCACTCCAAAGATGAAGTTGCAAAAGCTATAATGAACTTTGTGTTATATGTGGAGAAGCAGTATTCCTTTCCAGTCAAGTGTGTGAGGAGTGACAATGGCACAGAGTTTAGAAATCACACACTTGATGACTTCTATCTGTCAAAGGGAATCAAAAGGCAGTTCAGCATTCCAAGAACTCCTAAACAAAATGGAGTGGTGGAGAGAAAGAACAGGACCCTTATTGAAGCTGCAAGGTCAATGCTGGCTGACTCAGGATTGCCACTGACCTTTTGGGCTGAAGCTGTTAACACAGCTTGCTATGTGCAGAATAGAGCATTAGTGAATCAGAGGTTGATGAAGACTCCTTATAAAGTACTCCATCATTTGGCCCCTTTTATTTCCTTCTTCAGAGCCTTTGGGTGTCCTTGTTTCATTCTCAACACAAGCAATCCACTCCAGAAGTTTGCTTCAAAGGTGGATGCAGGGTATTTTATTGGTTATTCATCAACTTGCAAGGCATACAAAGTTTTCAACTGTAGGACAAAGATGGTTAAAGAGACTTTGCATGTGAAGTTCAATGAATCTCCAAAGGACAAGATTCCACAAAACCATGTGAAGTTATTTGATCTGGACATACTGCAATATGTTCCTTATCAACCTCCAGCTGTTGTTCCTGTCAACAGTTCTCCACCTGGTGGTACTGATGATGATGTAGACAGTACTCACCTTTTCAGGTTTAGTGACCATCTGCCTGAGTCTACTAAACCTGATGCTCCTGTAGCTTCAGCAGCTCCATCCACAACAAATGCTGATGAGATTTCTGCATGCCCTACTTCATTTGAGCTACCATATCCTACATGGTTTCAAGAATCTTCATCAACATCTGTTGCTGCTGAAGGTCCTACAAACACTTGCACTGATCTCATTGTCTATCAAAAGCTGAAGAATCACCCAATGTCTCAAATCATTGGTGATATCAATGCTGGAGTTTCAACAAGAAGTCAATTGTCCAATTTCTGCTTCTATGCTCTCTTCATCAGTCAGTAAGAGCCAAAGAATTACCATGTTGCACTAAGAGACAATGGATGGGTTGAAGCAATGCAGCTTGAGCTTCTTCAGTTCAAAAAGCAGCAAGTGTGGGAGCTTGTTCCTCTACCCCAAGGTAAGTGTGCAATAGGCACTAAATGGGTGTTTAGGAATAAAACAGATGAAAAGGGCCAAATTGTTAAGAACAAGGCCAGGTTGGTTGTATAAAGGTTTGCACAAGAGAAAGACATCGATTATGATGAAACCTTTGCCCCTGTAGCCAGACTGGAGGCAATTAGATTATTCTTAGCTTATGCTGCCTTTCACAATCTTAAAGTTTTCAAATGGATGTCAAAAGTGACTTTTTATATGGTAAAATAAAAGAAGAAGTTTATGTGTGTCAACCAACAGGCTTTGAGGATAATAAACATCCTGATTGGGTGTATAAGCTTGATAAGGCTCTTTATGGGTTGAAACAAGCTCCTAGAGCCTGGTATGAAACATTATCTAATTTTCTTCTACAGAATAATTTCACTAGAGGCTCCATTGATAAAACTTTATTCATTAAGAATGTGGGACAGCATAAGTTACTTGTTTAAATTTATGTTGATGATATAATTTTTGCATCCTCTGATCCACAGTTGTGTGATGAATTCACTAAGCTCATGAAGAAAAAGTTTGAAATGAGTGCTATGGGAGAATTACAGTTCTTTCTAGGGTTGCAGATCAAACAAAGAGCTGACGGAATCTTCATTCATCAGTCCAAATACACAAAAGAGTTGTTAAATAAGTTTGATTTACAAAACTGTAAGCCCTGTTCTACTCCCATGAGCAGCACCACACAACTGGATGTTGATCAGAAAGGTAAAGCGGTTGATGAAACCCTTTACAGATATATGATTGGGTCCTTGATGTACCTTACAGCTTCTAGACCAGACATTATGTTTGCAACATGTGCCTGTGCTAGATTTCAGGCTGCACCTAAAGAATCCCATTTGATTGCAGTCAAAAGGATCTTTAGATATTTGCAAGGTACCCAATCTCTAGGTCTTTGGTATTCTACTGGGCATTCTTGCAAATTAGTTGCTTTCTCTGATAGTGACTATGCAGGATGCAAAGTCACCAGAAAATCTACTTCTGGTGGTTGCCAATTCCTAGGCAATTGTTTAGTTTCTTGGCAGAGTAAGAAACAAACATCAATTGCTACATCCACTGCTGAGGCTGAGTACATTGCTGCTGCAAGTTGTACATCCCAGGTACTCTGGCTTCAGAATCAACTCTTGGATTATGGCACTACAGAGACTAAGACTCCATTATTAATGGATAGTGCTTCAGCTCTTTGTATTGTTAAAAATCCAGTCCAGCACTCTAGGACCAAACATATTGAGATCAGACATCATTTTATTAGGGATTGCTATGAAAAAGGTCTGATTGATCCAAAGTTTGTGCCTAGTGCTGATGAGCTTACAAACATATTTACTAAGCCTTTAGATAGTGCCACATTTTAAAATCTGGTACTAAGGCTTGGTATGCTACAGCTAGAATAATTTGACTAATACTGATGCTCTCAGTTCACAAGTACTGATGAGCATTAGTATGCAAAAGTCAAAAATAAGTACTGATGAGTAATTTAGTCTTCAGCATTTTTCACAACTACTGAAGACTAAAATGCTTCAAAGTACTGAAGTATATTATTTGTTACAAACAACTGATGTAGTTACAACTACTGATGTGGTTATAACTACTGATGTATAGTTTTCAAACAAATAAGTACTGAAGAAAAAATTTTTCACAAGTACTGATATGTAATCTTACACATAAGTACTGAAGACAAAAATTGTTCACAAGCTCTGAAGAATACTTTATTTCATCAAGTCATGAACATTTGTTCACAAGAGCTGAGGAATAAATATTCACAAGAGCTGAAGGCCAATGAAACATCTGAAAGTCAGCCAAAGAGCTGATGAGTAAATGTTGAGGTCAGCATGAAACAACTGAATTGACGATAACAGCTGATGAGTAATTTTACTCTTCAGCTGATTTCAACATCTGATGTTTCATAACCAAACAACTGAAGGACAAAACCATGTCTTCAGTAGTTTTACAACTACTGATGACTAATACCAAGTCCTCAGTTGTTTACAACAACTGAAGCCAAAACCATGTCTTCGGTAGTTTATAACTACTGTTGACTAATACCAAGTCTTCAGTTGTTTACAACGTCTGAAGGTGAAAAACATGTCTTGAGTAGTTTATAACTACTGATGACTAACAACAAGTCTTCAGTCGTTTGCAACATTTGAAGGACAAAACCACGGTCTCAGTAGTTTCAACTACTGATGATTAACACCAAGTCCTCAGATGTTATAACCTCTGAAGGTTAAAACCATGTCATCAGTAGTTTCAAACAACTGATGACTAACACCAAAACCTTCAGTTGGTTCCTTTCAGCTGTTTCATAACCCCTATAAATACCCAACCTTACCTTCAGAGTTTTTCATTCTTACTTGACCTAAAATTTCAAAAACTCTGAAACCTCCATATACCATTAATGGCGACCATGCAGCTTAAACCTCGCCATAACTGTGTTGCCTATTTGGTAAATCCCCATTTTGGACCAAGTTTGATCACGTCATTGATCTCATGGTCGATTCCCTACTTCAAACGGCCTTTCTCCTCAATCCCATAATCTATGCCGATTCCCTAACCCAATTCTGGACGAATGTCACCCTTGCTGGAGAGCACGACGCCGAGGTCTCTCTCCAGTCATTCGTCAATAACCAGAAGATGGTTATCACTCCGGCAATCATCCACCAAACCCTAAAACTGGATGATGCCACCTTCCTAACCGAATATCCAAAAGGCACCCTTGATCTTTCATTTGCACACCATGACTATCAGGGTGACCTTAATGCCTCTACCCTGCTCAAGAAACATTTTCATGATGTCGAACGCCTTATCTTCCACATGGTTAATGTTTGCTTAGCCCCAAAGACCTCCTCATGGGATCAAATGTCCACTAGGTGGCAGCAGGTATTATTCTCTATCCTTGAGAAACAACCATCAAATTTTTCTGAAATAATCTTTTTGGAGCTTAAGGATATGGCCACAAAACCTTTTGCTAACCGTTGGATACTATATCCACGGTTCATAATGGCCATAATAGAGAACCAGCTACAAGCTGAGGGACTAGTTAGCCTTGGAGTCCCTGCCATTGCTGTATTGTCTGAGGTATACTCCAGGCACAACACAGACCAGACACTCAAAAAGGCTGCCAAGCTTCGCAAACCCACGCAGCTGGAACCCACAGCCTCCACCTCCAAGTCCAAAGTCCCCACCAAACCCAAACCCAAAAAGAAACCCAAAAAGGCTACTCAGGCAGATGAGTCCCCTGAGGATGCCCCTGCACAACAAATGCAGGAAGTGGTTGTTGGCAAGATTCTCCTAGCAAGCACCATGACTCCACCTACCACAACCGCACAGGCATCCTCTCTACAGGAGCCTGATGCAACCATTTCTGGGGCTGCCACACATCTGGAACCTTTCTCAATTGAGGAGGTTGCCATTGAAACGCACACTCCTCCCCATGTGCATACTGCTTCTACCCCATCTCCTACTGCAACCGCCCCTAAAAGCCCTACTTTAATTATTGCAGAAGTGTTGACCCATCTTAACACTCCACCCTCTCCCCAGGAACCAATCTTAACTGGAAAAACTCCAACCGAAGAGAGGATGGAAACAAGTATTGATGGGAGCCTACAACACAGAGAATCACAGGTCTCATCTCCAAGTGTGGCATGGGAGATGGGATATTCTGGTGAGGCTGCCACTTCCCTTGCATCAGCACATGAGCAGGAAGAAGCTGGTATTATCTATAAGACCTCACCATAGGCAACTGCCGACGATGGATCCAATCCGGAGGCTGGAAGTCCCCAGAACCAAGAACAAGGGGCACATGCAAACACTGAGCCACACTCAGCGCATGTACATCCTGACTCAGTCAGGAGGTCAGGTGATTCAGTGTCGACTGATGATGACCTGAGCTTCTTCTTTGATGTAGTTGCTCAAAATACCATTCTTGAGGCTGAGGTGAGCAGACTCAAAGAGCTGCTTGCCAAAATGTCTCAGGAACAAAGTCCATCTGCCACCATACACCCACAGAAGGCACCTTCACCTGAAGGTCTCACATACACTCAGCTACTCCCACAAACTCAGCCACCTGCCCCTGCTTCCGGCACTAGTTCTCAGGGCCAAAACCCCCCTGAGCAATTAGCTGCTATCTTTCAACAATCCTTGCCTCTAATCACACCCATAATCACAGACGTTATGATAAAAACCCTGGATGAGAGGCTTCCCTCTACAATACAGCCCTTGGTGGAAGCTGTTGTGGCTAAATCGCTTTCTGATAGTCAAACCCTTACAACCAATGCAACCAAAAAGGGGGAGACATCATTGAAAGCTAAGAGGAAGAGAGTAGAGGAGGAAGTGAAGGAGAAGGAAGTGGAAGTAGAGGTGGAAAACGAGAGGGAGTTGGTTGAGGAGACTGAAAGGGTGAAGGAGAAGGAGAGAGAGGAGAGAGTTGAATTGGTGAATATGGCTGAAAGTCAAAAAGACTTTCATGTCACTTACAAAAAGAAGAAGGGAGAGAAGAAGAGGGAGACTGATCTAGTTGTCCTTGTCAAGGAGGCTGATGCTGAACATAGCCGATCAATGGACAACATCATTGATCAGCTGTTCAGGCAAGGCTTTGACACTGACACTGCCATGCTAGATCAGGTGATAATAAAATTGGAGATGAAGGAGATTGATTACCGATGGACCTGTTATAGCCAAGAGGAAAGAGAGAGACTTGAGGCTATGATAAGGTTTATTTCGAAGTATCTTGGGAGACCAGTCCTAGATGTTAAGTCATGGACCAGGGACAGCATCTTGGCTATAGCCACCAAGATCTGTTCGGCTGGGGAATTCACTAAGGGACTGATCATAGAAGCCCTTTCTGAAGCCGGTGCTGGGAACAGGACTTTGCTTGCAAAACAAACCAAACCATCACTCATATCCAGACTGCTAGCAAAGCCTGTCCAATCTCCCACACCAACACAAACCCAAACACAACCCACAAAATCAACCCCCTCACCATCAAAACCCATTGCCGATGATACATCCTTGAAGAAGAAGAGAAGGGTGTTGAGGCTAGAAGAAGAAGAAGAAGAGGATGATGAGGAAGAAGATAGGCTGCCTCTCTCTGCAGTCCTAACTTTGCCAAAAGCCAAACCAATGCCCATCACTCCCACCTCACAGATGGAAATTGTGAGGGTAAAGATAGAAGAAGAACAGCAGCAGAAGCTTCATGATGATGAGATGCTGAAAAGCATAGACAAAACTTATGCTGCTTCCTCATCGATAATTAATATGAGGAAAGAAGCTCTGAGACTGTACACCCTTGCCAACACATTTCAATATCAAAGGGACAAGGTGAGAACTTGGCCTGATCCCAGGGTGGCTCACAGGATTATAAAGAAAAATATTCCATTGAGATACAAGGGCCAGATAAAGAGGATTGTAGATGAGGTGATCACTGTGGCCCTTGTAGTATCACCCTGGGAGATTGTAGAAGATTTCAGGAAGGCCTATGAGGCTAACCAGCCACCCCAAAAGTTGTTGGAGAATAGGGTGGTCAAAAGGGGGTTAGTCTATAAGAGGCTAGAGAACTTCAGGAAAAATGAGCTCAATCTGTTACTTGAGGGTGTTCATCCAGATGAATTTGCTTACAGACACATAACAACAGTTGAGCTCAAGAATAGTAAACAGGCCAAGTATGTCTCAGAGCTGTATGGGCGTGAAGGATTGTTTGATGGTGAAGCTGAGGATCTTACCATGGAGGAACAAATTATATTCCTTAGAGCCTACACCAGAGAATCCTACAGGCTCATACATGGGAAGTAGGTCTCATGGATGGGACAACAGCCCTGTGTCCAGTTCCCCAAGTCAGGGTTCCCATCCATACTATGCCAACCAAATCTCAGAGACCTCTTCCCAGGCCAGTGCTTAATTAGGTCATCTTCTAAGCTGATCAAGAAGGAAAAAGACCAATCTTCCTGCCATCAATAAGTGGGACAATAAATTGCTTAGAGGTTTGACTGCATTGGTTCAGGGGGAGTTTGTTGGACCAAAAGAACCAATGAGCCAAGATCAGAAAAACCTCTAAGTCCCACAAGACATCACAACAACTGCTGAAAGCTTCATCAGTAGTTTGACAAAGACTGAAGACTTCAACAGCTAAAGATCAAAGAACTGAAGATCAACAGCTGAAGACTTCAAGTACTGCAAGTACTGAAGACTCATCTACTGAAGCATCAAGTACTGAAGACTCAAGTACTGAAGCCTCAAGTGCTGAAGACAAAGTACTGAAGATCAACGGCTGAAGAACTGAAGTACTGAAGATCAACAACTGATGTACAAAGTCTGAAGACAAAGACTGAAGACATCAGCTGATGACAACTACTGAAGTTATCAGCTGATGAATCATCTGAAGTTAAAGTCTGAAGAACAAGTGCTGAAGCTTCAGAGTTTGTCACAACAGCTGAAGAAGCATTCTTCAGTTGTTGTGATGGTTTACCTTTCAGTCATTTATTATCAGTAGTTTTATTTTCTGTTTCAGTAGTTTGTAAACGACTGAAGAGTTTGTTCTTCAGTCGTTGTAGTTTTCAGTAGTTTCTTTTCAGCTTTTGTAATAAGTTTAACACTTAGCTTTTTGTAAGAAGATGTCAGCTGTTTGACATCTTCAGTAGTTTAGGTGTTTTCAGTAGTTTGTTAGAATAACGGTTTGATGTCACTATCAAGTGACATCAGCTGACGTCATTCTTCCTATAAAAGGAAGATGACCTAATTGTAATCCTGGCCGAAGCGTGTGATTTAATAGAAAACACCTTTTCGCAGAATTGTTCTCTCTCTCTATAACTTTACTGTTACATGCAAAATCATTAGTGTTCTTGCTTGTTTGTTTAATTCTTGTGCTAAATCCGCTGCGAATACAACCTAATTGATCAAACTAGAGGCTGAGATCCTTTCACTCAGCCATTCTCATCACATGCAAAAGATCAAAAAGGCTCTCTCCTCTCTATCTAAAATCCACGGTTCCAGCAGCTTGTTTTAGAGGTTTTTGAGGCCCTTTTGGTGGTGAATCTTCCTAACTAGAAGGTGTTTGCAAGGAGGCTTGGGGTACACGAGCTTGAGGACTTCTAACCTTGAAGTCTTGGCCGATTTTGGACATCATTTCCCTTTTCTTTGGGTCGGTTTTTGCTGCTGCTGAAAGGTAGTAATCACAGCTCCATGTAGCTGTGATTTTATGTAGTTTTACATATGTTAATAGCTTGTTTATTCACATATTAAAGATCCTTTTGATTTGGGTTTGTTTTTCATCTTAAAACATCATTTAGAACATGAAAGTTTTCAGCTTATAAACATGTTATAATGCTAAACTTCCACTGCGTTTTTCAGAAAGTTTAATCGGTTAAACTACGTTTTGTGTTCTAACAAACCCATCAACTTTGACTTATTGTTTTCGAATCGCTTCCGCAAGTTTGAAACATTTATGGTTTATTTCAAGTCTGATTTCTTAATGAGATGTTTTATAATTATCGATTCATGTGTAACTGGTGCTACCTGAGATTTTGGTGTGTCACACGCCTGACGATAAAACCCCGTCAGTGGATTTTGAGGGTGTGACAAAAAACATAATGTAATTTACGTTAGGACGTTAAATTACTTTTTCATAAATCTGAATAACTGTCAGATATCATTTTGGAACAAGTTTTCAAAACTTATTAGGAACATAATGTAATTTACAGTAGAGAGTTTTTTTCACTGTTTGTTTTTCTTAAATAGAAAAGATCATAGCTACATCAATTTCTCATTTTACAAAGGAATTGAAACTTGTACCAAGGTCTCACTTTATAAATAAAGTGATCACTTTCTATGTCTCACTAATCTCAAAAGATAGTTATCATCTCTATCAGACATCACTAATTCTAGCAGTGATGGCCCTTGCACAACTTAAGCTATAATTTTGACCAACCACCAACCAAAACACAATTCAATAATAAGATGATAATCGGAAGTTGAAGCACAACATCTTCTTTTTGATGTTATCTTTAATCTTGATCACCTCACTACAAGAATAAGATGATTATCGGAAGTTAAAGCACGACGTCTTCTTTTCAATCTTTTCTTTAATATTGATCCAGTCACTTCAATTTGATGTTTAAACATGAAGGGATTAAAGAGAGATAAGTTATGTGAATATTTGTAAAAATTTGGAGCAAAAGAGATATGGGAAAGGTTGTAAAAGCTTTTATTTATAGCCACAATACAAGAAACCTAAAGTGCTAAATTGACATAGCTATGATCGATGAACGTGATCGCTTCATTGACTGCCTGATGGCCAGTCACTTTTGCATCTAGCTCGAACAATGCACCCTAGAAGGATTAGAAAATAATTTATGCATGTGTTATACTACACAACATGATTTTAGCATATGAAGGCTGCGTGTTGTGTCCTTTTGTGGAAAACGGACTTCCTAACGGGGATGAAGAATTGAAAGTTAATGTAGACATGTATGAGGAGTTACATTGTCAAGATACTTGCTTTCTTTTACTAGGGCATCTTGTAGAACATATTGTGATGACTCATGCACCAATTGACTATTTTCATTGTAACTAGTGTTTTAACCCGGGCGCGCGTTACGCGTCTTAAAAATGGGGTAAACCGAGGCTCAGAGTTACATTTCCATCATCATAGCCACAACTTAACAGTTTTCTTCTGGAGCCAAGGTAATCATTAAACCGATACCCGGTTGCGGTTGCACACCGAAGATGGATGCCAAGCCAAGGCAACCAGCACCGGTTTTCATATAAACTCACAACTGAACCGAAAGCAATGGTCTCAGACGAAGACTCGTTCGTCAATAACAACTTCACAACAGAATAAGATAACCAACCGATAATACTTTCCGGTACATGTATAGCAACAATTGAACCGATACCGATTGCGGCTGCATAACGAAAATGGATGCCAAGCCAAGGCAGCCGACACCGGTTTTCATATAAAATCATAGATAAACCAGAGGCAATGGTCTCAGATGAAGACATGTCCATCATCATCGACATCAACGAACAACAGTCTCAGGTAAGCATACGCTTAGCATCATCAACGCCAACACATCAAAAATAGGAGATCATCTTGAAGGGATAAAGACAGCCAACGGCCACAACAGGGATGCGAAAGGCCAACAGACCCACCGCAACCATGAAAAAACATGTCGAATATGAGATCAGGCCTACCTCAGGCAAAGATGCAAGGCCTACATGTAAGTGATCGAATCGACATCAACATCGAAAGATCGACAACATGCAAGCGAACGCGCCGACATCACCACCGAGAGCATCGCCGCCGGTCACCGACAACCAAGCAAAACCACATAGCTACGACCCGAAAAACCACAAACTCTTTGCTAAAATTGCAGATCTGCGCAAGAAGGCCGCGCTAGGGTTTTGTTAAGGAAGAACAGATGCAAAGAGATGTCGTGAGCTGTTGTCGTTTCAAGCTATACCAACCGCCACACCACCACCGCAACCCTTAGAAATCGAAAACCTCCACCGAAGGCGCCGACACCACAGACGTATGCGGTTTCCTCCGCCGCTACCGACTTTTCTGGGGGGTTGGAGACCCAACACCGCCGGCAGAGAACGACGGTGCAAGCGGAAGACGATGGCGCTGTAGGTGGAAGCGATGGTGGTGTGGGAAAACAGAGAGCACCCCTCTCTCTACAGAAAATCTAGTGAGAAAAGAGGCTTCTCTCCTTTAAACTTAGATGAGGGCCAAAATACACAACTCCACAAACATATGTGGTCAAACAACAAACAAAAGAACCCCTTGCGGCCAAAATTGAAAAAGGAAAACCTCACTATTTCTCGCCTTCCTTTTTTTATATTATCTAATTAGTAAAGTTTTAATGAAATGTACTTTATTTATTTATTTACTTTAATTACATTTATTTATTGAATTTTAATACTTTTGTTTATTTGTTTAAATATAATTTAAATATCGAATGAAGAATCAAGGGAATCCCTTGACAAGAACATTGAGTGTTATAAAGACATTATGAAAGTTTCTAGGAAAACCATTCCATCACGTTCTCAACATTACCTCTTTGACTTTACATCATTTTCCTAAGGAACCTTTACTAATTTTCAGGTCGAATGTTGATTGCAAGAGAGGTTTTTGTACAGGTTCTCTTATCTTAACAGATCCATACCCTTACAGCTCATGGCCCTTACAGGACGTGGCTGCCACTTTATGAATTAATGTTCGGGGACTAAACTGCTAAAACAAGGAAAATACGTTTAATCAACACTATCATCTGTGTCATCCACGTCGCCAATTTTGCACGCCTCATCAGTGATTTAATGTCAAGTATATGTTTGTGTGAATAAGAAAATATTAGGTCTAACGAACTTTTAATAGAAAACTACATTATAGTAAACCCTCTATGAAAGAGAGAAAGAAAGCCAGTTATGTAGTTACTAGCTTACATATCAAGGTTAAAACATTAGCTACAAATGATTATGTGGTTCCCATAATTCTCTAGTTATCTACTTAAATTAGTTCTGTAACAAATATTAATCACCGCAAAAAACTTGATTGAATGAACTGCTAAAACAAAAGTACTGCAAATTTTATCAATAGAAGTAATTTGTACACTACAAAATTTAATTGATACATCAATAAGCCTGTTATAAGTTGTTCTACAATAAACAACAAACATTTTAAAAAATTTAGTGTGTTCAACAGCAGCACCGAGGCACCGGTCTGGTCTATAACCATTATGATGATAATTTGCCCATTAGAATGCCACCAAACACAAGGGCTCCAAACCACTTGTTGGACACAAATCTACAACAAAACAGAAAGAAACAGCCATATCAGATGAGACAGATAAGTATCATTTATACATATATTTTAAGAATTCTTTACTTCAATCCAATCATCAAAAGAACAAGGTGAAGCCAATTTTATCAGGGGTAATAAAAGCTCAAATTATATCATCATGCACAAAATTTTATAAGTTAATGGTTTGTATTGAATCTGTTATTATCCAAAAGGTAATTAATTATAGTTGATTCAACTTTTGGCAGAGTAAATGAAGACATCTTGAGATTTCACTTACTTTCTACTGCAATCAGCTGCAGAGGATATGTCTACTGTCCAAATTTGCCATGCTAATTGACCGGATGCTGCTGCCAAAAACACATAATATGGCAATCCTGCTCGGTTGGAAGCAAGACCGCGTTTATATAAGTACAGTATTATATAGCATTCTAACACTTGTTTTTTGGGATAATTTACTAAAAGTGCAACATTTCCAATATTACAGATATCAGAGGTTTAAATAACCTATGGTTATTATCACAGTTACAATAAAACTAACGACTTGTATTTATGGGTGCAAACGAGCAGCGCCACTAGAATTACATATTAAACAAACAAACAAACAAACCCAGTATATCCCACTCAAGAGCAGGGTCTGGGGGTAGGTGGTGGCGAGTCTTTCCTCTATCTTGGTAGGTAGAGAGACTGCTTCCAAAGAGACCCCCGACTAGAATTACATAATGAATATTATAATATATAATAATGGTAAAAATAACTAGATGTATATATTATATATACATATAATTATAAATATGAATAAAAATAATTAAACAATTAATAAATAATAAAGCTCGAGGTTAGGCTTGTTTATTTCCACCCCCTACTATTATTCAAAAAAAGAATTACTTAAACCAAGTCTCAGGTATAACTTTGCAACTTGATGAACAGAAAGCGTTCAAAAAATAGTCAGGCTGGGGTATAACAGGTTTTGTAGGAGCTGGGTCTGTTTGTTGACCCGAAACATCTTTTGTTCAAAAAGTTTACTGTTTGTTGACCCGAAACATCTTTTTCCAAAAAGTTTAGACAGGAAGTAAAGTATTACCAAGATTTGTGTTGAAGCCGCTGAGTGCAAGACTACTAATGCAAGCAATTCCAAATCCGCTGACCCACTTTTTTGTGGAATCTCCAAATCTTAAGGCTGTAGACTTAACTCCAACTATCTTATCATCTTCTTTATCCTGGATGCATGTAATCAACATACATAAAGGTCAACTGACTAATATTGAATGTGTACTAAAACTCAAATCTCCGATTCTCGGCACAACTAAACTTGACAATATCCAAAGGGGTCATTTAGTAATGTCTATATTTTTTCACAGTTTCATTTGTTTTTGAAGACTAAATAACAGGTCAGTCATGTGAAATAGAAATATTAGCTACAAAGAAAACTAGTCAATCGGGTCAAACTAGATGAAAGTTGCCTCAAAGAATTAGAATGCTAACAACCTCCTAAATTGGTTGAATTAAAAACTTATACTTTTATTTAATATTATAGTTTTGTAATCATATCAATACACTAATCATTTATAAGAAAAATCAGTCAGAAAAGAATCAGCAGGACAACCCGCTTGCCAATTGGGCTAGCTCTCCCCTGCCCCGACACATTTTGCCATGTTTATGCAAAACATGCATGACTTTGTTATCAAACAAAAATTATGACGTCATTTTGATACTGTAAGAATGTTGACATAATATGATAATATAGACACCAAAAAGCGTTTTAAATTTCTAGGTTGTTATAGCAACAGTAACAAAACAAATATCATATCTTAATAGCATAAATTTTACTCCCTCTGACTCAAAATAAATGCCCGAAAGAAAAAGAACACAATATTAGGAATGTATGATTACTGCAGTTTTTAGATAGTTGAATATCAGTTTTAGGAACTTATAATCAAGGTTGATGAGTGTAGTAATGGTAGAATGAGGGACTGGATAAGTTATAAATATCCACTCCACAAAGTTGATGACTATATTGGAACAAAATAGCTGATAAGGTTGGACAACAATGATGTTATATCAATGAGAGAGGTGGCAAGATGGGCAGGTTAGATAATGAATCGAAATGGTTAGTTTTTTATTACGGAATGAAACGGGCCAATTCGGGTTGACCACAATCACTATTTCTCCACAATTTTTTAATTAACAATCAATATATTAATTATTTACAGAAAGAACAAAAATCAAAATTCTTGTATAATTCGATTAAGGAGATTGTATGCACTAAGAATAGACAATGGTTCCTCTTTAGGCTACTCATTTTTATTCGACTCATTATAACTAAACATCCCAAATTGGCCCAATCATAGGTAAACAGGGTCGATTTCTAAGTCAGTTATATAAGTTTCGATTTTCTACTTTTAAATTGATGCTTATACCTGATGGGCATATATAGTATCATAGACAAGCGTCCAAAATACTCCAGAAAGATAAAGTGGAAACACGACAGCAGGATCAAGGCTTCCTCTAATGGCAGACCATCCCAATAAGGCTCCCCAATTAAAAGTTAAACCAAGAAAGGCTTGAGGCTGCAACATGTTCCAATATTCCAATGAATCAAAAGATAGAAGCAAAAAAATAAAAAAGAAATACTCTGAAACAAAAGTAGATGCTTTACCCAAAATGTAATCCTTTTCATAAGGGGATATGAAAAGACAAGTAGCAATGATGAAGCCCCTAATACGATGCTGTAAGAAATTATTTATAACCATCATAAGAAATAGATATCATTTAGTAGAGTCGTAAAATGTTATGCTACAGGTTGCAGGTGCACACTCAAACGCACATTTTAGATGTGGCAAAACAGATGGGTCGAGTGGGATGGGTAATGGTCAAAACAAGTAATTTTATATGCGGGTCAATGGATCAGTTCAGTTTAGGCCTACTCGCCAATCCATTTTTGTCCATTTAAAATTATATATAATTAATGTATTAACTATGATCGGAAAACTATTTTATTAAATGAAAAATACATTATTTATATAAAATTTATATAAACAAATACAACCCAAACTGACCCATTTTATATAACTTTATCAAAATTGCCACGTATGACATAAGCTATTGTTATAGAAGAACAAAACTTTCAATTAAGAATAACAATCTTTGAGGTTAATATGCAAATAGAAAAACTAGAGCTATTGTGAAGTCAAAAATAGCCAAACACACCTATAGTTATTTAGCTGGAGAAGAATACCAAGACCCAAAAGCAATTGAATACCAAGAAAAGATATCCCCTGAAATGGTGTCAAGGCACCACTAGCAATTGGTCTTGACTTTGTTCGTTCCACCTGAGTCGTAAAGAAGTTGATCATTATTTCGCAGGAAATGCCAAAAGATTAACAAATAATCTTATGGGACCAAAAATGTCATTTCCATCAATAGAGTATCGTCTAAACCCTAAACAAATAATCTTATGGGACCAAATATGTCATTTCTATCAATAGAGTATCATTTTATACCCATGTTCTAAACTTGAAAGTCGAAACCGTAAAGCATATTATCTCACAAGAAACATTAATATCATATAGTCTGCAGCAGAATATCTACAAGTGACATGAATGCAATTAATTCCACTAAATTATGTGTAGATACAGATCTGACTGACTCTTGATAGTAGTAGTGACAAAAATCCAACAAATAAATGTTCAAAATAGCCAAAACAGCACTATCAACTCGTTGTAGTAATTACCATAAGAAAAAAGGTATTTTCAAGATAATCTTGCAAAGAGTTGTCAAAAATTTCTAAAGCCTAAAAGATTGTCATAATGTTATTATATGAAGAATGTAACCTGTATGAGATTTTTCAAAAGAAATGATACCAAAAGTGTCCATATTCCACCACCCTTATGATTCAGGTTCTCTGAAAAAACATTTTGTTCTCAATTAAACATAGCCATCCATAAAAAGGGGCGAGCCAAAGTTTAGTAGTTCAAGAAAAGTGTATTATATATATTTTCATCAAAGATGGTTTCCTCTTTATCTTCTTAATATATGCTCCCTCAGTTTAATGTTACTTTGAACTTGACTCACAGTTTAACTCAAGTCTGCAACTAATTAACCTGTGGACCAACATTAATGCCACCAATATCCTGTTATAGCTTCCAATGAGCAACCAGGTGAGCTTGGACTGAAAATTTCCTAAAATTGGAGACGTTGTATTATTCAGGACAACTCAAACCGGAAACATTAATTATTGGGGTGGAGTATTAAGATTACCACACCCTACAATTCTGTAAATATATTCAACTAGAGGTGACAATGTTGACCCATTTACTCATGAATGGGTCAATTTAGAGTGTGTTTTATAGCTAAAAGGGAACATGTGAAACTAGTTGAACTCGTCTAAAGTCTAACTTTAAAGCGCACATTAGATTATTATCATAGTAATATTGTTTTTGTAATAATAATCAACAAATTCACTATTTAATTATGTGTAAATTAGTTCCAAAACATTAACAGGTCAACCTTCCCGACCTTGCCCATAATAAAACATACTAAAAATTGCCCCAGTTCAACCTGTACTTGTTTCACCCATTACCCAACCTATCACTTTTACCACTTTGTATTGAGCATACAAATATACCACTTAAATATAGTGATAAGCTTAGAACAACATAACTTGTTTCAACCACAAAGAGACACTAGAAGTTTTTTAACCTTTGTATCAATATCTCGATCAAGCAAATCATTGACCGTACACCCTGCACCCCTTAACAGAAAGGCTCCACAACCAAATAGTGCCATCATCTTCAAATCAGGAAGGTGTCCAGGGGGTGCTGCTAATGTGATTGACCTACATTAACAAATGAATTAGGGGAAAATGCTATTCCAATTTACTTATTCCCATAACATTCCCATTGACATAAGTAATAATCTATGTTCAACACCTTACAAAGTCTTCATAAACAATGTCATCTACAACTTACAAGCAATCAAACAGAAAGTGTGCACAAATCTTACCACATGCATGGCCAAGCAAGCAACCAAGTTCCAATAGGTTTATCCAACCGAGCAAGATTCGCATAGGGCCGTACTCTTTCAGGCAAATACAAATCAATCCAAGAAACAGGAGGCTTAATTTTCAACTCATCATCATCATCACGTTTTTCCTTGTCTACATCCCTGAAACTATGTGAAGACGTAGAAATGCCAGAACTTTGACCTAATCTTACCAAATTGAAGCAACAAAACTTCAAATTATGGACTTTCGGGATCAACAATTCGTGAGTTTGTCTGATGGAATTGCAATAGTGGTGATAATGATACTGATCTGAAGTGGGTTTTTGTGGCGGCGTGTCTGTAAGAAGATTAGGTGAATTGGATTGGGATAGTGCAAGTGAGAGGTGACGATGGAGATTATGAGAAGATCGAGAGAAACGGAGTAACAAAGCCATTGTTAGCTTTCACCCACAAATTCAATCGTTTTCGTTATCTGCTTGAATTCGATACTGGAAAATTTGGGTAAAAGTTCCGATTTGGATAAGTTTGATGCTTCCGGTGATCAATTTGGAGGTTCATTGCCTCCAAATCTTTGTTAGAAGAAGAAGAAGCTTCATAGATTAATAACAGATTCTGTGGGGAAATCTATATACTATGTCTGTTGTATATCTAACAACAACGAAGTAACGAGTTTGTGAGGTCAATCTTCAGTAAAAGTTTACAGATATCAATAAAGGATGCTATGTTGTTCCGACTAATTCCGAAGGTGGTGGTGGTGCCGGAGATCGCTGGCTGCGGTGCGGTGGCAGACCTTGCGGGTGGGAGCGAAATTAATTTTTAATAAGGGGACGAAATCGAGTGTTATATAAAAAATTATACTGCAGCATAAAAAACTTTTATTAGAAAACAAGTGTTTTGACCATTTAGTCTAGCAAATTGATTTTGCATGGGATGGAGCCAAAACCATCAAAGGCATTATATAATATGTATTATTTTACCCAAGGCAGCTCGATCTTAGCTAGGGGCTCTACCCCGTTAATGCTACCGCTCCTTGGACTCTACTACCAGGGGCATTACCTCTTGACCCCCTGTTAAGGGCGTTGCCTCTTTAAAACTCTCGTTGCTTAGGGGCTTCGTCCTCAAAAAACTAAGTGATTCTAATATTGAGGATCAAACAAACAAACAAACAAACAAACCCAGTATATCCCACTCAAGAGCAGGGTCTGAGGAGGGTAGGTGTAGGCGAGTCTTTCCTCTATCTAGTTAGGTAGAGAGACCGCTTCCAATGAGACCCCCGACTCGATAGCCTGTAATATATCACTTTGTTGCAGCCAAATTTCTAATTCTTGAATGTTACAATTATCTGCTTAAAAAGCACATCTAAACACCACCCAAGTTTATTTAGTAATTGTTCTGTTCATTAGGCATTTATTTGTTCATTTGATGTGGTCGCACATCATGAGTGTATATGTGGGCAAGACTTTCTTATCAATTTATTCATGAGAAGTACCTCAGCATCAGCATCATTTCTAATCCCTCCAGATGTTTTCACATAACCAGGGTCTTTACTGCTACAGCGGATAAAGGACATAACACCTGCACTTGTGTCACGAATCATGATGGTATCTTTTGTTTTGGCCATGCTCAAAGCCTGTCCTGATATGTTACATTTCATAAATATAAACACATCAACAACTTCAAATGCTACTTTCACTTGTCAATTCCACATTCTTCTCAATTACTTCCTTTCGTTAACACGTCAACAAGTTCAAATGTAGCGAGCAGTCTTCTTTCCCTACACATTCCCTCAATAAGCCGAGCCCACACACGCGGTTCAGGGTTAAACCCCATCGGCACCAACACCACCAACATGCACTCCCGTCATCTTCTGACTTGTTTAATGAATATATAATCACATTAGTCAGCTAATTAATCAAATTACACTAAAATACCTTATATCAATACCGCAAAAAGTAGCTGCCGGGCATATGCAAAAATAGGATGGAATACCACTCCATATAATGCAAACAATCTGATAATCAAGTTTTCTTACGCTGAGTTATCAAGTTTTTAAGGAATTATCAAAATCATGCTCACCTCTATCCTTTGTAGTCATGTTAGCAATCAAATGACTAAAAATGATTAGCTCATCAAAGACTCAAAAGGAACCAACATGTTTTAGAATGAAGTCCTTATAAATTCAAATTCAATTAGAAAACAAATAGTAGACATTCACCAAACTCTAGTATTTATACTATGTCTTAACAACTTAAAGATAATGATAAACTTAAAAAAAATATACATTAAATAAACAAAAAGGATAATTAAAAAATAAATATGATTTAAATCTCCGTATAATCTTCCATCTGAATCCTATTGGATCACAATCGTAAACGGGTCCAGCTCTTGGGTCGTCATCCGCATCACCTGTCCCATCCCAAACCCGCAGAAGATAAAACTAATCACATACCAAAATGCCCGTTCTGAACATTTTAGGTTTTATACTTCCTACCGGCTCGGGTTCTTTTGCAATCCCTATTGAACATTTTAGGTTTTATACTTCCTACCGGCTCGGGTTCTTTTGCGATCCCTAACAACTTTATACATTTTCAAGGGTCGTGTTGGCTCGAAAATTGAATTTGTAACCACATAGTATGATAATATTAAGGTAAATAATGTTTAATACGAGTTGAAATGGATTAATGTCATTTAGCCACTAGCATTTTTTTTATTTCTTAGAACATTACAAAATAAATAAATAAATAAATAAAACGGTCCAAAATATTGTTAATTTCACTACCATTAGTCAGATGCATATACTACCCTCAGTAACAACCAAACGAGAACAGAAATACAATTGTCAAGTATACACAGGTTCATTCCTCCCAGTAACAGATGAACATATATTTAGAGCCACCATGGCTTTTCAGTTAAGTCTCTCGAGAACACATACCGAAACCTTGAACTATAAGGCAGCCATTCGATGATCTGCGATGTTTTCTTACTGGTTTTATGCTCGATGCATTCCTCTATGGAATCAGAAAGCTTTTTGTCAACATTCTCGGTTATCCATTTGAGAAGATTGTCTGGAGAGATGTTGGCTTCTTTTCCAAATCTTTCAAGTAATTTTGGTATGAAAACTTTCTTTGATTTCTTCACGATTATGTTTGATTGAAGAAACTCCCTCGTTGCTACTTTGAGCTCATCTTTGATGTTTGATGGTGTGTAGACTTTTAGCTGCCAAAAGGGTGAATGATGGTAAAAGTTAGATGTTGAAATTTGGATGTATTTGTGTAAAAATGGGCTGATTTGACTTGTGTACGCAAATATAAAAGATTTAACTAGAAAAGAAAGGGGTCAACAAGATTGTAGTCAGGTGCATAAAACCTTCTAACTGATTTTTAGTGACCATGAGAACCCGTTACCAGAGAACTCATGGGAACTGTAAATACCCTGCCCACCAACAGGATCAACAGGAAACTAGTGGAAACAACTTTCGCATCTGAGACCTTTTCTAGAAGGGATCAGGTGCTTCCACATTACTCCTTGAAGGTAACAATACAATTTAGTTTGGAATCAAAGATAACTCTTTAGTTTATTACTAATTTAAAAAATAAATGATAAGTATTTTGCAGTTGGCTCAACCCGTCCAACATGACAATTTGCCAATTTCCTTAATGGGACAATAAGTAGTTTTAACATGGAACCTAAAGGTGGCAATTTGGATCCATTTATTTAGCTAAAAGGACAACATCTCAAATGGGTGGGTTGAAATTTAGCCCAAAATTTATTTCAAATGCATACTAGTATATCATTCTACTAAAATTACACTACTGCTGTAGTAATATTATCATCTTAATCATAAATTAACAGAAAAGATATAAAACAATCAGAAACTAAGTTACCACAGGATCAGATGAAGTCCCGGTGCAGAGGGCAAAACACACAAGAGGTTGGTAATACTCGAGACCAAATTTTGTACTGATGCGTTGTCTCTCTTCTCCAGATTTCTTCCACAATGCAGTTGAAAGGATGGTCTCCAGCCACTAGTATAATTTCATACGAAACGAAAACTGTTAATTTGATGATCAAAATCCCTCTCTCTATAGTAGAGGAACGGATTGATCATATTTTGTTAAAAATCAAACTATATAGTTGAGTACCTTTCCAACCCTGGGGGTGCGGAACTTAAATATAGCCTGCTCAATAGCATTTGCACTTATCATATGGCCACCGATTCTGTAAGCAGCCTGCACTACACAGGGAAACAAACGTTATTCGCTAATGAATTCAGTGCAAAGCTTTTAACAACAACCAATAATCATAAATCGAGTTTTGACCGAAGTCAATGCAACTTGTGTCATGTGTGCTAAAGGGAGCTTGACCCATTTAACATATCTTCATAGATATATGATAGTTTTTCAATAAGGAAGTGCACTACCTTGTGAAATAAAGCTAACCTTCTCAGAGAGCTGTGAGGTATCCCATATGCCAGATACGCCTGTATTACCAAAATATAAATGAGGTGACAAATGTGTATGCTTAAGTTACTAAATACCATATATGATAATGTTGGTTGAGCTTACATGCATAATCATGGAATTATACATATTGATCCAGAATGCAGTCTGAGCACTTGTTTCCATATTGCTCAAGTTCAACTTCTCTAGTTGTTCCACTAAGAGTCTGAACAAGGAAAACTCATAAACATTAACTCTCAGTGATGAAAACGTATTGGTGCTCCAAACTTCAGAGTAATAAATCCATATAACAGAGATGCCAATTTTTGCCCATTTACTTATTAGCAGGTGGATTTTACTGGGTTTGTTTGTTTGTTTGTTTACTTATTAGCAGGTGGATTTTGGGTTGGGTTCTTTTTTTTTTTGGCACACAGATTAAAATCAAGCAACCTAAATAATGCATATGACCTACCAAATACTTTTAGTCAAAGATTTAGATTAGTATTGTGATAATATTGTTTTTGCAACCATAGTTAACACATTAGCAAATTATAATCTAAATAAAAATGAACGAAAGAGTGTTTGAATGTCAACCCTGTCTACCAGTATTAAAACTGACCCCATTTGACTGTTATCCAACCCATCTGACCCTCTCATCTTTGACCCTCTCATCTTGCCAACTCTACCTTATACCAAAGGGAAATGACCAAAATAAAGTCATTTTACAGTTTATACTGTGATATGCCTAAGGACTGACCTATAACTGTTTATAGCATAAGATGCGCGAGAGAAGTTGTTCTTATCAGTTGATATCCATGAGATTTCAACCGTTAATCTGCCATTGTCTCTATTTGTGGGCAATTTGGACAATGAAGATGATCTCTTACGTTCTGAACCCGTGGGCGATGAACTATTGAGCCAGCAATATGCAACAGCCATACATTTTACCATCTCTTCTGAAATTCTGCTGGGGCACTGGTAGAGATGATCTTTTAAAGTGAGCTGTTTACTGATGGCTGAGGGATTTCTTTTTATCTGCTATTAGAAACCAGCATTAGTAGCTATCAACTATGGATATGACATTTTTCATATTTTAATCATCAAAATACTATCATTGCCTACTTTGATTATGGAAGTAACACTGTGGCCTATTTTACTACTTAAGCTTACTAAATGCAAGTCTAACAAGTTTGCGACTCAATACTAATAGAGTTTATTTGTTTATTGTTCATATAGTAAGGCGATTAAGTATGGAATAATCTACCACTTATGATAACCTCCTTTCTCATTTATTAACCTAACTTGAGCTTACAACATGCATCCATTGTTTCATTAAGCGTACAACCAAGCATCATCCAACAAAAAAATGAATCATATCAAGGCCAGAATCAGTATTCAAGGTGACTAAGTATGTCCATTAAAATTTGCATACCTTTGAAGATCTAGAATCAAAACAATTGTTAGCTTTGCCACTGGATAGTGAAGCATTCCTGGTTTTAGACTGCAAAAAATTTCCTTTCCTCCCAGGGGCATTTATGGTAGAAAGATCATGAAAATTACGAAAAGGGAAACTCTTTGAAGAACAAAACGTGCTTGAAATAATAGTGGGATGCTTTCTTGATTCCTTATGTGCAATCACATGCGCAGGAGAAGTTAGGACCGAACCTTGTCCAGAAGATGAACGACTAACACGTTGTTCAAATATCGTTCTGTATAGAGAAAGAACATGCTGCTCACGGTTCATAACTTCTTCCTCAAGTAGTTGAATCTCAGCAATTAACTCCTTTGTCTAAATGAACCAAACAATCAGGTTTCAGCATTTAAGGTGTATGTGTAAATTATGACAGATAAGAAAAAAATTAGCCAAAGTTAAGACCTTGGAGACATTAGTATTCTTTTATTTACTTGCGTAAACATTATGACGTGGGCATAAAATGACTTTTACCCTAATACCCTTCTCAAGTCAATATGAGGGATAGATTCATATAGTGCTTGCAGATTTCCAAATACAAACAAATAGAGCTGCATTATTCGAGAAACTTCTGGAACTTTTCATACTGAGCAATAATATCTCAGAGTAATATGATCATTACTATTTATTAATGATTATATAATATGGTGATCGGGGTGTAAAAAGACAAACTTTTACTAGACAAGTGTGTCAACGGCACGAGGTAAACAAATTTCAGTTATGCCTTTAGATAATGGAATCTAATGAGTGTGTTCTTATTCTCTTTTTAATCTTACTGCGGAAACTTATGTAAAATAGTATGGCATAAAGAAATATGTAGGCTTTATTACTTTATCAGGTTAGCTACAAGGGGTACGATCATCCATCAAGATTTTACAAAGGCAGTCTAGTAATTAATCACAAGTTGTTAGTCATATATGGACTACATTTATTACTCACTCATCCATTAACACAATAATATAGTTAGTTAAAAGGGATAAATTCGTCCATCTATATATTGCCGTAGTGAGTCATAGATGGACTATTCTTATTACTCATTTAAAGATTAACACAATAATATAGTAAGCAGAAAGGGGTAAAGTCATCTATCTAGATTTCACAAGGCAGTGTGGTAAGTGGTAACTAGCCACAAGTACATGTACAATGGTCACCTGATTAGCAGAATGCCTATGGCCAGGTGATAAAGTGCTAGAAGTTCGGCCCAAAGCTCTCTCAAGCAGCATCCGCACTGATTTCTCTTGCTGCAACCGCATTTGTAGTTGCTCAATCTGCAATTTCATATATTTCTATAATTCAACTGTTTATTCTAATTTGTGCTCAAAATTCAAATAGGTGTCACAGTTAAGATCTTTTAGAAAAAACAAGTGCAACTCTTTTGCTTTCTATTGATAAAAATATGCATGCATACAGAAGCATAAAAGGAGTGTCTTACACAACTTAGTCAACAAATTCACTTTAAACTTATCATAACAGAAGGTCAACTGATTAAAACCACATTAGTCATATACTTACATCATTTTCCAGTGAATCTCTTTGTTTTGACACGACATCTGTGTCCTTATTACTGGAAGATACATGAAGAGGCGAATATGGGTGGGTACTCTGTGCTTCAATATGCAAACCCTGTTTTAGAATTAAGGGAAGATTAGTACACTAATTAGTTATTGCTGTCATTGACTTAATTTTAAGCCAAAGTAGCAGACTATCTAATATGCAGAATGCAAAATAGGAAGATATTAAAATCTGATTGTTAATAAAGAAAACTAAGGCCATCTTACAGTTGATTTATTACACTCCTCTCTAAGATGTAAAGCTCCTCCTGCTCTCAAAGCATCATTATTCCCAGAAGCACTGAAAGTAATTAACAGAATAACATGTTGAATTAAATTGTTTTGTTATTGAAAATTTACAAATATGCAATCAAGCATAGTTTGAACAAGTTGAACTCAAAAGCTCAGCTAAAAATGAAGCAAAAAGATTCTGAAAACATATATTGTCATGACCATTGATAATATAAGCCAAACAGGACGAGTTCAAAGAAATATGGGTAAAAAGGACAATCTGTAAACAAAAATCACCTCTTTGAACGCCTGTGTTGTCCATTAACATGTGCATTTTCATCATTACCTAAATACTCCATTCTCAAGTTTATTTCTTTCAAAAATAACTCAAATCATGTCTGACTCTTCTTTAATGCAACTAATAAAACTTGCATTTGAATGTGCTGTGCATATATATATTCATAATGGGGTGGAGCAACCAACCACACAAGTAGTTTTCATTACAATAAATACGAAATGGTCTATGTATAGTGGTACCAAGGTGTGTAGGAAATATGCTCCTCTCCATGTGGTTGAAGTTTCTAATTTCATGGTAGGACAAAAGGTATGGATTTAGGTGTAGGATTAGAGAGAAGTATGAGTTAGTATTTCTAAAAAAAGATAGAATAAATAAAAACAGAAAATATATATTTTATAAGGTCAACATGTTTACCCACCCATTCATTATAAACTCTAACCCGTTCATGATCTATTTAACCCACTTACAAACCGTCTAACCTTTTTACAACCCATTTAACTCTTTTAGATAAATAGTCGTATATGTCTATTTGGATTTATTAATTCAACCCAATAACCTAGAACCGCGTGTGTGTATTTTCTTTTTCTACTATATAATCATCTTCTCTCCATAAAAGAATGTTCACAAGAAGTTGAATTTTGAGATGACCGTTAAAATTGGTTATTCTGTTAAGAGAAAAGGCAAGGCCTTAATGGGGATTTGAACAATTAAACCTACCAAAAGTTCACACATCAAATTCAAATCAAAAAAGCAATATCTTAACTGAAAAAGTCAAAACATAAACAATAAATTCCTTTCAGCGTCTCAATCTTGAAATGATGTATTATTATGAATTTGTCGAACAAGTGCATGTAAGAGGGATATACACATTAAAGCAAGCTCCTGCTTATAACAGTAAGCAAATGATAACATTGACGAATTCACGGTGAAAGCTATCGTTCAAAAACCAAAAAAAATAATGACACAAGTGGTGTCAGAAAGATGTGATGATGAACGTTGGGAGGATAAATTCAACGGAAACACATATGAAATTCGGTGTGGAATCATATCCTAATGTGATCATTTATTTGAATTGAATGTTGAAAGGGCTGAATTTGCAGGGGTAAATCAATGTATAAACCCTAAATTTGAGATTTTTTACCTGCAGTGTGGTAGCTGATACAGAAACTGAATTGAATTCTGTCACAATTGCGTTGTTGAGAGCATTGAATGAGAGAAATTAATACGCCTGTACTCTTGTATCACACCAATTGTCTCATTCAAATTCATGATGTAGAGAGAAACAAAATATAGAGAGATGTAAGTATATAATTATTGTAATAGTATAACATGTCAATATTAATAGAGTAAATTGTCATTTTCGTCTCTGTGGTTTGGTGAAAATTATCACTTTAATCCAATAGTTTGTTTTTTCGCATCTGGGTCCCTGTGGTTTACAAATCTTATCATATTCATCCAGTCCGTTAACTCCATCCAAAATTTCCGTTAAATGAGGGGTATATTGGTCATTTTACATATATGTTTTTATTTTTCTTTTTTTTAAACCTGATTTAATATATACTCTTTAAATACATTGCTATTTTAGTCCCTGTCACTTGAGTGTATTTGCCAATTTAGTCCAAAAATAACCACCACACCACTACCCGTCACAAGAACCACTGAACCACCACCACCGCCCCATCACAAAGTCACCAACACCACACCAGAGCACCCACCACCACCACGCACATTGGATCGTCGCTACCATGTAAACCCTAAAAATCGACAATCAATATTGGACTTGTAACATACTACTTCGAAAATGCATATCAAACCCTACTAATTCCTCTACAATACTCGTTTTCAAGGGTTCCATATACGCTTTCGAAGGGGTTTGTTATAAGTTCGAGATTAACGGTTTGTTTCTAGGGTCTACATGTGTGACACCCTACACATATCCCACATCGGCCGTGGACAGGAGAGATTCCTGGTTCATAAGGAATGTCTGGCCTCTAATATCAACAACGCGTTTTGGGCGTATTGGCTGTGGATGAGAGGAGAACTCCACAGTTAAGCGTGCTCAGGTGGGAGCAATCCAGGGATGGGTGACCTCCCTGGGAAGTTTTCACCCGGGCAACCAAAAGCAAATCCGTGAGCTCCTCGTGGGTGAAGCGGACAATATTGTTGGTGTGAGAGGCCGGGTGTTACAGAATGGTATCAGAGCCACTCCTGTGCCGTTCGGGGTGTGGGACATACCTCACCAAGGATGGTGACTTCTCGAGCTCATCGAGGACGATGAGTCCAAACAGGGGGTGCTTGTGACACCCTACACATATCCCACATCGGCTGTGGACAGGAGAGATTCCTGGTTCATAAGGAATGTCTGGCCTCTAATATCAACAACGCGTTTTGGGCGTATTGGCTGTGGATGAGAGGAGAACTCCACAGTTAAGCGTGCTCAGGTGGGAGCAATCCAGGGATGGGTGACCTCCCTGGGAAGTTTTCACCCGGGCAACCAAAAGCAAATCCGTGAGCTCCTCGTGGGTGAAGCGGACAATATTATTGGTGTGAGAGGCCGGGTGTTACAACATGGTGGTGGTGATCTAGTGTGTGACGGCGGAGATCTAATATGTGGTGGTGGAGATCTAATGCGTGGTGGTGGAGATCTAATATGTGGTGGTGGTGTCCGTCTGGTGTGGTGTTGGTGGTTTTATGATAGGGTGGTGGTGATAATTTGGTGGTTCTGATGGAGTGGTGGTGGTTTTGCGGCGTGGTGGTGGTGTGGCGTGTAAATACGAGGTCCAACTCTAGATGGTTCCGGTCTTGTTAAACTTCGATTTACCGATGCTCTCTGAAGCTTCACACCTACGCACAATGAAAACAACACCAGTTAAGGCGTTCCAAGGGGTAAATATCCCTGGAACGACCCTCCGACTGAGAGTAAGTATTGGTTGAATGAAAATATGTGATAGGGATAATTAAGGGGGAGCTTTTGTGTGTATTATTTTGTGAGGATCTCGATCCTCCTTACCTGGTATTTATAGTGTTTGCCTGCTGCAATCGTGTGCTGATTTACAGGGATTATTCCCCGACAAATCCATTACCTTTTATATTCTCCGATCGTTACTGAATTATCGGTTATGATTGGGGTGATTACGATGTAATTAAATGTGGGACACATATCCTGCTGGCTTACCCATTCCGCCCACATGGGCCGGGTTTTCGGGTTCGGGTACCCGGTCTTGTGTGGGTTATTTGTACCCTACATCTACATGGTAGTTTCATCACGGGTGGTGATGATATGGTGTTTTATGCCAAGGTGGTGGGATTTTTGGACTGAATTGGCAAATATGTCCAAACCACAGGGACTAAAATAGCAATTTATTTAAAAGGGATATATTAAATGGGGTTTAAAAAATAGAAAATAAAACTTATATGTAAAATGACCGATATACCCTTCATTTAACGGAGAATGTTGGATGGAGTTAACGAACTGGATGAATATGACAAGATTTGTAAACCACATGGACCCAGATGTGAAAAAATAAACTACTGGATGAAAATGGCAATTTTCACCAAACCACAGGGACGAAAATGGCAATTTACTCATATTAATAGTTTGTTATCAATGAGCTTAAAGATTTGTGTTTATACATGGATGCATGTTATGGTGTGACACACATGGAATGTAGCACTAGGTTGTTTTTTTAACAAACAGCAACTAATGTGTCTACGATGTAAGAGATGTTTTTGTGTAAATGAAGCGCTGTGTTCCCGAGTTTACTTAACAAGATAAAAGAAAAGAGATGTTTTTGTGTAAATGGAGAAAGAGAAAAAAAATCATTTCAAAGTGAAATGTTTGAATGGATTTGAAATTTGAACCTACGGTAATTAAAGTGCATTGATCGATTGATCATAAGTTGATCAACTATAGAGACAAAAGCAAGTCTTATGAGATGTATCTAATAAATAAGCAAAATGTAAAGTAATTTCAAGTTGTTTCATTAGTAAACATCAACAGAATATATAGATCAATTTCAAGTTGTTTCTTATGCTAACAAAAAAATTATTTAGCGCAAGGGCTCTAATACTGAACTATAATGTGGGTTGGCACGAAAGGCATATGTCTAAGTGTCTGACTCATGTAATAGACACGTAAAACATCAAATTATAGGGATGCGTATGCTTATTTTTATAATGATTTTCTAGCGAAAGGTAAGAACATACAATAATTTAATTGTAACACCCTAAACCAAGCGGGTCACAACAATTGGATTTACACATTATACATAATTCGTAATCTGAAAATTTTGTTAAGATTAGCGGCTAAAACACACCACATGACACTACACAACTTCTTCTAGATATAAATAGAAACATAACCTATTCAGCATGCTAGACTTCAGACTTAGGGTAACCCTCCTTATAGCTCAACTTGCCAAAATCTAGCCAAGTCCATAACCTGTTACGTTTGTGATTGGTATGTACGCAAAAGTCAGTTACGCTGAATGAGTTTCAACTTTCATAAACATTTAGAAACATTTTCTCACATTTAAACACATTTCATATATAAAATGAAGTTAGTTGTAACATTTAGCTTTAAACAACTTTATATGTGACCTCTATATTTGACACATATTTGACTCATATATAATAAGTTTAACTATAATCTTCATGAAGCCAAGTATGTGTCTTAGTATGTACCACATAAAATAATATGGGAGTTAGCCGTTTCGTATCGCCATCACTGCTCACCACCTATCATTTCGTTGGGGACAGTCGTTACGTATTGTTGTCACTGCCTATAACATAACATACCTCTGTCGGATTTAACCATAACATACATCTGTTAGAGACCATGCATGACTTGTACCATTTTCTTTAATCGGTCACTTTACATTTAAGATGTTTTTACGTATATAAAAATATGTATGTTTGCCATTTACAAGTGAATTTTAAAGTTTTTACGTATCGATACTATGGATCATCAATGATATTAATATATATTTCCCCAACATGCGTATTTGTAATGTAGGTATAATATTACTCGAGTGTTATGGAGTTTTTACGTCTAGGTGGTGTTTAATAAAGTTTTATTGTCTTTTGTAAACGCGTATCATGGCTTCAGGATATGCATGATACATCTACACGCATGAATCTTATGTAAAAGGGTATTTACATCAACTTTACTACACACAGTTTGTGATCTCTAAATAGGCCTGTGTAACTCACCATATATATTTTGTAATTTTATCAAGTCAAGTGTTCTTTTATAATCAAGCAAATAACAAAGCAACTTTTTAAGAATATATCCACCCCTTTAGTTGTGAACATAACATTTTTATTTTAGAATGTTAAAGACTAGTAAATAATGAATGATCCAGATAAATTATTCAAGTTATTATAAAATGAGATAAATTATATACATGTTGAACCGATTTAGTTTTTTACTAATTTGAATTTTCTTTAATAACTTATGTTTGTTAATTTTCCTCAAATATCGTTCGAGGTTGTGATTAAATTTTTTTCTTAGCACCCTGATATAAGTTTGTTAAAAATGTATTGTAATCAAAGTAGGTTGTCTATTTGGATATTGTAGGTTATATCGACTAACGTTCACAAAAGTGAAAAATGAGACTAATACTGATCGAAGAACATTGATATCATACGGTTCCGTCGCATCGCGCGTGCCTTAATTTCTTGTTTCTATAATCTACTAAAAGAAATTAAAACAACCACCATCAGCCATCACTCACCACCACCCTTAGCCATAACCGCTCACTACCACTGTAACATTTGATTCATTTACAATGTAAATTCGAATCGAGCCCCTTGGGTCAATTGTCAATTGTGTAAATCAAATTTATTATTTAACTTATTTTTTATTTTAGTGTGTCATATATTTATAACAAATTATCCTATATGTTAAAATTGCAGTTGGATGAACAATGTTTTTTTGGGTTATTCTGGTATTATATTATAATTATAATATATATTAAAACCTTATGTCGGTGGCTACAGTAACCACCGACTGCTGTAAATGCGGCCATGATGGATCAAGATAAGGCTCCTCCTCATCTGCTTCAACGTTTTCCGACCCAATGTGTTCATGAGAGCTAGATGGCAAACACCTGAAAACATTAACCGAAATCATCCGAACCAACTCCTCCTGATTACTCTCAGTAATCTTCCCAGATCCTGATTGCACATAATCCACAAACTCAACTAGATTCAGCCTTTTAATCTCCTTCTCCCTAACCATCTTTAACGTATCCGAAAAATCAAACTAAAAACAGCAAACCTGACACTTCTTAAGAAACAAATGCTGTCGTTCCGACACCAGAACATCTCTAAACATCGACAGAGCTTCAACAGCCCCTGCAGCTCCACCGGACACCGGCTGCTGCTGCTGTGGCCCCAAATTATTAGGGCTAACAGCACCACCACCACGAGAAGCTTGATTAACAACAACATTCGAAGTGGAAACAGATTCAGAGTTCCGATTTCCACTAGGACCATAACCATAACCATCAGCATCAGATTTCGATGACTTCCGTTGCCCACGTTTCATAATTTTGTTCAACATATTCCAATCGTATATATAAAGGACTTCTGTGGCCTACTTCTGCAGATGTTGTGGTTTAACGAACTCTGTTCCGTTTTAGGTCAGCTTCTTCTCGCATCTGATCTACTAACGATCTTTGTTCCGCTTTTGGTTTCTTTTTTCTTGCTCGTATCTTCAATTGTATATGTGGTTTTCTTTTGATTTTGAGGTCGATTTTGGGAATTTCAGTGTGTTATTACATGTTTTTTAGAAAAGATACATCATTTGGATATAAAAGTTGGCCCAGAACAGATCTTTTTTAAAATGTCTTTATGCATACAAGTTGTTTGATGAAATGTGTGGCAGAAACTCTTAATGTATGTTTGCTTCATCTTGTGTTAATTTGTTTTGTTGTTTAGGTTATTGTTCTATATTAGAAAGATCAATAAATAGATGTAAAGAGAAAGAAAACATTATGAGGCAATGATATCAACATTGAAATGATATCACAGTATTGAAGGTGCCTATGTAATAACTAGCACCACTAACACCACTAGAAACTAACGGTTAGTTTGATCAAGAATACAACTGCTGACTTCATCCTATGGTTAGAAGTCATGTTAACTAATTTCCCTATATAATACAATCAAAACTGAAGAAAACCCAGTAATTATTAAAATGTGAAAGGCAATTAATATTGCTAACATATCTATGCATATAGTCAAAGTTTATTCTAATTTACAGTGAAACCATGAATAACAATTTGAAACATAAGCCATATTAACCACGTTGATCCATAACCAATATCGCCCAAGTTGACCCATAAACTATATCAATCGTTTTTACCGTTACCAATATCACATATTTTGACCCATAATCGTTATCACCCGTTTTGACCCATAACCGTTATCATCCATCTTTCAATGGTTTATTTTGGCAAAATATGTCTTATTTGTGTTCTGCTAATTGATGATTTGAAAAGTTTTTTTTGTTGTTAACTTTCATCACTTGAACCATTCATTTATTTGGTGTGCAAACCTGCACATGACCATGACCTTTTGCATGATTTAAACATGGCTGCACATAATGAATTAAACTTGAATTAACCTGCACATAATGAATTAGTCATGGCTGCAACTTTGATGGTTGAACTATAAGTGCATAACCTGCACATAATACATCACTTAAAATATGGTTGCAACTTTGACCATCTGCATGAATTAAAATACTATGGATGGTATTGGTTATGATGAATGTGATATTTGCTCAAAATGGTCATGCCTAATTTGCCTGTTTGGATCAACATGTCAAAAAAACACCCAAACACCCTAATTGGCTAAAGTCCACACTACTTTTTTGTTCAATTTGGTTGTTTTCAATGGTCATGCTTACTTTTACATCAATATAAAACATTGATTTTTATCATTCATAGTATATTTTAATGATCATTTTTTGTGTTCCATTTGTCAAAAGATAACCCAAATAAATTTTCCACCATCTATGGTGCCCAAATCCCATAAATTAAAGTTCAGATAAGTGAAAATTAAGAGTTGATAACAATTCAAGCATCACTGTAGCCAAAACATAAAGTCAATAACTTACAACACAAAAATTTAAACTATTGGTTTACTTTCAGAAGGATGAGTAACTTTAGCAACTGCAATGATCAGCAGACAATGAACAGCAAAAGCAAAAACACACCTACATGATTTGAACTTAAATCCCGCCATCCTGGAATTAAACTGAATCAAGAAACACATAGTATTTCAATCAATAAGGTTGCGAAGAACAATACTTCAATCTTCCACTTGATTCAAAGTTTTATTCTAACATCTTCAAATGATCTTGATGAAAGTTGTTGAACAAATATTATATATTTGCTGCTGATTCTTTTTGTAGTTTAGAAAATCATGAAACTGCATTTTGTTTTTCTTATCTTTTAATAAATCACATAGTAAACCAAATGTTTGTTTTTACCTAATAAAGTTACTTATTTGTCTAGGTTATGGTACTGTTGGGCTTGATTTTGCTAGCGAATCTGCCAAGGTATTTGATCTTTCTTTGATGTTTGGGAGTATGGATTCATGGGTATATGTATACAGCATACCAATTTTATAAATATTTATTTCTTTATTATCACCTTACGTGTATAGACATGTGGTATCTTTCAAAAGTTGCATTAATGAATCTGAACCGTTTACATCATAAATTTCTTTTAGGAATCAACAATGATGCACGCATCCATCAGTTAGTTACTTTGCATTGCAATTGGTTTTTAATATTCAAGGCGTTATTTTGCAGGTTCTTAAAACTTCAACATAGGTTTTGTGCTGCAGTTCAGGTTTGTTGGACTTTTATATTTTCATGTTTGTTTGTTGTTTCTTTTCGTCACTCTAACATAAACTCATGTTCCAGGGTGGCGCAATAGAGGCAATACAGATGTACACAGTAGCACACACTTTAATGAACTCATCAGGCCTAAGACTTGCTACAGAATTACGGGTTTTGTTTGCATAGAAGGAAGATCATCCAGTAAAGTTGTCGATCACGATGCAATGATTCTATTCGGGAGATCTACAACAGTGATCCCCATAGAAAGCAACACGATACCAATGTACTACTTTTCCTTTACTCTGTACTCAGCTCTGCATACACGGATGGTCGAGAAGAACAAAGTACTTACAGGTTCGTATTTGTCATACATAACTATTATAGTTAAAAAACAGGTAAACATCATAATGTTATTGCAGATTTCATAGGCCGCTATATTGACGCAAAAGAAATGCCCAACCGTACGGGAAAGGGTTTGTTACGTGTTAAACTACAAAATGAAAGGTACCACCCACGCTCCAAACAATTAAAACACCTATATTATTAGAGGCATAATCAGAAATGTGTGTTTGAACAGAGGCAAAATGATCGAGATTGCTTTATGGCAGGAGATTGCAATAGGTTTCAATCAAAAGGCGGCTGAGAGTGACCCGGATCCCGCAATTATAGCCGTCACCTATATATATATAACTATATATATAATATCATATATTATAATATATATTAAAACCTTATGTCGGTGGCTACAGTAACCACCGACTTTCACTTTGAAATTACAATATTGGCCCTGAGCTTACTATGCACGCGTCTTCCTCACCTCTATCTGTTCTCTCTCATCAAATCACAAACCCACACACCATTATCTCTATCTCCTCTTTTTCTCTCACCTGATTCTTGAAGATCTTGACGAAGCCGACATTGGAGTCTTGGGAGATGGAAGAGAGTGAAGGTTGTTAAGTTGAGTTGGTGTGATAGAGGGTGGATCCTTTAGGTGAAACAATCGATTTGTTCCCTAGGCTTTGTGATTCCGGTAAGTTGTTGTTCGATATTTTTTCTTGCTTTCCGACTTCGTTATTCAACAGACTGACTATTGTCAATTGCTTCTCCTTAGGTTGTTTCCTTAGATGATGATATGAGTGCTAAAAACTTTACTTTTTTAGTTTTTACAGTTCATGTTTGATACCTTCAATCTTTCAAATTATTCCCTGGTATGTATCTATCTATCTTATATTTTCTATTAAATTGTTGGTTTTGCACTTCACAATGTACCATTTTCATCCCCAAAGTCTTTTATATGCAGTTCCATGAGGCTTGCAAATTTTTTGGTCCAGATTGTGAAATCGAGGTATTAATATGCCCACCTATAATTTTTAGACTTGAGTTCTTTTGTTTTTGTTGCATACAAAGAATGGAATGGCTAGAAGAAGATTGATAATTGTTGCATCATTTCAACCTATTCAATGATAAAGTGTAACTTTGATTTGCGAAAGATTAGTGTGTATGACCTTTTTATGATAATGACATGACACTGGTCTTTGCTTTGAAGGAAAATGATTTACTTCATGTTTCCAAGGGTCCAGCTCAAAATACACAATCACAAATGTTCTCTGATTCGAGCATGGTTATGAAATTACCAGGTTATTTGCTATGACCCGGTTGACCCATTTAAGAAAATTTCCCAGGTATGTTAGACTAACTTTTGTTATAGTAAGACCACAAGAAAAAGATAAAAAAACTTGAAACATAAAGAACTTGATTTAGTAAAGATAAATTTTGCTAATCTTTATATAATCAAGATAAATTTCATGAGGTATCCTTTAAGGAAATAAAGATAAACACTTGATCATATTAACTCATGATTACTTTAGACTATTAGTAGTACAACTTTGGATTATGATTTATGGTTAAAGGTTTAATTTGTTTTTATTTTTTTTCACATCATTTATATGATATGCTAATTATCATTACGCTTAGTTCCTACGATTAACTGGAAAATGTATGGAAAAAGGAGAATGTATAAACTTGATATTGTTTGTTTTATGATTTTCTTAGGAAAATGGAGCACTTGTGTCATATGCCCATGGGAAGCAAGTGGTCGTAAATGCGGCTAACTTCTCCAAGCTTACATATGTTCATGAAAAATGCACTAAATGGTATGCCTTTAACTATTTACTACTACCAATCATCAAAAAATAATATCTGTTTGTGAACTGAATAATCTACAAATGACATGTACATTTGCAGGGCTCCTCTGATATATTTTCACAAACTGGTTTATCAAAAACTTAGAGTATCATGTAACCATTGTAAATAAATTAGTTAATTAATAACTACCTGGTAGAAATCGATTCTATCTTTTAGGTGACATAAAAAGATAAATGTTTATTTTTGTTTATAAAATGATGCATGTTTGTGTTTGGACACTTCATTTTACCAATGTCATGTTGAAATTATTGTGTTTTATTACACACAGTCTGGTCAATTAAATGGTTCAAAGAAATTCTCAAACAACTAATGACTTTGCACAGTTCTTTGATCAAATGTTACATAAGTTTTGAAACAACAGTTTGATAATTAGCGGCTTTGTATTGTGTAATTTCGAGGCATACACTAAAATAGAAAGAAAGGTTACAACTGTGATAAACTTTGTGGTATTAAAGCAATTTAAAAGGTTTGTAAGCACATGAATATACTTTGGGGTCTATTCTGACACTTAACCTGTTTGATTTGTATTTTAAACAGTTAAACTCTTTGCTAATTTCTATTATTATCAAGTGAGAATCTTTACTAATTTCTGCTATTATCAAGTGTGATCTCAGGTGGATACATTAGATTTATTGATCTTCTTGACAATGGTCGGATAAAAGTGACTAGACTATATACAAAGAGCGAGATAATTCTTTTTCACCTTTAACTGTTGATCTTTCATGACTTCTGGTAAATAAAAATTTGAAACTAAATGTAACTTTAATACTAATAATTTTATTGTGTCAATTTATAAGATTACTTAACACTTGCGTCTGTTAGACATTAAAAAAAGAATCCCGCGGCAACGTGCGGGTTCATTTCCTAGTTCGTTTTATGTTAAAAGGCTTTTCTAGAATAATATTTCACTTCTGTTTTGTAGAGGAGTTGGTTGCCTATGTGTTCCACGCAGGTTCAAGTCCTGCCGCAGTTTTTTTGGGCTTTTTGTTAACTATTTGTCCCTGCGTGACACGTGTCCAGCGCCTTTTCCTTTCGTCGACGTGTTTCTTTGACCCTTATGTTTATGCTTTTACTTCTATGTTGAATTTTTTTTTAAAAATGGTATATATTAAAAAATAAATTTGGTTATTGGTGAAGTAAAAAAAAAGGATATTAGTATATCCGCAATTGGTATAAGCGGATTAGAAGAATTTTTAGAAAATTTTCTGACACTACTGACAAGGCAGAAAAGTTAGAAATTTTTTTAAAATTTATACGTAAACCGCTATTACAAATAGCGGATTAGCGGATGACACTAACCATGGTTAACATTTAACTTTAAAAAAATAACCTAAACCGCTATTCCTAATAGCGGATACCACTTAAATAAAAAATTTTATACGTAAACCGCTATTTCTAATAGCGGATTAAGCAAAAAAAAATTTTTTTTGTCCTAATCCGTTATTAGTAACCGCGGATTAGGCTTAAAAAAAATTGGGGAGCGGCGGTATCGAACCGGGTACCAGCCAGTTAAGCTGAGTGACTACCATTAATACTATCGTTCCATTTGTTAATATATAGTAATGGACAGATTTTAAAACCAAAATTTAACCCTCACTTTTTTTTACTTAGTAATTATTTAGTAAAATTTTTAAAACTAAAATTTTTTTACTTAGTAATTATTTAGTATATATCTAGTATATATTTATGTTACTTATTACTAAATTTAACCCTCACTTTAATGTTACTTGATAAAAATTTAAAATTAATAAAAATTCTAAAACTAAATTTTTTTTACTTAGTAATTATTTAGTATATATCTAGTATATATATGTTACTTATTAAATTTTAAAACTAAATTTAACCCTCACTTTAATGTTACTTAATAAAAATTTAAAATTAATAAAAAATTTTGAAACTAAAATTTAAGTATCACATGCATTATCACATGTCTCCATTATACAACACTATCACATGCAAGACTGCAAATGTCTACAAAGTGAAATGTCTGCAAATTATCAGTATCACATGCAAGTCTGCATTATCACATGTCTCCATTATCACTACTTCCAGACGGAAAAAACAGTATCACAATTATGCAACAGTATCCATTATGACATGTCTGCATTATCACATGTCTCCATCTACAACTCCATTATGACTGAGGAAACTTGGATTACATGTCTGCATTATCACATGTCTCCATCTGCAACACATATATATATATTAGTTTTTTCGTAAGAAGACAATTTTTTTACAAGACTGCAAATGTCTGCAAAGTGAAATGTCTGCAAATTATCAGTATCACATGCAAGTCTGCATTATCACATGTCTCCATTATCACTACTTCCAGACGGAAAAAACAGTTTCACAATTATGCAACAGTATCCATTATGACATGTCTGCATTATCACATGTCTCCATCTGCAACTCCATTATGACATGGGGAAACTTGGATTACATGTCTGCATTATCACATGTCTCCATCTGAACAACATATATATATTAGTTTTTTCGTAAGAAGACAATTTTTTTACAAACAAAGAAAAAACAATTTTATTAAATATTTCATAATCCGCTATTGGGAAACTTGGATTACATAAGGTAATATATTTAATAAAACAATATATTTGAATATATTGTTTTAATGCCTATGCGGATAACGGATCAGACAGACACCGGTGCCACAACCAACTGGCTTTGGATGTCTCGGTGGTTGTACGCGTCTTGTTGCTGGATCTTCGGGGTCATTATCATTTGGTGGACTGAAGCCTTCGGGTTGACTAAGCTGTAGGTCCAAGCTCATTTGAACTGGACTTAAATGTTGGTACCGCGGCTGTTGTACACTAAAACCAGTATAATCGTAATTCTGAAAGAGCCCCGGCTGGTCTGAGTACATCGCATGAATCATATTAGCAGAGGGAATGTTGTCAAACAGTGAGGATACGCAGTTGTTTTGTTCGTTGTTGTTAAAATTCGACTGGGTAGCTAATTGAATGTTTGATAATCCATCTCCAACATTTTCAAATGAAGTCTGATAACATGGTTGCCAATCTAGTGTTGGCCCTCTAACATATGATGTACCCTCCCCATAGTTAGGTGTTGCCCCTGTTAAATTGGAGGGGCCCGCCCCATAGTTGGGTGTAGCCCCTGTAAAATTTGGGGGATCGTCCCTATAGTTGGGTGGGGGCCCTCCAAAATGTTGGATACCCTCCCCCTCATCATCATCATTGGGTACGAAGTTTACCCGTGTTCTTTGTCGACCACGGCGCCCCCGACCACGCGGAGCACGTTGGGGGAGTGTGTTATCCAGTCCCAGATCCGGTTTATTAGTCTGTATATACGTAGGCTGATCAATTTGATTAACCGATCCAATCAGTTGAGAAGCCATGCCTTGGACCCCTCCAAAATTTTCGCAGTAATGATCAGGGCCCATGTTTCGCATCCTGATTGCTTCTTGACCAATGAAGCCTAATCCATCCACCTGCAAAACCAAAATAATTAACTATACGCATTACTTATTTATTAAATTTAATTCTACATTAGTAATTATACTTACCAAGAATCTTGCAGCTCCACCGTGATCATCAAATCCAGCATGGACAACACTCGGGACGTGCCTCGGGTCTTTTATATACAAAACAGTATGCCGATGAAGCCAATCATTGTGAGTATGGTGTGTCGTAGGCATGTTGGTGGGCACACCTTCCACAACATTTTCGTGTCTATGGTTCCAATTGTCGACATACGCTGCGTGATGAACAGACCAGTCTGTTTCTAACCTCCCTTTTCGTATTGTTTTACGGAGTTTATTAAGCAGTTGACGTGAAACGGGGAATGGGGCAGGGACTTCCTGAAGAAATCCAAACTGCCTCATCACCCTTTCCACCGGATGATATTCAACAATGTTCCAATAAAGTAAAAAACATTGTGACTTCCAACTGCTTATGCCTGTTTTGCACATTTCAGGGAGTCTTCGCATCACGTTCTGATAAGGCATCCAATCAAACTGTAAAAATAAAAATCTCTTAATATTTATTATTTAACATTGATTTATAATCATTATGTTAAAGAAAAAATACATCGGCCTCTCGGAGATTTTGTAATGTTGTACGGTGGGCCTTTATAACGTGCAAAGGAGTATCTGTGTTGCTAATGCCATGCTCCGCCCACCTTCACGAAGACAATAACGAGTATTAGAATAATAATATATATTAAGTATTACAATAGTATATATTTACCTTGCACCGTATGGTTTTTTCCAATCTATTTGTTGATTGACAATTCTGGGTGCTAACGGGCGTATCCGGGTCCATGCCCATATTTGTAGCAGTGATATTGGGCCGCCCACTGCCTTTGTATTTGGCCTGGTTGCCTTATAAGTTCTCTATACAGAGACACTAGGGCAGCATCACCCCAACTGATTTGCCCACTAACAGTAATGTCAGTCAAATGACTTAATAAATGTAATGATGCGTACCTATTATTCGTATCTGCTAATACATTGTTAGTAATCATTATTAGGCAAATACAACGTGCACGCTGCATACATTCTTGATCTGTTGATTCATCAGTTATTGGGTAATCTAACATAAACATTAACAAGGTACTGAGTTTTAGCATATGATTTTTAAAATCAGTTGGTTTTGGATCAAAACCTAAGTAAGTTATGCACATATGCCTGCGTTCTTCCTCGTTGTACGAACCCTCGGCTCCAACTAATGCCACGCCCTCGATGGGCAACCCCCATAGAACGTTAACATCCTCCAAGGTTACAGTGGCCTCACCAAAAGGCAGGTGAAACGTGTTCGTTTCGGGCCGCCACCTTTCAACCAGTGCTTCTATCAACGCCCTATCAATTCTCCTATAGGCACATCGTACAACACCGCCAAAACCAAATAAACGGATGTACTTTAAAACTTTACCCGTTATAGTAATGTGTTCATCATAAATCAACTCCCAAAATGAACCGTCTCCACGCTTAAAATCAAGTGTACAGTTGTCCCCCTCTTGTGGATTCAGGAACAACTTTTTGGCCCGGTGTTCGGCTCCCAGGTACAACAGACTTTCATCCCTTGGACCCGGGTTGAGATGCATGTTCATATTCATTTTGAGATGAGTTTGAAGTTGGTGTTTGAAGTGGTTTGAGATGATGTTGGAGAAAGTCGTTTGAGATGATGTTTGAGATGCATGTTCATATTTATAATACAAATAAATATACTTTTACTTTAACAAAAATAAATTATAATAAAAATAAATATACTTTTGCTTAAATTATAATAAAAATAAATATACTTTTACTTTAGTATAAATAAATTATAATAAAAATAAATATACTTTTGCTTAAATTATAATAAAAATAAATATAGTTTTACTTTAAAGAACCCTTCAAAGAACCCTTCAAACAACGAACCCTTCAAAATCTATAAATACCCTTCAAAGAACCCTTCAAACAACGAATTCTCATTATCAACTACAAAAAATGGCAAATAATGAAGACGGTTTTTACTGTTCTCAACCTCCACCTAAGACTGCAAGAGTTACAGATTTGGTATGGAGACGTTTAAAGAGGTAATCCGTGTCAAAAACTCCGGCATCGTCTTCAGAGAATCCCCATCAAAATGAAGGTCAAAATAAAGCACAAAATGAAACACCCAAAAAATCTTTGCTGTTTCTATCGACGAGTCCATAAACTGGTCCAAAGATGTCGTAGATTTTTATACTAATGGAGATGCACCATTTTGCTATACTAGTTTCATTAGCAAAAAACTAGACAGAGATTTTTGGGGTTCCCTATTAGGTTGTCATTTAAATCGTTCACTTACGGACATGGTAAGATGTATTACCTTTATATCCATGGTACCATATAGTAAATGAATAATGTATTACCTTTTAAATTCTTACCGTGCAGCACCTTGAAGCATTGACTGTAAGAGTGATGTGTATTAGACAGTCAAAGCTCTTAAAAAACCCAAGTGCAAATGTAAGTTGGACAGTCTTACCACCTTGTTTTTATGATGAAATGAGAAATGAAAACCCTCAAACCGCCATTGATATGGCGGGAAGAAAATACCATATCCCCCCATTTGGGAGGTTGACACTGTTTACCTTCCTTTATGGATCGGGAAAACTGACTGGCTACTAATCAGCATTGATATGCAGAGCATGGTATTAACTCAATACTGGACTGATTACTGATGGAGAAATGAGAAAAAAGGTATAACATCATACTATATGGAGGTGGTTCCCCTGTACTTTGGATGGTTTCTTGACCGTATTCAATACTGGTCTAGGTCAAAACACCGCACTAAGTGTGATATTACAGTTGGTTTAGTTGAGTTGAACTTGCCACGGTGCAATGGTAACATTGCCAATTCAGGGGTTCTTGTTTGCATGATGTTGGAGAAACTGGTTACAAACAAACCATTGCCGATAGAAGATGATGTCGAGGTAGCTTGTGTGAATTACCGACGCTACATGGCCGACCAGCTGTATTACTGGCGTTGTTTTCCGGGCTGCTAATTTACAGGGTTTTATTTCAAGTCTATCTGTAATTTTATTTTAGGTCTATCTGTAATTTTATTTCAGTTTATCTGTAATTTTATTTCAAGTGTATCTGTAATTTTATTTCAAGTCCCACTATAATTTTATCACCGGCAAAAGATTGAATTATCACTGCCAAAAGATTGAATTATTACCCTCTGAATTATCACTGGCAAAAGCTTGAATTATCACTGCCAAAAGATTGAATTATTACCCTCTGAATTATCACTGGCAAAAGTTTGAATTATCACTGCCAAAAGATTGAATTATTACCCTCTGAATTATCACTGGCAAAAGCTTGAATTATCACTGGCAAAAGCTTGAATTATCACTACCAAAAGATTGAATTATTACCATCTGACAGAGATATTACACTCCATCCCCATTACTTTCACAATGCTTGAATTATCACTGCCAACTCTATCTATAAATTCATGCTAATGTTTTCATCTTTCTCATTCTGACAGAGTTATTCCCTGCTTCTTCATTCCACCATTCACTTTCATAATGTTTCCATCTTTCTCATTCACTCCCTTTGTGGTACAATTATTTTATGGGGGTGAAGTGTCATACACGCAAGGGGTGGTAATGGGTGCTCCGGGAACTCATACCACTACGTTTTTAGTTACTAGTCCACTCGGTTATTCTAAGTTGGTGGACAACATATGTAGATGTGTTCAACTTGACCGTCAGTCTTGTTGTCTACAGTTAACACTCTACTATGAATATAATGGAGGTTCATTTACCTCACATATTAACCAAGAAAATGATATGTATATAATATACCAACTAGCTTCCATTGTTCCGGGTTACACCTGTAGAATTCATGTGAAGTGGACGATGCTAGTTCCCAACCAGCATCAACATGAATTTGGTACCAGTTCCTCAACCGCTGTAGAAAACGACGAAGGTTATTCTACTTCCTTTTATTTATTTATATCCTTAATGTTATGTCGTAAATGCTAATACATTTTTTATAAGACTCTCCTGCTGAAGAAATTGAAGACACGGAAGAGAGTGAACCATCTGTTTCAGAATATGATACACAACAGGACCAGCCAATCCAGGAGGACCAGCCAATCCAGGAGGACCAGCCAATCCCTCCTTTGCCTCAACATCAAAGTAAAGGGGCTTACCCATTTCCCTGAACTTAATGTTGATGGGAGGGAAATAGATGAAGACTATATTCCTATGGATAATTTCGGGGAAGATGAAATGGAGTTTTGGGAAGAGAAAGATCCCGAAATACGTTTAAATATGTATTTCACTTTGAAAGACCAAGTTGATTTCGCAGTCAGAATGTGGAATATCAACCATAAAAGAGAGATCTTCATGGCATATACCCGACCAAAGGTCTTGACGGCCAATGTAAAAGTATCAAAGAAACAGACAACAACCAGCACGAAGACTCTCAACCATGTCTTTGGACATGCACCGCCAGAAAATTAAAAAATTCTCATTGTTTCAAAATGACTGTATGGACACCGGCTCACTCATGTTTCACCACTGTTTCTCGCAACAACAACCGGTCCTTAAGATCAAAAGTTGTAGCATCCCACATCCAAGAACAAGTTCTTGCAAATGCAGCGTTGCCTGTGAAACAAATTCAGTCTCTCATCAAAGAGAAACTGAACATTGATATCACTTATGGCAAGGCTTGGGCTGCCAGGAAAAAGGCCATCGAAAACATATACGGTACCTGGGATCAAAACTTCCATTATTTACCTCACTACATAATGGCACTACAACAAGCTAACCCCGGTACCGTTGTCCAGTGGTTACATCATCCCCATAGTCCAAGTGACTGCTCAGTATTCAAGTTTGTGTTTTGGGCTTTCCGTCCAAGTATTGAAGCCTTTCATTTTTGCATTCCTGTAATCTCTATAGATGCCACCCATCTACGGGGCACCTACAAGGGAAAACTATTGATGGCAGTTTCAAAAAATGCCAACAACATGATCTTGCCGATTGCGTATGCATTGGTGGATGAAGAAACAAACGAGAGCTGGATGTGGTTTCTTCAAAAATTTGCTGAGAACGTTGCAGACCCCACCAGTCGAACTTTGTGTGTAATTTCTGACAGGCATGCCGGTATAAAACACGCTATGGATAATTTAGAATCCTGGAAGGAACCCCACGCCCACCATCGATTTTGTCTAAGGCATATCAGAAGCAATTTCATGATGAAGTTCAAGAGCGTCAGCTTGAAAAGGATGTGTTGGGACATTGGAAGCACAACACAAGAAAGAAAGTTCGAACGGCTGATGCTTGAGCTTAAGGCGACAAATAAACAAGCGTGGCAGTACCTATCCGCAATTGATAAAACAAAATGGACAGTCTTGTATGACCGTGGGAATCACCGATGGGGTATCCTCACCACGAACATATCGGAAAGCATGAACAATGTGTTACGTGGTGCCAGGATGCTCCCAATTAAGGCGTTAATTGAATATACCTTTAAGAGAGAAGTTGAACAATACGCCTATCACTACACAACCGCGTATAATTGTTCGACTGACTTTCCTCCCCGCTTGTGGACAGAATTCTATAAGCGTGAATTAAGGGCTTCCCAACACAAGGTATACTCTTACTCAAAACCTGATCAAAGGTTCATGGTGGAGACACCCCTACAAGCATCGGACGAATCTGGCAATAGTCCGTATATGGTAGAATTCAAGAAAAAAACCTGCACTTGTGGTAAGTGGCAGATCTACCGGTTCCCCTGTAGTCATGCAATTGCAGTTTGTGGCTATCTACGTGAAAGTCCACAACAAACTGCGGATCCAAGGTTTCTTACGGGAGTGTACCGTGCACAATACAACGAGTATTTTCCGATGCCTCATAAAGAAGACTGGATGCACGCGGGTTGGGAAATTCGTGGGGACGCATCTAAGATAACTATAGTAAGGGGAAGGTGGCGTGCGAGAAGGATGCATAACGAGATGGACGCCAGCTACGCTGAGGAAAGGACGGGTCGTAAGTGTTCCGGTTGTAAAAGAACGGGTCACAGGGTCAACAAATGTCCATACCGACAAAATAATTAATTGTATTTTATTATCATGTGCCTGAGTATATGTTTGTTGTAATTCTAATGTTTTATTAATTTATAATGCCAATCACGTGTTTCTTTTTTTAGTACACTTAGTGATATTTACATATTAATTATTGTTTTAAATTTTAATAAGTAACATAAATATATACTAAATATATACTAAATAATTACTAAGGTAATATTAAAATTTTTATTAATTTTAAATTTTAGTAAGTAAAAAATTAAAAAAAAATTATTAATTTTAAATTTTACTAAGTAAAAAATTTTATAGTAGGATTAAAAAAAGTAAACATTATAAATTTTAAATTAAAAAAATGTAAACATTAAAGTGAGAGTTAAATTTAGTTTTAATTTTTTTTAATTTTAAATTTTACTAAGTAAAAATTTTTATAGTAGCACAAAGTGACATTATAAAAATTTCATATTTAATTCTATCCATTACTATATATTAACAAATGGAACGATAGTATTAATGGGTTAGTCACTCAGCTTAACTGGCTGGGTGCACACATGATTATAGAAACGACCCGGGTTCGATACCGCCGCCCCCGATTTTTTTTAAGCCTAATTCGCGGTTACTAATAGCGGATTAGGACAAAAAATTTTTTTTTGCTTAATCCGCTATTAGAAATAGCGGTTTACGTATAATTTTTTTAAGTGGTATCCGCTATTAGGAATAGCGGTTTAGGTTATTTTTTTTTAAAGTTAAATGTTAACCATGGTTAGTGTCATCCGCTAATCCGCTATTTGTAATAGCGGTTTACGTATAAATTTTAAAAAAATTTCTAAACTTTTCTGCCTTGTCAGTAGTGTCAGAAAATTTTCTAAAAATTCCTCCTAATCCGCTTATACCAATCGCGGATATACCAATATCTTTTTTTTTTTTTACTTCATCAATAATCAAATTTATTTTTTAATATATACCATTTTTAAAAAAATTCCTTCTATGTTGGTATTTATGCTCAGTTTCTGCTCCGTTCCCTCTTCTTTCGTCGCCGTTGTTCCGTTTTTGCAGGTTTGTTTAGGATTTGGCGCATCTCGGTGCGTCTGTTTGTTGTTTGATCCTTCGTATGGTGCTGAAATTGTGTGTGTGTCGCATGATACCTCGATTTTCTTGTCTGCTTTATCTTTATATAATGCATGGCTGGTAATTTCATCTTGCTCTTGCTTGTAGAGGTTGTTGTTCTAGGTTATTGTTTGAAATTGGTGATTGAGTCTCTGAACATGAATTGTTTGTTTGTTTGTGTTTTTATTGTGTGCTCAAACTGATCAAACGGAATATGCAATGGAGATGAAAATGAATGTAAAAAGATAGGCTTACTTAACTTTTCTCTTAGGATTTTGATTGAAGTCACGACTGAAGTAAATCCGTTGGAGTAGCGGCACTACTGTTGCATCTTATTTCTTTGATTTTCGTCTACATTTGTTAATTTTCCGTTTGTCTTTAATGGGCTTTGTGTTTGTGAAGTTTCAGTTCTGTTTATGTGTCGTCCTAGGTCATGCACACCAACTGTTTGATTGTTTGCTTCTGAGAAGAAATACATTATCTGATATGGTTTCATGTTTCAGATGTTCATTTTCACTACATTTACCGACATATTGTTCTCGTACATATTGTTTTCATTTTTTTTTGTTTTCGCAATAAATTGTAGGTTGCAGTAGATCGGTATGGGTGTTGTATGATATGCTTTAATACACCCAAATTTTTCAAAGTTTTAGCTTTAGTCATTCTATAAAAATTGATGCTTGGGTTAAAAATTCATTAGCACAAATCATATTATTTGGCTTTGTAATTCTGATTTTCTTTGATGTTTTCATTGTTATTCTTTGAACATAACGGTAGGAATCTTTATTGAAAGGGTGTTAACCCAATTACATGTAAAACTACTTATTTATAGTAGTTAGTAGCTCTAACTAACTAATTCACATTTTCACTTTCAGTCCTTATACTATGAACTAATACAAACTAAACACAAAATACAAAATACAAAACTTTAAACTCTAAACAATACAATGAATTAACCAACATTCACCCCCTTAATTCTTGTATTGTTCCAACTCCTAACTTTAATTTCATTTCGGCAAACTTGATCCTTGACAAAGCTTTTGTCAACACATCTGCCTTTTGTTCCTCTCCACTGACATGCTTTACCACCACTAGGTTCTTTTCTACACATCCCCTAATATAGTGGTACCTCACATCTATGTGCTTAGATCTGCCATGGAACACAGGATTCTTCGTCAACTGAATAGCTGCTTTGTTATCTACACACAACAGAATAGGACCCATTTCTTGATTTGTGAAATACTCTAGCAAACCTTTAAGCCACACAGCCTGTTGAGCTGTGGCTGTAGCTGCCATGAACTCTGCTTCACAGGAAGACAGAGCCACTGTGGCCTGCTTTTGGCTCACCCAACTCACAGGACCACCACCATAATAGAATACCATCCCTGTAGTACTCCTTCCATCAGATTTAGTAGGAGCATGTGAGCTATCACTGTATCCAATCAGCTCCCCTACACCCCCATACTTATACCATATACCATCTTCCATAGTACCTTTCAAATATCTAAGAATAGCCTTGACAGCTTGCCAATGAGATGCCTTAGGATCTGCCATAAATCTACTAGCAATCCCTACTGAATAACATAAATCAGGTCTGGTCTGTGTAATATATCTCAAGCACCCTATAATCCTCCTATATTGGGTTACATTCACAGACTCACCTTCTTCATCTTTGCTCAACTTTAGACCTGGATCCATAGGGATTTTTGTGGAATTACACTCCCACATCTGCTGATCTTCAAGAATCCTCTTAGCATACCCAGTTTGGGTTAGAAAAATCCCTTCATTTGTCTGCTTAACCTCTATTCCCAGATAGTAGTTGAGTAAACCCAAATCAGTCATCTCAAAACAAGACTTCATCATAGACTTGAATTCTTTGATCACATCATCATTAGATCCGGTAGCTATGATATCATCCACATAAACACCAATGATTAGAGTACCCATTTCTCTGTTTCTCTTATACACAACATGTTCTCTAGGGCACCTAACAAACCCAAATTTAATCAAGGTATCATGCAATTTTTCATTCCAAGCCCTGGGTGCCTGCTTTAACCCATACAGGGCTTTCAAGAGCTTGTACACCTTCCTTTCACTCCCATGTTTTATGAAACCTTCAGGTTGCATAACATATACTTCTTCTTTCAATTCCCCATTGAGGAATGCTGTCTTTACATCAAGATGATGTACCTTCCACTTGTTCACTGCTGACATAGCTAGTATCAACCTAACAGTTTCCAATCTGGCCACAGGGGCAAAAACCTCTTCATAATCGATTCCATACTGCTGTACATACCCCTTGACTACAAGCCTAGCCTTGTGTCTAGTCACATTACCTTCTGCATCCTTCTTAAGCTTGAATAGCCACTTCAAGCCTATAGGTTTCACACCTTTAGGACAGTCAACCAGCCTCCATGTGCCATTCTTTTCTATGCTTTCAATTTCACTCCTCATAGCTTTCATCCACTCTGGACTTTCTTTGGCTTGTTCAAATTTGACAGGCTCTTCCACATGCAACAATAACTCTGATTCATCATAATTGGGAGGTACAAAGGGTATTTTCTCCAATATATCAGTCCTGCTGAACACATTATCCAGGGACACAAACCCTTTAGGAGGGGTATCATCATATGTTGATCTAATATCATGATCACCATTTGATGTTTGTTCCCCTTCCTCACCCCCTGAACTTTGCTCTTCACCATGAGACTGACCTGCATCATCCCAATCACCTGCTGAAGAGGAGGGTTGCATAGAGCCATGACTTGCTTCACTGGTAGAACCACTCTCCTGGTCTGGAACACACACTGTCCCACCAAAGCTCGCATAGTTTTGGTTGGAATGATTCACAGCAGTTGTGTCCCAGTTCCAAGATTCACCCTCTTCAAAATGTACATCCCTGCTGACCATTACTCTCCCAGTCACAGGATTGTACATCCTGTAGGCTTTTGTGCCAGGTTCCAACCCCAAATGCACCATTTGTGTACTTCTATCATCAAGCTTCTTTAATTGATTGCTGACCTTTACATGTGTCTTACACCCAAACACCCTCAAGTGTTTCACAGTTGGTTTCTTATCAAACAGTCTTTCATAGGGGGTCATATTGACTAAGGCCTTGGTGGGACTTCTATTTAGCAAGTAGACTGAGTGTCTCACTGCTTCTGCCCACAACCACAAGGGCATACTCATTGCTTTAAGAATTGATCTCACCATCCCCATTATAGTTTGGTTTCTCCTCTCCACAACTCCATTCTGTTATGGAGAGTAAGGTGCAGTAAGATACCTTTTGATGCCATCCAAGCTGCACAACTGCTCAAACTTGTGGGATGTGAACTCCCCTCCCCTATCTGTTCTTAGAGCTTTAATCTTGAAGTTTGTCTCCACTTCAGTTCAGAGATGAATGCCTGAAAAGCTTTAGGGGCCTCATCTTTTGATTTCAAGAAATACACCCACATATACCTGCAGTAGTCATCAACCAACAGCATGAAGTATCTGTTGCCAGCCGGTGTAGGTGGTTCTAATGGTCCACACACAGGTCTGCATGCACAAGCTCCAAGGGTTGTTTAGCTCTATAGACACTTGTAGTAGGATAAGATTGGCTTCTTTGCTTCCCTACCAAGCAGCACACAGCTGTGACTTGTGGTTTATCCTAGGTAAACCCCTTGCCATGCTGTGTTTAGACATGCTGTTGATTGAGTCAAAGTTCAAGTGACCCAATCTAGCATGCCATTTCCAGGCCACATCTTGGATCTCTCCTAACAAACATTTGGGGAGGGTTACTTCCAAACTGACCCTGTAAAGCCTGTTCTGTCCCTTCTTGACCCTTAGAAGGGTCCTTCCACTCTTCTCAAACACCCACAAAAATCCATTTTTCATCAAGATTCTGCAGCCTACCTCATCTAATTGGCCGAGGCTCAATATGTTGCTCATGAGAACAGGGATGTAGTACACATTTGTAACTATTCTGTGCTCCCCATTCTTACACTGGAAACATATTGATCCTCTGCCTTCTATGGCTACAACCGAGCCATCTCCAAACTTCACCCTTCCAGTAACAGTCTCATCCAAGTCAGTGAAATGAGATTTAACTCCTGTCATATGGTTACTAGCACCATTGTCCAGGTACCATATGCAGGAATCTACTTCAGCAGACATTGTCTTTGGGTAGACACTGGTTTCTTCAAGCAAACCCAGGTCTTGTATGACCTTCACCATCAACAGGGAGGGTTCTTGATCTTCATGGGTCTGGGTCAAATGGGCTTCATCACCCCTTGTCTTAGGGGCCCTGCACTCACTTGAGAAGTGCCCCAGGCGATCACAATTGAAACATCTCATGTTTCTTTTGTCTTTCTTGGGAGGAGCCCCCTATCACCACCCTCAGAGTTGGGTCTAGTGATCTTGCCTTTTCCAGTTCTCCCTCGACCCCTACCTTTTCCTCTTGAATCCCCAGAACTTAGCTGCTTGTGGCTGTCATTCTTGGATTCACTCGACTCTTTCTTGCCATTCAGCCTTTGTTAGAAGTAATTGACCCGAGGTGTTCTTGATTTGGTGGGTTGGCTTGAGCCTTTCTTCATAGGCTTTCAGCCTTCCCACCAGTTCCTCGAAGGTCATAGACTCAAGGTCTGAAAACTGCTCTATGGCAGCCATAATTGGGAGAAACCTCTCAGGAGCAGCCTTCAAGGTTCTCCTCACCTGCTTAGAGGCTTCAATTTGGGTTCCAAGAGCCCTGTATTTCGACACCAGTTCTCCCATTCTAGCAGCGAAGTCATCAATTGACTCGGACTCTGCCATTGTCATCATCTCGAACTCATGATCTAGAGTTTGGATTCTTGCCTGCTTCACTCGATCTTCACCAACATACCTCTGCTTCAGGGCTTCCCAGATGTCTTTCGCACTCTTAAATGCAGCAACCTGCATTAACACATCCTCAGGCAATGCCTGAAAGATGAATGCTCTGGCCTTCTTGCCGAGCTTCGCATCGACCTCGGCGGTCATGGGGGGTTCAATTGCATCCCAGAGACCCTGGGCATCCATGAAGGCTTCCATTTTGATTGCCCAGGAGGTATACGTGGTCGGTGTAAGGATCGGAATCTTGAACGAAATCGAGTCGTTCAAGTCTCTCAGGGCTACTTGTCGGTTGTTGTCCGCCATGGGATCGGGTCACTCTTCTTCAATTGGGGCAAGATTCGGTCAATTGATCGCAAGATTGGGTCAATTGATCGCAAGATACGGTCAATTGATCGCGTGTGGCCTCAATTGCAATCCGTCGTGGTTGCAATTGCTGATCTGACTCGTCGGCGTCTTCAATTTCAGGCCGCAGTGGGTTCGGAAGATCAAGGAGGTGATCGGAAGGATTTCTTACAGAGTTCCCTTGATTGGATCGAGAGTCTTTTCCGCTCTGATACCAATTGTTATTCTTTGAACATAACGGTAGGAATCTTTATTGAAAGGGTGTTAACCCAATTACATGTAAAACTACTTATTTATAGTAGTTAGTAGCTCTAACTAACTAATTCACATTTTCACTTTCAGTCCTTATACTATGAACTAATACAAACTAAACACAAAATACAAAATACAAACTTTAAACTCTAAACAATACAATGAATTAACCAACATTCATTTGGGTTCAAAGTCTTTAAAATATTACAAACCTTATGGAATTGTACTCAAGTTTAGTATGTCGTCTTTGAAGATCTCTTTTGGATTATCATTCATCAATTTATGTAAATTGGATTGTATTCTTCTCAAGTGTTTCTTGTGGTTCTTATATGGTTTGCATATGCTTCTGTTCCCCAATGATAAAGTTCAGTCGTATGCAGATAATCTAGGAAGATTGTTTTCTCCGATCGATGATGTTCTCTCTCAAACGGGTCAAATAAAATAAAAAAATAGCTAAGAGGGAGACTCGATAAATATTAAGATATATAAGTAAACCGTGGATATAAGGCCTATAATTTTCAGGAAATAATATTTCATGAGATTATCATTGTGAGAACCAATCCCAAATCCAGTCAAAGAAGCTTTTATGAGTTTAACTGCCACTTATGTTACTCTTGGCTGATACTTTGATGTGCTTTGTGTAGGCTGTTGCTGTAAAAACATTATAAAGCAATCCCAACTTGATATTATTGAGCTGGAACATACTCTTGAGAAACTAAGGTATAATCATTTTCTATTATATGATTTTGGATGGATCTTTAGAGATGGGTCATCATAGGTTGGTGGTCTTCATGATTTAAAGATATTAGCTAACCATGAACTATAGTATCTTTTGGATATTATTTGTACCTTAAAGGCATAGACAAGGATACTTAAGGATAATGTTAAAGTTCACGGGAAGGAGCTTATGTAGAGAAGACAATAGGTGATTCTTTTTTGGATAACAATTGTTGAACATGAAAACTAATTTTTGGCTAATTTGTAGTAGTTACATGCAATTCGAAGGAAAAATAGCTTTCTGCTTTTTGAACACATTGTTTAGTTCATGGTGAATACGAGTGTATTATAAGAATTTCCATTATTCTATTCAAGGATTTGCAAATATTTAAGTAGGATACTTCACATTCGTGAACAGTGTTTTCCGGCGTGAACAGTGTTTTCTGCGCGTGAACAGTGTTTTCCGGCGTGAACAGTGTTCCCGCGTGAACAGTGTTTTCCGCGTGAACAGCGTTTTCCGGCGTGAATAGTGTTTTCCGCGTGAACAGTGTTTCCGCGCGTGAACAATGTTTTCCGGCCGTGAACAGTACGGGCAGAATTTTTTTTCTGTTTTTTCAGCTGTTGTTCGGTTCTGTTTGCTACTGTTGTTTTGAGGGCTGTTTTTGAGTGATTTTTTGCGATTAGAGTTCCGGCTGGGATCTCTTGGAGTTGCTGGTTTCGCTCAGGTTTTGCAGGTGAAGCATCGGGTTGGGTGTTTCGGGTTCTAGGGTTTTGGTTGGAAGTACCGGATCTGGTGTGTCTATCCTTTGTTGACTGGTTATCAACTGTTCAGCGTGCCTGTTTCGTTGTTTTGTCTCCGGTTTGCTACTATGGCTGAAGACGGGAAGACTGATCGAAAAGTTCAATGGCACTGATTTTGGTTGGTGGAAAATGCAAATAGAGGCATTACTGTGTCAAAAGAATTTGGATATGGTACTGGAAGAAAAACCTGCAAAAATAGAACAAGCTGATTGGGAATCAAAGGACAAGAAGGCTCGTGCGGTTATTACATTGGCTTTGACGAAGAATGTTGCTTTTAATGTCATTAAGGAAACCATGGCTCGTGGTATGATGACTGCTTTGTCAAATATGTATGAAAAACCGTCTGCAGCGAATAAGGTGTTCTTAATTCGGGAGCTGGTGAACACAAGGATGAAAGAAGGAAGCTCAGTGATTGCTCACATTAACAATCTAAATTCAATCTTAACAAGACTTGTATTCGTTGGAATTAAGTTTGATGATGAAGTTCAGGCTCTACTGCTGTTGTCGTCTCTGCCTGATAGTTGGTCTGGAACTGTGACTGCAATTTCAAGTTCTGTGGAGACTAAGGGTTTCACTCTTAATGGTATTCGAGATCTAGTTATGGGTGAAGAAGTCAGACGAAGGAACTCGGGTGAGTCATCTAATAGTGAACTACTAAATGTTGGCAGGGTCGGGGTAATAACAGGAACAGTGGGAGTCGGGGAAGAAATTCATCTAAACCTAGGAAGAATGTGAAGTGTTGGAGCTGCAATGAGGTGGGACATGTTAAGAGTCAATGTCCGAATAAGAAAGAATTGAACACTGCTGCTGGGGATGTTTCTGATGATGATGCATTGATACACAGTGTGGAAAACAGTGTGGACTCTTGGGTCATGGATTCAGGGGCTTCGTTTCACGCCATGGACAACGGGGAAACGATGGTGAATCTGAAATATGGTGATTTTGGAAAGGTACGATTAGCCAATGACGAGATACTTGAGGTAACGGGAATGGGTGATCAAAGTTTAAAAGAACGGAATCGAGCCTCGAGGCGTTTTCCCTTCGCCTCACGAGGCGTAAGCCTCGAGGCGAAACGAGGCGTACACCCGAGGCGGAATAATAAATTAAATATAAAAATTATATATCTTTAAAAAATAAGCATGGTTTATCTAATCACATACTAGTCTTTATAAACATCAACATATTGATTAGTTAACTTACAAACAATTTAGGAAATGTTAAAAATATATATAGTTCAACAAAAACTTAAAACCTAATATAAAATACAAATTCAAAATTAACTTTTTCTCTGCACATAGTCCAATCTCATCCCATCCCATCACTTTTTACATAACAAACTATTTACTTTTCTTTTAAAAGTCAAATATATTTACCAACACACATTCACATACCATCACTCACCTAACCTTCTTTTCTTTTCCTAACCTTCTTTTCTCTTCCAAACCTTATCTCTTCTCCACTACACAAATCTAAAGATTTCTATCATTTCCTAATATATAAGACACAAACGACTTTTACAAAGAAAGAAGAACCAATAAAGAAAGCAGAAAGCTAAAGTTTCTACTCGTGACCCACGTGAGGGCAGTTTAGGCCGGAAGTTGCAGAAGAGTGGCCGGAAGTTGCAGAAGAGTGGCCGGAAGTTGCAGAAGAGTGGCCAGAATTTGGCCGGTATCTACACCGGACCTTCGCCTGAGTTTCTACTCAACAAGTCCGCCTCATCCAGCCGCACCGCCTCACCGTTTTTCGAACCGCCTCACCGGAAGAGGCGTACGTCTCATCTGAACCCTATGAAGCGCCGCCTCAAGTACGGTTTCTAACCGCCTCGCCTCGAGGCGCGCCTCGAGGCGTACGCCTTGAACGTTTTTTTAAACGATGTGGGTGATATTGATCTGGTTACTTCATTGGGTACTACATGGAACTTAAAGAATGTCAGGGTGATTCCGGGGCTGAAGAAGAAACTGATTTCAGTTGGTCAGCTGGATGAACAAGGACTGGAAGTGAGGTTTGGTAGTGGTAAATGGAGGGTGATCAATGGTAATTTGGTTATTGCTCGTGGTATGAAGCGTGGGTCATTGTATATGGTTGAGGTACCTGCTGAGGGATGTATGATCGTCCCGGTTAAGCATGACAAAATCCGGTTCACTAAATCTGGTGCTAAGAGAGTTCATTTTGCAAACATGAAGTCTGGAGCAGGGATGTTAGGTGAACGAGTTCAGAAGTCTAAACCATTCAGGGGATTCGGTGACGGTGGGAGCACGGGACGTGTTCCGGTACAGTTACAAAGAACCGTTGGGTTTTAAGACTGCGACTGAAAAATTCTCTCCTGGTTATTGTTTGCTGAATTTGGAGAGTGATGGTGATCCTCGGTGTGTCTTTGAATCCGTGGAATGTCCAAACTGGTTAAGATGGAGGATGAGTCGTTGGCAGCACTAGCCAAGACTGAGTTGGAGCTCGGGGGAGCTTCAACTGACCCTTCTGGTACTTGATGATGAGGGGTCGCTGCAACTAGGAGATGTGATAAAGTCTTAGCTTGTTCTCAGGGAACTGGAGGCTTGGAAGACTTGTTTAAAGATTACTGAAGTTACTGGACGACTGGGTTGCTTTGTACTTGAATGGCGGGCTAGAATTTATCGCAAAGCCTTCAAGTGGGAGATTGTTGGGTTTGTGAAGGCTTTGGGCTTGGGCCCATGTTTAGTTTTCTTGTTAATTAAATAGTTAACCCTAATTAGTCTCTATATATACCCATGTCCTGTATTGTAATCTTTTGTACTGAGCAAATAAAGAAAACCCTAGTTGCAGCCCGTGGACGTAGGTCACACCGACCGAACCACGTTAAATCCTTGTGTCGTTTATTTTCTGTTTTCTGCGTGATAATCGTTTGTGCGTGTTCGTGTGTTGGTTCCGATGCGCCGCTTGATTCCTAACAATTAATTCAAGTATGCCTTTTGTAAAACAACAATGGTATATTATTAGTACATGTTATGTTCTTACGTCATACATATTTTGACATTTTGAATTTTGATGTCAAATGGATTTGTTTTGAATTTGCTAGGATATTTTGTTGGTTGTTATTAGGTGTTATTAGGTGTTATTAGGTGTTTAGTCATGTTAGCTTTGTGCATCTATTAAGGTATTGCTTCTGGTATGCAACGTTTGTTGCGCTCTGTTATACATCAAATTTGTGTGTTTATGGTGCATTTGTCTATTCTGTTACGGCAGCTTTATTGTTCATGTTATTATTGTGTCTACTATGTTATTGTGTTTATGTTATCTGTTCTGTTACAACAGCTTTATAATTGTGTTTATGGTGTTTAGTCAGCTTCTTTTGTTATTCTTATGCTATGTTCTTGGGTAATGTTTCAGGTTTTTTCTTGGCTGTTTCATGCTAATCTTGGTGCGATTGTCATAGGTATGATTTGGGGCTATTAATTTAATGGCAGGTTATCGTGGTTTATATTCTTTTTTTAATGTCGTATTTTGGTGTTGGTTTATTTTTTGCAAATAATTTTGCTTTCTCAGGTGTGGGAACTTGAGAAAAATAAAACAATTAGTAATCCTTGTTGGCTTAATATGCACTATATAATTGATTATATTAAGGTTGCTGCTTTAGATAAACATCTGATTTTAAAAGTGTTGTCTTAAGTTTTTGGTTGGATTTGATTATTGGGTTTGGATTGTGGTGTGAATGGACAGGGTTTCAAGTACACATTGCTCTTCTTCACGTTTTTGTTGTATGTCGGTACGGTTTCTTGCTTTTATGGTTGTTTCATGTTTTGTTTTCTGCCAGTAATGTTATTTTCTAGGACTTTATGTGGTGGATCTATTCAGCTTGTTTGTGATGTTTTAGGGTGCGTAGGTTTGCGGATGTATTGTTTCATGCGTGATGTGCAGGTTTAGTGGTTGGCCTGGCTGGACATGGGTTTGGGTGTGTTTTTTTTGTTTTATTATGTCTGATTGTTGTGTCTGTTACTCTTCTACTAGCCGTGACCAAAACGTAGGCGTCGGGGTGATATTATTTTGGGTGATTCATCATCCTCTTATTCAACTTTTGAGGCGTCTTGCCAGACAGAACGCCAGTCTTCGCATCGCCCTGCTATGCTTCGATCGTATGAGAGGGAAAGAGTATTTTCCGCCGGTTCTATTTCTGGGCAGCATGAGGTAACAACTAATGAGCAGTCGAATGTTCAGTTCCATGCTTTGTTTTCACCTGATTATGTGGATCTGGGGATGTGTAACGAGGTCTGTGAATTTTGTGGCACTTTTTTGGTTAACGGAACGCCTGACGTCTTTCCCTGCCACCTGAAGACCTCGGTATCACAAATGTTGTAAGGCTAGAAAGGTTGTGTTAGATTTTCCAGTTCAACCTCCGGATTTATTGAGGTCGTTATTTCGCGATCCTGCGTTTATGGCTAATATTCGTGTGTATAACGCGATGTTTTCGATGGCCTCTTTTGGTGTTGTTGTTGATAATTCGGTAAATGAAGGGGTGGGCCATATGTATTCAGAGTTGCGGGTCAGATATGTCATTGGTTAGGTTCATGTGCCCAACGCCTGGTGATCGACCACTGTTTTTACAGATGTATATATACGACTGCGAGAATGAGGTTGCAAACAGACTTCGTCTTTTCCAAGGAGATAATTCATCACAATTATCAGCTGATATTGTTTCTGCATTAGCTGCTATGCTTGATGAGGCTAACGAGTATGTTCGTCCTTTCCGTTTTGCGAGGGATCTATGTCAGCAGCAAAACATGCAAGACTTTGCTATCAAGCTTTACAGTAGAGTCAAGGACAGAAGGTATGATAATCCCTCGTCAAATACTGTAGGTGCAATTATCAATGACAGCAATGTCTCATCAGAGGATTTTGACGTTATTGTCCACAACAAGGAGAATGTCCCACACAGGGTCAGCAAACTTCATCCTTCATATATGCCGTTACAATACACACTTTTATTTCCCCATGCTGAGCGAGGATGGTCACTTGAATTGCGCTTAGTACCAGATCAATCATCGAATGATCGTAATCTCTCTCCGTCGATGTACTATTGTTATCAGATTCATAATCGACAAGGTATGTACAATCACTTACTTCGGGGGGAAGACTATTTCAGCAGTATCTTGTCGATGCATACATTTGTGTGGAACATTGTCGTTTGGAATACATACGAAATAATCAAGAGGAGTTTCGTTGTGAATTCTTAGAAGGTGTTCATGATGCGATATCCTGGGGTGATACAGAGGGCCACACTGTGGGGAAACGAGTCGTATTACCTTCGTCCTTTACCAGTGGTCCTAGGTATATGTATAAACATTATCAAGATGCGCTTGCCACCTGTCGAGTACACGGGAATCATCAATACTTCATCACTTTTACTTGCAATGTCAAATGGCCTGAGATCGCAGGGAGATTGAAGTTGCAGGGGCGTCAAACCCGCAAGATAGACCTGATATCATTGCTAGGGTCTTCCAAATGAAAGTGCGTTCTTTTATCAAACATTTGAAAACCGCAAAACCATTTGGTGATGTCACTATTGGTATTGTATTTTCGATTTCATTGTTTGTATAAACATGAAATGTTAGCATTTTCCCTAATTTTAATGGTTATTGTATTTACTCTATATTTTTCAGAACTGTACACCATCGAATTCCAGAAGAGGGGAGTACCGCACTGTCACACGCTATTATGGGTGTCTTGGTGTCATGCGATTCGTGCTCCAGAAGACATCGATGCATACATTAGTGCTGAATTGCCTAACTCATTGACAAATCCCGTGTTATACATGATAGTTATTGAGTTCATGTTACATGGCCCATGTGGTTTGGCAAGAATGAATTCTCCATGTATGAAGGACGGTGTTTGCTCAAAACTATATCCAAAGCCGTACGAGACTAACACTCTCTTTGACACGGGTGGTTATGCCCACTACAGAAGGTCTAGAGATTGTCAACCCTGTATAAAACGTGGAATTTCATTGATAATGGGTTCGTTGTTCCGTATAATCCAAATTTGCTTCTACATTTCAATGCGCATATTAATGTTGAATATTGTGGATGGAGCATGCTCATCAAATACCTTTTCAAATATATCTCAAAGGGGGCAGACAGAGTTCGCTTTACGTTAACTAAAGATGATGGGATGTCTGAAAATGAGATGAATGACAGTTTGGAAGTTGATGAGATTAAGAACTACCTTGATGGCAGGTTTGTTTGCCCGCATGAAGCCTCTTGGAGGATCTTAGCTTTTCCTATTCATTATAGAAATCCTCCCGTTCAAGTTTTAGTTGTTCACATAGAAGATAAGCAAAACCTTACATTCAGGAATTCACAACGACTGCAGGACATAGTCAACTGTCCAAACGTTGGAAAAACAACATTGACGGAATGGTTAGCAAATAACCAGGCTGAGTCTTCTGCACAGATCACTTCTCCCAATTCTGGGGTAGATCTTCATTATGTAGACTATTTATCCAGGTATAGATGGGATGTGCCATCAAAGTCATGGGTTCGGAGGACATCTAGGAGATCACCGGCCATCGGTAGGCTTACATATGTACATCTGACCTGTGGTGAGTTATTCTACCTAAGAATGTTGCTTGGGAAACAGAGTGGTTGTCGTTCATTCATGGACATACGTACAGTTTCAGGTGTGGTGTTACCAACTTTTAGGGATGCCTGTGAAAAACTAGGTTTAATTGGAGATGATAGAGAATGGTTAAATACAATATCAGAGGCTGCTGAATGGGCAACTGCTTCTAAGATAAGGTCACTTTTATGCACATATTGTTATATTGTGACGTGTCTAATCCCTTGGCATTGTGGGAAGCAAATTGGAGAAGAATGGGAGAGGACCTCACATACAACCTTGATCACACACTCCGTAATTCAACAAAAATAGTCTGTTGTACAGATCTACAACAATTTGTCCTGTATGAGATTGAGCTTCTATTGAATTCTAATGCCACTCCACGTTCATTAGCTGATTTTGGACTGCCAGACCCTACAGAGTCTACGCTATCTATTCTGAAAAATGTTCTGTTGCTTGAGGAAAGAAGTTATGAAAGGGAGGCACTTCATCTTCAACATATGTCCTTGAAAGCAAATCTCCAGCCTGAACAAAGAGAAATATATGATAAAGTACTTGCTTCTTGTCACAACAAATCGCAGGTCCTGTTGTTTGTGTACGGTCATGGTGGCACATGTAAAACTTATCTTTGGAAGACGATTATCGCCGCTTTAAGGTCTGTGGGTCACATTGTTTTAGCAGTAGCTGCATCTGGAATAACATCATTGCTGATGCCATCCGGTCATACTGTGCATTCAAGATTTAAAATACCATTGGAATTAACAGGTGAATCCGTGTGTCACGTTAAGAAAAACACAAACCTGTCTAAGCTACTGTTGGAGGCAAGTCTCATTATTTGGGATGAAGCACCCATGAGTGACCGTAGGTGCTTCGAGTCTCTTGATAAAACAATGAAAGATTTGATCAGCAACGGCAATTTGCCATTTGGAGGAAAGTCTGTATTATTAGGAGGACATTTCCCGAAGACGCTTCCAGTTAAACCAAATCCAATAAGGCAGAGATCATGGAGTCGTGCCTTCCGAGATCATATCTATGGAAATATTTTGCTATTCATAAGCTGACGGTAAACTTAAGGGTAGCGATGTCATGTCTTGACACAACAACACACGAGCGGGTACAATCATTCTCTGATTGGCTGCTACGAGTTGGAGATGGGAAGGAAGGCGTTCCAATTATTCCTGGGCAAACCGACAATAAATCATTGAAATCCCAGCACACATGGTAATTGAGGATAGTAAAGCAGCGCTCTATGACCTGATCAGATAACAGCCACAACAATATGTGCTGTCATCTGTCCAAAGAACGACACAGTGGATGAGATAAATGATATTGTTGTTAGACAAAACAATTGACACAAGAACTGCTGAAGAGGAAGAAAGTGCAGTAGGCACAGTTTTTGCTTTATTGATTATACCAACAATTGAGAAGAAAAGAATACATCTTTAGACTAATACTAGCTCCATATATAGGAGAACAAAACTCTAAGGAAATAATGGAAAACATAATATGCAGTAAATAGAAAATAAGGACCCAAAAGTAACTAATTTGACTTCCCTTTTTATTTTGACCCGTAATTAGTGTGATTGATTCTCAATCACCGGAATTAATTAACATTCACCCCCTTAATTCCGTTCATCATATCTGTTAGGTCTTCAACGCCCAAAGTTCTCTCGTTTCGATAAACTTAACCCTTGGTAATGCTTTGGTTAAGATGTCTGCCTTCTGTTCATCGCCACTAACATGTTCGACAATCACCAGCCCCTTTTCAACACACTCGCGGATAAAGTGGTACTTTGTGTCTATATGCTTGCTCCTCCCATGGAAAACAGGGTTTTTGATTAGCTGAATTGCAGACTTGTTATCCACACGAACGGTTATTGCTTCAACAAATTTCCCGGTCATTTCTTCAAGCAAACCTTTCAACCAAACCACCTGACAAGCTGCAGCAGTTGCTGCCATAAACTCAGTTTCACATGATGACAAAGCAACAGTGTTTTGCTTTTGGCTGCACCATGCTATAGGACCACCCCCGTAATAAACACCACTCCAGTTGTGCTTTTTCCATCAACTCGATCACTAGCATATGAACTGTCACTGTAACCCATCAGCCTTTCATCTCCATTCCTCTTGTATCGAATACCATAATTTATGGTACCTTTTATGTATCTCAAAATCTGTTTCACAGCCTGCAAATGTGACAATCTGGGTGACTCCATGAATCTGCTAGCTACCCCGATTGCAAAACTTGTATCTGGTCTAGTGTGATTAGGTACCGGAGTCGCCCTATGAGCCTTCGGTACTCTGTTGCATCAACCGGTTCTGCTTCTTCCTCTTTCGTGAGTCGTAAACCTGGATCCATTGGGAATTTGTTGGATTAGCTTCCAACATGTTTGCATCCTTAAGTACTTTGAATGCATAACCTGATTGCTTCAACAAAATCCCAACATTATCTTGTATCACTTCAATTCCCAAATAATAGTTTAACAAACCCAGGTCACTCATCTCAAACTGCCCTTTCATTTGTTCTTTGAACCGAGTTATAACAGCCGTGTTTGAGCCGGCGATGATCAAGTCATCTACGTAGACACCGATTATCAAAGTTCCCTCCTTTTTGGCCTGTTTGTAGACTGCATGTTCTTGTGGACATTTGTTGAAACCAAGCTGTTGAAGGGTGGTTTCAAGCTTTGAGTTCCAGGCCCTTGGCGCTTGTTTCAAGCCGTACAAGGCCTTATTCAGCTTATACATAATGTTCCTTCCCGGGTACTCCGTATCCTTCTGGCTGATGAACATAAACTTCTTCCTTCAGGTCACCGTTCAAGAAAGCCGTCTTGATGTCAAGATGATGAACTTCCCAATTATTCTGAGCAGAAAAAGCTAGAATTAACCGAACCGTCTCCATCCTTGCTACCGGGGCAAACACTTCATCGTAATCGATGCCGTGTTTTTGCACATACCCCTTTGCTACCAACCTCGCCTTGTAGCGTGTGATTACCCCTTTAGCATCTCTCTTGATTTTATAGACCCATTTTAAACCAATGGGTGCAGCCCCTTTGGGAGGAATTGTCAACTTCCACGTTCCGTTCCGTTCTACTGACTCTAATTCTTCCTTCATAGCTTCCTACCAATTCTTGTCATCTTTGGCTTCTTTAAAGTTGGCAGGTTCTTCATTCAGTAACAAAAGCCTTTCAAAAGGAACTTGTTGGATCGGGAGTGTACCCATGTATACACCATCGATGGATCGAAATCCCTTTGTTGGTGTATCATCATAAGTTGATCTTGGAGTTAAACTTGGACCTGGGTCAATTGGGCCGGTCTGTGATGGGCTGCTTTGTTCTTCCATTGGGCTTGGTCCATTCGAAGCACCTGGAACAGATTGGTTAGCCCAATCTTCGCTTTGATTGGGCGAAGGGTTACCTTGGGCTACATCTGATGGACTTCCATGTGTAATTTGTGCTTCGTCTTGGACCTGGAATTCAATCCAGTCTTCTTTTTCTTCTGTTTCAGGATCATCAGACCAGTCCCATGGCTTCTTTTCTTCGAACCGGACATCCCGACTCACAACCACCTTCTGTGTGCAAAGTGCCATTAGGAGAGTAGGTTCTTCATCTTCTTGTGCTAAATTAACTTCTGCATCGGCTCGCCGGGGGGCACGACATTCTGCCGCAAAATGACCAATTCTATCGCAATTGAAACATTTTTGTCCTCGCCTTTCTTCCCTGGTAGGTTTACCTTCCTGCTCTATTTTTTGATTTCTGTTTTGATGTTGCCATCCTCCGCGTCCACGACCATTGGATCTGCCCCGACCACGACCACGTCCACGGTGATCATTTGAACCTGATGCTCGACCTCTATCTGTATGCTTCTGCCCCAACTTCTGTCTTTCTTGCCATTCAGCTTTTGTAACAATAGTTGGCCAGAACTATTTTTGTTTTGTTCACGGGTTTGACCCGCTCTTCATATGCCTTGAGTCGACCTACGGCTTCCTCAAAGACATTTTCTCCAAATCCGAATATTGCTCAATTGAGGCAACAATCGGTAGGTCTTTCAGGGGCAGAATTCAAAAGCTTTTTTACCTGTGTGCCTTCTTCTATTGTTGATCCAAGTGCTCGAAACTTGGAAACAATTGTGCCGATCTTGCTTGCAAAGTCATCTACACTCTCATTCTCCTTCATGTTCAACAACTCGAATTCCGATTCAGGGTTTGAATCCGAGCCTTTTGAACCCGATCTGCTCCGAGATAACGTACCTTGATGGCCTCCCAAACGTCTTGGCTTCCTTGTGCTTTGTGACTTGTAACAGGATATCTTCCGGCAGTGCTTGGAATAAAGGCCCTCGCCTTTTTCCGAATCTTTACGTCCACCTCCGTCTCATCCGGTGGTTCTATGGCATCCCAAATACCTTGGGCATCCATGAAAGATTCCATCTTGATCGTCCAAGATGTATAGTTCACTGCAGTGAGCACAGGACATTGGTACGTTGTCGAGCCTCCTTCCCTAACCGGAATAACAACTGCATTATTTCGGTTGTTTCCGCCATTATTGTTTCCACCATTATCGCCATTATCGCCCATGGTAGCAAACAACTGTGATCAGAAAAACTGGAGCAGATTGCTGATGAACTTGTGGCTGGTTGGATCTTTAAGCAAAGCTCTGATACCAATTGTTAGACAAACAATTGACACAAGAACTGCTGAAGAGGAAGAAAGTGCAGTAGGCACAGTTTTGCTTTATTGATTATACCAACAATTGAGAAGAAAGAATACATCTTTAGACTAATACTAGCTCCATATATAGGAGAACAAAACTCTAAGGAAATAATGGAAAACATAATCATGCGTAAATAGAAAATAAGGACCCAAAAGTAACTAATTTGACTTCCCTTTTTATTTTGACCCGTAATTAGTGTGATTGATTCTCAATCACCGGAATTAATTAACAATTGTGCTCGCTATGTCACCGGAGACTCTGTTTCATACCTAAGCACAGATTCTATGGTTCCACACTCAAGAGATGGGGGTGATGTAGACGCCATGTATCCAATTGAATAACTTAACGTCCTTAATTTTAGTGGGATACCGAATCATTGTTTGAAGCTTAAAAAAACACTCCGATAATGTTAATTAGAAATATAGATCAAAAAAAACGGTTTGTGTAATGGCACAAGGTTTTAGTATCACAATTACTACCATGTGTAATTGAGGCACACATCATAACAGGTACATCCGTTGGTCATAGGGTGTATATTCCAAGGATTAACTTCGTGCACATCACAAGAGAACTTCCTTTTGTATTTACAAGGAGACAATTCCCGATAAAAATATGTTATGCAATGACAATTAACAAAAGCCAGTGTCAATCACTAAAAAAATAGGAATATACCTACCTGACCCGATTTTTGGTCACGGATAGTTATACGTTGCACTTTCAAGAGCAATGTCTCCAAGTTCTGTAAAAATACTAACTAAAAGGAGTGTTGAAAATGTTGATAACAAAACATAAATATTGTCTTTACAGAGTTATTAAACGAGATTAATGTTAATCAGGTTCACCACCACCTTAAACACATCATTCTAATTGCATTTTATTCTCATTTTGACAAACTCCACTTTAGCTTTGCTGTACCTGTTATCTCACCTGTTGGCTGCTATCATAGTTTAAACAAATGGAAGACAATGATTTATCATCTCTAAGACCAGGAGGGCCAGTACCAGAACTTGAAGTACGCGTTGTGCGCTGTTGGAAGCCAGCATTCCGTGACAATGAAACCTGCTATGTTTTTGTGGACAAAAAGGTAAACCTACTGCATTGCACTAATATATATGTATAGAATAGATATAAATTTTGTTCATTTATATTAAGTTTGGAACATGCCTCACACAAGACGGATTCATCATATAACAGGGATTCGGAATACAAGCTGTGGCAAAAGGAAGGGACCAAAGAACCGTCGCATCAAAGCTGAATATGAAATGTTGTTATCGGATAAAAGGATACGCATGTACAGAGCTAGACAAATATACGTCCACATTGTCTCATCCAGCGTACATGCGAATTGGAACAACCTCTATTTTTACACAAATTGCAGATCAACCAGATATTCCACAGGAGTACTTTGAGTTTATTAGTAACCAGAGGTTAGACTACATGCACGACGAGTGTAAAAAGATGTACAAAAAGAAAAGAGGATTATCGTAGGTAAAACACCTGCAAAAAAATCATTATGCCACTAATAATCTGTTATATAATTTTTTGCTAATTTTCTTTCAAGTACAGACTTCGTAGGTATCTTACAGGAAATGCGGGAAAACAGCACAAGAGCTGGAAAGCCGTTTGTCACAATGACATGACAGATACCAGGTAATGTTTTCACACAAATATACTGAGACGCTCCCTCATGCAAGCACAACATTCATTGCCTCTTTACAAACACCCATAAACGAACCAATAATACAGAAAACAGCTAACTATCACCCTTAATCTACTATCGAGGTTAAAGTTGTTTCTTAGCATTGACGTTGTCCCTACTATTGTTAAAATTTATCATGATATCTGTTACAAAAAATGTATGCATTAAACTACATTCACATTAATAATAATACTCTCTCATTAAATACCACAGTAACAACAATGTCAGCATCAGGTTGTGGGAGGAAATAGTGACGTGTTCAACAAGATTCCCGAGGGTTGCTATTAAGGCATCCTGCCAGCCTACAATCCTTGGCCTCACAGCAATGAGAGTCACTGATTACATGGGTATAAAATCTTTGATACAACAACCATGTTATAACAGTTACAAACTAACAAAAGTTTGAATGACAACAGGTAAGCTGCAGCTTCAATCAACAAATGCAACGCACATCTACCTCTATCCAACAACTCCAGACACACATACACTCCTAAATCTGTAAGATACACCAAAACTATTTTTCGCAATGTATTGTGTGGGTTTTCCTGACCAGTTATTCATCTCCATTGAATTTTCCTGGCCAATTAAGAGAATGAGTGTTTACAATATTTGATAAGTTAGACCCACTGTATTTTCATGATAAAACCAATAATTACAGTTACTTAAGTACCACTATTCAACAATATAGTAGCTTTTTATCGTCTAGCACCACCATTAACTTTGGATTACTATTTACAGGTACGAAAAGCTAGCATCCGAAAAAGAAAACCTACCCACAGGAACACATAACCGCAACGAGACACCAACAAAGCCACAACAGAATCTCACAATTTCTGAGATTCTAACTAAAAACTCACACGAACTCATAGTAAGAATTAAAAAACCAAAAAATAAAAAAGTTTTCTATATCACTATTGATAAACTTTTCCACTTTTATTTCTCTGTGCTCATAATCTCTTACCCTTATAAATACAGGGACAAACAGTTACAGTCAATGCAGCAATAACAAACATAGCCAAAAACAAAGAATGGCACTGCATAGGATGTCTTGACTGTGACCAATCTCTCATCAAAGCTGGAAAAGCATGGTTTTGCTCAGACCACGGCAACTATGACTAGCCAACTGAAATGTAAGCACCTACAGAACACTCTATTAGTAACATAAACCACTCTATTAACAAAATCTACATCCCAGATACCGAATCTCAGCAACCATCTCAGATAACACATGAAGTATTCCTGCAACAATCTTCAACAAGCCTACAAGAGACCTGCTTGGAAAACATGCTCACAGATACTAACAGAACCAACCCAAACATCATGCTACATAGGATCATAGACAAGCAGGCTGTTTTCCACATTCAAGCTAAAAAAACACCAGAACTGGAGAGGCACGTTGAACAGTAAACATGGTTGAAAACATCATTGCAGAGGCACCATCAACAAGCACTCCAATACCAAAAACCCCACCACCACACTCAGCAACACAGTCCACACAGGCAGGACAAACAACAAAAAGGGCTTTGTTCCACACCGAAGGTAAACACATACACCAATTCCACTAACACTACACCTTTGTTAACCCCTTTCTTATCAAATCCAACTTGCATCCACTTTTATAGCAGGAGACATAACACCTCTAAGAACCAAAGAACGACTAGCTTGATATAGGTCTTCACTTTTGAGGGTGCCAAAAAAAGAAGCCAACAACTGTACAAACCTTTTTCTAATCCTGAACAAATTGATCCAGAGGAAGCACATAACATCCACATTGAACGCTGCCCGAATTTTTTGTTGCTCTGGAACAAACACACGACATAAAACATGCCGAACATATTTTGAATGTAAATGGTAAACATGTAGTATGCACCAAAAACCACTTGGTAAACTTATGATAAACTACAAAACAATCTTTTGTATTAAGATATAAGTTTTACATCATCAAAACAGCTTCGCTCGGCTAAAGTATCATCCTAGTTAATATAATTTAGAATTTATAAAATATTTTTTTTTATAAATTTATAAAGTTTTAGTGTTAATTATCAGTTTTTAGTATTAAATTAAAATACAAAACTTTCATGATTTATAAAATTTATTAAAGTTTTATAAAATGATAATTAGTGGTGTACATACACTTGCATTATGCATGCGATAGACGAGATGAACCAAAGCTTAGATTGATCATCATAGGCACAGACGTGTCGTTTCAAATGAAATTCCTATATTGTTTAAGTTTACAAGAAAAGCCTAGATGAACACCAAAAATGGATGCTATACCATGAAAACCAAAAATTTTTGAAAAACAAACATAGCCTTTAAACCACAGATTGTCTCAAATGAACATGTGTTCATCATCATCGAATCAGTCTTTGCGAGATAAGCATTACTGTAAACATCAGTATTAGTCTTACTTGGCAGCACAACACCACATACAAAACGTATTATCGTTTATCCATTCATACAATAGGAGCCAAAACCGTAAAGCATAAAAGAACCTCGCGTGATACCTAATAAACCAAAAACACTATGTTCATTTCGTTTGTTAATCAATAGTTTTAATCTAATAATGTGATAATACCAACGATAAGGCTCAAAATCAATGGTCAGTTATGGTCGCATACATCAAGCATTAGTGAGAAATGTTCCATCAGAGTATAGTGCAAGCCACAAAACAAACAATTGCATTTCTCATCAGAGTATAGTGCAAGCCAAAAAACAAACAATTGCATTGTAGTAAAGAAGGAAAAAAGCAAATAAAATACATGAAAGATAATAATCAAAATCATTAATAATAAACCAAGTGAAATGTTCCATTAGATCATAGTCCAAGCCTAAAGACAAACAGTTGTTGGGTATTGTAGTCAAGAAGAAAAAAAACAAATAAAACACTTGAAAGGTAATAATCAAAATCAATCCATAAATAAACCAAGTTTAGATGAGTATATGACCGCACCACCACCATTGAAGCCTTTGCCGGCTTGACATGGCGGTCATACCTATCTCAAACAAACCCTAAACCCTAAACCCTAAAGTGAATCAAAGAAAAATAACACCTTCACTGCCATCATCACCATCCCTAAACATCAAGCACAACCGGGAAGCACATCAGAGATCGTGAAGACAACCACCACATGCAGAAAAGATACAACGGCAGCGTCGGCGACAACCACCGAGAGGCACAACGGGAAGGCGACGACGATGCCATTCTCCGAAAACCCTAAAGGATACGGGCGGTGACACGATGACAGAATATGCTTACCACCACCATCGCCACCTTTAGAAAAAAACAAACAATATCCAGGATGGAGCTGGTAGTAAGGACCATCCACGGTTGGAGACACTGCAGACTGGCGGCCATAAACCGCCACCTGCTCTGAAAAGCTTAAAGGGTACGAGCGACATGCAGAATAGGTTCACCACCACCATCGCCAACAAACACGGGCGGTGCCCGGGATGGACGCGACGATGAGGACCATCGACGGTAGGAGACACCGCCGCGAAGGTGCCAATGATGCACTTTTTCTCTTTAAAAATTGTGCAAAGCAGAACATGGTACTGCCGTTTATACAGGTGCAAGACAGGGGCCGAAACTAAAAAGGTAGAAAACAACTGTGGTCAATACTTAATAAACCAAGGACATACTATTCCTTTCCATTTCTTTATTAATGGTAACTAGGGTTATACACAAACGCACGTTGCGCGTTGGACGAACGGATTAAATCGAGGCTCTGACAAAATGAATGTTTCACATTTTCATCACCATCATCACCTGACAGGAGATATACCAACTAATGACAACGACATCGGCCTCATGGAAAACAAATTTAACACAAACTAAGGCTCAGAGTTCCAAATGTGAATATTAACCAATGGCTGCAGGGGGGTTGCGGGTATGCACCAGCCGTCCTCCAACCCTGCCACGCAAACGTATATCACATTCGAATTTATTAACCCGAATTTGAACTCATCACAGCCAGATGATAAAACCCCAAAACATAACAAAGCATTCAGATGAAATCACAGAATCATATATTATCAACAGCTTCCTGTAGCATCACAAAGAACAATTGCCTTAGCTATTCTCAACTCGTAATAACAAATTGTCTCAGATGAGTTAGTTTTATCATCACAGACCAAACAAATGTAACACCCGGAAAATTTTCTAATCGAATCAGTGATAGTGATGGCTGGATGAAACCATTTGATAATATAAAATGGGTTGCGGATATTACACCAGTTTAACCTTCCGGGTCACGAGTTTAACGAGTTTGGGGTCCCGGGAACGCCTGGCATATAAATAGATGGATCAGCTGAGCAACTCTCATTTTCACTCAAACGCCATTCTAGAGAGAGAAAGTGTAGAGAGAGAAAGTGTAGAGAGAGAAAGTGCCGGATTGAAGCTCGGGTGGTCAAGAATCGAGGCTGGTGTTTGTGGACTCCTAACTACAAGAATCAAGGTAAGAACGTATCTAAATTGCTGCATTTGGTGAAAACCCGAGTTTTGGGGTTTTGGGTTTTAAAGTGGCAAAAAAAATCGCCCAAAACGCACGTTTTAGAGTAAGAAAACGTGTAATGACTTAGATTAGCTTCCTGGACGATAATCCAAGGGTTTTGGGTGGAAAGGATTGGATTTTTGGGCTGAAACGAGCTGATTCGTAATTTCAGCTCGTTCTGCGAAATTAAGGTCTCGACCACGAAACTATAAGTTCGTCCAGCGAAACTGGAAGGATTTACAGCGAAGTTACAGTTTCGCTGCAGCGAAACTACATATTCGCCTGAGCGAAACTATAGTTTCGCTGATGACTATGCCAATGCCCAAGTTGACCTTAGATATTGCGAAACTAGGGAATTCCAACGAAAGTTGGGCGCTCGAGGTAGCGAATCTGTCCAGCGAAACTGGCAGAAATGCTGCCCGGCGAAACTATCAGCGAAACTGCTGATTTGCCCAGCGAAACTGCTGGCGAATTTACGGGCGAAACTACCTGCGAATTTAGTAGCGAAATTAGGCAGAAATTAACTCTTTTGAGTGTTAACTTATCTGCAGGCAGTGTAGTGTGACCCGCGACTTTAAGCTTGATTGAGAAGCTGCTTGTCAAGCACAGGTGAGTTCTAGACCCATCATTTACTGATTTTAAATGATTTTTGGGGCTGGAACGCATATAAACTTGTTTACTGACGTATGTATGTATGACCCATTTGGATATAATGTTGTGTTATACGTCTAAGGTATGGTTGTGGACTCGACACGTTATATAAGGTCCTAGTATGAGTCCCCACGGTCTTGGAGGGACAGTTTGTGCTACTGCACCAGGATGACGCATAGTAAGTCCCGGATTAGGGAGGATACGGGTAAGTGCCTAGTGCTGATTGATGATGTAGGCTATGTATGTACGATGTTATTTATGACGAGGATGGATGATGCATGTATGATGTTATGTATGATGATGTACGTAATGTTATGTATGATGATGTAGTATAATGCTATGTATGATGATGTATGTATGATGTTGTGTTCCTTATGATAATGTACGAATATCTTCCATGGCTTTACGTATTAATGAACAAACGAACGAAATATTATGTAACGAAAGTGAAAGATAACGAAAGAGGAACACGATGACGAATGCATGTATTCATGAATGAACGAATGATTAAAAGATGATGAATACATGCATTAACGAACGAACGAACGAAAGATGTCTTGCAAACATTGGATAAGGTTACGGGTCCTTCTTAGTGATTGACCATATGTATGGTATCCCTACGCTTACCTCTAGTACCGTGGCATACGTTTTGCTGTCATTTAATGACTTCGGCCCGTAGCTAATAACGTTTGGGGTATAGCAGAAGGTAGTGATACAGAAGATATCAAATGTGCAAGAAAAGATGTAACTTGGTCCTTGTCATTCGACCACAGTAATCATGGCTGCGTGCCATGAAGTGGGTAAGCCTGACAGGACCTAAACGAGAAGTGAAAGATAACGATGTATGATGAACGAACGAATGAACGAATGAGATAATAAAGATATTATCTACATGTATGTACGATGTATGATCACGTGTAAAGAATGAACGGTTTTAATATAAACAAAGTATGTTTATTATAAAACTAGAACTCACTCAGCAACGCTGACTTTTTATGTGTTTCCAGTTGGCAGGTAGCGTTGCTGGGGATGGCACGAGGCGGCTACTCAGCTCTTTTGGGATGACATTCTCCATTGATAATGCTGCAACGTCATGCGTTGTGGGCCCATAACGCACGCAACTCATCACGTTGCATGCCATTACGAGATTTCTTGAGGATTCCTATAAAAGGGATTACTTAAGAAATCTTCTTTAATTTGATAATGCTGCCACGCACAGGAAGTGCGTGTGCATAGCACATGCAACGAAATATGTTGCATGAGAGTGTCAAGAGTGTTCCTTAAGGGTTCCGATGTACGGAATTACTTAAGGAATATTCTTTAGTATAAAAATATAATTTTTATATTTTTGAACTTAATATCTTCTCTAGAGGTCGCTGTATGACCCTATGAGGAGAGACAAAGTAGAGAAAGCTGTTTTTTTGTAATCATGTCAATTATGTAATGACTTTTATGAATGAATGAGAATGTATATTTTATTAATTCCGCTGCGTTATTTTATGATTATATACATATGTATGTTTTACGTGCGATGAACCACCAACCGTAAGGCGCCCGGGAGCGGGGCCTTACACAAAATTACATCTACAGCTCAACATAAGTGTTGGCACAAACACTTTGATCAATTCACGAACAACATCAGGAACAATATCCAGACCTCAAAGCAAACACTCAACCAATAATAAACCCAGCTCTACGGTTCTCCAAAGACAAATAGAAAGCATAAAGCAGGGAAGAAGCAAAGTTGAGGTGAACTGGTGACGAATCAACCACCATATGGCCATTGGAGATCGGAATCGGGTCGGTAAGTGAGCAACAAACCATCGCCGCCGTCAGTTCGACCATCGCCGCCGTCGGTTCTACCGTCGCCACCTAGGGCACGAAAAACAGAGAGGAACGGGAAACCGTGCACGCACCCGGCGGCGACGGAGGTGGAGGGTGACCAGAGGCACATCCACGTCGTCGATGACGATAACGGATCGTCAACCAGCGACGGCGACGAAAATCGGTCAGACCGGAAACCCCAAACCGTCCACACAACAACAGCCGCCCACCACTCAAGGAAACAGACCCACCATCATACCATCCAACACCGCGTTATTTGGGCAACAACCTAAACACAACCATACGACCATGTCGGCGTCAGTGTCACCGACAGCAAACAGACATGCATCTAGACCACGACGGCGCAGTGGCGGAGGGTGAGGATTCCCATTCGTCAAAGAAACCCTAACCACCACCATGCACACACGACGGTGATGGCGCCGCTAGCAGCGAGGGCAAAACAAACAGATAGGCACAATCGATGCAGTTTTGGCGACAAAACACACGGCAGCCATCGTTTCTCTCTCTAGGAATCAACCAGAGGGACAATATGCAGGTTTCTCCCCCCCATTTGTATCTCTATAAGGACATTTGGGGAGGGGGTAAAATGTAAATCTAACAAACTACTGTGGTCATAACGTAATGCTCATATCTACGCTATTCCTTCACCTTGGTTTATAAACATATAGGGTAATGTGAGTTAATATCCAAAAGAGTTTTAATAAGTTTAGGATTTAAAATGTAGCTTTTAAAAGTTGATTTATAAACCTTTGGATAATAACAATAAAACCTTAGGGACAAACTGTAAAAATATTAAACAACCCAAACCCTCTCCCATCGAGCCACCTATCTCCAACCAAGTCCCGGCCTAACTCCGACGACATTCAAAGCCATGCAAATCCATCAATCTCACTTGAATTAATCCTCTCCATAACTCTCGTGCATCATTTTCGAACCTATGAGACTCATCAATTAGAATTCATCGGTTGATGTCTATAGTATATGTGAAACCAAAACCACCATTCAAAATCAAATCGGTTTCGCATGAAATTCGATCAACTGATTCAATCCATTGACATGAAACGTAGAGGTGATTGTTACGATCATAATAATCCAACCATTTGTCTATAATCACCCAAACTCTATCAAATTCAATTGAATATAACCGAAATAAACTCATAACTTGTTCAAGTTGAAACATATAAATTGTTGCTATATTACAGAGGAAATACTTCTAATTGACTCCTTTAATCTTTCTACAACTCCAATTTCATTCAAGTAACACACAAATATCATTTTATCATCCTCTTCAATCGCATATGCATCCTTGTTGGGAGCTGCTTTCTGGTCATCCTCATACACAATTGATTAAGGATTTATATTCTTTATCATCATTCGAAGCTTCACAACCCATCGATTGGGTTATAATCAGCCTCATTTTCTTAAATCACTCATATTTTCAGTCGTGACTTTTCTTTGTTCATACTGTCATCGAATCGGCTTCAGGTAATTGAACATACATATAAAATACCATTTTATATAAAAGACTTTTAATAAATTTATTATTATAATCAATTTGGAGTTCAATTTGGATCAAGTTTAAATCTAGGGTTCCTTCGATCGGACTTTCTCAACTATTGTTTTTATATAATAAAACCCAACTACAAGTAGATATGGGCACTAGTGCAGCCGTTAAATCACTCGATGGCACACCTAAATTTTTAAAACTTGGTCTTCTTTAATATTTTAAATTAAAAAATTGTTATTAAATTATTATATTAATATAAAAATTATGTTGTTAATAAATATTATTTCAGAGATTATTAATACTTTTTCCAAATTTTTAAAAATTATAATTTCACTTATTCTCTTTATTGTAATATATTATAAAAACAAGACAATATTAATCCATTTAAAAATTTTAATTATTTAAAATTTATATTTAATAAAACCTAAATTATTGTAAATCATTTTAAATCAATATTTAAAAATTTTATATAATTAGTTATTTAATCAAGTTATTAAATAATTATTTTTAAATAATTATTTTATTCAAAATTTATTATTATAAATTAAATATTTAATTATATATAATAATTCTAATGCACTAATTATTCATATTATTTCACATACAAACCTTAATCAATTCATTCTATTTTATTTAATCAAGTTATTTAAATTAATTATATTATTTTTTAACCTATTTGTTAACCCCAAATCCCAATTGAAACCCTTGATTAGTTCTTAAATCCTATTATTATTCTAACTTAGACATCATTACTTATATTAATGCAAGAGAAACTTTTGTGTATATTCTTCTATTCTAGAATTTATATCACTCTTATTATCAAGTTAGAAATCATAGCCCATTTTCATGTGTTTTATATTTTGAGAAAATCATATGATTCATATTCATTTTTTAACAACATCAGTAATAAAATTACTCAAGAGAGCTAGCGGGAAACTAGCTAGTTACAATCACCAGGAATAACACAAAAAACAACAAAAAAATATTCAAAGAGAGGTAGAGGGGAACTAGCAAGTTACAATCATCGGGAATAACGCAATAAACAACAATAACCAAAACAAACGACAATACAAATTTGAGACATGTTACAAAATTTAAGGGTGTTGTGTTTCACACACCACTGATTTGACAGGGGCTGTAAACGGTCGTTTACTAACATGTAAACGGTCGTTTAGTTTGATGTAACGGGCGTTTTCAGACCGTTAACCGGTCGTATTCAGATCTGCAAACGGTCGGATTCCTTACTGTAAACGGTCGTTTTTTTTAAAGTAAACGGCGTTTACTTTTTCTAAACGGTCGTTTGCCTTTATCTCGATTTAAGAAGTCCATTTCTCCATCCTTCTTCACCGAACACTCCTTCAATTCTACACCTCCATACCTCTTCCTTCATCATACCTCTCTATCCATTCCCCCATACCTCTCCATACATTCTTCTTACTTCAACATATTTATCATTTCATTATTTTATTACAAAGGTTAGTTTTTATGTATTTTTCATGTATTATTCTATCACTTCAACATATTTTTATGTATTTTATCACTTCAACATATTTATCATGTATTATTCTAAAGTTTAGTTTAATATATTTTTTATTGTGTTACTAATTTTAATTATTGTAGGTAATGGCTTCAAGTTCACGTCAAGACACGGCGTCGCTTCGTGTTTCTAATCATCCTTGGCTTCAGTTTATGAGGGTCAGATGAATATAAAAGACTTCAAAAACTTTTAGATAAAGAATTTGAGCCTTCGCGTTCGATATCTTGGAGTTTGTTACGGGACGTGGGGGAATTTACTCGTGCTCGTGACATGATGAACGAGCGTGGAGAAGATTTTTTGCAATTAGTGGTCCACAATATAAGGAGCTTTGTTTAGAGTTTTTCTCCACTTTTAATTTCGATTCGAACAATCATAACTACAGGTATACCAATTTAATTGGATTATATATATTTCATGTTTACATTTAATTGAACTTATATTTTTTTAACAGTGATACCGATGCTATCAGTTTTGTTCTCGGGGGGGTGCCACGTATTATTCAGTGGCAGATTTTGGGTGTTTTGATGGGTTATATACAGTTCAAGAGACCCATCAATCTGATTTTTGGATGGTCTTACACAATTTCCAGAAGATTATAATGATGAAATATTTTGGGAAGAAATTGGTGATGGCCAATATATACCTAACAATAAACAAAAGCTACAAGAATGAACGATCCGTTGTATAGATATCTTCATCGCGTTATTGGTCTACTATAGCTGGACGTAGGAGACTAGTGGTGGGGTGACTAAAAAGGATTTGTTCTTTTTATTTGTTTGATTAAAAGGAGGCCTTGTAATCTGGCATATATGCTTGCTGATTATTTACTTCTTGCACGGGTTCAAAGAAAACCGGACATATTTTGGGTGGTACATGTTACTCGACTTGCCGAGTCTTTACATATTATCACCCTGACAACGTGGCAAGTTTAAACGGGCCGGTACTTATGTCCGGATTTGTTGATCGTGAACATCTTATACGGATGGACATGATCGCAGATTATCCACAAGTTAGGTGGAGGTTTAAACATAATAATCAAATGTGGATACCTCCATATCAAGATCCTCCTGATGATCTGTAATTTTTTTATGTTTAGTTATTGTAATAAAGAATTTATTTATGTTTTTTAATTGTAATAATGTATTTATTTATGTTTTAGTTATTGTAATAAAGAATTTATTTATGTTTTATTAATTGTAATAATGTATTTATTGGGAAATGTGCCATTTCAACTCACAATTCACAATTGTAGACATATCGTTCAATTACAATAATTGTTTACACAATAATTGAAATGGAGATGCCTATAAATTCCCTTTACACATTTCCACAATTCACAATTCAAATTCACAAGTATTCAAATTCTTTATTCACACATCATCGTAATTCAAGTCAATAATGTCTCCAATTTTATAATGATTGTTGTACCAGACAAGAGAAGAGTTAATGGATTGGGTGCAAAACGCTGCACACGCCCTTGGATATGTTATTGTCACACAACGAACGAAGAAGACTGTATACGGATTCGTCAACAAGGCATTTCTTATGTGCGATCGTGGTGGTGTATACAAGTCAACATCAGATTCAACCACACATTCAGCACAAAGAAGATAGGTTGTCCATTTCAACTTATAGCAAAATATCATGAAGAAGATCGAGGTTGGAAAATACATGTTGTCTGTGATGAACATAACCATGAACCTTCTAAATTTTTGGAGGGTCATGCTTATGCAAAAAGATGTCTAAAGAAGAGTATGCATTGGTGGAAGATCTTACAAGAAAAAATATGCAGCCACGTGATATTCTTACGGCTTTAAAAGCAAATAATGATAAAAATATATCTACAATTGAAACCGTGTATGATGCACGGACAAAGATACGAAAGTTGGATAAATTTGGAACCACCCCCCAATGCAATCACTTCTTCATTCTTTGCAGATGGGCGGATACATCTATGATTTTACTACTGATGACGAATCAAATCAATTAAATGATTTGTTTTTTGTTAACCCCACTTCACTAAAAATATGGCGTGCGTTCCCGCATGTTATTATTTTAGATTGCACGTACAAGACGAACAGGTATCGCCTCCCTTTTCTTCAGATTGTTGGCTTAACTTCAACAAACAAGACATTTTTGTATTGCTTCGCATTCATACGAAATGAGAAAAAAGATAATTTCAAGTGGGCTTTAAATTCTGAGAAAAACATTGGATGGGTATATGCTACCACGTATCATAGTCACCGATAGAGAGTTGGCATTAATGGATGCATGCCAAGTAATTTTTCCAGAAGCAACCCCGATTGCTTTGTAGATATCATATACAGGAGAATATCAGAAAGCATTGCAGACCATCTTTTAAGTCTCAGACTGAGTGGGATAATTTATGTATTACTGGAGATTTCTGCTTCAATCTCCAACAATTGAGGCCTACTATGAAAATCGAACGCGATTGCAGACAAAGTTGATGAACAAGCATCGAAGTATTTTCCTGATCTTTAAATTTATTGTTTTTATTTTAATGAAATTGAAACTAACATATTTGATTTCTCTTTGCAGCCGTGTTTAATTATTTGGATGTCAACTGGTTGCAAAATTATAAAGAGATGTTCGTGTCTGCGTGGATTGATCAACATCTAAATTTTGGAGAACGAACAACAAACAGAGTAAAAGCCAACATGCTCTGTTAAAAAAATTTTAAATTCTGACAAGTCAATTTAGATAAATTTATAACAATTTTAAATAACATAGTACGTTTACAGGAGACACAAATAAAGGCAAGTTTCGAGGAAAGTCGGATAAAAATAAAACATCAACATAAACATAATATATTTGTTTCTTTGTTATCTAACGTATCTCATGAAGCTCTGGATATATTACTTGGAGAGCTGACACGAGTTAATGAAATTCAAAACCAATCACAAACCTGTGGCTGCCATATTCGTACTAGTTGCGGTTTACCATGTGCTTGTGAAATCACACAGTATTTAAAAGCAGGCAAACCTATTCCACTACATTCGATAGATATATTTTTGGAGGAGGCTTGACTTTTCACCGGTGTCGTTAAACGAAGATGAAGAAGATATTCAATGTGATGACGAAGTTGAGAGGTTCAAAGAAGCTTACCGGAAACAAAAAAATCCCACGGTGAAAAGGAATTGGTTAGAAAAATAAAAAGCATAACGAATCCTATTAGCATAAATCTTAACGAGCCTACGGTGCAAAAAAATACTCGTGGAAGGCCAACACTCAAATCTCAAAAACAAAACAAACCAGACCCTTCACCTGCTGAACCTACTCGAGGTCATACCTGCACGACAGATGATTTTGTTAGTTATGATTTTATGGTTGAGCCCCCCAAAACATACTTCAAACGTAGATAACACAACTCAATCTCTCTATATCATCATCCTTTACTAATACAGATTCCAACACTTTCCATCCGTATATAACACATATAGAGACGTAAGCAGTGATGGTAACTGTGGGTTTCGTGCAGTTTCCTTCTCTTTAGGATACGGTGAAGAATATTGGCTGAACATGAGGTATGAGCTTTAAACGAGTTACATAACAATTCTAATTTGTACAGAAATCTTTTCTCCAGCTCATATGATGAGACAGAACGTAGTTTATCATGGCTACAACCGGGTCCAGCTCCTCATCAACATTGGATGATAATGCCATACACAGGATTATTGATCGCCAACAGATTTAATGTGATTCTTCAATGCTTATCTCCCACTGAAAGTGCAACTTATTTTCCGCTAGGACAGGTCCGGATGAACTCATGTACCACCAATTCATTACTATTGCACATGTGTATGGTTGCCACTACGTCTCTGTGCGTTTGGAGGGTGAATATCCATTGCCTTTCATAACGCCGTTATGGAATTTTCACAAAAGTAATAATGCGGCTGCGTGGGAAAGAAAGTACGAGGAGGACTTCAAAGATATAGTCAATATACTTCGAAATAAAACTGTAGTCGTTTCAATATAGATTAGATTAGTATCACTGTAACTGTTCATTTTATAAGGTTCAAATATTTTAAACTTATATATAAATTATTCGTATAAACTATAGTAAATACTTAATAATATATAAAATATTAGTATAATTACAAATATTAGACACTTATAATATATAAATTATGGGTATAATATAATTATAAATAAAAAAAGTAAATTTATAAATATAATTAATAAAATTTAATAAAAAAATTCATATAATAAAAATTTAATATAATTAATAAAAATTTAACATAATAACAGAATATTATTAAATTTAAATAAAATATTAAAATATATAAACGACCGTTTAGGATTTTGTAAACGGCCGTTTACTGATCTGCAAACGGTCGTTTGCAGACCTGTAAACTCCCGTTTACTTCCATGCATACGACCGTTTACTAGATAACATACGACCGTTTATTTTTGACAAACGACCGTTTGTCTTAGTGGTGTAAACCCCCAATTGGTGGTGTATGGATCAATGACGCCAAATTTATCACTCCATACAGGGGATAAGAAGCACTTCTCCCATGGCATATCAATCATCTACCTTGATTTTAAACCCGCGAATGCGATAGGGCCTTTATATCATCCATCAACTTGTCATAGAAAAATTGTTCTGATTAAAATTCCAATCATTTTTAATAACCAAATTTGCCATATAGTCATGTAAATAATTAAGGTGATGATCTTTTGGTTCAATAAGTGACCGCTCAATGCCGATGGGTAGTAGATGATGTTAGTTGTGGAGTTGAATCTTGAGATAGTCCTGTTGGTCCACCATGATACCCGTCTCCAAATTTCGCCTGCAACCTGGTAGTGACAAAATAGGCGTTAGCATCCTCCTAATAACCTACACAAGGAACAAATGCAGACTATATATTGATGCCTCTAAGTGCTTAATGGGATGTGTTGGGATGCGGTCAAGTAGAGTCTCAAATGAAACACATAACTTTGATTGGGACCCATTTAAGCCATGTGACATTTACATGTTGGAGGGAATTGGGTTACTGTCAATCCAACTTCTACAAGAATCTATAGAAAAGGTACATGAGTTACTCCATGCCACGACCATCTATCTTCTCCCATTTTTGAAGGGGTAACTTCTTATAAGATCGGTAATCTCATGGGAAACTTCCAAGCCCAGTTAAAGATGATTGTATTATCCTATGATCTTTGAATTCTTTGCTAGATTAAAACATTTTTGCAAGATTTCATTGCGAAAAGATTTGGAAAAATTTCCTTAAGGGGGGCAAGTCTAATCCAGGGTGTTTCTAGAATAAGCTGTTATTTGTAGCATCCGCTATTTTCAAGTTATAAACCCGAACCCGAACTAAAATCGAACTTTCTTACGATATGAATTTCTTTATTTAACTTATTTTATTTATATTAATGAATTATATAGATTAGACGTTTAGTTTAAACAATATCGTGAATTGATTTATTTAATTTATCATTTAAACAACTTATAATAACTCGTTGATTTATAAATAATTCTTTTATAAAATTATAAATTTTATTAATCATGTTAAAAAATAACTAAATGGAAAAGACTTTATTAAAACTTATAAAGTTATAAAATGAATTTTAATAAACTTATAAGTTTTAATAGTAATTATGAATTTTAAATAAATAATCAAATTATAAGTTTATACAAGTTTTATAAAGTTATAAAGATTAACAAATAGATAATTTGATGATTACCCATTTGATTTTATAAAGTCTATAAGATTTATAAAAAAATAAGTTGTTAAATTAGAGTGTTCATAAATTTAAATTTAAATTGTAATTATATTTTATTTATGTTTATTTTATATTTATTTTAAATTCTAATCATAACCCCTTTTTAAAAGACTTATAATCCCCATTAACACCATTCATAACCTCCTCCTAACCTCAACTATAAAAGCAAGGTTTAGGCCTACATTTCATTTGCTCATTCTCTAAAAGTCTCTCTAACAAACCTTTCTTCTATTATTTGGTTTTGATCAAATTCAAGAATTTTATTTTACAATAATCTCAAGAAGTTTCTAAGACTAAGGTAGTCTTATATTGATTTATATTAAGCATTTTTTATTCTTTTAATCATCCTAACATCAAATTATTCTCATGTTCTTACTTTTATTCTTTCTTCTACCAAATCTCTTTTTTTATCATTATCATTTGATCATTAACCTTCTAATATTCACTAATATTATAACAATCACTAAAATCTTAAATCAAGTTAACACACACTAATGTAAACAAAGAATCCCGTTTGCATATGGACGGCTATGCCGCCGCATTCGGTTATTCCACAAGATTACTTCCCTAAGTGATGGCTATATTGAAGTCTTGGAATATTTTCTATATAACTCAAATGAAGTTAAATATCATATATCAATATAATAAATTTTTCTGACCCGTTTCATGCTTTAACGATTAAAAAGTGCACATAAGTGCCTTACTACAATTCTGGCAGAATATATCTGACTTCAACCTACCATAATTTGATCATAAAAAACTAATTTGAGTAAACTCAGACTCCAATATTAAGTTCATTGAATTACCTTTTCAACGACAGTTTATATGTCTTCAAACTCAATCGGATGACTCAACAATAGCCTTCACAAGATAAGTGCGCATTTTAGCACCTTCTGTCTTGTGCTACTTGTTTGACCTACTTACGGATCTTTTTATAAACATGTTTCGAATAAAAGTTGTCCGGGAGACTTTGAACTAGTAAAATGTAATTTTTATAATTTTATGAAACCGTTTGCTATTTTAAAAACATGTTCAAACGCATACCAAATATTCTGTCCAGAATCTAAAATGGTACAATAATCATTTATCAATCTACCTTTCGCTTATTGGCACTCCTAAGCGTCCTAACTTCTTGTAATGAATTCTAACCTCAAGTTATTGTTTTCTTTATCATTTAGGACATCACCTTTGACTCTTGACATCAAAGCTTTCTTATGTACTCTACAACCATCACTATACTTGTAGTTTTCCACTGAGTTTCCTTGCCCTTTTTATATATTTCACAACCGTTTTGGGGTGAAACATGTTAATCTTATCAACATACACTTGTAAACATTTAAATCTGTAAAGAACTTGTAATTCATACTTTATTTTCATGGTTATTTGTGTTATTGTAAGTCTTATATGAGATACATATTTTGTTTACAATCATTAACTATTGCAAGCTTGGTGACGTCTTAGATCTATGGGTCTGACAAGCCTATTTGGTGCTAAAGCCGATGCATTGCCGCTCCAATGACGTATGACTTGTTCATCATGGGAACCAAGTACACTTAGCCAATCATATAACTTGTAATAAGTCAAGGTTTGATTGTAGCTATTGTGTTCTATAAACTTGCATAATTCATAACCCTTAACCTGAATTGCTACTTGTAAACCTTTATATATATATATATATATATATATAATATATATATCTATATATATATATATATATGTAACGCCCTAAATTTTCCAAAATGAACCTAAGTGGCGAAATAATATTATAATAGTATTATTGATTTTATTCTCGAGAGATTAGTTAGTTTATCAAGTTTTGGTTTGAAAAACAAAATATTGAAACTTGAGGGACCATTATGGCAAAAGATGAAATTTATACAATAACCCTTACCCCCCTCTTAGCAAACGGCGCCCCTTCTCTTTCCCCAATCGATCGATTTCTCCTCCCCCACCGAGCGAACCTCTCCCCTCTTTCCCTCTTCTCTCGATCGAACCCCGATCTCCGCCACCGGCGGCCGATTCCGGCGAGTCCCCCCGTGTGACACACTCTTTCGACTTCTCTCCCCTTGAGCTCGATGGAGGTGATGATTTCACACTCAAAATGCCGCAACAGTGGCGTGAATCGGAGGCAGCTGCGATGGTGGTTTTCGTTGGTGTTTAGGCAGTGGGTGCAGCGGTGGTGTTGATTTCAGGTAAGTTCTTGATCTACAACATGATAATGGTGATGAAGATGGTTGTCGTGGCTATGGTATTGTCAGTCGCGGCTGTGGGTGTCGTGGTTGTGGAGGTCGGTCATGGTGTGGTCGCGAGGTCGATAGTGTGGTTCAGGTGGCGGTACTGCGGTGGTGCTACGGTATGTGGCTGCGATGTGGGGTTGTTAGTTGTGGTTGATGATTGTGGCTGTGACCGTTGATGTGGCCAGTGTCGGCAGCCATGGTACGGCTATGATGGTGATGGTGGTTACGAGGGCTGTCAAGTGGTTGTGAGTGTGGTGGTTATGGCTGTTGCGATGGTGATGTTAGCGGTCAATGGGTGTTGGCTGTGATTAGGGCTGCGGTTGTTGCAGCTCATGGTGGTGGTATGGTGGCAGTCTGTGAATCTGTTGAAGGGCTGTTTAAGGGTGGTGATATGATGATAGCAACGGTGGCAGCCTCGAGATGGCAAGAATACTCTTATTCATGTAGGTCTCTTGCTTATGATGATGTTTTGTTAAGTTGTGTTCTAAGGCTGTTATAGTAAGACTGTTAGGACGGTGAGGGGACTATGATGATGATGGTAGAATGATGATAGTTCCATAAATATAACCTGAGAATTATCAATAGCCTAGGAAAAGAAAAGATTGATGGTATGATGTATATATGGTGGCATGGCTTATGGTCTTCATCATGGTAACATTTACAAGGATGTTTTGGGTAATGTTATTGTGTGGACTATCATAAGGATGGTGAAGATGATGATGTCTGGTGATGTTGAGGATGTTTAGATTATGTTGACACATTAATGATGATGTTAATAGCTCTTAGGTAGTGGTAATGTTCCTTATGATATAGTTTCGATAAGATGAAGACGGAGTTTGAATATGGAAATGGTATATTCACAGTAAGGATGGTTGTAGTGCAAAAGTGGTGCATGAATGATGATGATGATGTTATATGGTGATGTTGTTGATGATGGCTTAGCATGCAAATGGTAAAGGTTTTCCCGAATATGATGGTCACGATAATCCTCGATGATAACGTGATGTGCACATTATTGGTTAGTTATGATGATAGGGACTTTAGTAGTTAGTGGTAGATAAGTTTAGGGTGATGATGTATTTGAAAGAGGATGAGGATGTTATGATGATGATGATCCTAGGATGATGGTTAAGGTTTCGTTGCAAAAGATGGCGACTCGATTATGATAATGACATTACTTGAGAATCCAAGTAGATGACGATTATGGACATTCAACGATCCTGGTGAGTTCTAGATCCCCTCTTTTATACATGCTTTACTGTTTTGGGGATGACATACATGCCATATGATTTATAATTAAAATTATTTTTAAATAATTCGTTATATGATTTGATAAAGTAATAACTGTGAATTACATATATTATTGCCTATAGATAGAATGATTTAAAGAAAAATGTGACAATTAAATAGATACGGTTACGCGTTATGATGACTAGTACTTGGTATGTGTGTACTTAATAAGCTAAGTATTATATATATTAAGTGAAAGATGATACTAATGAGAAGTGGAACTTAACAAATGTTACCTCCGGCCCGTTTGATGATGAAAAGTCTTGTAAGCACTATGATAGACTTCACTTATGTGAGTCTGATGTATGATGATGGATCCGTATTCATGAGCGGGCTATGTGCCTAGCAGTGTGGATCAACTGTCGGGGGAAGCTACCATGAAGATGTGTACCGACGGGGATCGATCAACCGTCGGGGGTAGCGACCATGGATAATGTGTACCGACGGGGATTGACATTCGTTGTCAATCAACATGGAGATCTTGCTTTGTGCAATCTCGCCTATGATAAAGTGAAACGTAATGAAAGAATGAAAGGTAATGAACGTGCCTAATGTGATGCAAGTAATGTTTGTAGTATGATGTATGCGTGTTCATTATATGAAGGATAAAAGATTATATTTTCTTATTTATATAAAACTAGAACTCACTCAGCGAAGCTGACTTTTGTATGTATGTTAGATTGTTTGGCAGGTAAATCAAGTTCAGGGCAAGACCTGATTAGGAGCTACTTGGAGGGTGAAGACTGGCATCCTGTAAAGATTCAACCAGCTTTTATGTTTTGTGTAGTAATAAATGAGTAAATTTGTTAAGACAATGATTTAAATAAAGAAATTCTAGCTCAAATCCGGGTTTGACTCTAAGTTGGTGCTTTAGTTTTATTTATATAATTAACATTTTCATATTTTCACTGCTTTAATAAATAACACTTTATTAGTTTTGAACTAAAAATAAGGTTTTATGCAAAATGGCCAATTTGTGAGGTTTCCGGATTCGGGGCCTTACAAGTTGGTATCAGAGCCAAAGTTTAAGAGATTTGGGAAAACTAATTTATAAACCTAAACTTAAACAGAAAATGGGACCAAATAAAAGGATGCCAGTCCAAGAAGCTCCATGCCAAGAGGTAACGAAAATATCTTGTAAATGCTATTCTGATAGGTAGTGCCTTGTTACAGAAGTTAGAATCAAGGATATGGTATGATAACATTAATTGTTGTGCTTACTTGAATTATGTGATCTATACGTGCATAGAATAGCGATAGTAGGTTCGAGTGTTAGCGTGGTTAGGATAGGAGAGTTAGGACATGAGAAGTTCTGTAAGTAGTTAATCACAACTGGCCCTGTTATTAAAAACTTACGAAACTTGTCATGATCTGAACTTGCCTTGACAGACCATATTGACATTCTGAACTTATAGGAAGTGGAAAGTTGACAGATGTGTACGAGGTGTGTGATTCCCAGCTGAGACATTAGAGACTTGACAGCATACCAGCAAAAACATATAATAATGTAACATCCCGAAAAGTCAAAACGGGTCAAATGGATTAGAGGCTTATTATGGGTATTTAATAAAAGAAGGCAAAAGGGTTATGGGCTAGGTGGGGTTCATGGGCAAGATTAAGGCCCATAACCAGCCCTTAACCTGCCCAAGACACCACCATCTTCTCATTCCAACCCTAACAACAAAGAAATTCGTAGAGAGAGAAAGTAGAGAGAGAAAGTGCAAGAAACTTAAGATTTGGAGCTTCTAAGATCAAGGGATTGAAGATCTGGGTGTTTATGCATCAAATCTTAAAGAAAGGAGCAACAAACAAGGTAAGAATCGACCTCTAAGACCTTCTGTAGATCAAACCCGGATTCTAGGGTTTTGGGGTTTTGAAAAGTTTAAAGAAACACATAAAGGTCGAATTTTTACGTATGAAAACGTGTAAAAAGCTTAGATTTGGCTTCACGGAAGGTAAACTAAGGATTTGGACGTAAAAAGTTAAGATTTTGGGTTAAAAACGGGCTGGATCTGAGTTTTTATTCATCCAGCAAAACTGGGCCCCGATCCAGCGAAACTGTGAGTTAATCCAGCGAAACTGTGCACTCATTCAGCGAGACTAGGAGAAATTCCAGCGAAACTACAGTTTCGCTTAGGCGAAACTACAGTTTCGCTGGGAATCTCGCTAAGACCCAGACTGACCCATAGACTTCGCGAAAGTAGGAAATTCCAACGAAAGTTGGGCGCTCAAGGCAGCGAATCTGTCTAGCGAAACTAGCAGAAGTGCTGCCCAGCGAAACTGCTGGCGAAACTGCAGTTTCGCTGCAGCGAAACTGTGGGCGAAACTATGAAGAAAATGACGTTTTTGTGTATTAACTTTCGTGCAGCTAGAGTGTTCGGACCATAGCTTAAGTAACTTAGGAATTAAGCTATTTGCTAAGTTCAGGTGAGTTCTAGATCCCCTTATTTAAACGTTTTTCCATGTTTTGGGGGCTATTATGCATAGTAAACATAAGGTTTTCAAGATAAGGATTTCAAGGTGTTTTAACAAGAAAATACATTTTTCTAAAGTAAAATGTGACATTTAAATAGCTCAAAATAATTTTCGGGCGCGCTGACCTGGCAGCCCGGCCCCAGCCAGGGGCGTTGCCCCTTGGACCCCACTAGGGGCTGCTGCCCCTAGGACCCCGCTGTCAGGGGCTGCCGCCCCCGAACCCCGCTGTCCCGCGGTGGGTCGGTTACATGTTATGATGACTAGTACTTGGTATGTTGTGTACTTAATAAGCTAAGTATTATATATATATTAAGTGAAAAATAATACTAATGAGAAGTGGAACTTAACGAATGTTACCCCCGGGCCCTTTGGATGATGAAAAGTCTTGCAAGCACTATGATAGACTTCACTTATGTGTGAGTCTGATGTATGATGATGGATCCGTATTCATGAGCGGGCTATGTGCCTGCTAGTGTGGATCAACTGTCGGGGGAAACTACCATGAAGATGTGTACCGACGGGGATCGATCGACCGTCGGGGTAGCGACCATGGATAACGTGTACCGACGGGGATTGACATTCGTTGTCAATCAACATGGAGAGCTTGCTTTGTGCAAACCTCGCCGATGATGAAGTAAAACAAATGAAAGAATAAAAGATAATGAACGTGCCTAATGTGATGCAAGTAATGTTGTAGTATGATGTATGCGTGTTCATTATATGAAAGGATAAAAGATTATACTTTCTTACTTATATAAAACTAGAACTCACTCAGCGTGGCTGACTTTTTATGCATAATAGTGGGCAGGTAGGCGCTGATGCTGAGGATGGCACCACGGAGCTACTTGGGGAATTATGGATGGCATTCCTATTAATGAAGTCTTTATTGTAATTAATGAACAAGGAATATGTTTTGTTTACCTTTAAAAGACAAATGTATGAGTACAATGGGGTTTCTAAGTCTTTAACGAATGTTTAATTATTTCCGCTGCAATGTTTTGTTATTGAACTGAATTATGCTATGAATTGCCAACTGTGAGGTTTCCTGGGAATAGGGCCTTACAAGTTGGTATCAGAGCCAAAGTTTAAGAGAAATGGGTAAAACATTTTTTTCAAACCTAAACTTAAACTGAGAATGGGACCAAATGAGGGATGCCAACCCAAGTAGCTACGTGCCATCAGGTAAAATATTCAAGTAAACTGGCAATATGCGCGCGTGCTATTTGTTTTATATACGTGTAGATTTGAATGCTGACATGTGTTAGGATAGTGATTGCTTGGGACAGGAGGGTAAGGTAAGTAGTTAATCACACTTGGCCACTGTAATTAAGGACTTACCATACTTGTAATGATCTGAGCAATTAACTTGAATAACCATTTCGGTGTTTAAATCTTATAGGAATTAGATATGGTGGGTAGGAAAGCTGGGAAGGCTACACGTGGACGTCCTCGAGGTGGTCGTACCACTACACCACGTGTCACCCGGAGCAAAGCTAAGGCTCCCGAGACTGTGCACGAGGAGTCAGACCTCCATAGTCAACCAGAGGGCGAGGGATCAGCCACCCTCAAGTCCACTGTGAAGGAGGCCATCGCCGATGAAGTCTACAATGTCATGCAAGATGTCTTACCCTCGGTGGTGAATGAGGTGCTTAAAGCAGTCAAGGATGGAGATAAAGCTGATAGGAAGGAGAAGGAAAATGAGAAGAATTCTGGAAGGTCCACTGGGAGGACGGAGGAATCTGAAGAGGAGCCATCAAACCCTAAGGTGGTAATCCACGATGACGACAGTGATGAGGAGGCTGAGAGGGAGACGGTTAGGGGGTGCAACTATGGGGCATTTCAAAGGTGCAAGCCCCCAACCTTTGACGGTAACGGCAATGCTACTGCCGCTCATCGATGGATCAGAGAAATGGAGGCGGTACTGGAAATTAGTGAATGCCGCGAAGATCAGAAAGTTAAGTTTGCCACTCATTCTTTCGTCGACTCAGCGCTGTGCTGGTGGGACAATATTGTCCAGGCCGAAGGAAAGCGGTCGATAGCCAAACTGAGGTGGTCCGAGTTGAAGGAGTTGGTGCTGGAGGAGTATTGTCCCCATCGGGAATTAGACAAGATTGAGAAGGAGTTCTTGTATTTGGAGGCTGGGAACATGACTCATCAAGAGTATACCTCCAAGTTCAATGAACTTGCAAGACTTGTGCTAGACATGGTAACACCTGCATCCAAGAAGATCAAGAGATACATGCAGGGTTTGCCAGTGGACATCAGGAGGCACATGATTGCGGCTAGACCAGGTACGTTTAGGTCTGTGGTGGATTTAGCTGGAAGGTTGTACGATGAGAGAGACCCAATACCTGTGCAAAAGAAGGTGGAGAAGTGGAGTGGGAACAAGAATGGAAATGGGAAGAAGTTCGGAGGTGATAACTTCAGGGGTGGAGAAACGAAGATGAGAGCTGAGGGTCAATCAGGGAGACAGGAAAATACAGGTGAAGGGGTGCCTGTAGAAAATGTGGAAAACGCCATTTTGGGGAGTGTAGGGTTGGGACTGGAAGGTGTTTTAAATGTGGGGCGAGGGCCACTATGCTAGAGAGTGCAAGGCGGTGAAGTGCTACCAGTGTGGCGAGATAGGGCATGCGGAGAAAGACTGCAAGAAAGGAAAATCAGGAGGACAAGGAACAGTTAAAGCTGGAGACAAAGGGAAGGGTGACGGTTTAAAGGCAAAGGCGAGGGCGTTCAACATAACTCGTGAGGAGGCCAGGGTAGATCCAGAAGTAGTTTCAGGTATGTTTCTGGTGGATCACGAGTATGCTTCTGTGCTCTTTGATTCTGGTGCTAGTAGGAGTTTTGTGTCTGCTGCCTTTTGTCGTTCGTTGCATGATAAGAGTAGGAAGTTAGACGAGCCTTTCTATGTAGAAACCGCCATTGGTAGATCCACTAAGGTAACTGAAGTGATTGAGGATTGCCTGATTGAGTTAGAAGATTGTAAGTTCCCTGCTAGGTTGCATGTTATGGCCTTAGGAGGTTTTGATGTGGTGTTAGGCATGATTGGTTAGCTAGCTATGAAGCCAATATTGTATGTAGCAAGAAAATGATTCGTCTAACAGCGCCCGATGGTAGTTCTGTTACGGTTCGTGGGGATAAGGTGTGCTGTGTGCCGAAGGTCGTGTCGATGATCACAGCCGAAAAGTACATAAGACGTGGGTGTAGCGCTTACTTGGCCTACGTGAAAGATGTGAACGCGCCAGAGCCACAATTATCAGACGTGCCAGTAGTACGCGAGTTTCCTGACGTCTTTCCCGAAGACCTGACTGGTGTGCCGCCTGACCGTGAAATCGAATTTCAAATTGATTTGCTACCGGGGGCGCAACCCGTCGCTAAGGCACCATATCGATTGGCTCCTTCAGAGATGGTAGAATTGAGGGACCAGTTGCAAGATTTATTGGATAAGGGCTTCATCCGGCCAAGTATCTCTCCATGGGGTGCTCCAGTTTTATTCGTCAAGAAGAAGGATGGTAGCATGCAATGTGCATTGACTATCGCGAGCTCAATAAGCTGACCGTAAAGAATCGATACCCATTGCCAAGAATCGACGACTTGTTCATCAACTTCAGGGTGCCAGCTGGTTTTCAAGGATAGACCTGCGGTCTGGTTACCACCAATTGAAGGTGAAAGAACAAGATATTCCTAAAACAGCGTTCCGTATGCGTTATGGACACTACGAATTTCTCGTCATGTCCTTTGGTTTAACTAACGCGCCAGCTGCTTTTATGGACCTTATGAATCGGGTATGCCGGCCTATGTTGGATAGATCGGTGATAGTGTTCATCGATGACATTTTGATCTATTCGAAAAGTGAAGAAGAACACGCCAATCATATTCAAGAAGTATTGGAGACACTCAGAAGCGAGAAGTTATATGCTAAGTTCTCTAAGTGTGCATTTTGGCTTCGCGAAGTTCAATTTCTGGGTCATGTGGTTAATCCCGAGGGGATCAGAGTGGACCCTGTGAAGGTTGAAGCGGTAATGCAATGGGAATCTCCAAAGACGCCAACCGAGATTCGCAGTTTCTTAGGTCTGGTAGGTTACTACAGGAGGTTTGTCCAGGATTTCTCCAAGATAGCTTCTCCTTTAACTAAGCTGACCCGGAAGGACGTGAAGTATGAATGGGGTCCTGATCAGGAGAACGCCTTCCTAGAACTAAAGATGAGGCTAACGCAAGCCCCTGTCCTAACGCTGCCTGAGGGGAACGAGGACATGGTAGTCTACTCGGATGCCTCATATGCAGGATTGGGTTGCGTGCTGATGCAACGAGGGAAGGTGATAGCCTATGCTTCTAGACAACTAAAAGCCCACGAGGCCAATTATCCTACACATGATTTGGAGTTGGCAGCGGTGGTGTTTGCATTGAAGATTTGGAGGCACTACCTGTATGGGTGAAGTGCACCATCTTCACCGATCATAAGAGTCTGAAGTATTTCTTTGAACAAAAAGAACTCAATATGAGGCAGAGGAGGTGGCTGGAACTGATCAAGGACTATGACTGCGAAATTCATTATCATCCAGGCAAAGCTAATGTGGTTGCTGACGCCCTTAGCCGAAAGGGACGACCCGAACCAATTCGGGTGAGGGCTTACCAAATGATTATGACGCCTGATGTTATGAAGCGAGTGAGGGAGTTTCAGGATGAGGCATTAAGAGAGGACAGAGTCAACTCTGAAAGAATGAAAGGGCAAACTTCAGATTAAAACACCCTGGGTGTTAGAACTCGATCTGGGAGAATGTGGATCCCTCTCTATGGGGATTTGAGGGGAAAGATCATGGATGAGGCTCACAAAACTAGATATTCTATTCATCCTGGTGCCATAAAAATGTACCAAGATCTGAAGAAAGATTATTGGTGGCCAGGAATGAAGCGTGACGTGGTTAAGTATGTAAGCAAGTGCCTGACTTGTTTACAGGTGAAGGCAGAACACCAAAAGCCATATGGGAAAATCCAGCCGTTGGATATTCCTGAATGGAAATGGGAACACATCACGATGGACTTCATCACGAAGCTACCTCACACGACGAAAGGAAGCGACACGATCTGGGTGATTGTTGACCGTTTAACAAAGAGCGCCCATTTCCTACCAATTCGTGAAACGTTTTCCTCTGAGAAGTTGGCAGATCTATTCATCAAGGAGATCGTGGCTCGTCACGGCGTGCCAGTGTCTATCGTTTCGGATAGGGACACGCGGTTTACGTCTAAATTCTGGAAGAGGTTCCACGACTCAATGGGGACTAGACTGCATATTAGTACGGCTTACCACCCCCAAACGGATGGTCAGTCGAAAGAACGATTCAAACGTTAGAAGACATGCTACGAGCATGTGTGGTCGACTTTGGAGGAAGTTGGGATGAGCACTTACCGTTGGCGGAATTCTCATATAATAATAGTTACCATGCCAGCATTGGTATGCCCCCTTACGAAATGTTGTATGGTAGGAAGTGCAGAACGCCCGTGTGTTGGGGTGACATCGGGCAAAAGGAACTGGGGAACCTTGAAGTGATTGAGGTCACAACGGAGAAGTTAGATAAGATTAAGGCATTCATGAAAGCTGCAAAAGATCGCCAGAAGTCTTATGCTGATAAGAGGCGTAGACCGATAGAGTTTGGGGTTGGTGACAAGGTTATGCTCAAGGTATCGCCATGGAAAGGGATCATTAGGTTTCGAAAAAGAGGAAAGTTAAGCCCGAGATTCATAGGACCTTTCCGCATCATCGCAAGGGTAGGGGAAGTGGCCTACAGACTAGAATTACCTGATGAGTTGAGTGGAATTCACCCTACGTTTCACGTATCTCACCTTAGGAAATGTTTAGCAGACGATGATGCATTTGTACCATTAGAGGACATTGAAGTTGACGAGCGACTGAATTACGTAGAGCAGCCGGTGGCCATCCTGGATCGGAAAGAGAAGCGCTTACGTAATAAAGTAGTTCCACTCGTACGAGTACAGTGGAGACACCAAAAAGGATCAGAATCTACGTGGGAGGTGGAGGAGGAGATGAGGAAATTTTATCCTCAATTGTTTGATGACTGACAGGTTTCGAGGACAAACCTAAATAAGTGGGGGAGACTTGTAACACCCCGAAAAGTCAAAACGGGTCAAATGGATTAGAGGCTTATTAATGGGTATTTAATAAAAGAAGGCAAAAGGGTTATGGGCTAGGTGGGGTTCATGGGCAAGATTAAGGCCCATAACCAGCCCTTAACCTGCCCAAGACACCACCATCTTCTTATTCCAACCCTAACAACAAAGAAATTCGTAGAGAGAGAAGTAGAGAGAGAAAGTGCAAGAAACTTAAGATTTGGAGCTTCTAAGATCAAGGGATTGAAGATCTGGGTGTTTATGCATCAAATCTTAAAGAAAGGAGCAACAAACAAGGTAAGAATCGACCTCTAAGACCTTCTGTAGATCAAACCCGGAGTCTAGGGTTTTGGGGTTTTGAAAAGTTTAAAGAAACACATAAAGGTCGAATTTTTACGTATGAAAACGTGTAAAAAGCTTAGATTTGGCTTCATGGAAGGTAAACTAAGGATTTGGACGTAAAAAGTTAAGATTTTGGGTTAAAAATGGGCTGGATCTGAGTTTTTATTCATCCAGCGAAACTGGGCCCCGATCTAGCGAAACTGTGAGTTAATCCAGCGAAACTGTGCACTCATTCAGCGAGACTAGGAGAATTCCAGCGAAACTACAGTTTCGCTTAGGCGAAACTACAGTTTCGCCGGGAATCTCGCTAAGACCCAGACTGACCCATAGACTTCGTGAAAGTAGGAAATTCCAACGAAAGTTGGGCGCTCAAGGCAGCGAATCTGTCTAGCGAAACTAGCAGAAGTGCTGGCCAGCGAAACTGTTGGCGAAACTGCAGTTTCGCTGCAGCGAAACTGTGGGCAAAACTATGAAGAAAATGACGTTTTTGTGTATTAACTTTCGTGCAGCTAGAGTGTTCGGACCATAGCTTAAGTAACTTAGGAATTAAGCTATTTGCTAAGTTCAGGTGAGTTCTAGACCCCCTTATTTAAACGTTTTTCCATGTTTTTGGGGGCTATTATGCATAGTAAACATAAGGTTTTCAAGGTAAGAATTTCAAGGTGTTTTAACAAGAAAATACGTTTTTCTAAAGTAAAATGTGGCATTTAAATAGCTCAAAATAATTTTCGGGCGCGCTGACCTGGCAGCCCGGCCCCAGCCAGGGGCGTTTCCCCTTGGACCCCACTAGGGGCTGCTGCCCCTAGGACCCCGCTATCAGGGGCTGCCGCCCCCGAACCCCCGCTGTCCCGTGGTGGGTCGGTTACATGTTATGATGACTAGTACTTGGTATGTTGTGTACTTAATAAGCTAAGTATTATATATACATTAAGTGAAAAATAATACTAATGAGAAGTGGAACTTAACGAATGTTACCCCGGGCCCTTTGGATGGTGAAAAGTCTTGCAAGCACTATGATAGACTTCACTTATGTGGAGTCTGATGTATGATGATGGATCCGTATTTATGAGCGGGCTATGTGCCTGCTAGTGTGGATCAACTGTCGGGGGAAACTACCATGAAGATGTGTACCGACGGGGATCGATCGACCGTCGGGGGTAGCGACCATGGATAACGTGTACCGACGGGGATTGACATTCGTTGTCAATCAACATGGAGAGCTTGCTTTGTGCAAACCTCGCCGATGATGAAGTAAAACGAAATGAAAGAATAAAAGATAATGAACGTGCCTAATGTGATGCAAGTAATGATTGTAGTAGGATGTATGCGTGTTCATTATATGAAAGGATAAAAGATTATACTTTCTTACTTATATAAAACTAGAACTCACTCAGCGTGGCTGACTTTTTATGCATAATAGTGGGCAGGTAGGCGTTGATGCTGAGGATGGCACCACGGAGCTACTTGGGGAATATGGATGGCATTCCTATTAATGAAGTCTTTATTGTAATTAATGAACAAGGAATATGTTTTGTTTACCTTTAAAAGACAAATGTATGAGTACAATGGGGTTTCTAAGTCTTTAACGAATGTTTAATTATTTTCCGCTGCAATGTTTTGTTATTGAACTAAATTTATGCTATGAATTGCCAACTGTGAGGTTTCCTAGGAATGGGGCCTTACAAATAAAGTTCTAGACTTCGTAACCAGGAATTCAGAAGTGTTGTACCCATGGGCTAACTCACAAGTGAGGAGAGTTAACGGTTTAAGTTACAAGATCTCCAAGGGAATAGGTTTCTTCAGACGAGTATTTCTTTGCATGGTGTTTCAGCAAGGAATTATTGATAGAGATGAAAACTTATAATACTCGTCATGATCTGGACCATTGCCTTGAATGATAACGTTAGTATTCCGAATCTTGTAGGTAGCTTAAATGATTGATGAGATGTCTTAAGAAGGTAAAGCGATAATGTAGGAGCTACCTTTAGTAAAGCTATTTGGATAGAAGAGTTTGTAAATGACTGTAAAATAGTAATGGAAAGTTAGGGCCTTCTTCTGGATGGCATGTTACTACCCTAATTGGACGTAACATGGTCTTGGATATGAATCGACTAGCTGCATACGGGACTGATACTGCACAACATGGAAATATGACCCGTTGGTTTGTACATGATGGAAGTATGGTCATGACTTATGATAATTAGAATTGCATGATTTCAGGGTGATCCTAATAATGAGATAGAAAAGTCTATGAAACAAGGTTGAGGAGCATATCCTATGTAAATAAAAGATGCTAAGGGCGAAGTCTTAAAGTTGACAGACGTAGCTATAGAGCGTGTCTTCCTAATGTGACCCCGGAGGACCTTCTCGGAGTTAGAAGAAAGAGTTTGAGATCAACTTGTCTTCTGGGACTCAGCTTGTAGTCATGTCACCGTACCGATGGTTTTGTCAGGAATGAAAGAGTTAATGATATAGCTTTAAGACATCCTTGATAAAGGGTCAGATTGATTATTTCATCTAGATAATACTTCAGTGTTATCACAAAGGATGATCGAAGAAGGTAGACGTGTGAGGACCGCAGATGGCTGAATAAGCTGATGATGAACGGTAAGCAACTATGACCTTGAGTTGACAAACCATTCCACCATTTGCGAGAGGCAAGTTGGTTTTCACGGATTGATAGTAGGTTGGATCATCAACAACTACAGGTTGAAGAGCATGACACCCTAAAGATAACATTTCAGTCACGGTTTGGATGCTATGAGTTTCCTTGTAGTATTTATGGACTAAATGAATAGGGTTACTGATCGATGTTCAAAGCGTTAGTGATAGTGATTATAGAGGACATACTCATCAACTCCAAGAGTAAGGGAGGCCATTCATGTCACATCCGCGAGGTGTCAAGGACAAGATGGAAGATAATTTATGAGCAACATTCCTAGAGTGAATGTTCTAGTCATGTGAAGTATAATTCTTGAAATCATGATAGGATTGATAAAATTGAAGCAGTAATGTAAAAGTTCCCCAAGGATGATGTTAGAAATCTGTAGCTTACGGAAGTGACGGATTACTACAAACAGTCTGTTCAGTACTTCTTGAAGATAATCTTGCCCTTGGTAAGGTTCACAAGAAATGACACCAAGTCTGAGTGAGAAGTTAGTTAATAAATGTGAACATGAACTAAATAAGGAAGGTTAACATGAGCCTTGGTGATAATTTTATCAGTAAGTGTCGAAAACCTAGAACCATGTGTTCCATACAAAGATCTGACTGAATATATATATATATTCAATACAACATGGCAGAACAATGGTTATGTTGTTCACAAGGTTAAATACAAGATGATAATATAATTACTCATGAATTAGTGTTCGTAGTCATAATGTTTGCATTAATGAAATTGATCCATAAGAGGAGTGCGTTAGGACGTTTGAAGGTTGCAAAGGCTATGTGTTGGCGGCTAAAGAAGATCATACCTTATATGGTGTGTGTGGAACATGTTTAGAAGCAACATGAGAATCCGTGGTGATTGAGAAAGTATTATCCCATGTTGTATAAGGACCAACAGGTTTCGAGGACGAAACCTAAATAAGGGGGATAAACTTGTAACACCCTAAATTTCCAAAATGAACCTAAGTGGCGAAATAATATTAATAATAGTATTATTGAATTTTATTCTTGAAGAGATTAGTTAGTTTATCAAGTTTAGGTTTGAAAACAAAATGTTGAAACTTGAGGGACCAATTATGGCAAAAGATGAAATTTATACAATAACCCTAACCCCCCCTCTTTAGCAATCGGCGCCCCCTTCTCTTTCCCCAATCGATCGATTTCCCCCTCCCCCACCGAGCGAACCTCTCCCCTCTTTCCTCTTCTCTCGGTCGAACCCCGATCTCCGGCCACCGGCGGCCGATTCCGGCGAGTCCCGGCGTGTGACACACCTCTTTCGACTTCTCTCCCCTTGAGCTCGATGGAGGTGATGATTTCACTCAAAATGCAGCAACAGTGGCGTGAATCGGAGGCAGCTGCGATGGTGGTTTCGTTGGTGTTTAGGCAGTGGGTGCAGGCGGTGGTGTTGATTTCAGGTAAGTTCTTGATCTACAACATGATAATGGTGATGAAGATGGTTGTCGTGGCTATGGTTATTGTCAGTTGCGGCTGTGGGTGTCGTGGTTGTGGAGGTCGGTCGTGGGTGTGGTCGCGAGGTCGATAGTGTGGTTCATGTGGCGGTACTGCGGTGGTGCTACGGTAGTGATGGCTGCGATGTTGGGGTTGTTAGTTGTGGTTGATGATTGTGGCTGTGACCGTTGATGGTGGCCAGTGTCGGCAGCCATGGTACGGCTATGATGGTGATGGTGGTTACGAGGGCTGTCAAAGTGGTTGTGAGTGTGGTGGTTATGGCTGTTGCGATGGTGATGTTAGCTGTCAATGGGTGTTGGCTGTGATTAGGGTTGCGGTTGTTGCAGCTCATGGTGGTGGTATGGTGGCAGTCTGTGAATCTGTTGAAGGGCTGTTTAAGGTGGTGATATGATGATAGCAAAGGTGGCAGCCTCGAGATGGCAAGAATACTCTTATTCATGTAGGTCTCTTGCTTATGATGATGTTTGTTTTGTAAGGCTGTTATAGTAAGACTGTTAGGACGGTGAGGGGACTATGATGATAATGGTAGAATGATGATAGTTCCATAAATATAACCTGAGAATTATCAATAGCCTAGGAAAAGAAAAGATTGATGGTATGATGTATATATGGTGGCATGGCTTATGGTCTTCATGATGGTAACATTTATAAGGATGTTTTGGGTAATGTTATTTTGTGGACTATCATAAGGATGGTGAAGATGATGATGTATGGTGATGTTGAGGATGTTTAGATTATGTTGACACATTAATGATGATGTTAATAGCTCTTAGGTAGTGGTAATGTTCCTTATGATATAGTTTCGATAAGATGAAGATGGAGTTTGAATATGGAAATGGTATCTTCACAGTAAGGATGGTTGTAGTGCAAAAGTGGTGCATGAATGATGATGATGATGTTATATGATGATATTGTTGATGATGGCTTAGCACGCAAATGGTAAAGGTTTTCCCGAATATGATGGTCACGATAATCCTCAATGATGACATGATGTGCACATTATTGGTTAGCTATGATGATAGGGACTTTGGTAGTTAGTGGTAGATAAGTTTAGGGTGATGATGTATTTGAAAGAGGATGAGGATGTTATGATGATGATGATCCTAGGATGATGGTTAAGGTTTCGTTGCAAAGATAGCGACTCGATTATGATGATGACATTACTGAGAATCCAAGTAGATGACGATTATGGACATTCAACGATCCTGGTGAGTTCTAGATCCCCTTCTTTTATACATGCTTTACTGTTTTGGGGATGACATACATACCATATGATTTATAATTAAGATTATTTTTAAATAATTCGTTATATGATTTGATAAAGTAATAACTGTGAATTACGTATATTTATTGCCTATAGATAGAATGATTTAAAGAAAAATGTGACAATTAGATACGGTTACGCGTTATGATGACTAGTACTTGGTATGTGTGTACTTAATAAGCTAAGTATTATATATATTAAGTGAAAGATGATACTAATGAGAAGTGGAACTTAACAAATGTTACCCCCGGGCCCGTTTGATGATGAAAAGTCTTGCAAGCACTATGATAGACTTCACTTATGTGAGTCTGATGTATGATGATGGATCCGTATTCATGAGCGGGCTATGTGCCTAGCAGTGTGGATCAACTGTCGGGGGAAGCTACCATGAAGATGTGTACCGACGGGGATCGATCAACCGTCGGGGGTAGCGACCATGGATAACGTGTACCGACGGGGATTGACATTCGTTGTCAATCAACATGGAGATCTTGCTTTGTGCAATCTCGCCTATGATAAAGTGAAACGTAATGAAAGAATGAAAGGTAATGAACGTGCCTAATGTGATGCAAGTAATGTTTGTAGTATGATGTACGCGTGTTCATTATATGAAGGATAAAAGATTATATTTTCTTATTTATATAAAACTAGAATTCACTCAGTGAAGCTGACTTTGTATGTATGTTAGATTGTTTGGCAGGTAAATCAAGTTTCAGGGCAAGACCTGATTAGGAGCTACTTGGAGGGTGAAGACTGGCATCCTGTAAAGATTCAACCAGCTTTTATGTTTTGTGTAGTAATAAATGAGTAAATTTGTTAAGACAATGATTTGTAAATAAAGAAATTCTATCTCAAATCCGGGTTTGACTCTAAGTTGGTGCTTTAGTTTTATTTATATAATTAACATTTTCGTATTTCCGCTGCTTTAATAAATAACACTTTATCAGTTTTGAACTAAAAATAAGGTTTTATGCAAAATGGCCAATTTGCGAGGTTTCCGGATTCGGGGCCTTACAATATATATATATATATATATATATATATATATATATATATATATATATATATATATATATATATATATATATATATATATATATATATATATACGCGTGTGTTTAACCCATGAAAACTCACCAACTTTTAAATTTGACCCTTTATTTTTAACATGTTTCAGGTTTACTACTTGAGGGATTCTTCTTGCACATATAAGACTTGGATCTAGTTTAACTAAATATTTTATTTCTTTGTTTGAATCTTTTGTATCGTAATGATTTATTGTCTTGTAATGTTCAATCAAAAATGATATTTAATTTTATTCCAACTTATTTAGTTCCATGTGCTATGAACAATCGTTTCACATTCGTCCGCCTTGATGATTCCGCCGTCGGTCGGGGTGTGACAGATTGGTATCAGAGCCATGGTTATAGGGAATTAGGTTATTAAAAATGGAATGACCTAGACTATAACTAAGTACCCTTACACATGAGTCCTCTCATGTATTTTATATGCTTAGATAGGATTTTATGTGCCTTATATATTTATACTTGATTATGTGATTATATGTCTTATGTGATTCTTCTTATACTTTGAATCTTATAAATGCACACACGAATCTTAAATCATATTCTAAGGCATTGTGTGCCTAAATCAAATGGTTTTCAAAATGAGTTTTGAATCGTTATTCGTGATTTTCAAATTCGTCAAAGTCTATGTCTTACAACTTGAAACATGTAATGCTGGAAGAGCGTGATGCCTGTATCTCGAGGTGTTCTGTCTAGGAAAGGTATTCATATAAATTCAAATCAACCGATGGATCCGTTTACCTTACCTGGGAACCCTTGGGGTGAGTGTCCGCTTATAGGTACGCATGTCTTCATTAAGGTTGTAGTTGACCTAATACTTTGATAAGTCAACGTAATGCTTTGGTTTGTAAACCTAACATTACACTCGAAACACCTTGTTAATTTGAATCGTCTTATCTTTGATCTTGTCTTCTTGGAACTTAAAACTCATTACCCAATTCTCACTATGACTTTAATAGTCTTTTTGAATGCCTTTCCCTTAAAATCGCACTTATTCTGAAACCTCATTACAATGATACTCTTATTCTAAACTAAACCATTAATCTTAACAAACATGATTCTCGTATCAACTTTAAACTAATGTAACATTAAAACCTCAGTGACTTAGTAAACAAGAATCGATTATCTAAGAACCATGTCAAAGTTATTTGCTTGAGAAGCTCCTATGAATTCACGTCTCATCCAAAAGTGTCTTAAAAATATCTCGTATTCGTAAAAAAGACTCTCGTATTGATCTAAACCTTGGTGTTGTATTCATGACAAAACCTTCATAATCGTCATGCATCGTCTGCAATACAAAAGCTTATCAACTAAAATTTTAAATTGATGATCTTATACACTTTGTCAAGAAATGCCCGAAATCTCGAATCATAAAATTTAACAAACTTAAGAATAGCAAAACATCATAATTAAACTTATTGAATTTAAACGTTCCTAAAAGTTCACTTGCAAACACGAAATGAAATTCAAGTCTCTCATATCTTTGAAATCAATCTTCTCGTGAATAAATTTCGGGACGAAATTTCTTAAAGTAGGGGAGACTGTAACATCCGCCATTTTCAAGTTATAAACCCGAACCCAAACTAAAATCGAACTTTCATACGATATGAATTTCTTTATTTAACTTATTTTATTTATATTAATGAATTATATAGATTAGACGTGTAGTTTAAACAACATCATGAATTGATTTATTAAATTTATCATTTAAACAACTTATAATAACTCGTTGATTTATAAATAATTCTTTTTTATAAAATTATAAAGTTTATTAATCATGTTACAAAAAATAACTAAATGGAAAAGACTTTATTAAAACTTATAAAGTTACAAAATGAATTTTAATAAACTTATAAAGTTTTATTAGTAATTATGAATTTTAAATAAATAATCAAATTATAAAGTTTACAAGTTTTATAAAAGTTATAAATATTAACAAATAGATAATTTGATTGATTATTCAATTTGATTTTATAAAGTCAATAAAGATTTTATAAAAAAATAAGTTGTTAAAATTAGAGTCTTCATAAATTTAAAATTTAAATTATAATTATTATTTTATTATTTAATTTTATATTTATTTTAAATTCTAATCATAACCCCCTTTTAAAAGACTTATAACTCACCGTTAACACCGTTCGTAACCTCCTCCTAACCTCAACTATAAAAGCAAGGTTTAGGTCTCACTTTTCATTTGCTCATTCTCTAAAAATCTCTCTAATAAACATTTCTTCTATTCTTTGGTTTTAATCAAATTCAAGAATTTTCTTTACAATTAATCTCAAGAAGTTTCTATTACTAAGTTAATCTTATATTGATTTATATTAAGCATTTCTATATTCTTTTAATCATGGGTCTGACAAGCCTATTTGGTGCTAAAGCCGATGTATTGCCGGCTCCTGATGACGTATGACTTGTTCATCATGGGAACCAAGTACACTTAGCTAATCATATAAACTTGTAATTAAGTCGAGGTTTGATTGTAGCTATATGTGTTCTATAAACTTGCATAATTCATAACCATTGACATGAATTGCTACTTGTAAACCTTTATATATATATATATGTATGTATATATATATGTATATATATATGTATATATATATGTATATATATATATGTATATGTATATATATATGTATATGTATATATATATGTATATGTATATATATGTATATATATATGTCTATTTATATGTATATATATGTATTATATATATATGCGTATATATATGTATATATATATGTATATATATATATATATACATGTATATATATATATATATATACATGTATATATATATATATACATGTATATATATATACATGTATATATATACATGTATATATATATATATATACATGTATATATATATACATGTATATATATATATATACATGTATATATATATATACATGTATATATATATATATATATATATATATATATATATATATATATATATATATATATATATATATTTATACACGCGTGTGTTTAACCCATGAAAACTCAGCAACTTTCAAAGTTGACCCTTTATTTTTAACATGTTTCAGGTTTACTACTTGAGGGATTCTTCTTGCACATATAAGACTTGGATCTAGTTTAACTAAATATTTTATTTATTTGTTTGAATCTTTTGTATTGTAATGATTTATTGTCTTGTAATGTTCAATCAAAAATAATATTTAATATTATTCCAAATTATTTAGTTCCATGTGCTATGAACAATCGTTTCAGATTCGTCCGCCTCGATGATTCCGCCGTTGGTCGGGGTGTGACATTATTGTCAACTCCAGCCTGCTTTCTAAGGAGTAAATGAATGATTTTGCCTTGCACTAGGAAATCTTGCCCCAAAGATGTAATAGTAGACCAAGCTTCTTTAAGTGATTTTCTCCCCAAGTCATCTAACGCTCCATACAATTGTGTATTGATTGGATGTATTTAGCCTAAAGATGATATTATTCAATAAGAGCCATCCACCACCAATTGGACATTAGTGCCAAATGATAGTGTTAACCCCAAGTCCTTCGTCTTCGCACGAGTGATTCTGGACCATACAACCCGATTAATTTTTTGGATAGAAGTTCCACCCCATAAGAACTTCATAGAAATAGATTCTAGTTCCTTGATGGTCCTATTTGAAGTTTTAAACATGGAGAAGTACTACAAGGGGAGACTCCCCAAACTACCTTGACGAGGGTAAGTCTACTACCAAAAGAGAGATGGTATGCTTTCCATGAACTGAGTTTCATTCTAAACTTACGAATAATTGGCGCCTAACATTTAGATAGTTTCATGTTAGCCCCGATTGGTGTGCAAATATGAATGGTGGGAAATGAATATAGTTGACAACCGAATAAGATAGTTAGATGTTCAGCTTTCGATGTTGATGCTCCAACTCCATACATCCTGTTTTGTGATAATTTATTCGAAGACCGGACACCAAATGAAAGCATCTCAATAATCACTTATAATTTACTTCATTTTTTTTATTAAGTTTGCCCTTTATGAACAAGTCATCCGCATACATAGAGAGAGTTACAACCGGTCCATTGTAAATAAGTATAACCCCGTGGGAAAAAAATATTCTCTAGAGCCAACAAAATCATGGCAGAGAGTCCTTTCATAGCACTAATAAAGAGTAATGGGAGAAGACCTCTTGTTATTTGAATCTCATTAGTGGGAGAGTTATTGACAATGATGGATGATCTGTCAAACTGTAGGTAACCCAATATCCATTTTCTCCATGTAGCACCAAAACCCATTTGTTCTATTATTGAAAGAAGATAGTTCCAGCTTATTGTATTAGAGGCCTTGGAAAAATCTACTTTAAGAAGAATCATTTTCTTTTTTTTCTATAGAACCTAGTTTTGAATTTCATTTACCAAAATATGACCATCAAAGATATGTCTACCTTTGATGATAACAGTTAATTTCAGGTCAATAATTTAATGAATTATCTTTTGGATCCTATGAGCAAGTAATTTCCTAATAACCTTGGGCATGCATCCTAATAAACTAATGGGGCGATATCATTGGGGTTTGACGGGCCATGATTTTTAGGTATGAGCATAATGAAAGACTAATACCTTTTGTAATCTTACCCTTCCCACTTTCAAATAAATTTGATGAATTAAATTTGTACAATATCCTAGTAATTTATTATAAACTTGAAGGTAAGACCATCCGAGCCCGCAACCTTCTCAGTTCCACAACTCCATACAACTTTCTTAATTTCTTCAGTAGAAAAAGGCACTTCAAGGAAAGCAGCCACAACTTCAAAAAGTTTACGAATATTGGGATTAAGGAGATAACACTGATTAGGCATGTCTTTAGTGATATCTATTTCTAAAGAAAGAAAGTATTTCCATCTTTATACAATCTGGATCATCGGTCCATTTATTATCAATCAGAAGACCATGAATGCGATTACGAGTTTGTTGACTATTTATGATTAACTGAAAAAAGTTGGAATTTCATCCCCATCTACTATCATTCAGCCGTGCATTATACCTTAGATGTTTTATATTCTTGAGTTCTACTCCCGACAGTTGTTTTCTTTCGTCCATCAAATTATTTCTACCTTCCATATTTAATGGAAATTGCTTTGCCTTCAATTCAAGTTCATTTATTTTTTCCCTGGATCCTTGAAAATCTTTGTTTCCTTTGAATTTCTCTTAATTTTCCATGTTTTTAGGTCCTCTTTTAGTTTGATGATCTTCTTCCCCAAAATAAAGTCAAAAGCTCCATGAGCATGAGAAGATAACTATGAGTTATCTACTACTTTTTACAATAAGGGATTGGCCAACCAAGAGTTGTAGAATCCAAATGGACAGGGGCCAAAGTCAATATGGGAGGTAATTAGGATAATAGGATTATGATCTAATCATTTTCTATTCAAGGCTGTGACACTAGCATGAGGTCATATATTATGAAATTGGTTACAAACCAGGAATCTGTCTAACTCAGACATAATAGAGCCATCATCTTTCATCCATGTGAATTTTGCACCCCAATGTTATACTCAATAAGATCAGCTTGTGAAATGAGGAATTAAAATCCTCACTGCCACTATTGAACGAAGATGTTAAAGATATTTTGGAGGAGGACCGTACAACACTAAAATCTCCTATTATTATCCATATATCCGGTAGAGAATGTTTTAAGGTAACTAGTTCTCCCCATAACAACCTTTTAGATATTTTGCAGGAGGACCGTACAACAACTAAAATCTCCCATCATTAGCCAAGGTTGAGTGAGGCCCATAAACATTGACAAAATTCACCATCACTTCAACCCTTTTCCAAAACCCAAATACAATAATAAAATGGTAAGAAGATCATACCTTTGTTTGCTGAGAAAGATCTCCATCCAAACAAATAGCTAGACCTCCGGATCTTCCAGCAAAGGATAGAAGCCGAAACAAAAGCGTTGTCGCCCCAAAAAGCCAAGGATGGGATGTCGTTATTTAAGTTAATTAAGTCTCTTAAAGGCAAATTAGATTGATATTATGATTCCTTTGATGATTCTTATCCAATCATATTTATATGAATAGTCGATCCCTTGATAATTTAGAGAAAGAAGATTCATTAGACCAGATTAGAATCACCACCACCTAGTATTGCATTTGTAATTTCCTGATCTTTATCCACCTGGTTGACAACTACATCTGAACTAAACTTAATTGTAGCAAATACGTCCCCAGGGGTGAGATTTTGAACCGAATTCGATGGCCTAATTTTATGCACCGAGCTTTCTATATTGGTATCCACAATAGGGCATTCCTTGCATCTATCATGATGCGTAAGAACAACAAGCATCTGGTTATTCGAAACCTGAGCAGCAGCAAGACGGTTCTACTGAGATGAGGAGGGGGCATAACCATCCATGTATTATGCACTATCAGAAGACCTAACACCAGGGGTAGTTCAAATCCGGAAGAGGAGCTTGATAGGGGTTAAATCAGTCCAATCAAAATCACCATCATAGGTTCTGGTCCTTTAACGTGAGACTGAGAATGAATGAGATAGAGGGGGGCAAGAGAAAATTAGGAATTAAAGGATTATTAATGACATCAGGCACGCTAGTAGGCATGCAATTTTGTTCCCCGTTTAAACCGGATCCAATTTTCCTAAGTCATTAATAGGATCATTGGATGACTTTTTGGGTTTTGCTTGTTTTGGTTTACTCAACTCACCAAAAGATCAACCGTTGGATTCCTTTTCTTGCGAGCAGTGGCAGGAGGGGGAGTGAGTTGATCCGGTCCTAAGCTTAAGATACTCCGGATACCAATCCACAACATCTTTCGAAATCCATATTCTAAAAGTTTTGCCATTCCATTTTAGATATTCTTTTATTTTTTGGAGACAATGATACCTAACATATTTTCTGTAAGTACAATATCCGTAACGCCAGCTTTAGATGATTGAAAATAATACCATAAGTTACGCCAATCTTATCGAACATCATGTTGTCCCATAATTGAATTGGTACACCATGTACGTGGATCCAATAAATCCATTCATACAGTAGGGATCGACCCTCCCAAACATTTAGTTTTGAGAACTAAGGTTTCCATATAGGCGAATTCGAATGAATACAGTCAGCTTGTTCAACACATGCGAATAAGAGCAATATGTGAAGCCTATAATATACTTTACATCCACATCATGCATCCCAAATTCATTAAGATACAACCTTAAATTACATAGATGATAAAAATCTTTGACTTGACCGAGCAAAGACCGGTTTCTCCAAAGAAGAAGAGCAGTATTATTTAGGTTGTTAATGAATACATGCGAACAAGGCCTTGTTCATGTTCATTCGTTAAGAACATAACTTGTTCACGAACACTTTCCCAATGAGATTTCTTTTTCGTGTTCGTTCATTTAGAAAATAGGTTTGTTCATAAACTGTTCCGAATGCTTACCTAACACAAACAAAGGCAAACAAAGACAAATAAATACAAACAAATGTTCATGAACATAAACGAACATAAACGAAAGTTCCTAAACACCAACGATCATATATTCATTTTATAATACAATAAAAAACATTACATAGAATCAACCAAAGGTAAATAAGTATTTAACAAAATTATTACCAACAAAATCTTAAAATAAACAAACCCAAACGAATATAAACGAACACCTTATCGAATGTTCACGAACATAAATAAATGAACACGACCTTCGTTAATGTTCGCTCGTTTAACTCAATGAACATAACTTCTTGTTCATGTTAGTTCATTTATTAAATGAACGAACATAAACGAACTTCCCGCCTAACGGTTCACGAACTGTTCGTTGAACGTTCAGCTCGATTGAAGCTCTAGTTGTCAACATTGATTCTTTGGACATTGTCACTGGTTTTTGGTTGTTAAGGAGAAAATTAAGAAAGGACTTTCCATCGGAGACCTTTGTGGTTATTGGCTTCAGTTGATGCCACATCCTCCGACCGCCAGGTACGGAGTGGGTCGTATTGCCTCTGTAAAAGCAAAAAGCTTCCCGTCTTTATTAAACTTGGTGATGTTGATAGAAAGCTTTAGGTTGTCCAACTTGATTGAGTTTAACTTCTTTCCTAATAACAGCCTATATCCCATGTTAATGAATCTGACAAAATCAAAATTTCCACCGACCTTATCCTTCTTTGTGGCAATGTAGGCATCAATGACCTTTCCAAACTTTTGGAATTCTTTAGCGAGGGTGCTCAGTTTACATCCTTCAGGTAGATTCGAAACATAAATCGTGATGCTTCAATGCTGGGCATGTCTTCTTTTCACTTCTTTAGCTTTTGGTTATTGGGGTTTCTTCTTCGTCGAACTTCTTACTATTCCTTCGTTAATGGGACTCCTGTGAATTCACCTTCCTCGAGAGAGCTCTCCATGCTTCCTTTTGACTAATCAAAAAGATAATATTGTCTTCAATAATTGTTATTTTGTTTCAAAATTCAATTCAAAAGATGCTATGTTATTACTTGCAATTATATGCTCATAGTTAGAAAAACTAGATGTTAACATAATTATTAATGTATACAACCACGACAATAATGATAGATCTATTGGTTTTACAAACGCGGAAATAATGATAGATCTATTGGTTTTACAACCACGACAATAATGATAGATCTATTAGTTAGAAAAAATTCAATTCAAAACATGCTATGTGATAGGAACCGGATTCACTCAGTCAATCATAAGGCTTCGTCTGCGTACCAAGTCAATTCAATCATTACGTTTGATTGTTTTTGCTTTGCCTTTTATGTCACACTATTGCATTTATAAGTCTTAATGTTTCCATGTTAATTAAATTGTTTAAATCATATTAATCAATCTATATATGTATGCAAACTTTTGTTTGCTCACAAATTATTTTTTTAGCTGACTTATTACATTTCCACGTGATAAAGAAATACAACATAGTGGACTTCTTATATACAAACATCTATGCAACGAGCAGAAGTTATGATTAAAGGTAATATATGATTATGGACCAAGATAATAAATAAGACTTTTGTCTTTTGTTATTTGATTTATGTTTTGATGTAATGAATCATTTGTACAGTATTTATATAAACAAATAAATTTAATATTATTTCAATTTATTCATTACCATGTGCTACGAACATTGGATAACATTTCGTCCACCCTCATTATTCCGCCATCGATTGGGGTGTAACTACCACCACCATCATCACCATCGCCTCTCATTACCACAACCACCTTTTCTCTCGTTTTCCTAGTTGTTACACTCACTGACCAGCAATACCACATCACCATCGTAAATACCCGAAATAGAGCATCGTAAAGGTCGATGACTGTAACACCCGGATATTTTTCTTGAAGCCGACGAAGGAAGAAAAAGAAATAAAGTTCAAAGTCGGGGGAGCAAACTCACCAACATAAGAAAGTCGGGTAAGTGGGGTATTTAAAGGAGAGGGCAACCCTTACCCTCTCCCCACACCATATTTCAGCCATAGAGAGAAAGAAGAGAGAACAGGGAGAAGAGAAGAATAAAGCTTGGTTCGAGCGGGTTCAAGTGTGCAAAATCATCGTGTAGCGGGTGTAAACGAAGCTCTTCTTCTTCTTGTAGTTTGTGTGAGTTATAGGACCCCTATTTTACTCGTTTTCAACTGATTTGGGGCTGGAAAACATAGTAAACCCGTTTTTGCATGTGTGTGTTTTTGATCCATTTGGGTGTGTTTGCGTGTGATGCGTTTGGAGTATGCTTTCGGGCTTGTGTGTGCTTGAATGGTGTTGTAGTATGCATTCCTGAGGTTTAGGATGGTTGATTTGGGCTTAGGATGGGTTTGGATGAGCTTGGAGGTCGGAAATGGCAGATTGGGTTCGGGATGAACTTCATTCTGCATCAGTTAGGGCTAGGCGACCGACTGGAGGTCATACGGCCGATTGAAGCGCGACTGGGGTCCAGTCGCGCGACTGGGGGTCCAGTCGCATGGGGAGTCATGCGACTGAGAGCCCATTCACATAGGTGCTCATTCGCATAGTGATCAACCGCATGAGGTCCATTCGCATAGTGTTCATTCGTACGATTGAGGGTCCATTCGCATAGTGTTCATTCGCACGATTGAGGGTCTATTTGTACGATTGGGTGTTCATCCGCATTGGTGTTCATCCGCATTGGTCCATTCGCATGATGTTTAGTCGCATGAAGGCCATGCGGCTGAATGGTGCCCATACGCCCAAATAGGGCTGTTGTACCCGAGGAGGAACATAGTTTAATTACCGACTTTCGGGGGAAAGTGCAGATGTAAGTTTTGATGTGAAAGTTCCTGTAAGTTCAGTTAAGATGACCGTTGGGGTCTTAGAGGGTATGTCGGGCATAATGACATTACATGTTTATGCATGATGTATTTTATGTACGTATGATGATGCCCTGTATGATGATGCTATCTGTGTATGATGATGTTCCTTATTATAATTTATGTTTATCTTTCCCATGACTTTACGTGTTAAGTTAAAGAATGAAACGAAAGTATTATGTAACGTAAAGTGAAAGATAATGAAAGAGGAACACGATGAATGAATGCATGCATTAATAATGAATGAGAGTAAGAAAGGCTTGCAAGCAAAAGTATGAGGTGAGCAACCCAGCTCTCGCAACAGACTCGGAAGGGACACGCCATTGAAAGGTGTTAGCCCAACGGTGTGCGGGTTCACTACCCCGGAAGGATGCACATCGGGGTCTTTCTTTGTGATTGACCATATGTATGAGATTCTTGCCGCTCGCCCTAGGTGACTGGATCAGCTTCGTGCACAATGTTCATGATTTAATTACCACAGGTCCAGCATCAGCTTCGTGCACAATGTTCGAGGTCTACGAAAGACCTTAGGCCCAGTAACCAGCTTCGTGCACAATGTTCGGGGTATGTACATGTCATTGAACGAAATGAACGTACGAAGGAAAGTAAGAATTTATGAATAAATGTGAATGAAAGTAATGCATGTGAATGGTAATGATGTACGTTGAACGAACGAAAGTTAACGAATGAATAATGAAGATAACAAAGATATTATCTATGTGTACGTATGATGTGTGATCGCATGAAAGTAAAGAACGGTTTTAACGAAAGAAAAGTATGTTTTATTATAAAACTATAACTCACTCAGCAACGCTGACTTTTTATGTGTTTCCAGTTGGCAGACAATGTTGCTGAGGATGGCACGGGGCGGCTACTCGGCCCTTTTGGATGGCATTCTTTGTATAATGTTTTTGCATTGTAATACGAACAAACGATGTTTTGTAATGAATGTTGTACTAACTTGCAAAAGCATTTAAATTGAATAAAAAGTTATTCCGCTGCGATGTTTTAAATAATTGTATGTTTTATGCGTGATGAATGACCAACTGTAAGCGTCCGGGGAACGGGGCCATACAATGACTACTCCATTTTACAACTTATATCCCTACTTCATTTTAAAAGTTATGTCCCTAATGTTTTTAAATTTTATCAATTGAACCTTTTTACCATATATTATATACTTTTTTAACCGATTAATTTATTATAAATTTGATTCTCTTTTACAAGCTTTTGTTCTTTAATTTTCTTTAAACATAGTTTGTAGTTGTGATTACATTTTTTTCTTATTACTCTCATATAAGTTTGTTACAATTAATGCGGTATTTAAAATAGGATATCTATTTGGATATTGTAGGTTATAATGTTATATAGACTAATGTCAACATGTGCGTATCAGAAAAATGAGACCAATACTGATTGAAGAACATTGATATCAAATAAGGTGTTTTCTTTTGGATCGTAAGTTATATCGACTGACGATAACGTGATGGTACCGTAGATAATGAGATCAATATCAATCGAAAAATATCAGTAACACTATATAACTAATTTCTATATATGTATCAATATACAGAATGCGTTTCTTTTATGTTTCTAGCCATGTTAATGTCACGTACGGTCCAGCCGCCTCGCACACGTGTTTATTTCTCATTTATATAGTATACCAAAAGAAACTAAAACAACCACCATCTCTTACCATGACCACCACTATCAGCCATCACTCACACCACCAATAGCCACCGTCGTTCACCACCACCACCACTACCATCATCACCATCACCCCTCATCACCACCACCACCGCCTCTCTCGTTTTCTGGTTGTTACCCTCGTCGGCCACAGACACCACGTCACCGTTATAAACACACAAAATGGAGCATTGCTGATTGCTACCACCATATAAATATGAATCTCATCTAAATCCCTAACCACCATCTTCGTCATCAGCATCATCATAGTTGTTATCTTCACCTGCAAATTTAAACGGCTTAGAATCTAGAATTAAGAGTCGTGAGAAAGAGTGATGTTTAAGGTTTGAAACTCTAAGGAGGGTTGTTGTTAACATATGGAATCACTAGAACACTCAAGATGGTGATGACTTGAGTTCAACAAAAGTTAGCTTTAAGAAGTTAGTACCTAAATCATAGTCGTCATCCTCACTTGAATTTAATAGAGATTTTAACAAAGTTAGTTTTAAGCCATATGCTCGTTACAATATTAAAATCACAAACCCTATACTTGTTACTTAAAAAGTTAGTACCTAAACCTAGGATTTGTGCCAAACCATAGAGGCTATATCTATACTACTATTTAATACATCTCTTTGGATAGAAATATAATTTTACCAGGAGTACAAGTTTTAAAACAACATGTACAAAGAAGAGCAAGACATTTGAGAGGGGTAGAATAGAAAATTGATTAAGATTTTAAGATATTTTAGGGGTAATATGGTAAATTTATACATTAAATTTATATACCTTCGACACTTTTGTCCTTATCTCTTTCATGTATTTAATACACATTATTAATATATTATTTAGTAATATGATATTATTTAATTCATTTCATTAAAAAAAATTCATTTATGATACTATAAATTGATATTTAAATTTATATTTACTAATTATATTTTATAACTAAATATTATTTACATAAAGTATTATTTTATTTAAATATATAAGTATATAACTGATATATATCTTCATATTTATAAAAACAATAATACTAATATTTTTCTAGGGACATATTATGAGTTTACTAATTTTAATATTATCTAATCTTTTATGTGAGAGGAGGATAAAATGGTAATTTTACATATGGATTAAGACACCCATATGAAAAGTCATGCTAAAATTTCAAAAAATTAACCATTTTATTCCATTTATGCCCTTACAATGAAGTATAACGTATGATGCTTATAATACAAATGGTAAAGCATATACACGTGGTCAAACAAAACCGCCATTCACTTTCAATGCATTCTTCATTACGATTGAGCACTTATCCCCCCTCTCATTTCCCTTGTTGTTGTTAACAACTCAATAACACTCAAGATGACAATTTGTGGTGACAATTTCTCCATTAACTTTCTTCGGTCTATGCAATCACCACCAAAAGCTACCTCTAATGATTATCATGTTGAATTATACTACAAATTCTTCACTTAATCTCTAGAATTATCGACTCACAACATGACTATACTTTCGTCTTCCTATTGCACCCTCAACCCCTCATCTCTCTCCGCATCATCAATATCATCATCACACGCCTCAACCATACCGGTACACCCCGGTTTATCTCCAAGTGTTCGACTGTTACGTACAATTCACTCCCGTCCACCATCGTTGGTTTCTTATTCGACATGAATAACATATGCCGCAAATCTCCAAAGATTTCACTAGCTTGTAGGTTTGTTCCAACCACCCTCGAATCAGGTCAACTTTGATTTGCATTTTAATGTCTTACTTTCTTTGTTATCTGGTTTTAATCGATTTAAGGCCTAATTTACTGTCATTTGAAGTGTAAAGCCATTGAGGTCAAAGTTTTGTTAGGTTTGAACTTAGAGTTCGTCTATTTGTTTCAGACTATGAGCATATTTTATAAGCAAATGTTTTTTTTTCTTTCAAAAAGCATGAATTGATTTTTTGTTTCTCTTGTTAAGTCACATATGAAAAAATGAAGAGAAGTATATAAACATATTTCTATCAAATATTCGTTCAAATTTTAGGGATAATTGGTTAGTTATAAGATAGAATGCTTTCAAAAACTACGAAAAAATAGCGAAATTTGGTATAAAATCTTACGTTTTTTAACAAGTAAACAAATGATTACGTAATTATCCATTGTATGAAACTCTAACCCATATTCATAAAATGAAACCCCCCCAAATATAGGTAATTAGTGATTTCCGACCACAATTACCACCTGTGCTTAGGGGTGTTCAAAAAATCCGATATCTGAAAATATCCGAAATCCGATCCGTATCCAAATCCAAATCCAAATAAATTGATCCGAATCATTATTCGGATATTCGGATCGGATGTCATCCGAATCCGAATTCCTTATTCGGATTTCGGATTGGATTTCGGATATCACAATTTTTTTATTCGGGTTATTCGGATTATTCTGATATCCGATTAATCCGAATAAGACTTCAACTATGTTTTTAGCCCAATACTCATTACTCAACTATATATTATGTTTTCAACTTAATACACAAGAATCTTTGCACGTTCTAGTCATAATCCTAAATAATTATGCAATAATCGACCACCATTCTAAATTAGAGATTCTAATATTCGGATTCTATACAATTGTCTATTATGTTCTAAATTTTGAAAATTTTTATACAGGTCAAATTTATTTTTTATTTTTATATCTTTTATTATGATTTCTAACTTATAAAATGGAAAGAATAACAAATTAGCCAAAAAAATAAATATAGAGAAAAAAAAGAAAAAAAATTGTTATTTGGTTTATTCGGATTATTCGGATAAATTCGGATTATTCGGATATATCCGAATCCGATCCGAATTGAATTCGGATAGATTCGGATCGGATAGACAAATCCTTATTCGGATCGGATCGGATTTCGGATAGGATCCTGAAATTTTCAAATCCGAATAATCCGATCCGAGTAATCCGAACAATCCGTTATCCGATCTGATGAACACCCCTACCCGTGCTTTTACTAATTTTGTTGGGATAATATAGTTGTTAGTATAGTTGTTTTAAAGACTTTTGTGATATACATAATTGTTTTTTTTTATTCAATTTTTTCAATAATTAGATTTTGATTTTAATTTACGTCATAACGCACCGAGCCGATACTGACTACAATCGAATTCCTAAAAAATCATGCAAGAGCCGTACCGCCGCAACGCGCACGCATTTCCACTAACGTGTAATAATCTCTAAAAATGAAGTTCTAATTATATACATTCCATACACACACACCCCAAAACATTTCCCTCTACATAGTGCTTCGACTTCCCTTACGAGATCATATTATCTAAGACTCCCAATTTTGCTATTGTCCACATGTTGAATTATCAACCTTACAGTCTTACACTCGCCAGATCTGAATCAATGTATTATGTGGGTTAGGTTAGTGAAAAACGTAAGCAACATCTATTTCATGGTTTGTTTGAATTTTTTAGGAGGGTATATCTCCTTATGGATATATGTATTCATTGTTGTTTGAAAATTTCTAGGGTTATTTGTATGAGAGGAATCGATGATAAACAATGGTTTGCAACAAAAAGAGTGCAGGGACTAGCCTATCATTAAATACATCCCTATCATTAATAACATCATTTGTAAGAGAGGAATCGATGATAAACAATGTATTCATTAATAACATCATTTTAAGATACAGATATCATTAAATACATCCCTATCATTAATATAACTAGCCTATTTACGTCGTTTTTAACCGAACAAATTGGGAACTCGGGGGCTAAGTGCAGGGACCAAACATGATATTTTTCCAAACTAGGGCTGGTATATAAACCCCTTACTAGCCCTAGCCACCACATTCACCTTCTTCTTCATCTTCTTCTTCTTCCACTTTTCTCCTTCTCCTTGCACCAAAAGCCGCCCCGTTCTTCGCGTTTTCATCGGTTAAACCTCAGCTACAGCTGAGACTACTCATTTCTAGCAGGTAGACGACCTTGGTTGTCCGTTTCTTGCTCGTTTTACTGCTGTGATTTAGGGTTTCGGGTGCTCGGGTTCAACCCGAGCACATCAGGTCATGTGGGTGCGTATGTTGCCTTTCTGCGTGTGCATCTTGTTTAGATAGGTTAGATAAGTGTTTCTGGAAGTCCTTGTGGTGTGAAACTCGTGCACGGAGCAGGCGGAAGCTGCTCTGCACTTCTAGCAGTTGCGAATTTGATGTTTTCACGACTGAGTCTGTCGTGCAACTGAACCGTGCGACAGGGTGTGTTGTGTGATTGAGTCCATGTGACTGGGTGTGTCGTGCGATTGAGTCCATGCGCTTGTGTGTGTCGTGTGATTGAGTCCATGTGACTGTGTGTGTCGTGCGATTGAGTCCATGCGACTGTGTGTGTCGTGCGATTGAGTTCATGCGATTGTGTGTGTCGTGCGATTGAGTCTATGCGGCTGAATGTATGCGATTGTGCGTGTATCGCATGACTAAATGCTGAGACGCACGAATGAAGATTCAGTCGTATGAATGAAGCTGATTCGTGAGAATGAAGGTTGATTCATACGTATGGATGTTGAGTCGTACGATTGAATGTTGTGTGGTACGACTGAAGGCCGAATCGTACGAATGGAGGTCCATTCGTACGAATGTAGCTGATTCGTACGAATGAAGGTTGATTCGTGCGGATGAGTGGTTCAGTCGTGCGTCTGTTCCAGTCGTGAGACTGGACTTGTCGTGGGTGAGTTTCTTCTTGTGTGTGGTGTGTGTTTGTCGTGTGCTGTTAAGGTGACATCAACACGGGTACCGTTGCTAATGACAATCTTCAAAATTAACACTATTAAACTTATTAACGATATTCCAAATCAAATCAACTTAACATTTTACAATTAACAACAATCGATTTGTAACACTAATGCTTACTAAGTATTTCTCTAACAACAATGACACTTTACACAAATATCATCGACAATGGCAACGTTTCTAGTACTTGGATCTACATAAGATCTATTGCGTGTGTTTGTGTATGTGTGTCACCCGCAACCGAACCGATACGACCCGACCCGACTAAACATTACTATTAACATTAGGCACATCATTAATGCTTAACATAACTATCAATAGGTGTTTGACCGTTCATTGCATACAACGTTTGGGAAGCTTACATCATACATACTTACCACTTAACAAGTGAGTTTCGTGGCCCCTTTTTATGCTTATACAATATTTCAATCTTTTACAAACATGGGGGAAAGGTATGCTCACCTGTTTTCTATGTTGTACAACTTACATACAATTTACATACTTGGAATCAACGTGATACTTTTTTGTGAGTACTTATCTGATACATACATGAGTTGCTGTGTGGTTCTTTCTTACAACCATTTAATTCCGGTGTTGGAACCGACAGATAGGTATTGGTAGTACTACTGGGTTGACACCCCCACCCTTGTCAGATGGTTTACTAGTTGGTACCATCATTTGGCTGTAACGGGCCTTGGGTGAATATATTCTGACAAGTTGCTGTGTGTACGTCATTAGGTTTGGCTGTAAAACTCATGGTTATGTGATTTTGCTTACTTATAACTGTATGCACGGTATTTCACAACAAATACTATACAGCATCAATTACATTTTTACAATTTAAACCTGCGAGCTCACCAATAATTTTGTTGACTATTTTGAGTATATCTTTTCAGGTGACAATGATAACTGAAGATCTAGGTGTGCTGCCTTAGTGGAGACCCTAGGATGCATTTTTGAGACTGGACATACTTGCCAAACAATCATTTTGAAACATTGTTGTAGTCTATTTAACAGTTATCATTCTTTTGGATACTTGTTCCCGGATTGTGGGAATTACATTACAAGGCTACAATATTTGGCTATGTGAATCATTTACAAGTTAATGCTTTAGCTATGCTGTCGTGAATATTGACTAAACACGACACAAGTCTCCTTTGTGTCGGGTGTCGTCATGACACGCTTTTACCATCAATTACATATATTGCATCTCTATTGTTAACAATGTTATGACGATCCCGTCTCACTCACATCCCCGTGTTTCCGCTCTTAGCAGGGGTGTGACAGACTGGTATCAGAGCCATTGGTTATAGAGAATTAGGCAAATCACTTGACCTAGACTATAACCTAGGAACCTTCATGTAGAATGCATGCTAAGATTGGCTTGCGTCTGATATTACATGTATGTTCCTCTATACTTGTTCTATATCTCTATACTTGTTCTTTGACTCTATGTCTTGTTATCTGACCATCCTGAGGAAAGTACTATTACTCTTAATCTTTCCTCACAGGATGCCTTCTAATGGAATCTTTCATTCCTATGCGCACCACATTATACCATTAGGTCGGAATACCCAAACTGAAGGGAACTTCACAGATCACGCGTAGCGTCGATCTCGGATACTAAATCCGACCCTAAGATAGTTATGCCTGAGATCCCGAAGGAATGAAGGATAGGCAACATTTGTTATACTAATTGAGATTATGCGCTTGGAATCTATTTGTTAGGATGGACTACTATTGGAACATTTTGGGTTCATGAACACGAGAACTTACACGATCGGTACATGAGGAATGGTGTCAATACCATGATGTTAGCTTGGGTAGGTGAAGCTAAGGGTGACCATGCAGGGCAAATTACCATTACGGGTGCACACATAATTGCAATTTGCAGTGCATGAGAAGCCTGGCTAATCTTACCAGGAGGTAACGATCATGGTTAGTACAAGTCTTCCATTCTATACCTTAGGACACTAGAATCATAATTCTAGTAATTACCATGTTCCACTTAGCATTTCAGTAACTATAGAACTGATTAAATGCCTAGAATGAAACTGGACTTCTAAGAATTGTAGAAAAGTGATGATACTTTCTACACATACATTACGTTGTACATTGAGATGATGTTAAGGAAAATCAGATGTCATGTAACGGTTTAGGCATCATTCTCGGTATATCGTGGATGTGGTGGGAACGCTACGGGGAACCCTATATATAAGTATCACCGGTATACTAAGAATGTGCTTGAAATGGTCTATGTGATGATCTTGATTGACCGGAGCATGAATTGTTGGAACTTGATGAGTGGAGTTATACGTGTATCTTAAAGTGACTAAAGTTTACATTTTTACTCCTTTTGTGATTAGAAAATGCCGCCTCGAAGAGTCACCCGCAGTACAAATCACGAGGGTGAGACCCCACGGGGCAGAGGTAGGGGTGGGCCACCAAGAACAGGTGGTGGTCCCGCCGGCAACAATCAGGGACTGAAAACCCTGATATAGCTGCTATGATTGCTCAGCAGCTAGCTGCACTGATTCCAATGATAGTGACTCAAGTGAGCGACACTCTTCTGAATCATAATCTCGACGGGGATAATGATACTAACAATGAGCATAACCAAGGAACAGGGGAAGATACTGGGATTGGCGGAACAACTGGTAATGAAACTGGGGTTGTTAATACAAGACGAGGATGTTCTTACAAGGAATTTATGGCCTGCAAACCGAAAGAATTTAATGGGAAAGGTGGAGCGATAGCTCTGACTAGGTGGCTTGAGAAGATGGAGGCCATCATTGATATCAGTGAATGCTTAGACAACCAAAAGATTAAGTATGCCACATGTTCACTACAGGGCAAAGCACTAACTTGGTGGAACACACAGATTCAAGCAAGGGGAAGAGAATCAGCAATGCAGATGACTTGGGATGAGTTTAAAGCATTGATTACTAAAGATACTGCCCACTTAATGAGATGCAGAAGTTGGAGAAGGAATTCTGGAACCATGCTATGGTAGGAGCTGGGCACGCAGCTTACACTGATCGTTTTCATGAGTTGGCAAGACTGGTTCCACATCTGGTGACTACGGAATCCAAGAGGACGAGAGGTACATCTGGGGACTTGTGCCTCAAATCCGGGCTATGGTGACAGCAGCAGCCCCTCCTACTATTCAGAGTGTGATTCTGAAGGCTGGTACATTAACAGATGAGATGGTGACAACTGGGGTTCTAGGGAAAGGAGCTGAAAAGAGGAAGGATGTTGGGGAAACGAGCCGGTCGAGTGCCGGGAAATTTGATAAGAGGGCCAAAACAACCAGAAACTTTGTGGCCGTGATGCAGGGCAAGAGAGAGTATGTCGGGCCGCAACCTAAATGTGATAGGTGTAATTTTCATCATCCCCCAGTGATGCAGTGCCGGGTGTGTGTGAACTGTAGACGCCCGGGGCACCTAGCGAAAGATTGTAGAGTTGCGCCGAATCTGGTTGCACCTGTTAACACGGTTAACCCCCGGGAATGCTAGGGTCTGCTATGAGTGTGGAAACCCGGGTCACTACCGAAACATGTGCCCCAGACTAAATCGGGCGCAGGGTCAGCAAGGAAACAACCAACCACAAGTGATGGCCATAGCTGGTAATCAAGGCCAGGGGAATCAAGGAAATGCTGCCAGAGGACGTGTGTTCGTTATCGGAGCAAATGACGCCCGTCAGGACCCTAATGTCATTACGGGTACGTATTTACTCAATCACCACTTCGCATCTATATTGTTTGATATTGGAGCAGACAATAGTTTTATATCCTCTGAATTTGCTCACATGCTTGACTTGAACCCTAGTAGGCTAGAAACTAGCTTCTCCGTAGAAATGGCCAACGGTAGAGTTGTACAGGCCGATTAGATTATTAGAAAATGCTCCATGACATTGGAAACCATGCCTTCGACATAGACTTAATACCTTTTGAGTTGGGAAGTTTCGATGTGATTGTGAGAATGGATTGGTTATCGAAACACGGAGCTGAGATTGTTTATCGGGAGAAAGTAGTACGAATCCCCATGCCAGACGGGGAGGTACTCAGGATTCAAGGAGAACGACCGGGGAGAACCCTAAAGCTTATTTCTTGCATGAAGACACGTCGATGTTTACGAAAGCAGTGTTACGCGTTTCTGGCCCATGTAGTGGAAAGAAAGATGAGGACAACAAGTTGGTAGATATTCCTGTAGTACGAGATTATCCGGATGTATTCCCTGACGACCTGTCTGGTTTACCCCTCCACGCCAAGTGGAATTTCATATAGAGTTGGTTCCTGGAGCTACGCCGGTAGCAAAAGCGCCGTACCGGTTGGCACCATCCGAAATGCAAGAGTTATCTAGCCAATTACAGGAACTACTGGAGAAGGGTTTTATTCGGCCGAGTCACTCACCATGGGGAGCACCGGTATTATTCATCAAAAAGAAAGAAGGGTCGTTCCGTATGTGCATCGATTATCACGAGCTGAACAAATTGACTGTGAAGAATCGATATTCTCTTCCTAGAATCGATGACTTGTTTGATCAGTTGCAAGGAGCCTCGTATTTCTCCAAGATCGACCTTCGTTCGGGATACCATCAACTAAGGGTTTTCGAGGATGACATACCGAAAACAGCGTTTAGGACTCGTTATGGGCACTATGAGTTCTTAGTCATGCCGTTCGGACTGACTAATGCACCAGCTGTGTTCATGGATCTGATGAATCGAGTGTGCAAACCTTACTTGGATAAGTTCATGATCGTATTCATAGACGATATACTTATCTACTCCCGATCGAAAGAGGACCATGAAGAACATCTTCGAGCAATACTAAGTCTATTACAAGAAGAAAAACTTTTCGCTAAGTTCTCGAAGTGCGAGTTTTGGCTTCGAGAAGTGAAATTTTGGGGCATGTGGTGAACGAAAATGGGATTCATGTAGATCCCGGAAAGATTGAAGTAGTGAAGAAATGGGATGCACCCCAGACACCTTCAGAGATACGGTAATTCTTAGGATTAGCCGGTTACTATCGTCGCTTCATTGCGAATTTTTCAAAGATTGCTCAACCGTTAACTCTGTTGACTCAGAAAGACAAGTAGTTTGATTGGGGACATGCCCAAGAACAAGCATTTCAAACGTTGAAGGAGAAGTTGTGCAATGCACCGATATTGTCCCTCCCAGACGGAACTGATGATTTTGTGGTGTACTGCGATGCTTCACATCAAGGATTGGGTTGTGTGCTAATGCAGAAGGATAAGGTGATTGCCTACGCCTCACGACAACTTAAGGTGCACGAAAAGAACTATACAACTCATGATTTGCAGTTGGGCGTGTAGTATTTGCACTTAAGATATGGAGGCATTATCTATATGGAACCAAATGCATCATTTACACCGATCACAAGAGCCTTCAACATATCTTGGATCAGAAAGAACTCAATATGCGCCAACGACGTTGGGTAGAGTTACTTAGTGACTACGATTGTGAATCCGGTATCATCCGGGGAAAGCGAACGTGGTGGCTGATGCTTTAAGCCGCAAAGAACGCGTGAAACCACTACGTGCTTGAGCGTTGGGATTGACTATTCAAACGAATCTGAAAGCTCAGATCCAAATTGCACAAAGTGAGGCATTGAAAGAAGAAAACCTTGCGGGAGAAGAATTCCGAGGGTTGGATAAACAAATGACTTGCAAGGAACGATGGTATACAGTACTTCATGGATCGTATATGGGTACCTAAATGGGGAGATGTTCGTACCCTAATCATGGATTAAGCACACAAGACACGATATTCTGTTCATCCTGGTGCAGACAAGATGTATAGCAATCTTAAAGATCTATACTGGTGGCCAGGCATGAAAAAAGACATGCTATGTATGTAAGCCGATGCTTGACGTGCTCGAAAGTTAAGGCTGAACACCAGAAACCATAGGGATTATTACAGCAACCTGAAATTCCTGAATGGAAGTGGGAAAACATAGCCATGGATTTTATTACCAAACTTCCTAAACGAGTAGCGGGCACGACTCGATATGGGTCGTAGTGGATCGGATGACAAAGTCATCTTACTTCTTACCTATCCGAGAGGATTACAAGATGGACAAGTTGGCGAGATTGTACATAAAGGAGGTCGTGACATGGCACAGAGTGCCGATGTCAATCATATCCGACCGTGACAGCCGATTTACTTCACGATTTTGGCAGACACTACAGAAAGCGATGGGCACACGCTTAGATATGAGTACCGCCTATCACCCGTAAACAGATGGCCAAAGTGAACGAACAATACAAACACTGGAAGACATGCTCAGGGCTTGTGTAATCGATTTTGGTGGTAGCTGGGACACTCACTTACCATTGATTGAGTTCTCTTACAACAACAGCTATCATACGAGCATTGGATGTGCTCCATTTGAAGCATTATATGGGAGGAAATGTAGATCCCCAGTTTGTTGGGCTGAGATTGGTGAAAGCCAGCTAACAGGCCTAGAGATCATTCAAGAAATAGCCGACAAGATTTTTCAAATCAAAGACAGATTAAAAGCTGCCAGAGATCGCCAAAAGAGCTATGCCGACAACCTTCGGAAGCCTCTAGAATTCAAATTGGGGACCGGGTTTTACTCAAAGTCTCTCCCTGGAAAGGGATCGTTCGATTCGGAAAGAAAGGGAAGTTAGCCCCAAGATACGTAGACCATTCGAGATTATAGAAAGAATCGGTCCAGTGGCTTACCGATTAAGGTTGCACAAGAACTTAGCGGTGTACATGATACTTTTCATGTGTCAACCTTCAAAAAGTGTTTGGCTGACGAGTCCTTCACGTACCAATTAGGAAATCAAGATCGATGAGAAGCTTCATTTTATCAAAGAACCTATAGAGATCATGGACCGAAAGGTCAAACGACTAAGGCGCAGCAAGATACCGATCGTCCGCGTGAGATGGAACTCCAAGTGAGGACCAAAATTCACATGGGAACGGGAAGATCAGATGAGACGCAAATATCCACATCTATTTGAAGATGGCACTCTTAGACCTAACACCAGTTGAATTTCGAGACAAATTCTCTCAACTGGGGGATACTGTGACATCCGTCACCAAAGGTCCGTCAATTGATGAGTTTCTATTATCTTTTCTTTAATTGGTCAATCCTCATCTTTATAAACTATACGTGCGGATATCATACTTGCTTGGCTATCTTTAAATTTGTATTGTCATTGTTTGCAATCGTTATCACCTAAGACGTTTACAAATATCGCCACCGTCATCATTAAATATATTATCACGATATAATATTAATGTCATTAATAACATCATTTTAAGATACAGATATCATTAAATACATCCCTATCATTAATATAACTAGCCTAATTACTTCGTTTTTAACCGAACAAATTTGGGAACTCGAGGGCTAAGTGCAGGGACCAAACATGATATTTTGCCAAACTAGGGCTGGGTATATAAACCCTTACCAGCCCTAGACACCACATTCACCTTCTTCTTCATCTTCTTCTTCTTCCACTTTTCTCCTTCTCCTCGCACCAAAACCGCCCCGTTTCTTCGCGTTTTCACCGGTTAAACCTCGGCTATAGCTGAGACTACTCATTTCTAGCAGGTAGACGACCTTGGTTGTCCGTTTCTTGCTCGTTTTACTACTGCGATTTAGGGTTTCGGGTGTTCGGGTTCAACCCGAGCACATCAGGTCGTCTGGGTGCGTGTGTTGCCTTTCTGCGTGTGCATCTTGTCTAGATAGGTTAGATAAGTGTTTCTGGAAGTCCTTGTGGTCTGAAACTCGTGCATGGAGCAACCAAAAGCTGCTCTATACTTCCAGCAGTCGTGAATCTGCTGTTTTCGCGACTGAGTCTGTCGTGCGACTGAACCATGCGACTGGGTGTGTCGTGCGATTAAGTCCATGCGACTGGGTGTGTCGTGCGATTGAGTCCACGCGAATGTGTGTGTCGTGCGATTGAGTCCATGCGACTGTGTGTGTTGTGCGATTGAGTCCATACGACTGTGTGTCATGTGATTGAGTTCATGCGATTGTGTGTGTCGTGCGATTGAGTCTATGCGGCTGAATGTATGCGATTGTGCGTCGCACGACTGAATGCTGAGACGTACGAATGAAGGTTCAGTCGTACGAATGAAGCTAATTCGTGCGAATGAAGGTTGATTCATACGTATGGATGTTGAGTCGTGCGATTGAGTGTTGTGTGGTACGACTGAAGGACGAATCGCACGAATGGACGTCCATTCGTACGAATGTAGCTGATTCGTACGAATGAAGGTTGATTCGTGCGGATGAGTGGTTCAGTCGTGCGTCTGTTCCAGTCGTGCGACTGGAGTTGTCGTGGGTGAGTTTCTTCTTGTGTGTGGTGTGTGTTTGTCGTGTGATGTTAAGGTGACATCGACACGGGTGCCGTTGCTAATGACAATCTTCAAAAATTGACACTATTAAACTTATTAACGATATTCCAAATCAAATCAACTTAACATTTTACAATTAACAACAATCGATTTGTAACACTAATGCTTACTAAGTATTCTCTAACAACAATGACACTTTTACACAAATATCATCGACAATGACAACGTTTCTAGTACTTGGATCTACATAAGATCTATTGCGTGTGTTTGTGTGTGTGTGTCACCCGCGACCGAACCGATACGACCCAACCCGACTAAACATTACTATTAACATTAGGCACATCATTAATGCTTAACATAACTATCAATAGGTGTTTGATCGTTATTGCATACAACGTTTGGGAAGCTTACATCATACATACTTACCACTTAACAAGTGAGTTTCGTGGCCCCTTTTTATGCTTATACAATATTTCAATCTTTTACAAACATGGGGGAAAAGTATGCTCACCCGTTTTCTATGTTGTACAACTTACATACAATTTACATACTTGGAATCAACGTGATATTGTTTTGTGAGTACTTATCTGATACATACATGAGTTGCTGTGTGGTTCTTTCTTACAACCATTTAATTTCGTGTTGGAACCGACGGATAGGTATTGGTAGTACTACTAAGTTGACACCCCCACCCTTGTCAGATGGTTTACTAGTTGGTACCATCATTTTGCCAGGAACGGGCCTTGGGTAAATATATTCCGACAAGTTGCTGTGTGTACGTCATTAGGTTTGGTTGTAAAACTCATGGTTATGTGATTTTGCTTACTTATAACTGTATGCACGGTATTTCGCAACAAATACTATACAGCATCAATTACATTTTTACAATTTAAACCTGCGAGCTCACTAATAATTTGTTGACTATTTTGAGCATATCTTTTCAGGTGACAATGATAACTGAAGATCTAGGAGTGCTGCCTTAGTGGAGAACCTAGGATGTATTTTTGAGACTGAACATACTTGCCAAACAATCATTTTGAAACATTGTTGTAGTCTATTTAACAGTTATCATTCTTTTGGATACTTGTTCCCGGGTTGTGGGAATTACATTACAAGGATACAATATTTGGTTATGTGAATCATTTACAAGTTAATGCTTTTGGCTATGCTGTCGTGAATATTGATTAAACACGACACAAGTCTCCTTTATGTCGGGTGTCATCATGGCAAGCTTTTACCATCAATTACATATATTGCATCTCTATTGTTAACAATGTGTTATGACGATCCCGTCTCGCTCGCATCCCCGTGTTTCTGCTCTCAGCGGAGGTGTGACACTAAGTATGTATTTGATGTAATCTAACCAACTCCCAAGAAATTTAGTCATCGGACCCCATAAGAATTTAGACACTGACCCTCAAAATATTTTGGCACCGATACTCAAGAAAACGTTGACATACACCCCAGTTAAAAATCAATTTAAAATTCTAAATTTTACAATCATAAAATAATTAACATATATCTAAAAATATTATAAATCTAATAACTATTTAAATAGTTAACCCTCTTACTCCATTAATTCTTATTAACTTAACTACCTAAATACCCAACATCTTTTTATAAAATTATGCTTATTACTCCATTAGTCCACCTTTAAATAGTTAACCAAATAATTAACAAACAATTGTATTACAATTTATAAGATTATAATATCAGCGACAATTGAATAATTGATTAGTCTGATCACTTATTTATCCATGCTACACGCCCCTCTCTTAAATTCGATTCTAAACATGCCTAAACCTTCAATTTACGTATTTTATTTTAAAATATTTTCTAAGAATTTACTTTATTCTTTGATTATTTGCTTAATTACTCTTTAAATATTAGCTTAAAACTTGCTGGTTGAATGTTTGTCAATATCTATTGATTAGTAGAATAACAAAAAGATTAGAGGTTTTTAATTCATTTCTTGAGAAAATAATTTGTGAAAATATGAACTTGAGATTATAAAGATGGAAAATTACCACATTAACAAAAAAACATCAAGCCAAAAGAACAAAAAAAAAAGAAGCAAGGTGAATATGTAAATCCAAGAGTTTAGAAACTGTTTTGAGTTAACATCCAACTTACTACTATTTTGTGATGAAAATTTGATTGATAATCGTATTTTAATTTTTTATATTAAAAAGTACGTTGCTTAAGGACATTTTTCTAAATAATATAATGACTAGATTTATTTAGGGTTCTTAATTTATGTTGAATCTTTATTTAAAAATTTTGAAGTAACATTTGGTTAACATAATGCCTAATAAGGAAATTATAAAACAAAAAAGACTATTTTTTTCTCTTGGATTAATCGGTGTCATTTGTACGACTCCACACCATATATGCACTAAATGATATACCTTCAAGTTTATTTCTGATATAAAAATACTTTTTAGCCGTCGCATATTACTTTATTCTGAATTTATAAATGAAGATGACTCACCATTTCAATCATTCGGAGCTCACTTTCAATTAAATATCCCATAATTTGTAATTAATCTTATCCTCTTAGTTTCGTCTGATTTAATTAATCACTTTTATTGCTCATATAGTTATTGTTAATTATTTAGTTTCTTGTCTACACTCCTAATCTCGAAAATATTTCAATTGTTAGGCCGGTGGATTGGCACTAATTAGTGGTGGTCTTTAATCTTTTGTGTCCATGGTCGGTGCCTCCAACTATTCTCTATACATATAATTCAATTTGTGGTTGTTTAAAATGATTTAAAAAAAACAGATTAAAGACACAATAGGTCTTATTTTACTTACACTATTTTTTTCAGATTGGACACTATATAACCTATGTTGAAGGACTAGCTAGTAACTCGCAAGCTTAAGTTTTAAGCAAGTAATCATATAATTCTTTAAAGTTTCGAGTGCATAACCTTAAAACCGTTTGGAAAATGGTGAAGTTGGCATTCGGTGATTTTGGTGACTCGTTTAGTGCTGGCTCCATCAAGTCTTACTTGGCGGAGTTCATCGCCACACTTCTTTTGTGTTTGCGGGTGTTGGATCAGCTATCGCTTATGGTTAGTTTTGTTTGATGCAAACACGTTGTGCATATGAAGTTACATGCTTAGATATATCACTTTATGTAATCTAATAGCTTGATCCTGGTGCATCTAAGCAACTATTCTCTAAACCAATATTTAATTTAATACATTTGCTAATTTTGGTGTTAACATACACCAATTAATACAAGGCATAGTTTTTTCCGTAACAAATTCAAATTATTATAACATGAATAATATTTTGAAACTTTGCAGGCAAGCTTACAGCTGATGCAGCGTTAGACCCCGCTGGTCTAGTAGCTATAGCTATAGCTCATGGTCTTGCATTATTTGTTGGAGTCTCAATGGCTGCCAACATCTCAGGTGGTCATTTGAATCCAGCCGTCACCTTTGGATTGGCAGTCGGTGGCAACATAACTATCCTAACCGGATTATTTTATTGGATTGCCCAATTGCTTGGTGCCACTGTTGCTTCATTCCTTCTTCAATTTGTCACCGGCGGATTGGTACAGCTCATGTTCCTTTAAGAAACTTGTTAATTATGTTTTGTTTTGTTCACTGCAACTTGTTTCATATCAAAATACTGAATATGGGTTGTCTTGTTATTTGGTAGTCTGTTCCAACCCATGGAGTTGCTGATGGCTTGAGTGCTATCCAAGGAGTAGTGTTTGAGATTATCATAACATTTGCTCTAGTTTACACCGTTTATGCAACCGCGGCTGATCCTAAAAAGGGATCACTTGGAACCATTGCACCTATGGCAATTGGGTTCATTGTTGGAGCTAATATCTTGGCCGCTGGCCCATTCAGTGGTGGTTCAATGAACCCTGCTCGTTCTTTTGGACCGGCTGTAGCTAGTGGAGACTTCTCGCAAATTTGGATTTACTGGGTTGGACCACTTATCGGTGGTGGTCTAGCTGGGCTTATCTACGGTGATGTGTTCATTGGATCACATACTCCACTCCCCGCCTCAGAAGACTATGCTTAAGAAGCTTAAATCGTTCTTTTTCTGTCTTCAATTGTATTTCATGCTTCTTTTAAGCTTGAAAGTGTGACATCTTCTTTGTTTGGGGGATTTGAGAACTATGGATGGTAAGGTTTGGTTTTGATGAGATACTAACATATCTCAATCATATTTAACCACCTCATGATCTCAAACTACTGCTTTTATCTTTCTTTGGTAAATTTTAAGGTTGTAGTCTTGAGATGTGAATAAGAAGTGTTTATATCTCCTTTTGAAACTTAAGTTCTCAGCAGCAAATACCAACTCTAAATCATTACATATAACCAACACAAAGTTATCAATAGTGTCCAAACCATCGAAATCTCCCACACGAAACTCTAAACTGGAGAATCCTAAAAACAAACAATACGAAAACAAAATTTTCTATTTGCAATAAGTTCTCTAGGATTCTGTAAGCTTATACACTATGAATATTAACTATAAACCATTATAGAGGTGCGGGTGTGGAGTTTAAGAGGCACCTTTGAACTGCATTTACCTGTGAATAGGCTGATTTGAGTAATCTTTTGTGTAATGGGCCGATTTCATAAAATTGATATAACAAACTAAAATGGAAACAAGTTAAACGCTTGCAAGTAAGCCAACTGTAAACAAATGCATAAAACCTTCAAAGCTTACTTTTATGTAAATATAAAAGATTATTATCGTAATAGCATAGCTTTCTTGATGATATAGTACTCTAAATATTAACAAATTGAAAAGATAAAGATAAGAGTTGTTTGTGGGTAGACATGACCCGGCCTGACCCAACCCACCCAAGCTTCAAAACATACCATTATGACCCAAACCCATTTGACCTGGGTTTTGCACCTTCAAAACCTGGTGTGTAAATTATATAGTGACCTCTGAATGCTGATGTATGGAGGTTAAAAGACAACTGTCATGTTATCTTCACAGTGTAGAACACGCAGCTCACAGTCGGATTTCATTGCTTTTGAAAGGCATTGATTCTCAAGATTCTATGATTATTGTACAAAACTCAGCACATTATTCTTGTGTGCAAAACTCTCAACCTGCAATAAATCTAATTCACATTTTTGCCCTATGTTTTGTTAAGGATGCATTTGAGCAATTATTCTGTCAGTATTTCAAAAAAAAAACAGCAATAACCAATATTGGAGGTACCAAATAGTTCAAACAAGCATATTTACCATCATTAAGCTCCTCTGTAACAAAGTGGCTTATTGCACCAATCAACTTCACACCAGCCTTGAATTCCTGCAACACCTAATTAAAAACTAGAAGAGATTATTATACTTCATACTCTCTTGATGCTTTGTATGATTTAAGAAAATAAAGACAAATGAAAAACTAAACCTGCCTAGAAGGATTCCCACCTTTAAATGATGACAATAAGCCATGATGATTGTTGATTTTATCTTTTGTATATCTATTCAAAATTAAATCTTTTACATAAAACCTGCTTGCAGAGATGTATTGCTTGTTTCAACCATTACTTGATGAATATATTGCACTTTCCTCTAATGTATGTTTTTAATGCATAAAATGCCCTAAATTTAATTACTATTGAAATAGTCTAATTTTTGGAATAGTATTTGATGCAGTAATCATTTACTAAGTAGAAACTTTGGCCAAAAAATGTGTTAGTTCATCACTTCATCCCGATCGACCAGTAGAAAAAGGTTACTCCTTTTTACCAAATCCTAATCTTAACCCGATACTAACCCGACTAACTAATCCATTTTAGCCAAATCTAATTCTTATGGTGTATTAAGTAATTATCAAGGTTACCTGCATATATATAGCAAGGACTAGAAAATCTGTATCTTGAACCACTAGCAGTATCTCAACTTCTCTTTTATTTTCTTTGTTGTGAATAGAGAGGGATATGAAATCTTATGCATTAAAAGGAAACTAATCACATGGGAATTGGGAAGCCTATTATGATTACTGTTCAAATACTCTTCTCCAATGATGTATAAGTATAGTCAATAACAAAATAACTCCCATATTTCACCTAATGATTGAACTTATATCAATTAAGTTTTCCAGCTTGCTTTGCTGCTGCAAATACAAGACAAAGGTCCTGCAGAAAATAAAGGAACAGTTGCATAAAGTTTAGCTGAGGACCGTATAAAAGATTATGCCAATTACAAAGACTTGTTAGCAGTGGCGGGTTCATAGATTTATTTCATGGGGGTCGGACTTTTTTAGGGTCCTATTATTTATTGTTAACTATATACATTTTGGTTCTAATCAGGTCAAGTTAGATTGGTGTGGTCAATAATAAAAAAAGATAAATCAACAACTCACACTCTTTAATTCTACTTTTAAATTACACTTTTTTGTTCGCCTCACCACTTCTGAGTTACAAAGGCAAAACGTTATCTAACACATTGGTAGTAGTAGCCTAGTTTACTAGGCATTTTAAGGGCGTATCTGGTGCTGCAAAGAGCTCCCGCGTTCGCAGGGTCCAGGGAGGGTCCGTCCCATTTAAGGGAAAATGTACGCGGTCTTTCCCCCACATTTTGTGGGGAGGCCGTTTCCACGGATCGAACCTGAGACCTTTGGTCTCTTAGGAACAGCTTCGACCGCTGCGCCAAGGCTCGCCCTCTTTACTAGGCATTTTAATAAATTTATAATTTTGGTCTCTTTGTTATTATTTTATAGGTACTTAATGAGTGGAATTTATCTATGGACATTGGTAGTAGTAGCCTAGTAACCAGATTTTAAAGCCGCGCGTTGCCGCGGGTAAAGTTACGATGTATGATTATGTTTATAATTGCATAGAGTGATGATCTAAATATTTTCTTCCTAGCGTTGGCAACCAAAATACATATGTTTGTTTGCGAAAGATGGCATGTAGATGCTGGAGTTTGCTTGCAAAAGATGGCCTGTAACCCTTAGGAAGAGCCCTATGCTTCGCTGATGTTACAAAAGATGTTAAAGCAGGTATGTTTGCAAAAGATGACCTGTAACCCTTGCTTCCAAAAGATGGCCCGTAACCCTTGCTTCCAAAAGATGGCCCGTAACCCTTGCTTCTAAAAGCCGTTGATTCCAAAAGATGAACCTGGATGCGTAGATGTGCACATCTATTGTTCTTTAGTCTTTTGTTTCAGGCGCTGCTCCGGACCTGTAATTGCTTTGTATTTGTGGTTAAACGATGTAGAGAAAGCAGTTCTGTACTCTATGTGTGATTGTTAATTTTTCGTACCTTGTTCACGGGTTCTTTTTGGAGTTTTTATAGATGGGGTTGCTGGTGTGACTGTTGAAGAGCTGGTGTCATGTGTGGTAGATGTTGTTGTAGTTGTGGCTGATGGTGGTGCCTCATAAGCTTTGTTCACTATCATCTCTTCATTTTGGCTATCAGGTTTCAGCTGGATTTCGAAGATGAAGGGTTTGTTTATCAGATTGATGAGTTCCGCAGGACGTGCTTTTGGGTCACTGTTTTGCTTTGTGACAACCATGTCATTGCATGTTTTGCTGACAAGCGATGTGACGATGTGTCGAAGAACACGGTGTTTGCGCTGCAACTGTCGTCAGTGATTGTAGCGGTGAATCTGTAGCTGTTAGTGTACATCCAGAAGGTTAGACGTGTAGAAGGTTTATGTAAGAAGTGTCTTTTTTTAATAATTTGATTACCAGTACGAATGTTCATCGCGGAAGCAGTGAGTAGGACAGTAGTATTGGTGGCCACCTTGGTACACTTTGTTTGGACATTTTATGCATGAAGGATAAAACCAGTATTTTCCATCGCCACAGCGAATTTCTGCTATTGTACACAAACACATGTAGGTTGTTACATGTTGTCATAAAGAAAAATAAATTTAGGTAAAGAAGGTTATAGTTGGATAGTAGCCAAAATTGACTTTCATCTATCTAACAATTTTAAGAAACTTATTACTTTTTTTGTTTTGTACAACTGGTCCATAATCTGAGAAAGTTGTCTTAGATTTGACTCTGCATGTTCGTTTCTGCTTGGTGGTGATGATATCTCATGTGCTGGCATATGTTTGAATCAAATTTTGTGAAACAATAATGTTGTTAGTGTTGGTTGGTAGTGAACCTACAAATATGTAGATATTTGTTGTACCTTTGGATTAATGCTGGCAGTTGGGCAATGCATGGATTGATATATGTCTCAGATGCAGATGTGGAAGCTAGTTGTAGTTCCCCTAAAAGCAAAACTTATTTAGTGTTGTAACACTTGATTTTTTTGCGTTTGTAGTGTTAGTGGTTAATTTTATAATACCTCCGAATGTGGAAACCTTGAGAGATGTGATTGCTATTACTGCAGGGTCTGGGTCGCTTTCAGCTGCCCTTCGGTTGAAACCTATTGCAATATCTTGCCATAACACTATAGAGATGATCTTGCCACTCTACAGACATAAACAGCGCATATACAATGTCAAAGCACATCCTGTTTTATCCTAAATTTAGCTTTCAGAATTCTATGTTTATGTATATATTTTTCACCAATAGATAATTAAAGCATATAGATTTGTATGAAAAATAAAAAGACACTGGCTATTAACATGTATAGGCTTAATATTATGTATGTAAACCTGGGAAAAACTTGCATGAAATCTACAGCAACAGCTGATCTAATTTCTGCGGTGGATCGAGGTTAATTTCAACGATTTCAACATCCCATAATATCCAATTGTGATGCCGATGAGGGATATCATGCGTAATCGAGTTTCTCCGTGGTGGTACACCGCCGTTAGCTCGTAGATAATTACCGTATCTGGTTTTCAATCGGACTTTTGAGCCTTCAACAATCGGCTCCCAATCGACGGAAGAATCAAGTCTCCGAGGGAGGCTTTGAATGACCTTTTGTCCGGTGGCTCCGAGCAAGTGTTGGTCTTCGGAGGCTGTGACCAAAACACGATTTCAACCGGATGACTTTGTCGTAATCGGCGTCAAATTCAACCGTCCAGCGTGCGTTTTTGACCGTAGCTTGACGGTCTTGCAATACGTGTTCGCCGTCGTCGTCGGCTAATAGGTACTTGTGGTGGTGACTTCTCAGCCGGACGGATTTTGCCCTCCGGAAAAACTCTATTAATGATCTGACGGAGTTGTTGTTGTTACAGATTGATGAAATGGTGGTGTTAAGGGGTATAGAAGATTGGGTGTTTTCTATGGTTTTTAGGGTCGATTTATGAAGATTGAAGTAGATTTGCAGAGGGTTGAAATGGGTAAGAGAGATGAGTGGTGGCCGAAGGTTTAAAAGGTTGTAAAAAGGTGATGAACGTTAGATTTGCTTTTATGGATGGAGTTTAAATGCCGACAGGAGTTTCTTTGATTTTTGCCTTTTTTTAACCAAATATAGTTTAAAATGAAGTTTGATTTTCAAAAAAAAATATATAGTTTAAAATATGGATGGCGTTTAAGTTCTAAGATAAACTAGATTTTTAAGCTGCGCGTTGCCGCGGGTAAAGTTACGATGTATGATACATATGTTTATAATTACATAAAGTGATGATTTAAATATTTTCTTCCTAGCGTTGGCAATCAAAATACATATGTTTGTTTGCAAAAGATGACCAATAGACGCTGGAGTTTGCTTGCAAAAGATGACTTGTAACCCTTAGGAAGAGCCCTGTGCTTCGCTGATGTAACAAAAGATGTTGAAGCAGGTATGTTTGCAAAAGATGACCTGTAACCCTTGCTTCAAAAACATGGCCCGTAATCCTTGCTTCCAAAAGCTGTTGATTCCAAAAGACGAACCTAGATGCGTAGATGTGCACATCTATTGTTCTTTAGTCTTTTGTTTCAGGCGCTGCTCCAGACCTATAATTGTTTTTGTATTTGTGGTTAAACGATGTAGAGAAAGCAGTTATGTACTCTATGTGTGATTGTTAATTTTTTCATACCTTGTTCACGGGTTCTTTTTGTAGTTTTTATAGACGGGGCTGCTGGTGTGACTGTTGAAGAGCTGGTGTCATGTGTGGTACATGTTGTTGTAGTTGTGGCTCATGGTGGTGCCTCATAAGCTTTGTTCACTGTCATCACTTCATTTTGGCTATCAGGTTTCACCTGGATTTCGTAAATGAAGGGTTTGTTTATCAGATTGATGAGTTCTGCAGGAAGCGTTTTTGGGTCACTGTTTTGCTCTGTGACAACCATGTCATAGCATGTTTTGCTGACAAGCGATGTGAGGATGTTGTCGAATAACACGGTGTCTGCGCTGCAACTGTCGTCAGTGATTGTAGCGGTGAATCTGTAGCTGTTAGTGTACATCCAGAAGGTTAGATGTGTAGAAGTTTTATGTAAGAAGTGTGTTTTTTTATAATTTGATTGCCAGTATGAATGTTCATCGCTGAAGTCGTGAGTAGAACAGTAGTATTGGTCACCACCTTGGTACACTTTGTTTGGACATTTTATGCATGAAGGATGAAACCAGTCTTTTCCATTGCCACAACGAATTTCTGCTATTGTACACAAACACATGTAGGTTGTTACCTGTTGTCATAAAGGAAAATATATTTAGGTAAAGAAGGTTATAGTTGGATAGTAGCCAAAATTGACTTTCATCTATCTAACAATTTTAAGATACTTATTACTTTTTGTTTTGTACAATTGGTCCATAATCTGAGAAAGTTGTCTTAGATTTGACTTTGCATGTTCGTTTCTGCTTGGTGGTGATGGTATCTCATGTGCTGGCATATGTTTGAATCTAATTTGTGAAACAATAATGTTGTTAGTGTTGGTTGGTGGTGAACCTACAAATATGTAGATATTTGTTGTACCTTTGGATTAATGCTGGCAGTTGGGCAATGCATGGATTGATATATGTCTCAGATGCAGATGTGGAAGCTAGTTGTAGTTCCCCTAAAAGCAAAACTATTTAGTGTTGTAACACTTGATTTTTTGCGTTTGTAGTGTTAGTGGTTGATTTTATAATACCCCCGAATGTGGAAACCTTGAGAGATGTGATTGCTATTACTGCAGGGTCTGGGTCGCTTTCAGCTGCCCTTGGGTTTAAACCTATTTCAATTTCTTGCCATAACGCTATAGAGATGATCTTGCCACTATATAGACATTAACAGTGCATATACAATGTCAAAGCACATCCTGTTTTATCCTAAATTTAGCTTTCAGAATTTCTATGTTTATGTATATATTTTTCACCAATAGATAATTAAAGCATATAGATTTGTATGGAAAATAAAATGACACTAGCTACTAACATGTATAGGCTTAATATTATGTATGTAAACCAGCAAAAAACTTGCATGAAATCTACAGCTGCAGTTGTTTTTACCATATTAAATATTATCTCTCTTGATTTGTTCGAAATGTCAAAGTATTCGACTCGTAACCAATATCATGATTTTTAGCACTCATTATGAAAATGTGGTAGTTACATAACTGTCTATGTTCATCTGTTGTTTAACCTTCTCGATAGCAAGTTTGGTACCTTTCATGTTGCAGTCTAACACGTAAAAGCCCTTGTTTTGTGCGATTCGGCACCTCTGTAGCGTCAATGTAACGGCCTATGAAGTATGCAATTACAAGATGTTGTAAATCTCTTTGTAAATATACAAGGTTAGTATAACGAACACATGCCTGTGAGAACCGTCTTTTGTCAAGCATTCGTGTTTGCAGAGCTGAGTATGGAGCAACTCAAAGTAGTATACCGTATTGTGTCTTTTTCGATAAGCAGAATTGTTGCAGATTTGCCAAACAAAATCATTGCATCGCGGTCGACAACCTTGTTGGATGTTTTGCCTTCTACACAGACGAAACTTGTAACTCTGTAGCAAGCCTTAGGTCTAATAAGGTCATTGAAGTGTGCTCCGATGTGCGCATCGGTAGCAGCCTCTATAGCGTCTCTTAAAATATAAGGTCAAACTGTAGTAAGATTGTAAGCCCGTTCCGGGCACCTCACAGTTGGTCGTCATTACCCATAAAACATACATTTAATTCAATTTAATAAAAACCATGCAGCGGAAACTTTAAATTTACTATAAATGCTTTTGCAAAGTAATACAACACCCGTTACAAATATCGTTTGTTTGCATTACAATACAAAAACATTAACAAAAGAATGCCATCCCAAAAGAGCTGAGTAGCCGCCACGTGCCATCCTCAGCAACACTACCTGCCAACTGGAAATACATAAAAGTCAGCGTTGCTGAGTGAGTTCTAGTTTTATAATAAAACATACTTTTACTTATTTAAAAGTATCTTTCGTGCATGCGTTCATACATCATACGTACACAGAGATAATATTCGTTATTATCTTCGTCATTCGTTATTCATCGTTATCTTTAACTTCTCGTATGGATTCTGTCAGGCTTTACCCACTTCATAGCACTTGGCTATGATTACTGTGGTCGAATGACAAGAATCCCGTTCATACTTACTTGCGCACATTGAAAGGTGAATTGTACCAATACCATATGCTACACCCCGAACGTTATTAGCTACCGGGCCGAAGTCAACATATGAACAACAAAACGTATGCCACGGTACTAGAGGTAAGCGGTAGAGGTACCATGACCATGGTCAATCACATAGAAGGACCAATCGCGTTATTCAATGTTTGCAAGACATACTTCATTCGTTCATTAATGCATGTATTCATCATCATTCTTCTTTTCGTTCATTCGTTAATACATGCATTCATCATCATGTTCCTCTTCCATTATCTTTCACTTTACGATACATAATACTTCATTAGTTCATTCTCGTTATTCGTAAAGTCTCAGAAAGATAAGCATACACAATCACAAGGAACATACACACAACATACATATCATCATACATTCATCATACATATTCATCATACATTCATCATCATACATTCATCATCATACATCCATCATCATACATAGTATCATTCCTTACTTAACAATATTTTAATAATATTGTTAACAAATATACTAATAATAATATTAGTAACAATTAGGGTTAATCATACTCATCATTATATGCATGAGACATCATCATTTATTAACCCTAGTCAACCCTGGTCAAACCTCGAACTTCAGACTTACTGGAAATTCCTGAAAATTTCTAAGTGTTTAGGCGTTTTAGCCCTATTGGGCGTATAAGCCCTCTGGGCGTATGAGCCCTGTTAGCCGTATGAGCACTGCTGGACTTTTCACTTAACACTTAGATTTATCAACTGGTCATACGACCACACTGTTGGCCGTATGACCACTGGTGGTCGTACCATCCCTGGACTTGGGAACATATTTGGATCATACGACCACTGTGGTCGTACGAGTCCATACTTAGAAAATTTCGTCATAGTCTTACGACCACTGTTGGTCGTACGAGTCCTGTGGGTCTCATACTTAGAAAATATCACTTATTCATACGACCACTGTTGGTCGTATGAGTCCTGTTAGACTCATCATCACTTAGAAAAATACATCACCTGGTCATACGACCAAACTATTGGTCGTATGAGGCCTACTGATTTCAACACTTAGAAAAATCTTCTGGTCATACGACCACACTGTTGGTCGTATGACCACTAGTGGACATACCAACTTTTGCTTATTTATTCTAAGTCCAATTTCAGACTTATTTGCAATCTGTTCATGTGTCTAATCCATAATCCAAGACCCAAACATCATAATGCCTAATTCTAAACATATACACATGATTCTAGGCATAAATCTAGCAAAACATAAACATGCATACCTTCAGTTCATACGGATATCAGCATAAATTTTATAAAAACATACATATGCATTTCCAGCCCCAAAACATTTAAAAACCAGTAAAACGGGGTCTAGAACTCACCTTAGCGGCTCTTCAAGTTCAAACTCTCCTGCTCGAGCTTTTCCAAAGGATTCGAAAGCCTTGAATCTGATTTCTTCTTCTTTCCCTCTCTAGAATCGAAGCTCCTGCTGTTTTCTCTCTCTAAAAGTCGAATAAAAGTGTTATGCAGAAGGTAATGGGCGGCCATGCCACCTTTTTACCAACTTTATAAGATTTTTATTCCTTTTACACCTTTGGTCCCCCAACTTGGGGTTGACTTCCCTTTTCCTTCTTTTCTTTCTTTCTCTTTATTCCTTTATTTCTTGCTAATAAAAAACGGGTGGTTACAAGTCCACCCCCTTATATAGGTTTCGTCCCGAAACCTGTTATTGCTCAAACAGATGTGGGTAGTGCTGTCTCATTTCTTCTTCGTCTCCCACGTAGACTCGGATCCCTTCCTGTGCTTCCACTGTACACGCACAAGAGGAACCACTTTATTCCTTAACCTCTTCTCCTTATGATCAATGATTGCCACTGGTTGCTCCACGTAGTTGAGCCTCTCATCCACCTCAATATCCTCCAGTGGTACAACCATGTCATCATCAGCTAAGCACTTCCTCAGATGGGATACATGGAATGTGGGATGAATTCCACTTAACTCATCCGGCAGTTCAAGTCGATAGGCCACCTCTCCTACTCGTGCGATAATTCGGAAAGGTCCTATGTACCTCGGGCTTAGCTTACCTCTTTCCTGAATCTAATGATTCCTTTCCAAGGTGAGACCTTCAACATAACTCGGTCACCAACCTTGAACTCTATCGGTCTCCGCCTCTTGTCAGCATACGACTTTTGCCTATCTTTCGCCGCCTTCATGAAGGCTTTGATCTTTTCTAACTTCTCAGTCGTAGCTTCGACCACCTCAACACCTCCTAACTCTTTCTGCCCAATGTCTCCCCAACATACGGGCGTCCTACATCTCCTACCGTATAGCATCTCGTAGGGTGGCATGCCAATACTGGCATGATAGCTATTGTTGTACGAGAATTCTGCTAACGGCAAGTGATCATCCCAACTTCCTCCAAAATCGATCACGCACGCCCGAAGCATGTCTTCGAGTGTTTGGATCGTCCTCTCAGACTGACCGTCCGTCTGAGGGTGATATGCTGTACTAATGTGTAGTCTCGTCCCATCGCATCATGAAATCTCTTCCAAAACTTGGAGGTAAACCGGGTGTCACGATCAGACACATAGACACCGGCACACCATGACGAGCTACAATTTCTTTGATGAACAGATCCGCCAATCTTTCAGATGAGTACGTTTCGCGGATCGGTAGGAAGTGGGCACTCTTTGTCAAGCGGTCAACTATCACCCATATGGCATCATACCCTTCGGGGTACGTGGTAGTTTCGTGATGAAGTCCATGGTGATGTGCTCCCACTTCCACTCAGGTATATCCAACGGTTGGATCTTCCCGTAGGGCTTCTGGTGTTCCGCCTTCACTTGTAAGCAAGTTAAGCACTTACTTACGTACTCCACTACGTCGCGTTTCATACCCGCCACCAATAGTCCTTCTTCATATCGTGGTACATTTTGGTAGCACCGGGGTGAATGGAGTATCGGGTCTTATGGGCCTCATCCATGATTCTTCCACGTAGATCCCCGTATCGAGGAATCCACATTCGCCCAAATCGGGTCTTAACACCAAGGGTGTTCTCACCCAATTCCGTCGCTAGACCTCTCATCCTTTCGGAGTTAAGACGATCTTCTTTCAAAGCCTCGTCTTGAAACTCCTTAACCTGAGTCATACATCTGAGGTCATAATTAGCTGATAGCCTTTACCCGGATCGGCTCAGGCCTTTCTTTTCGGCTAAGGGCATCAGCCACCACATTGGCCTTGCCCGGATGGTAATGGATTTCGCAGTCATAATCCTTTATGAGCTCCAACCATCGCCTTTGCCTCATGTTTAAATCCTTCTGCTCGAAGAAATACTTCAAGCTTTTGTGGTCAGTGAAGATTGTGCACTTCGTCCCGTATAGATAGTGCCGCCAAATCTTCAACGCAAAAACCACCGCAGCTAGTTCTAGATCGTGTGTGGGATAGTTGACTTCGTGGGTCTTCAGCTGTCGAGATGCGTAGGCTATCACCTTTCCACGTTGCATCAACACACAACCTAGCCCAGAATAAGATGCATCCGAATAGACCACTAAGTCTTCACTTCCCTCAGGCAAAGTCAAGACAGGAGCTTGTGTTAGTCTTGCCTTCAACTCCTCAAAAGCCGTCTCCTGTTCTCGACCCCACACGAATTTCACGTCCTTACGAGTCAATTTTGTCAAAGGTGAGGCTATCTTTGAAAAGTCTTGAATAAATCTTCTATAATAGCCCGCCAATCCCAAGAAGCTACGAATCTCGGTTGGCGTCTTTGGTGACTTCCATTGCATCACAGCCTCAACCTTTGCTGGGTCCACCATTATTCCTTCTGCATTCACTACGTGACCCAGAAATTGCACCTCGCGTAACCAAAAGGCGCACTTGGAGAACTTGGCGTACAATTTCTCCCTTCTCAACGTTTCCAACACTTCCCGAATATGCCCGGCATGCTCTTTTTCACTTCTTGAATAAATCAGAATATCATCGATGAATACAATTACTGATTTATCCAACATTGGTCGGCACACTCGGTTCATCAAATCCATAAAAGCAGCCGGCGCATTGGTCAACCCAAAAGACATGACAAGAAACTCGTAGTGACCATAGCGCGTACGAAAGGCTGTTTTAGGGATATCTTGTTCCTTCACCTTTAGTTGATGGTAACCCGATCGAAGATCTATCCTTGAAAACCAACTGGCACCCTGAAGTTGATCAAACAAGTCATCGATCCTTGGTAAGGGGTATCTGTTCTTCACCGTCAGCTTATTCAGCTCGCGGTAGTCGATGCACATCCTCATACTACCATCCTTCTTCTTTACGAACAGAACCGGAGCACCCCAAGGTGAGATACTCGGTCGGATAAACCCTTATCCAGCAGCTCCTGCAACTGCTCCATCAACTCTTTCATCTCCGTCGGAGCCAAGCGATACGGTGCTTTTGCGACAGGTTGGGCACCCGGTATCAGGTCGATCTGGAATTCGATCTCTCGGTCAGGTGGCAATCCCGATAAGTCTTCGGGAAACACGTCTGGAAAGTCACACACCACTGGCACATCGCATAGCTGTGGTGTTGGCGTCTCTACATTCTTTACATAACATAAGTAGGCGCTACATCCGCGCCTCATACACTTTCCCGCCACCGCCATCGAGATCACCTTCGGAATCGTCGTAACTCGATCGCCATAAATTGTCACCGGACTTCCGTCGGTCGCCGTCAGTCTAATCATCTTCTTTCGGCACACGATATTCGCTTCGTAGGTTGCTAACCAGTCCATCCCTAACACTACATCAAATCCTCCTAGGGGCATCACATGTAATCTAGCAGCAAACCTATGACCTTCTAACTCTATGGTACAGTCCTCTATCACATCAGTAACTCTAGTGGACTTACCAATAGCAGTTCTACATAAAAAAGCTCACTAATGCCTTTGCTACTAACAGGCAATTTAGCACAGAAAGTAGCAGAAATGAAACTCCTACTAGCACCAGAGTCAAATAACACAGAAGCAAGAGTTTGATTTACTAGAAACGTACCTGACACCACATCGGGGTCCGTCCTAGCCTCTTCCTGCGTCATGGTGAAAGCCCTAGCCTTTGCCCTTGGTGCTTCTCCTCCCGTCTTCTTCTCCCCCGAGCCCTCAGCCCTCGGCTTCTTGCAATCTCTGCTCATATGACCACTTTCCCCACAGTTAAAACACTTGCCCATCCAACAATCTTGGCCATATGTCCAGTCCTCCCACACTTGAAGCAGATGTTGTATCCCCGCTTGCACTCCCCTGAGTGCTCCTTTCCACACTTACCACACTTCTTCACCCCAGCTCCAGACACGACCACTCGGCGGTCATCCACCCTTGCTTTCTTGTTGTTTGTCGAAGTATCACCCCGACCAAATCTCTTCCCCTGCCAGTTCTTCTCTCCACTCCCTTTCTTGCTTCCCTCAGCCTTCACCAAAGCAGCACGTTCATCGAATAACCTTCCCGCCAAATCCACTGCCGACCTGAAAGTGCTCGGTCGAGCAGAAATCAAGTGCCAACGAATTTCAGCCGGCAGTCCTTGAATATACCGGTTGATCTTTCGTGACACCGGCGTCACCTGCTCCGGCACCAACAACGCCAATTCGTTAAACTTGGTGGTATATTGTTGGTGGGTCATCGTCCCCGCCTCCAACTGCAGGAACTCTCTCTATTCTATCCATTTCCCGATGAGGGCTGAATTCCTCGATCACCAGCCTTTTCAACTCAGCCCACTTCATCTTCCCTATAGCCCTACTACCCTCGGCTTGGACTATATTTTTCCACCAGCATAAAGCCGACCCTGTAAAAGAGTGGGTAGCAAACTTCACCTTCTTGTCCTCCTGGCAATCACTAATATCGAGGACAGCTTCCATTTCCATCACCCATTGGTGAGCATCAGTAGCAGTACCAGACCCATCAAAAGTTGGGGGCTTGCACCTCATGAATGCCCCGTAGTTACAACCCGGGCGGTCTCCCGTAACTGTTCTTCTTCCTCTTCCTCTTCATCATCGGATAGAACCATCTCTGCTTCTGTCTGTTGTTGTCTTCCTGAGGACCGATTCCTCCCTCGTCTATCGTCTTCACGTACTGCCTTTATCACTTCAGTCACTACAGACGGTAAGATCGTCTGCATGACTTGGTGCACCTCCTCGATCACCGTCTCTTTCACCGAGGCTCTCACATTATCGCTCTCATCCACTCCCCCCGAGGGAGTAGTATTAGGTCCTTCGGGAACCTTCTTCTCTTGTCTAGGCCTACCTCTTGTGGCTCGTGGTTCCGCACCACTTCCGCCACTGCCTCCACCAATTGGGGCTTTAGATGATCTACCACCGACCATCTTCTATCACACTGAAAGATTTAAACACCAACACGGTCATTCAAGGAAATAGCTCAGTTTATGTCAAGTACAGTAAGTCCCTAATTACAGTGGCCAGTTGTGATTAGCCACTTACTCTATTCTTCACACCCCGAGCATTACCTGTCCTGACTACATTAGTATCTAAGTCTAACAGTACACATAAACACATAACATGCGCACGTAACACTGGTTAACTTTCAAGAAAATACCTGATGGCACGCAGCTACTCAGATGGCATTCTCTTCCTTTCTGTCCCAATCTCAGTTTAAGTTTAGGTTTGTTTTAAAAATTTTACCCATTTCACTTAAACTTTGGCTCTGATACCAACTTGTAAGGCCCCGTTCCCGGGCACCTCACAGTTGGTCGTCATTACCCATAAAACATACATTTAATTCAATTTAATAAAAACCATGCAGCGGAAACTTTAAATTTACTATAAATGCTTTTGCAAAGTAATACAACACCCGTTACAAAATATCGTTTGTTTGCATTACAATACAAAAACATTAACAAAAGAATGCCATCTCAAAAGAGCTGAGTAGCCGCCTCGTGCCATCCTCAGCAACACTACCTGCCAACTGGAAAATACATAAAAGTCAGCGTTGCTGAGTGAGTTCTAGTTTTATAATAAAACATACTTTTACTTATTTAAAAGTATCCTTTCGTGCATGCGTTCATACATCATACGTACACAGAGATAATATTCGTTATTATCTTCATCATTCGTTATTCATCGTTATCTTTAACTTCTCGTATGGATTCTGTCAGGCTTTACCCACTTCATAGCACTTGGCTATGATTACTGTGGTCGAATGACAAGAATCCCGTTCATACTTACTTGCGCACATTGAAAGGTGAATTGTACCAATACCATATGCTACACCCCGAATGTTATTAGCTACCGGGCCGAAGTCAACATATGAACAACAAAACGTATGCCACGGTACTAGAGGTAAGCGGTAGAGGTACCATGACCATGGTCAATCACATAGAAGGACCAATCGCGTTATTCAATGTTTGCAAGACATACTTCATTCGTTCATTAATGCATGTATTCATCATCATTCTTCTTTTCGTTCATTCGTTAATACATGCATTCATCATCATGTTCCTCTTCCATTATCTTTCACTTACGATACATAATACTTCATTAGTTCATTCTCGTTATTCGTAAAGTCTCAGAAAGATAAGCATACACAATCACAAGGAACATACACACATCATACATATTCATTATACATTCATCATCATACATTCATCATCATACATCCATCATCATACATAGTATCATTCCTTACTTAACAATATTTTAATAATATTGTTAACAATAATATACTAATAATAATATTAGTAACAATTAGGGTTAATCATACTCATCATTATATGCATGAGACATCATCATTTATTAACCCTAGTCAACCCTGGTCAAACCTCGAACTTCGGACTTACTGGAAATTCCTGAAAATTTCTAAGTGTTTAGGCGTTTTAGCCCTATTGGGCGTATAAGCCCTCTGGGCGTATGAGCCCTGTTAGCCGTATGAGCACTGCTGGACTTTTCACTTAACACTTAGATTTATCAACTGGTCATACGACCACACTGTTGGCCGTATGACCACTGGTGGTCGTACCATCCCTGGACTTGGGAACATATTTGGATCATACGACCACTGTTGGTCGTACGAGTCCATACTTAGAAAATTTCGTCATAGTCTTACGACCACTGTTGGTCGTACGAGTCCTGTGGGTCTCATACTTAGAAAATATCACTTATTCATACGACCACTGTTGGTCGTATGAGTCCTGTTAGACTCATCATCACTTAGAAAATACATCACCTGGTCATACGACCAAACTATTGGTCGTATGAGGCCTACTGATTTCAACACTTAGAAAAATCTTCTGGTCATACGACCACACTGTTGGTCGTATGACCACTAGTGGACATACCAACTTTTGCTTATTTATTCTAAGTCCAATTTCAGACTTATTTGCAATCTGTTCATGTGTCTAATCCATAATCCAAGACCCAAACATCATAATGCCTAATTCTAAACATATACACATGATTCTAGGCATAAATCTAGCATAAACATAAACATGCATACCTTCAGTTCATACGGATATCAGCATAAATTTTATAAAAACATACATATGCATTTCCAGCCCCAAAACATTTAAAAACCAGTAAAACGGGGTCTAGAACTCACCTTAGCTGCTCTTCAAGTTCAAACTCTCCTGCTCGAGCTTTTCCAAAGGATTCGAAAGCCTTGAATCTGATTTCTTCTTCTTTCCCTCTCTAGAATCGAAGCTCCTGCTGTTTTCTCTCTCTAAAAGTCGAATAAAAGTGTTATGCAGAAGGTAATGGGCGGCCATGCCACCTTTTTACCAACTTTATAAGATTTTTATTCCTTTTACACCTTTGGTCCCCCAACTTGGGGTTGACTTCCCTTTTCCTTCTTTTTCTTTCTTTCTCTTTATTCCTTTATTTCTTGCTAATAAAAATACGGGTGTTACAAAGATATTTGTAGGTAACTATTAAGACAATAGCACAATGAATACATTGCAACTTACATGTTCGTCTACAAATAACAAATGAAGCTCAGACCGCTGCAACATCTTCCATTTTTTATGATTCTAATTTCAATAGTATCGGTTTTGCATTTGGATGTGAGATCTGCTATTCTTTGAATGGCTATGTTAGCTTTCCTGCATGCGATGTATTTCATCTAAAAAGTCTGAGTAAACTATATTTTTTGTCACATTAGCAGGTGTTTCGTCAGATGATTCTATGTAAACTTTTAAAGCATCTGGTGAAGTTGACCTTGAGAAAGCTACATATAATTGGCCACGACTAAAAAACAGGCTTTGGTAAGTAAACACCAATTTTATTCAAAGATCGTCCCTGGCTTTTGTTAATTGTCATTGCATAGCAAAGTTTAATGGGAAATTGTTTTCGTTTAAACACAAATGGAAGCTCTGGGTCAGTGTGAGTTAGAACTATTCTTGGTATGTACACCTTATGCCCTGCCGTCGTACAAGTGATAACCTGTGCTTCGAGGACTCTTGGAAGCAGCTATGTTATGATCAATCTTGTCCCATTGCATAGACCAGCGCTTTGATTCATATTTCGTAGTAGGATAACGGGTGTTCTAACTTTAAGTTTCAAGTTATGTGGTGGTAATCCATTGAAGTTCAGTTCATTCAAATACTCAACTGGATATAGAAGTTCGAGATCACCTCGACTTTTTGAATGAGGCACGATTGAGTCAGTGCTTAAGTAAACGTTGTAGTCACCAGAAGACATGTTTAGAATCATCATGTTCACCATATCAGCAGTTTCATTTTTTGGACAGACGATTGCCTTTTCAGAAAGATTTTCAGGTGTGGGTTTTTTCAAGGGTTTTGTTATCATATAGGAACTGAATAAGATTATGCAAAGATGAATCAGTATGACGTATCATGAATTTTGGTGGGATTTCTATAAATCTAGCATCGCTGGGGTTGTGCATATCTAAAGTCCTACTTGTCCCGTTCCCTATATCTAGAAGCCAGGATGCAAAGGCTATGGTATCATCAACACCGGATGTGTTTTGCCTTGATTGACATAAACACATGTTCTCTGTTAATGTAACCTCCCTAAACTTATTCCACACATACAACCTAGGCAACGAAGATGCTATGATATCTTGTTTACTTGCTTTACGTTTCACAGGAAATGTTGTCTAAAATCACCTCCTAAGAGCAAAGATTTCCCACCGAAAGGCAACGCATTATTATCAAGTATGTCTCTAAGCTATCTAAGGCCTTAAAACATCGACGGTCATTCATCGGAGCCTCATCCTAAATTATAAGCGACGCCTAAATCAAAATACTTGCAAGTTGACTGTTTTTCTTTACGTGACATATGCTTTCCTCTGTCATCTCTAATGGTATTTTAAAACGTGAATGAGCAGTTCTGCCAGACGGCATTAGCAAAGATGCAGTTCCAGAGGCTGCAACCTCAAGTACAATCCTTCCCTCGGATCGTAAAGCATTAATAATTGCAGTCCACAAGAAATCTTTCCTGTCCCTCCATGACCATAGACGAACATTAGAATTTGCTTGTTGTTCTTAATTGAACTGATAACATTCTCATACACATAAAGTTGCTTCCCTTGAAGACAATTCTTTTGACGGTCATGCTCAAGAGCAAGCTTTTCTCTGTCGTAGTTTCTTTCCTCCATCAAAAGCCTCTTTTTAAGCCTTAGAAGCACTCTGGACGTGGAGATGGTAAGGCATAATCTGCAAGCGATGATGGAGCGGCATTCGAGTTCAACAGGAGTTCAATTTCATAAAGAACATACTGTTGAAGATCTTCAGAGCTGATATGTGCTTCTGAAGATTTTTATGTCAGATGAAGCTGACGCGCAACATCGTCTGTCATACGCAGCTATTGTTGGTCCCACAAGTTGATTGGACTTGAAATTTCACAATAAAGCAACATATGAGTAAAAAGGGACCTCAGCTCTGAGGCAGTTGCCCATGTAGCAGCTTCTTCAAAAAGCGTGACACCATTCACTATCATCCTCAAGCAAACCCAACCTCTCGCATGCGGCTCGATAAGTAGAATGTGTTACACCACATACTGTTCTAATGTCCGCAAAACTCCTACATCCAACCTGATAGCCTAACACAAACGTAAGAAGAAACAACTCTCACAGGTAGGATGAACATAAATGAGTCTTCCAACAGTAGAGTTAGTATCTCTAACCCTATGAAGCCATCGCTTCTATTTTTATCCCGTCTATACTCCGAAAGGTAGTCAACATATCGAAGGTGCCTGCCGCCTACGTCAAGTTCGTTGGTTGCTAACCATTCTGTCAACGTGGTCCTTTTACTACATGCATTGTCGATTATCTTTTACAAATGATGATTATCCTTAAAAACTTACATTCTACATGTTTTCCAAATGAACTGATAGAACTTGAGCGGTTGGGTTTCTATAGTGAATTGGAAAGTCCAAGATTCTCCAACATGCTTCATGTGGACATATAAAATGTTCGTCAGCGTAGTTTTTAACCTCATCTATAGCAACATCAGAGGGAGGCGTTCCCTCAGCATGATGTGCATCGGACTTGGTGATTGTAAATCTAACCCGTCAGCACCTTTGGATATGTATTTAAACAAATATTTAATCACCATATTCCAATCGCAGTACTCGACATTAATATGAGCATGAAATCTTAAACACAAGTCTTTATTGTAAGGAACCACGTAGGAGTTGTCCAGCAAGATTCCCCCTTTATTTATAGAAACAGAATTCATACGCCTTCTATAATAAACGTACCCATTCTTGTCAAACATAGTGCTTGACGTACAGGCTTTAGGGAATCTTTTTGAACAACTACCATTAACCATGTATAGAGCATAAGGTCTAGGCAAACCACACAGTCCATGCATCATACAGTCTGTGACAATCTTATGAAGCTCAGGTGAAGATACAGGATCAGGTATCTCAGCAGATATATACCGATCAACTTGGCCACTCTCTTGTGTAAGGCCCCGTTCCCGGGCACCTCACAGTTGGTCATTCATTGCACATAAACAAATTAATATACATTTCATTAAATAAACAGCGGAATGATGTGAGCAAAAACCATTCTCTATTATTAAAAGATAATGTTGTTAAGCAATACAACAATGTTAAAGGTACAAAAGGTTGCTTAATTGCATTACAAAACAACAATATCATGGCTTAAGAATGGATGTCAGATTTTCCCTGCCGAGTAGCTTCACCCTCGTGCCATCTTCAGCAACAATTACCTGTCAACTGAAAATGTATAAAAGTCAGCGTTGCTGAGTGAGTTCTAGTTTTGTAAGTATTAAAAATATCTTGTGTAATATATATATATGAAAATACTCTTTTTGTAAAAATACATCTCTTACTCTTGTACGTGAGCATGCGTTAACTATACAACAAGGTAATGCTTTCTTTCTTTACTGTATGCCTTATTCACTTTGTACTCTTTTAATTTTATCTTTCACTGTTATGTGGACCACTGAGCAATACCCTAAACTATGTGCGTGGAGAAACTGGTGCTGGGCCCTACAGTCTATAGTCTGAATTACTGTATACAAGGCCGGCCCAGTCACCTAGGGCATGCTACAAAGGTCCGCCAATCTCAATTGATTGGCCCTGTGAGCATATGGGGTAGCTAACCCGCATCATAGTTGAGCTAACGACAACATGGTCGTGCACCTCCTATATGCTTGCAAGACTTGTTAACTTTTTCAATTAAGTTTCACTTCTCTTTGTTATTTCTTTTTCACTATGTTAAAGATAATACTTGCATTTATGATCATAGGCACACCACATAAGTTACATAATAATGATCACTATGATCATAGGAACAACTTATAATAATGCAAATATAATAACAATTAAAAACCCTAAGTCAAACTTGGGTCAAACTCTAATGATTCTGTTTTGCCCAAAATTTCAGAAATTATTCTAAGTGTTCTAGACGCATGGACACTATGCAGGCGCTTGAGGCCTGTTTAGTCACATGGGCACTATTCAGGCGGTTCAACACTTAGACGTTTGGGGAATCCCAGACGCATGGGCACTATTCAGACGTTTCAACACTTAGACGTTTGGGGAATCCCAGACGCATGGGCACTATTTGGACGTTTGTCCCTCACTTAGGCGCCTGAGTCAAAACCTCATACGCATGGGCTACTGTTCAGGCGGTTAGGCTTGCACTTCGAATTTTCTAAGGCATTTCTAGACGGCTGGGGAACTGTTCAGGTGGTTGGGCCCTGTTTAGATGTTTAGGCCTACTTAAACTTTCTAAGGCAAATCTCAGATGGTTGGGTACTGTTTGGGTGGTTGGGCAACCTGTTTAGCATGTTTTAACATATTATCAATCCCAATCATTTTTCTTACATGTTCTAAGCTTAATAACACTACTCTAAGTACAGCTAACGCCCTGAAGGAACTCTGTCCTGGAGTGATTTTGATTAGATCTTATATAATCTAGGTGGCCATGTTCCATGTGTATGTAAGCATCGACCAGAAACTGTTGGAAAGGCGACCTCCATTCAATAACAAAGAGTAGACACTTGGTCGATCATGAATTAAGAAACTGTAATACATGTTCATGGATAAGTTTTTATGATCTCCCATCTCATCGCCAGCGAGCCTAAGGTGATGACTCCATCCACTTTCACCATACAAGAATAGCAATGGATATTGCAATGGCATGTACAATCGATGTAACTTATTTATGCGCTGAGGAAATCCATACTTAGCATGAATGACAATGTCAAAATCATGTGCAGAAGGGAACTATCAAGAACAATCACTCCTAAAGTACCAGCAGCAGGAAAATCATACGACCGCTCGTTCACAGAACTAAAAAAGCCTAACTGAAAACTCAGGAATGGAGGCCCGATCACAAAGTTCTCTTGCAGAACGGAAAAGCTTCACCAAAGTATTAAGATCATCTAACAAAGACATAAGAAGTTGCACAATTTCGACACGCACACGCGAACATTCATCTCCTCCAAACAAATGCAGCCTATTTGAAAGTTCATTCTCTGTGTCGTACACATACATCTGCAGAAAACGCGGTCTTTCATCTGGCAGAGGACATAATGTTCCAATCCAATGACATACTTGGCCTTCTACTCTAAACACATAAAGATCTGACCCATTATTAATCAAATCATCTACACACGCTACAAAAGAAGTCATAGAGAACATCGAATTATAGACGCAAATGTTATCAAGAAAATCAGCCTGCCGAAACAGTTCTTTGATGATCATTGGCGGATCCGTAGGCAAAACCAAATGCACACGATCAATCTTGCAACATTGATTGTACCGAGGATTCCTATTCCGTGGGACATAACTCACACGTTCAGCAGACCAAAAAGAGGCTCCAAAATACTCGCACAAATATTCAGGGTCACCACAATCAACATACACATACGATCGACCATCTAAACTTGAAGAGGCACTCTCAGAAGCCGACGTTTGATCGGATAGCAAAGAAGGTGTAGAAGGCTGACGGCGCCTACCAGTAACACTACCTACTTCTACATTACTTCTAGTAAGATCTAAAGTCGTATTGGAGGATGAAGGCAAATCATAATTATCATCTAACCAAACAGAAGATGACATATAGACAACTACAATAGAATATTATCTAAACGTACGCATACACAACACTAACACGCATACGTTACACTAACATCTGTCAAAACTACACAAGTACGACACTGGTGTTATAACTTAGAACATGTACCTATCATAGACAATTCTAATTTCATAAAATAAAATAACAAAGCAAACAAAACAACAAAACAAACTAAAAACACAGAAAAAAACAAATCTGTAACACAACATAGTAGCTCTAGTACATAACCACAAACTGCAAAATATTTTATAAACCAAAAATTAACAATCTACAAACAATACTAACAATAACCAAAACTTCAAGAAACAAAGTCATATGTAATGGTAAATCGAAAAGATAAATACGTCGATGAGAGTATGCATATCAAACGTTTAGTGCCAATTTCAGAACTCTTCAAACCCCAATCTCAGTTAACATACAAAAACAGGGAAAAATAATCAAGATGAAAGTTTCAGCTTGTAACCCAGAACCACACAGGGAAAGAACACACAAAAGTAAATAAAAAAGCAAAATCACTACTAAACGCAGGCCATCGTTAACCCAAACGAAAAGAAGCATTTTATAGAATTTTAAAATTGGCATTCAAAACAAACCAACAATTCAACACACCTTAGCAGCAGCACAAATATAAGCCTAAACTTGCAATAACCTGCCAAAAAAACTGAAACCACATACACCAACAGTCAATATGCCGTCGTAATCAAGACGACAAAACAACAAATACTAACAAATAGCAAGCAAAAGATTCTTAACATCCAAAAATAATAGCCAAGATACAACTCTTTCAATCAAAACATTAAACACTAAGGCAGAACCCTTAAAGATGAATCGATATTAAACAACCTAAACAATCATACCTGGTGAAATAAGTTTTAGTGGTATCATCTTAGAAAGCCGATAAACCTATTAAAGTTGGGATTCTTGGAGCCAGTGGGTGAAATAGTGTTGATGTAAATTGTTCTTTTTGTTGCCTATTTGTTGCACGATGCTATTTCTATAAAAAAAGTCATGAAATATGCCATTTGATTTATGTCTGGGCTATACCCTGAATTATTTCTGAGTTTAACTTAAAATTTCCATTTGTCAGCTTATTATATTCATCATAAACCATCCTTACTTAGACATTTCTCTGATGACTGTTGATAGAAAAAATGGTCAATAAATTGGATGAGTATTTCCACATCTGATCACACAGGTAGACATTTGTTACAAATATATTGCATGATCTATGATTTATCAGATGGATGCAACAAAATTAAGATTCCTGCACTAATGCAGTCTGTTAGTTATCAGTTGTTTAGAATTAGTATTCTTGTTGCAGGAATTCGTCAAAGGTCTGAACATGAAGAACCAAAAGATTAAAAAAGAACACTTAATAAAGACCCGAGGATAACACTCGAGAGTACTAATAACAACTCATCCTAAACCCTAATTTTAAAACTGGAAACCAAAACTAACCAACAATTCAAACATACGTGAGCAGCAGCACAAAGAGAAGCCCAAACTTGCAACAACATGCCAAAAAAACAAAACCACATACACCAACAGTCAAATAACAACAAAACGAACCCGAGGAAATGGCTGCACAGTAGTAGTAGTGGCATTAAGAGCGGAGCATTCTGTTGATAAAACTCAATGAACAACATCAGGGTCCGTCCTAGCCTCCTGGCACCCTGAAGAGCGGAGCATTCTGTTGATAAAACTCAATGACCGTAGCGCGTGTGAAAAGCTGTTTTAGGGATATCCTGCTCTTTCACCTTCAGTTGATGGTAGCCCGATCGAAGATCTATCCTTGAAAACCAACTGGCACCCTGAAGTTGATCAAACAAATCATCAATTCTCGGCAAGGGGTATCTGTTCTTCACCGCCAGCTTGTTCAACTCACGGTAGTCGATACACATCCTCATACTACCATCTTTCTTCTTTACAAACAGGACCGGAGCACCCCAAAGTGAGATACTCGGTCTAATGAACCCCTTACCTAGCAGCTCTTGCAACTGCTCCATCAACTCTTTCATTTCGATCGGAGCCAATCGATACGGTGCTTTGCAATAGGTTGAGCGCCTGGTATCAGATCAATCTGGAACTCAATCTCTCGGTCAGGGGGCACTCCCGATAAGTCTTCGGGAAACACGTCTGGAAAGTCACACACAACCGGAACATCGGATAGTTGTGGTGTTGGCGCTTCTACATCCTTCAAATAACATAAATAGGCGCTACATCCATGCCTCATACACTTTCCCGCCATCGCCATTGAGATCACCTTCGGAATCGCCATGACCCGATCCCCATAAACAGTTACCGAACTCCCGTCAGGCGCTATCAGACGAATCATCTTCCGACACACTATATTTGCCTCGAAGTCCGCCAACCAATCCATCCCAAGCACCAAATCAAAACCACCCAAAGTCATCGCAAATGGCCTAACCGGAAATTCGTGGCCCTCTAATTCCACATCACAACCCTCTATCACCTCGGAAATCCTGGTAGACTTACCTATCGCAGTTTCTACATCAAATGGTACGTCAACGCGCCTACTACTAACAGGCAGTTTGGCACAGAAAGCAGTAGAAATAAAACTCCTACTGGCACCCGAATCAAATAATACAAAGGCTAAAGTTTGGTTCACCAGAAACGTACCGGACACAACATCAGGGTCCGTCCTAGCCTCCTCCTGCGTCATCGTAAATGCCCTGGCGTTTGCCCTCGGTCCTTCATTCCTGTCCTCTTCACGCTGGAACTCTCAGCCCTCGGCTTCTTGCAGTCTTTATTCATATGACCACTTTCTCCACAGTTGAAGCACCTCATGCCCTTACACTCTCTAGCCATATGACCAGGCTTCCCACACTTAAAGCAGACATTTAACCCCAGTCTGCACTCCCCACTGTGCTCCTTCCACATTTACCACACCTTCTTAGTCCCGTACCTGGTGTGGCTACACGGCGGTCATCCACCCGTGCCTTCTTGTTATTCGTCGAGGCATCACCCGACCGAACATCTTCCCGTTCCAATTCCTGTCACCACCCTTCCTATTACCATCGACCACACCACCACTGCCCTTTCATCATACAGTCTCCCGCCAAGTCCATCGCCGACCTAAAGGTGATTGGTCGGGCGGCGATCATATGCCTGCGAATATCCGCCGGCAAACCCTGAATATACCTCTTGATCTTTCACGTCAGGGGAGTCATCTGATCCGGCACCAGACGTGCCATTTCGTTGAACTTCGTGGTGTATTGTTGGTGGGTCATCGTCCCGCCTCCAGCTGCAGGAACTCTCTCTCAACTTTATCCATCTCCCGATGAGGACAGAACTCCTCGATCACTAACCTTTTCAGCTCGGACCACTTCATTCTTCCAATGGCCTGCTACCCTCGGCTTGGACTATGTTGTCCCACCAGCACAGAGCCAAATCCGTAAAAGAGTGGGTAGTGAACTTCACCTTTTGGTCCTCCCGACACTCACTGATATCGAGGACACCCTCCATTTCTCTCACCCATCGATGAGAAGCAGCAGCAGTGCCATTACCGTCAAAAGTAGGGGGCTTGCACCTCATAAACGCCCCGTAATTATAGCCTCGTGCTGTCTCATGCACAGGATCCTCCTCCTCTTCCTCTTCATCATCAAAAAGAACCGTTTCCGGCCCTGATTGCTCCTGTCTTCGTGAGGACCTATTCCTCTTTTTTCTTTCTCCTTCCCGGACAGCCTTTATCACTTTGGTCACCACAGATGGTAAGATCGTCTGCATGACCTGATGCACCTCTTCAACCACCGCCTCTTAACCAAGGCTCTCAAATTGGCGCTCTCGTCCACACCCTCCTGATGAGGGGTCTCGTGTTCTTCATGAACCACTTTCTCCACCCTTGGTCTTCCTCTTGTGGCCCGTGGTTCAGCACCATGTCCGCCACCACCTCCACCCCGTGAGGCCTTAGAAGATCTACCACCAGCCATTCTCTATCACACACTGAAAGATTCAAACACCAACATGGTCATTCAAGGGAATAGCTCAGTTTATGTCAAGTATAGCAAGTCCCTAATCACAGTGGCCAGTTGTGATTAGCCACTCACTTTACTCTCCGTACCCTGAGCATTACCTGTCCTGACTACATTAGTATCTAGATCTAACAGTAACATGTAAACACATAACATGCGCACGTACTACCAGTTAACTTTAAGAAAATACCTGATGGCACGTAGCTACTCAGACTGGCATTTCTTCCTCTTCCGTCCCATTCTCAGTTTAAGTTAAGGTTTATTTTGAAAATTTACCCATTTCACTTAAACTTTGGCTCTGATACAACTTGTAAGGCCCCGATCCGGGCACCTCACAGTTGGTCATTCATTGCACATAAACATATATTTTACAACTATTTTAAATAGACATTGCAGCGGAAACATTGAAAGAGACATCTCATTTCATCATAAAGCTTTTGCAAAGCGATACATCATTAGTCAATTACAAATAGTCATAAACATTGACTTTTAGTGGTAAGAGGATTCCTTAAGTAATCCGTTTATTTGAATCCTCAACAAACACCACTTTGTTTTCTAAATACATTCTACATTATATATTACAAAAATATTAACAAAGAAATGCCATCCTAAAAGAGCTGAGTAGCCGCCTCGTGCCATCCTCAGCAACACTACCTGCCAACTGGAAACACATAAAAAGTCAGCGTTGCTGAGTGAGTTCTGGTTTTATAATTAAACATACTTCTCTTTCAGTAAAACCGTTCTTACATACACGCGATCACACAACATACGTACACATTGATAATATTATTATTATCTTCATCATTCGTTCATTAGCTTTCATTCGTGTACCATTCATCGTTATCATTCACGTTCGTTCATGAACCCCTTCGTTCTTTCAAACAAATCTTACCTTCATTCATACATTCATTACATTCATTCGTACGTTCATTACATTCGTTCATACATTCAATACGTCCATTCGTACGTTCATTACATTCGGTGACATGTACAATACCCCGAACATCGTGCAATACTGCTGGTGCTGGACCTGTGGTAATCAACCATGAACGTTGTGCACTACTGCTGATCCAGTCACCTAGGGTAGGTACATGCACCACTTATCTTTCCACTTTCATTCTGGATCAATGTCATATGCTATACCCCGAACATTGTGCACTACTGTGGGTGCTGGACCTGTGATGATCAATCACGAACGTTGTGCACTACTGCTGATCCAGTCACCTAGGGCAAGCGGCAAGGATCCCATACATATGGTCAATCACAAAGACTGACCCCAATGTGCATCCTTCGGGGTAGCTAACCCGCAACCGTTGAGCTAACACCTGCCAGGGGTATGCACCTCCATACATTTGCTTGCAAGCCTTTTTCTTATATTCATTCGTTCATTCATTAATGCATGCATTCATTCATCATGTTCCTCTTTCATTATCTTTCACTTTACGATTCTTATTAATTTCGTTTCATTCATTAATTAACACGTAAAGTCATGGAAAGATAAACACGTATCGAAAACAAGGAACATCGATATTTACAAATCATCAGTCAATACCATCATATAAGACTACATCATACTTATCATACATACGTCAGTCATATACATGCAATACTATCTCTCTCCTTGTACACAACAGCCCTTTTTGGGCGATTGGACATACTTCAGTCGCATGGCCTCCATGCGACTGGATCATGCGATTGGGCAACTATGCGAATGGGCATACAATTGTGCGAATGGACCTCCTATCGAGCGAATAAACACTATGCGAATGGGCTTCTATGCGACTAACCCTCAGTCGTGCGACTGAACAACTATGCGACTGGACTTATGCGACTGAACTCCCAGTCGCATGACCTGTCGTGCGACTGAATCCCCAGTCGTGCGACTGAGCCTCAATCGTACGATTGAACATCAGTCATTCCTCAGTCGTGCGATTGGCCCTTCAGTCGTCTAGCCCTAACTGGGCAGCGACTGGAGTTCATCCCGAACAGCAGCTGCGACATACGGCCTTCGAACTCCTCTAAACTCATTTCCAGCCCAAATTAGCCCTCCCAAACCTTAAGGAATCATACTATGACATCATACAAGCACATACAAGTCCAAAATCGCACTCTAAACACATTACATACAATTACACCCAAATGGGTCAAACTCATACTTTTCAAAAACGGGTTTATATATGTTCCAGCCCCAAAATCGTGTGAAAACAAGTAAATGAGGGATCCTAGAACTCACACAAACAAGAAGAAGATGAAGAGCTTCGTTTGGACTAGTCACTCGACAAGTTTCGAGCCCGAATCACCACTTTCTCTCTTTTTCTCTTCCTTCTCTCTTCTTTCTCTCTCTGCTCTTCTTCCCGATTGAAATTTGCAAGTGTGGGGAGGGGAGACGGCTGCCCCTCCTTTATAGCTACAGCTCAGTCACCCGAGCTCCAGGCGACTGGGCCTTCATTCGCCCGATCACCATGCGATTGGACACTCCAATCATGCGATTATCATGCGTATGGAGCTCCAGTCGTGTGAGCTCCATGCGACTGAGCCTCCAGTCGTATGACACTCCAAAAAGTCAAACTTCCGGGTGTTACATCTTGAACATCAACAACCAACATGCAATCCTAAGTAAGTCAACTTGAACATACCTGAACAACAACACAAATATAAAGCCAAGCCTACAGCAACCTGCCAAGAAAAAGCCAACATGCAATCTTAACATCAACATATCACAAAGACTATCCGTTGCAGACAAAGTAACATGGCAAAAGCGTATGAACATAAAACCACTTAACTATAGCAATCAAGGACTCATCCACAGAGAACAGCAGTGAAGAGTCAACGCCAAACTAACAACCTCAAAAGATTAAACCCAAATTAACAACACACAAGAACATGCAGGAACAAAAGATTAAATCAAAAATCAAAACCGCAACAAAAAGCATAATTAAAATTCGAGAACATAAACAAAAACCCAAACTTTAACAAAAAGCATGGATCTGATGAACATAGGAACCGGAGAAGAAGAAAAAATCAAGCGGAATTGCCTTTAAAAGCGAGGATTTTAACCACACGCACAGTCAATCAAGCACAAAACGGGATGAAATCACTAAAGAGGACTCGAAACTAAGCATGCATTCGAAAACAGGTAAACACACCTGAAGTGCTGTAGAAAGAAGAACACAGGAACCATAGAAGAAGGGAAAATCAAACATAGTTGGCTTTAAAAGGGGGATTCTAAACACACGTGCCAAAAAACCACAAAGAATCACCGACATAAGAGAGTCACCGACATAAGAGAATAAATAGAATAGGAATAAATCCGTTGTAGATAAAGTAACATGGAAAAAGCGTATGAACATAAAACCACTCAACTATAGCAATCAAGGACTCATCCACAGAGAACAGCAGTGAAGAGTCGACGCCAAACTAAAAACCTCAAAAGATTAAACCCAAATTAACAACACACAAGAACATGCAGGAACAAAAGATTAAATCAAAAATCGAAACCGCAACAAACGGCATAATTAAAATTCGAAAACATAAACAAAAACCCAAACTTTAACAAAAAGCATGGATCCGATGAACATAGGAACCGGAGAAGAAGAAAAAATCAAGCAGGATTGCCTTTAAAAGCGGGGATTCTATTCACCGACATAAGAGAATAAATAGAATAGGAATAGAAATCCGTTGCAGATAAAGCAACATGTAAAAGCGTATGAACATAAAACCACTCAATATAGCAATCAAGGACTCATCCACAGAGAACAACAGTGAAGAGTCAACGGCAAACTAACAACCTCAAAAGAGTAAATCCAAATTAACAACACACAAGAACATACAAGAACAAAAGATTAAATCAAAAATCAAAACCACATAAACGAAAACCCAAACTTTAACAAAAAGCATGGATCCGATGAACATAGGAACCGGAGAAGAAGAAAAAATCAAGCGGGATTGCCTTTAAAAGCGGGGATTCTAACCACACGCACAATCAATCAAGCACAAAACGGGATGAAATTACTAAAGAGGACTCGAAACTAAGCACGCATTCGAAAACAGGTAAACACACCTAAAGCGTTGTAGAAAGAAGAACACAGGAACCAGAGAAGAAGGGAAAATCAAACAGAGTTGGCTTTAAAAGGGGGATTCTAAACACACGTGAAACGCACGTGCCAAAAAAACCAAAAAGAATCACCGACATAAGAGAGTCACCGATATAAGAGAATAAATAGAATAGAAATAGAAATAGAAACTAATGGATGGAATTTATCTATGTACTATGGTGTATGGTCTCTTTTGTTATTAGTTTTATTGGTATTTAATGGATTTGATAAATCCTAATGCTTGATATAGTTATTTTTATCCAATAAAATTTTAAAATGACGTCTCTCTATTATGAAATATGTTATATGATTACATGTTTTAGAACATGATATAAAAGACAACTACAAAAACCATACAAAATAGTAAATCGTCAATAAATTAGATGATGACTACATAAATTAGTATTAATAAACGTACCTAATAATAAAATTAGATGATGAACATACAACTATGGGCAATTTGTAAGTTCTACAACTCACATATGCTTATTATGTTAGATTAATAAACAATAAAGGAAAAAAAGAATTTTAAAAATTAAACTGAATTCGTTCATTTTGAACAACCATGAAGAGTAACTTAGAGTAAATTCTAGGCATTTATCAAATGTAGAGTAAATCCTAGATTACCCTACATTGAAGTAGTATAGTGCGTTTATGTGAAGTTGTACAATATACTTAACTAGCTATAGTAACCGTGTGTTACACGGGTTGAATAAATAAAAATTAATATAATAAAATTTATTAATTACAAAATAATATTTTAAGATATAATATCACTGAAATTATGTATTAGAAATGACTGTAAGTTATAAAATAGTGATATCAACTTTTTAAAACTTTATTTTTTAAAAAAAAATGAACTTTGTCTTAAATCAAACCGTATAAAATTGTCATTTTTAAAAATTTTCTTATTATAACTCTTAAATTTAATTATTTTTGGTTTTAAAAAAATAACTTTTTAAAAATACCAATTTTAAATATTTCGTATTTTAAAAAAAAAAGTCTTATGCTTTAAATAAATTTATTATTTTATAAAAAATTATTTATTTAGAAATAACATTCATAAATAGATCTCTTTATTAATTTATTAAATCAAAAAAGTGTTAAATAGTATTATTAGTAATTAAGGTAATTATTTAATAGGAGAGAGAGGCGGGAAAATTTTAGTGAGAGTGATTGTGGTATTGACACGTGTCATCCCAGATACCCTTTTATTAGAGTAGGAAGATATATTTTTATTTATTCCTTATATAAAACCCAAACTCAACTTTTAAATATCTTTCGCTCATATTATTCTCTATACATTTCTTCACAAAAAAGATTATAGAGGTCATTAGCTCGAAAAAATTTGAAGATGTAACTTTCACCACTTTTTTCTCTTACTACATGGGATGCGTTTTAAAGGGTTAAACACTTAACAAGAAGAAAGTTTCTCTTTTGGGTGCGTCAAAAAACAAATGATTTGGTTGGTCGGAGGTCCACGGTACTCTTTTGACTCTCCTCTAGATCCGTCAACGCTTGAGGGTTGGTGTTGAAGTTTCATGGAGTGTGGTGGTCCAAATTCCATTGGTGCACTCAAGACACACTGAATAACAAAAAAAAAAATAAAAAATTAATGGAGTACGTGTGACCCCATAGTGACCTAGTAGATCTGTCATTGCTTGTTTGTAATATTACAATTAGTTTTAAGTGCATTTCTCTATAGAGGGCCATTTGAAAGCTACGAAAACTACATAAAATTTGTTCTTAGTATCTTAGTTGTGATACATAAGGTGATTATGTAACCGGATAACTGCCTATCTGACGATATTTTGATAGCGCTACATACAAATAATTATGGGGTTTTGTTCTTGCGGTTTCTCTGTTAAAATTGGTTATGCGCACACTGTTGTTTCATATTTCTATAACTCTTTAGAACCGCTACATGATATACTTCGAGATCGAAAAGGCTGCATGTTCCAATGTCATAACGAATCTAGATTCTATGTTTGTGAGATTTAATTGATAAGGAGCTCTGGATTTTAATCATCACACCTTGCGTTCAATTGTTAAGAAAGTTTTGATTGGAAAACAAAAAAACATAATCGTTTACATGTCCTTATCATACCATGAAAAGAGTGAAGAAATACTTGGTTAGAAAGTAATGTAGTTAAGTGAGATTGATGCATTAATGTATACTAGCAGGGTTACCCGCGTGTTGCAGCGGGCGAAAAGTTTATTGATAAGAGATTTAAAAATAATGATTAAAACACTACATTGTTAATATAAAAGTTTGAAACGGTAAAAAATAATGGATTATAACTTTAATGAGAGATGCTTAAAGTAAGTATTATAAAGGATATATAAGTGACCTAGCTTAGAAAAGACATTAAAAATAAGTATTAATATGTTTCTTATAGGTTAAACCTTATGACTTGAGTAATGAAAATAATAAATTACTACTAAGTAAATAAACAACCACAAAGAAGACCATATACCCAAATATCTATCTTTGATTAGTTAGGAAAATTTCCATGGTATATATAAAACACTGGCCAGATGTGATATTATTGCCTTAGAAAAGAACTCACCTGTTTTAAATCATAATAAAATTTCTTTCCTTGCCGAGAAAAAACATTTGTCAATGCGTCCAGAACCATCCTACTTATCAGGCATATAATCAAAACAAATTGCATAATATAACAACAATTCCTTTCTTATCCACTTATCTTCTTTAGCCTATATAGTTGTTTCTGATTCATCTTATTTTCTATCAAATTCCTTCACTGCAGGTTTGGACCTAACAAGTTTTAAATATGAAATATCCACCGATGGTAGAGACTTAAATTGCATTCTAGCACATTTAGTGGCATTATCAAGATATTAGCTCAACACAACAAGCCATCAAAAAGAGGAAATGATTTAGAGTTGCAAGCAGAGATAACTTACATTGAGAAATAGGTACTCAAAGTATCAGACTTGGACAATAAAAATATGTAACACACCACCTTGTTACCATAATTTATAAAACATGTTTGAGGTGTAAAAGATTTTTAATTTAGGTCCCAGTTAAAATCTCTACTTTTAAAACTCTATTACACATAACCTTGACTACGTCAACACACTATTAACGTTTACACACCTCAAATTAAATTTATGTAATTTGCATAACGTTAAGTTTGTTTAAAAGAAACTAATTAACAACCCATTGTTCGATCCACAAGCATCTTCATCGATCACCTTTGCCTTCTTGGAAAATTCCTACAAAACAACCACATTTATCACATTAGTCCATTGGAACTAAATAAGAACTCTTATACTCACTTTATCGGTTATTAGGAGGTGATTTGGGGGTTTAAAATACCAATCGAAAGCAAAATTTGCAAGGGACGTAGCTTACGTCCTCAAGGACGTAGCTTACGTCCTTAACCTAATTCCCCTGATTTGAGGACGTAAGACAGTAGCTCAGGACGTACCAATGAGTTAAGGACGTAACTTACGTCCTTATGGACGTAACTTACGTCCGGCTCAGCTGCTGCTGTTGTTATTTTGTTTTTCTCAAAGTTTTGACCCGTTTCGTTTGTTTCGACTTTTCAATGATCCCGGGTCCATTTCAACATCTCTATTTGCTCAATTTAGAAGCTTTAACTCTCTTAGCTTCGACTCTTTGCATCTATCACATTATCACCCATTCTATAATCACACTTTCACATTTAAATAGAAATGGGTCATAATTCTACTTTTAAGCTAGTCATTCACTAACTTGGACTAGCATATTAGATTTGGATCACACACCTATACACTTCGCTATACATCTTTATGTTTGACATACACACAGTCGCCAAACCACACGTTTATCACCCACTGGTGAATTAGGCTTACACACAGTAGCCAAAATATAGTTTATCACTCACTAGTGATTTAAATGTTACCACCGTAACTGAATATAATTATAACCCCTCCAGGTTTGATTCACACACCTGTGAACTATACCGGTATATTTATTTCATGCACACGCGCATGTAACTTCAACCCAATTCATGCACTCGAGCATGTATACTTACTATTACTATAACCATTACTTATGGTCATTATTCACAACTCACATTTACTCAAGAGTAAACATAATAAAATCATAAAGATAAGACTATATATGGTTATAAGGCTAATGTTCTTACCTTAAACAAGCTTCAACTCAACCTTTGTCTTTGCTCACCGCTTTGCTAATACTCCCTTCACCTAAACATACGTTTAGGATTAATTTAGCACATACATACATATGGTATAAAACCAATCCATATGACCCATTTATGACTAGTTTAAGCATAATTAACTCTATATTGACCCACCGGTCATTTTATTCCCACTTTGCCCTTCCTTTCATATTTTGAATTTCTTGGAGGCATTTCATCAAACACCTTATGGGCATGATTTATAACTTAACATATTTCATATAACTAATTTGCTATAAACCATCAAGTTTCAAAATTGGCATACATGATACATAGAACATCTAATACATACTATTCTAAGTTCAAAACATATTAATTTGATCATAGATGAATTTCTCCTCAACACCCCACTCATGAACTAAACTACTTAGCAATAAAACATCCAATTAAGACTCACCTTATGAGTTAGATGCAGAAACTAGGTGATTTATAACTCAATTCCACAATTAGAAACTTGAATTCAACACAAACGCGACTCAATTTGACTAGGGTTCTTGCTTCCTTCCTCCTGCTCCTTTCGTGTGTGTGTATGAATGTCTCCAGGAGGTTCTACACCTCCTTACTAATATATAAATTGGATTTTCTCAATTGGCAAAAGTAGTCCCTCTAGTTACTTTTATTCATTTACACTAACAATACTAACTTAACTCAGTTAGTTCTAATTTACCACTCATTTTATTTAAAACACAAATTATAAAATTACCTAAAATGGGACGTTACAAGTTCTCCCCCACTTGGGAAGTTTCGTCCCCGAAACTTATTGACGCATCAACTAAGTAAGGGTAGCATTCTTTCATCTCGTCTTCTAGCTCCCAAGTGACATCCGACCCTTTTCGGTTCTTCCACTGTATCAGCACTTGCTTTATCTCTTTGTTTCTCAGCTTTCTAATTTTTCTGTCAAGTATTACCACAGGTTCTTCCACATAATTCAGCTTATTATCAATCACTAAGTCCTTATACGGGATATACGCTGATTCATCTGCTAGACATTTTCTCAAATGAGAGACATGAAAGGTATTATGGACCCCACTTAGTTCTTCTGGTAGCTCAAGGCGATAAGCAACCTCGCCCACCCGAGCTATAATTTTAAATGGTCCAATGAATCGCGGTCCTAACTTTCCTCGCTTTCGGAATCGAATTATACCTTTCCATGGAGAAACCTTTAATAACACATAATCTCCTACTTGGAATTCAATCGATTTTCTTCTTCTATCCGCATACGACTTTTGGCGATCTTGAGCCGCCTTTAGATGAGCTCGTACTTGATCAATGTGTTCATTAGTTTTTCTCACCACTTCGGTACTAGCTAGCTCTCGTGGACCAATTTCTCCCCAACATACGGGAGTTCTACATTTCCTCCCATATAACATTTCATATGGCGCCATTTTCATACCCGAATGATAGCTGTTATTATAAGAAAATTCTGCCAAGGGTAGATATGTATCCCAACTACCTCCGAAATCAATGATGCACGCGCGCAACATATCTTCTAGGATTTGGATAATCCTCTCACTTTGACCATCCGTTTGTGGGTGATATGCGGTGCTAATCAATAGTTTGGTGCCCATTTCTTCATGAAATTTTCTCCAGAATCTCGAAGTAAATCGAACATCTCAATCTGATATTATAGATATAGGTATGCCATGCTTAGACACAATTTCCTTGATATATATTTCTGACATTGTTTCCGATGAGTAAGTCTCCCGAATTGGAATGAAATGAGCACTCTTTGTCAATTTATCCACTACTACCCAGATGGTATCATAGCCTTTTCGGGTTTTTGGAAGCTTTGTTATTAAATCCATGGCTATACGATCCCACTTCCAAACTGGAATTTCTAAAGGTTGTAATTCACCATGTGGTTTTTGATGTTCTGCTTTTACTTGTAAACATGTTAAACACTTTTCCACATATTTAATGATATCACGTTTCATTCCTGGCCACCAATAATTCACTTTTAAATCACAATACATCTTAGTAGCTCCTGGGTGAATCGAATACTTAGATTTATGTGCTTCATCCAGTATCAATTCTTTTACTGAACAAACTGGAGGAATCCACACTCGTCCCCTCATTGTTTTTAATCCATAACTGTCTTCCTTAAGGATTTGCACTTGACCCTGAATACGGTTCGTTTCCAATTCTCCTCTTTGAGTGCCTCCGTTTGCGCTTCTTTAATCCGCTCGATTATGCTTGAATTAATCGTTATTCTCATCGCCTTACTCTAATAGGCTCATACTCATATTTTCTACTTAATGCATCCGCTACCACGTTAGCCTTCCCAGGATGATATAGGATTTCACAGTCATAATCCTTTAATAATTCCAACCAACGCCTCTGTCTCATATTAAGCTCTTTCTGAGTGAAGAATATTTTAAACTTTTATGATCGGTAAAAATAGTGCATTTCACGCCATAAAGATAATGCCTCCAAATTTTCAAGGCAAATACCACTGCGGCCAGCTCTAAATCATGTGTTGGGTAGTTCATCTCATGTGTTTTCAGTTGTCTTGAGGCATAAGCTATTACTCTACCCCTTTGCATCAAAACACACCCCAACCCAAAATAGGACGCATCAGAATAGACAACAAATCCTCACTCCCCTCGGGTAATGCTAATATTGGTGTCTGCGTCAATCTCAATTTCAACTCTTGAAACGCTTTTTCTTGTTCGACATCCCATTTAAAAATAATCCCTTTTCTAGTAAGTTTAGTCAATGGAGAAGCTATTTTGGCAAAGTCTTGAATAAACCTCCGGTAATACCCTGCTAGGCCCAAGAAACTTCTAATCTCAGTTGGAGTTTTTGGAGGTAAACGGCATTCCCCCGGATGCCTCTTGCCACAGTTAACACACAGTTTAATTTCTTTAACCTGACTCGGCTTCTTAAATGGGGTAGAAAATTTAGGCTTCTTGGAAGGTCCTTCATCTTTATGTACGGGCCTTTTTCACCACGCTCCATCTGTCGTTTCAACTCAGCTTCTCTCTCCCGAGCATAATCTATAAGTTCCACTAGGGTCTCACATCGAGAAGGTGTAAGAAACTCCCGGTATTTAGCATTTAACATCCCATAGTACTGATTAATCCACATCCTTTCTGTTCTTAAAAAGTCGCGACAAAACTTAGCCTTCTCATAGAAAATCGCCGTGATGGTATCTATGTCCTCGTCCTTCTGTCGTAGTTGTAAGAACTCTTCATAAATTCGGTTGATCACCGCTTGCGAGCTAAACCGCTTTAAAAATCTCTCTTTAAACTCCTCCCAAGTCATCACTCGTATACCTTCCAAACCAATTTCTTCTCGCACTAAATCCCACCAGTCTTTACCTCGCTGTTTTAACTGGCCACCCGCAAATATCACCCTATCATTAGGATCACAATGTGAAGTTTCAAACGTCCCCTCTATATCCGAGATCCACCGAATTGCTAGTAATGGGTCCACCTCACCATTAAACTCAGCTGGTTTACATGCTACAAAATCTTTATACGTTACCCGTTTAGGTGCTTTCTCAGTTTTCTCTCCAACCTGCAACACTGTAAGTTCATGCTGTATAAACTCTTGTAGCGTTCTTTGCATATCTTCCATGTACATTGGTAAATTGGCCCCTATGGCTTTAGCCACTTCTTCATTAATAATTTTTCTCATCTCTGAATTACTTGATTCACCGTCCTCGCGAATATGTTCCTCAGCCATTCTTGATGACTGAAATATAACTCAGGTTCAATTATATATTTACTGCATCACTATGCTTATACTCATGTAAATCACATATTTACATTTATAAAAACTTTCACACATATCGCATATTAACACAGGTACACTAACCTTGATTGATGGCTCAGTGATCGAATCTTGGAATCGAACAGGTTCTCTTCTATTATCACGAGCACAAGATTTGAGTTCAAGCTTTCTCTACTCACTTGAATCCCTCAAACCACGGCTCTGATACCAACTTGTAACACACCACCTTGTTACCATAATTTATAAAACATGTTTGAGGTGTAAAAGATTTTTAATTTAGGTCCCAGTTAAAATCTCTACTTTTAAAACTCTATTACACATAACCTTGACTACGTCAACACACTATTAACGTTTACACACCTCAAATTACATTTATGTAATTTGCATAACGTTAAGTTTGTTTAAAAGAAACTAATTAACAACCCATTGTTCGATCCACAAGCATCTTCATCGATCACCTTTGCCTTCTTGGAAAATTCCTACAAAACAACCACATTTATCACATTAGTCCATTGGAACTAAATAAGAACTCTTATACTCACTTTATCGGTTATTAGGAGGTGATTTGGGGGTTTAAAATACCAATCGAAAGCAAAATTTTGCAAGGGACGTAGCTTACGTCCTCAAGGACGTAGCTTACGTCCTTAACCTAATTCCCCTGATTTGAGGACGTAAGACAGTAGCTCAGGACGTACCAATGAGTTAAGGACGTAACTTACGTCCTTATGGACGTAACTTACGTCCGGCTCAGCTGCTGCTGTTGTTATTTTGTTTTTCTCAAAGTTTTGACCCGTTTCGTTTGTTTTGACTTTTCAATGATCCCGGGTCCATTTCAACATCTCTATTTGCTCAATTTAGAAGCTTTAACTCTCTTAGCTTCGACTCTTTGCATCTATCACATTATCACCCATTCTATAATCACACTTTCACATTTAAATAGAAATGGGTCATAATTCTACTTTTAAGCTAGTCATTCACTAACTTGGACTAGCATATTAGATTTGGATCACACACCTATACACTTCGCTATACATCTTTATGTTTGACATACACACAGTCGCCAAACCACACGTTTATCACCCACTGGTGAATTAGGCTTACACACAGTAGCCAAAATATAGTTTATCACTCACTAGTGATTTAAATGTTACCACCGTAACTGAATATAATTATAACCCCTCCAGGTTTGATTCACACACCTGTGAACTATACCGGTATATTTATTTCATGCACACGCGCATGTAACTTCAACCCAATTCATGCACTCGAGCATGTATACTTACTATTACTATAACCATTACTTATGGTCATTATTCACAACTCACATTTACTCAAGAGTAAACATAATAAAATCATAAAGATAAGACTATATATGGTTATAAGGCTAATGTTCTTACCTTAAACAAGCTTCAACTCAACCTTTGTCTTTGCTCACCGCTTTGCTAATACTCCCTTCACCTAAACATACGTTTAGGATTAATTTAGCACATACATACATATGGTATAAAACCAATCCATATGACCCATTTATGACTAGTTTAAGCATAATTAACTCTATATTGACCCACCGGTCATTTTATTCCCACTTTGCCCTTCCTTTCATATTTTGAATTTCTTGGAGGCATTTCATCAAACACCTTATGGGCATGATTTATAACTTAACATATTTCATATAACTAATTTGCTATAAACCATCAAGTTTCAAAATTGGCATACATGATACATAGAACATCTAATACATACTATTCTAAGTTCAAAACATATTAATTTGATCATAGATGAATTTCTCCTCAACACCCCACTCATGAACTAAACTACTTAGCAATAAAACATCCAATTAAGACTCACCTTATGAGTTAGATGCAGAAACTAGGTGATTTATAACTCAATTCCACAATTAGAAACTTGAATTCAACACAAACGCGACTCAATTTGACTAGGGTTCTTGCTTCCTTCCTCCTGCTCCTTTCGTGTGTGTGTATGAATGTCTCCAGGAGGTTCTACACCTCCTTACTAATATATAAATTGGATTTTCTCAATTGGCAAAAGTAGTCCCTCTAGTTACTTTTATTCATTTACACTAACAATACTAACTTAACTCAGTTAGTTCTAATTTACCACTCATTTTATTTAAAAACACAAATTATAAAATTATCTAAAATGGGACGTTACAAAATAAGTATATCTTCAAATAATGATATTTTAAATTTAGAAAACCGAAATTTCATTTTGATAGTATTTATACCAATAGAGACCTCTCAAGCACAACTTTAAAGATCAACCAAAACAAAAAGTATTATTCTGCATTCATCATTACCTTGATAATCCAATTTATAGTGTCACACCCTGACCTACGGCGGAATCATGGAGGCGGACGAATGTGAAACGATTGTTCATAGCACATGGAACTAAATAAGTTGGAATAATATTAAATATCATTTTTGATTGAACATTACTGATACGCGGGTAAAAGCTCGGGTTTAAAAGCACAAAACGACATATTTAAAGCATAACTTCGAGTTCAAATGATCTATTTTGATGTGGTTTGTGTTTGTTAGGGCCGGAAGAATTAAGAGTACACTCCGGGGGTCATATGGGATGTCGGAATGGAGCCCGGAACAGTCGGATACGCGAAACAAACAAAAGAAAAAAATGCAGTTTCTGGAGCCCGTCGCCGACGCCCTAATAGGCCGTCGCCGTCGCCTCCCAGTTTGTCATATCGGATTTTTAATGCCCACTTGTGTTGTTTGACTTGTTTAAACGGGGGTTTTCAAGTGGCAGCTAAAAAGACCATATAATAGGGAGGAAATGGAGGAAAAAGCACCAACACACAACATGCTATGATCCTTTCATTATTTCTTGTCTCCAAGATCCATCATCTTCATCATTAACCATCTTCTTCATCATCACAAGTTTTCATTATCACAATTAATCATCCACGATGATTTAGAGAGAATTTTTGACAATTGGAGCTTTTCATCATCAACAAAGTCAAGCAAAAATCAAAGTGGAATTACAAACAAGATCATCACCCAGATTCCAAGCCTCAAACAACATGAGAGGCTAATCTTCTTTGGGTTTTCCCCCGGTTTGCATATTGTAAGACTATGGTTTGTTAACTTTGAAAACTAGATTGCATCTTTGTGTTTTGTATTTGAGTGCTTGAAACATTTATGCTAGTACTTTGAGCTTAACTTGAATTCCCAAATTGAATGAATGATTATGAAATTTGTCTTTGAGAAATGGAGTTGTTCATGTGTGCTATGTATATGTAGAGTTTGAATGTTCTTGTGTAATGAAGTGTATTATTGTCCGTGTTAACGTTGACGATTCTTGACACCTAAACCTTGTAACGATGAACTCATTAGCATAAATCATACCTTTGATGCAAGATAGTTGGATTGGTAGAACCATAACCTTAGGATATCAACCGGGGGTGAACCTTATTATTAAACTTTGTTTTGTTAACCATTGTTCTAAGTTTCTTAAGTTTTATCAAGCATTTTTCAGTAATTTTTTTGTTTTGTTCATTCCTTTGTGTTGGACAAAGTTCCACCACCATTTCAAGTAAACATATTAAAGCTTTGATAAACAAAATAGCAAGCTTCATAATTAACTCGATAGTCCAATTCAAGTCTAAACACAAACCACATACTCCTTGTGATTCGACACCCTTCTTACCATTTGCTACATAATTTTGGTACTAAGGAACTATACAAATACTATCTTTGACTAGTGCACGCGACAAGCCGGTCAAATTTTGGCGCCGTTGCCGGGGAGTAGTGCACTTTGTGTGTAGAATTGTGTTGACTAGTTTGTGATTTTCTGTTTAAGTGTTTGGTTATTTTTGCATCATTCCTTTTCCCTTGTTATGCTGGTTGTGTTATTTGTGTAGATCACAGGTAGTGCATGCGTACTAGAGCATCCGGAAGAACCTCTCCGTTGGTGTTTGAACTGGAAATTGAACGTTTTGCAAGAAGGAACCGAGCCAACCAAATGGATGGAGGTAGTAACAACCGACCCCCACCACAACACAACATTCCACAAAATCCACCACCACCACCCATCAATGACCGTAACCCCAACCCAAACCGTAGACAAACTCATAGCCATAGTAACCTACTTTTTGAACATGTGAACCAAAACCCCATGGGTCACTTTGGCCCACCAAACTTAGATGAGCTAAGAAATGCTATTCATGAGGATGAGCCATTTAGTGTTCCATCTTACCAATCACCCGAGCGGGTGAGTGTTCACACATATCACACGGGTGATAGTGATGATTATGAGTATGACAATGAAGGCAATGGGGGTTCTACAATGAAGGAGGGTATGATGGTGATTATGGCTACCAAGGTGATAATTATGATGAATGGAATCATGGGTATATGGAGAATGAGAACTACAACTACAACCGTCAACATAGACAAAACCAATTTAGGAATCCAAACATGAATGCCAACCCAAACCAAATTCCTCAGTTTGTCGGTGTGGCTAATCAAGGACCACAAAGAAGATATCCAATGCATCAAGAAGTGAATGGTCCCCCACGTCAACAACCTCAACGAGCTAGAACACAAGGTGTGAATGGTAGGTTCCGACCCATCATATCGGACAATGTCTCTCCTATTGTTCCACCGATTCCGGGAAGGCGTTCATTTGATTGCAAGCCTAACTACATCAACATCTTACCTCATTTTCATGGCATGTCAACGGAGGAGCCTTACACACATATATCCGAATTCTCCGACATATGTGGCACAATTGGAGGACACAACTTCTCACAAGATGAGGTGCGTTTAAGATTGTTCCAATTTTCATTGAAGGACAAGGCAAAGCAATGGTTTTTAACCTTGCCGGCTAATAGTATTCGAACATGGGGAGAAATGCAACAAGTCTTCCTTGACGAATATTATTCAATGGCCAAAACGGATGAAATGAGGGACGAGATCCGGACATTCCAACAACAATCCGGAGAACCACTTCATGAAGCTTTTACTCGTTTCAAAGAGTTGATAAGAAAGTGTCCACATCACCAAATTGAGCTTTGGGAGCTAGTGAAGAGTTTTGTGAACGGATTGACAAAAGAAGAAAGAAAATATCTCAAGTCTACTAGCAATGGAACCTTGTTGAATAACCCCGAGGAAGAGGATTGGGAGTTCCTTGAAAGGATGAGTAAGAACTCAAGAGCCGAAGAATCCGCGGATAGGAAAGCAAAGCACCCTATTCCAAAATCCACCTCCGACATTGACTCAAGTGCAAAAGATCGAATAGCCGCGTTGGAAAGGGAGTTAGCTCGCATGAAGAAGAAAAATGTAAATGCGGTGCAATTCGCGGTTTGTGAAGAATGTGGGGACATTGGTCATAGAGCCGATAGTTGTCAAGTAAACATGGCTCAAGGAACCGAAGAGGTGAATCAAGTTTATGGAGACCGGAAGCCTTTTGACATGAACTCCAACACTTACCATCCGGGTTTGAGGAACCATCCCAACCTTAGGTATGGTAATCCTTCAAACCAAATGAACCCAAACTTCCAACCTGCCAATCAAGGTGGACAAGGTTATCAAAACCGCCAAGGGAATAATCAAGGGGGAAATTACAACCAAGGTGGCTACCAAAGGAACAACTACAATCAAGGAGGTAATCAAGGCTACAATCAGGATGGTAACTTCCAAAGAAATTACAACAATAATCAAGGTGGACCATCGGGAAGCCAAGGTGGTGGAGATGACTCGTTGAATGCAAAGTTAGATGCTCTTATGAACATGGTGAAAGAATCTAACAATGACATCAAGGAGATGAAGAGAGCAAATGAAGTAAGAGACAAATCACATGAAGCTCTCACAAGGCAAGTTGGTCAACTAGCCGAAGATTTGGGCCGACTTAAGGGAAGCGGTGGAAGATTGCCAAGTGATACAACCGTGAATCCACAACATCAAGGTTCAAATTCTAAAAACACACGTGAGGTATCAATCAATAAACTTACTTTGCGTAGTGGTAAGATAGTTGACAATGGTGTTAAACCACCACCACCCCAATTTGTTGAAGGGGTGGTGGAAGATGTTACTGATGAAAGTGACGATGAGGGTGAAAGTAGCCAAACGGGTCAAATGAAAATTTTTCTGAAAAATCTAAAACCAAACCTGTTGAGGTTACACAAACTCCTAAGGCTAAGGAAAAGGTGGTGGAGGGTAATACCGTCCCTTTTCCCGAAGCTCTTAAGGCACCCTTACAAAAAGTGGTAAAGAAGAGAGGTCCACAACAAGATGAAATGTGGGAAATATTTAAACAAGTAAAAATTAATTTGCCACTTTTAGATGCAATCAAACAAGTTCCTTCATATGCTAAGTACTTAAAAGAACTATGTACCCAAAAGAGAGCTCACAAATTCCCTAAAAAGCTTGATTTGACTGAAAATGTGAGCTCTATTCTTTCGGGTGCCCTTCCACCTAAGCTACAAGACCCGGGAGCGCCCATTATACCTCTTCAAGTGGGAGAATTCAAAATGACAAGGGCACTCTTGGATCTTGGTGCTAGTGTAAGTATTTTACCGGGTAGCTTGTATGATCAATACGACTTTGGTCCGCTTCAAGAAGCTAAGACCACCGTGGTATTAGCCGATTTAACACCCAAGCTTCCCCGTGGAATAATTACCGATGTGATAGTAAAAGTTGAGAATTTTTATTATCCGGTGGACTTTTTAGTACTTGATTATGTTTCCATAGATCAAACTAAACAACCTACGGTTATCTTGGGTAGACCATTTTTGGCAACTTCAAATGCTCAAATCAATTGCAAAACAGGAACGGTTGACATGACATTTGGTAACAATAAGTTGAGGCTTAATGTATTTTCAGGTATGACTAACCCTCCTATCAATGATGAATGCTACATAGCCGACATTATTGATGAGTGTATACCTCTATGCGACATGGTCGTTGATGAGGAAAACACAATGGAGGATTGTTTCATGTTTGACAGGTTGAGAGTGGAAACTGAAAAGCAACTAGAGGAGGAAGAAAGGGAGATAATGAGTGTGGCTATGAGGAGTGAACGACCACCATGGTCGGTTCAAGTGGAGCCACTACCTGAGAAGATCAACACCGGGTTGAAACCTTCATTGCAAGAACCACCACAAGTTGAATTGAAAGAATTACCAAAGCATTTAAAATATGCTTTCCTTGGTAAGAATGAAACTTTACCTGTTATTATTGCTTCTAATCTATCCATTGAACAGGAAGGTGCGTTGATGGAGGTGTTGATTACTAACAAGGAGGTGATTGGATGGACCATTGCGGATCTAAAAGGAATTAGCCCCTCAATTGTTATGCATAAAATCATCACGGATCCGGAAGTCAAACCATCACATGATGCCCAACGGAGGTTGAACCCGAACATGAGAGAGGTAGTCAAGAAGGAGGTATTGAAGTGGCTAGATGCAGGTATCATCTTTGCAATCTCTGAAAGTACTTGGGTGAGCCCTACACAAACTGTACCAAAAAAGGCGGGCATCCAAATTGTTAAAGATGATTCAGGTAATGAGGTAGCTACCCGGCCAGTAACCGGGTGGAGAATTTGTATTGATTACAGGAAATTGAATGCTGCTACCTCAAAAGACCATTTCCCCTTACCATTCATTGATCAAATTGTTGAGAAACTATCAGGTCAGAAATTCTATTGCTTTCTAGATGGTTATTCAGGTTATAACCAAATAGCTATTCATCCTGAAGATCAGGAAAAGACTACATTTACTTGCCCTTATGGCACGTTCGCATTTAGGCGAATGCCCTTTGGGTTATGTAATGCCCCCGCCACCTTTCAAAGGTGTATGATGAGTATCTTTTCAGATATGGTGGGGGAGTCATTAGAAATCTTCATGGATGATTTCTCAATTTTTGGCACATCTTTTGAATTATGTTTGCTTCAATTAGAAAAAGTTTTAAAAAGATGTGTTGAAACCAATTTGGTTCTTAGTTGGGAAAAGAGCCATTTTATGGTTCAAGAGGGGATAGTATTGGGTCATGTTGTGTCTAGTCGTGGGATAGAGGTAGACCATGCTAAAGTGAAGGTTATTTCCACTTTACCTCACCCCACTAATGTTAAGGGCATTAGGTCATTCTTGGGGCATGCCGGTTTTTATAGAAGATTCATAAAGGGATTTAGTGTCATAACCAAACCTTTGTGTAATCTACTATTAAAAGATGCCCCATTTGAGTTTAATGAAGAATGTGTAAAAGCCTTTGACATCTTGAAGCAAAAACTAATTGAAGCTCCAATCTTGCAATCACCTAATTGGAAATTGCCTTTTGAAATAATGTGTGATGCGAGTGACTATGCTATTGGGGCTGTCTTGGGTCAACGGGTCGATAAGAAACCCGTTGCCATATACTACGCAAGTAAAACCCTCTCAGATGCTCAATTGAATTATACAACAACTGAAAAGGAATTACTTGCAGTGGTATATGCTTTAGATAAATTTCGGTCTTATATATGGGGTAGCAAGGTTATTGTCTATTCTGACCATTCTGCTGTTAGGTACCTCATGGAGAAAAAGGATGCGAAACCAAGGTTGATTCGTTGGATTTTGTTATTGCAAGAATTCAATCTTGAGATCCGAGATAAGAAAGGAAGTGAAAATGTAGTAGCGGATCATTTGTCAAGAATTCAACCGTGGAAGAAGATACCACGCCGGAGATAAACGAACAATTCCCGGATGAATACATCATGTCTATCACCACCAATAACCCCTGGTACGCCCATTTTGCAAACTATTTGGCTACAGGTACATTGCCGGAAGGATGGAGTAGAAGAAAGAAACAACACTTCAAGGCTCAAGCAAAACATTACATTTGGGATGAACCGGACCTCTTCAAAGTTGGAGCCGACCAAATCATCCGAAGATGTCTACCGGATGAGGAGATCCCATGTGTATTGAGCATGCTTCACGAATCGGCATGTGGAGGACATTTCAGTGGACAAAAGACGGGCCACAAAGTCCTTTCTTGTGGTTTTTATTGGCCTATCATCTTCAAAGACTCCCATGTGTATTAAACTTTGTTTTGTTAACCATTGTTCTAAGTTTCTCAAGTTTTATCAAGCATTTTCAGTAATCTTTTTGTTTTGTTCATTCCTTTGTGTTGGACAAAGTTCCACCACCATTTCAAGTAAACATATTAAAGCTTTGATAAACAAAATAGCAAGCTTCATAATTAACTAGATAGTCCAATTCAAGTCTAAACACAAACCACATACTCCTTGTGATTCGACACCCTTCTTACCATTTGCTACATAGTTTTGGTACTAAGGAACTATACAAATACTATCTTTGACTAGTGCACGCGACAAGCCGGTCAATTACAAGACAATAACTCATTACAATACAAAAGATTCAAACAAAGAAATAAAATATTTAGTTAAACTAGGTCCAAGTCTAAGATGTGTAAAAAGAATCCCTCAAGTAGTAAACCTAAAACATGTTAAAAATAAAGGGTCAACTTTGAAGGTTGATGAGTTTTCATGGGTTAAACACATGTGTGTGTGTGTGTCTATATATATATATATATATATATATATATATATATAATATTATATATATAAAGGTTTACAAGTAGCAATTCATGTCAATGGTTATGAATTATGCAAGTTTATAGAACACATATAGCTACAATCGAACCTCGGCTTAATTACAAGTTTATATGATTGGCTAAGTGTACTTGGTTCCCATGATAAACAAGTCATACATCATCAGGAGCCGGCAATACATCGGCTTTAGCACCAAATAGGCTTGTCAGGCCCAAAGATTTAAGACGTCGCCAGGCTAGCAATAGTTAATGATTATAAACAAAATATGTATCTCATATAAGACTTACAATAACACAAATAACCATGACAAATAAAAGTATGAATTGCAAGTGATTTACAAGATTTAAATGTTTACAAGTGTATGTTGATAAGATTAATATGTGTTCACCCTAAAACGGTGTGAAATAATGTAAAAAGGGGCAAGAAAACTCACATGGAAAACTACAAGTATAGTGATGGTTGTAGAGTACATAAGTAAGCTTATATGTCAAGAGTCAAAGGTGATGTCCTAAATGATAAAAAAACAATAACTTGAGGTTGGAATTCATTACAAGAAGTTAGGACGCTTAGGAATTATAATACCCGTAAAATAATAATAATAACAATAATAATAATAATAATAATAATAATAATAATAATAATAATAAAAGTAATAATAATAATAATAGTTCAAGGGGCATTGTGCCATTTTGGAAACTTAAGTTATTAAGTTTGTGCATGAAATGTAAGAAGCTTAAACCACAGGGATCGTTTGTGTAAAATGGACAAAATCCAAATCTGTTTCTCTCTCCCCGTCTCCTTCGAACTCAACTATTCCGGCCAAAGAGCCGGCCAACTCCGGCGAGACAAACATTCAAAAAAACACGCGGTTTAAGCTCAATCATTTGTTCCCGACATACTCGCGTGAATGATTCGAACATAATACCCCACTTTAATTTGGAAAAGGTTAATGCGATCGATCTAAACCTACCACTCCACGTTCGGCCGCTTTACAAGCCTTTAAATCGCACTAACACTTTTAATAATCAAAGTAATACCGCACTATCGAACCTTTAATCATTATTAAGCTTCTATTGAGATCAATTTCATCAAAGATCAACAAAAACAGACCATTCGAACTCCACGAAACCGTCGACCTGCAACTCCTATCAAAACCCTATCTACGATCGATTTTAACATAAATTGATAAGGGGCTTTGTTTCCAGATCATTGTTAGAAGCTTCATACGAAAGTAATTTGATTATCATCGTGATTTGGGCATCGAACCGAGTCTTCCTCAACCGCGACCTGTTCTTCGTGGGTTCATCATCGATTCGACTACTTTTGGTAAAATTAAACTTATATACATGCTCAATTTTAGTCTAGGAATGAAAGCCCCATGCTTTCAATCGATTACAACATCGATTTGGGATTCAATTTGGTGGATTTCGATTCTAGGGTTTGAAGGGAATTTGGGGATTTCTGAATTTGTGTTTTAAAATATTAAGAGCCGGGTGAATACCGCGGCTGTATGTCTTGGTTCACCGGTTCTAAGCTTCTGTGTTAACTGTGAGGTCCCGGGTTCGACCCCGGGCACCCTCACATATTTTTAAGCCTTTTTCAACCCTTAAAAAAATATAGAAAATTCTCAAAAATTAGAAAAATCAGTTTTGTAAACTCTCGTTATTTTTTTAAATCATCTAAGTAGTTTCTATAAATTTATTTCTTTAAATGCTTTAATATTTCTATAAAATATTTTTATAGAAAATACTATTATTTAATTATAATACTATTATTTAATTAAATAATGTGCCACTATTATGTTTCAAAACGATACTGATATATCATATAGGTGAATAATATATAACTTTTGATGGTTATAGTTATATATATTGTTAACAAACGTTATAAATAGTTTATTTTGTTTAAAAATAAACTTTAAATAGTTGATTTAGGCCCGTATTTTACAGCCAAATTACAGAGGCCATAACTTTTTCATAACAGATTCAAATCCGTTAAACCTTATGTCCATGACGAAGTTCGTCGAAAGATGAATCCGTTGATATATAAAACATCGAAGAACTCATTCGTTTAGACCTCCAAATAATCGTTTTCGTAACAGCTAGCAGTTCTGCGCAGCTGTAAAGATCCACGTTTTTCTCATATTTCAGTAATCCAAATCAGAAACCTTTCTAAATGGAAGTTGTTTAGAAATCACTAATCTAGTAAACTGGAGATTTTCAGAATTTTAAACATCGTTTAGTATTTTTAACGAGTGCGAAAAGACAGGGGCAGAACTGGAATTTTTCAAACTATAATTTGCATTACGTTATCGTAGGTTCTCGCGGCGTTAACCGAGCCTAGACCTTTTTCTGATTATTGTCATTCGTGTATAAGGTACGGATTCTTAGTTATCTTTATCATAGTATAAATTCTGTTCCGTTACTTTGTAGTACGGATTTTGATACCATGTTTCCGTTGATATGACTCGTTTGGCCTTTGGTATTTTACTAGTCGTCTAATATTAATTGTTATGCTATGACTCGTTCGACTTATTAATTTTACTTGTTGAAGGCTTATAGCATGCAATATATATTTATGAATTTGTGCTCATTATTGCATGTTCCCATATATACTTTATTGATACGTTATATGTTGGTAGTTGTATTACCATTTGATTTAGCACTCTGTTACCCGAGCTGTCCGACATGTCATTGTGGCGTCAATGACATGACACTTTTCGTGACGGTGTTTATAAATAATTCACGGCGTCTCCATTAACACGTTAGTACTCAAGTAGTACTTTGGCCTTAATATCTGGGAGGCGGATGGATCGATCCTAGTTCAGTTCAGATCAGTTCAGTACCGGGGGATGGAATCATGTGTGTACGCCCACACACCATCTCATTGGTGCATAGTCTAGCTAGCTATGTACTTATCAGTTCAGTTTCGGCTCTGGGTACTTCTTATATTACACGACTTATTTTGTTTGTATATATACGCGTCGTGTAGATCAGTTTAGTTCAGTATTACACGTTCAGATCAGTATCAGTATTATATGTTTAGAATCAGATTTCCATTTCAATACCATATGATCCGTTCAGTATCAGATATCAGTATTTTATGTCTCGTATCATTACTATTGTTCTTTCCGTTACTGAGCAACTTTTGGCTCAACCGTATTTTCTTTTGTGGTGTTTTCTTATTTGATTGTAGGTAATCAGGGTATTTCGGGAAATCAATGAAGAGTGGTTGAAGAGCAAGATTATATTTTACCTTAATTAATATAATGAAAAACTTAATTAGGTTCTTTCGAATTATTTGGTTTGTTTGAATTTATTTCTTTTAACCGTCTCTGTAATATCATGGTTTTGGTTTTTGATTTGATATCTGTAATAGTGACACGTCAGCCTCTCTGGGTTGGGGTGTTACAGTTATGGCATCAGAGCAAAGGCTCTTTTCTGTAGAAAACTTAAACATTAAAATAAACTTGTGAGGTAATGGGTAGACGTTGGGTTAGGATCTAAGTTTTGTTCCCAATCTAAATTCCAGTGTTCACACGTATCTTCATTTCAGATGGCTCCTAAGAGACGTGTGAACAACCGCAATAACTCGAATGGCCCCTCATCTGATACTCCTCTTGAAACCCTCGTTGCTAATTCCGTAAACGCAGCTATTTCTGGAATACTCCCTAATCTGATGACTCAGACTGCTCAAACAGTCATCTAGCAGATACAACAGGCGAATTCGGAGGGAAACAACACAGGACCTCCACCCGGTGGAAATAACTCAGAGCCACCTTCTGGCGGGAACAACACGGGACCACCTTCCGGTGATAATACACCATTCATGTCTGGTTGGAACGTTTTCAGAGGCAAAGGCCTAAGTCTTTCAGTACTTCCAATGATCCGGTCGAGGTGCAAAACTGGATCAGTCATATTAAGAAATTGTTTGAGGTACTTGGTGTTGAGGACGTATACAAAGTAAGGTTGGCTACATACAAGTTAGAAGATGATGCTCACAGATGGTGGACGACTATGAAACAAGCTAGAGGAGGAAACGAATATGCAGCTACACTTCCTTGGGATAAATTCCGAGGAATGTTTTATGAGGAATATTTCACTGCTGCTGACCGCACTGAGTATCGTAGACAATATGCTAATATTAGACAGAGGGATGACGAGCACATAACAGATTTCAAGATACGATTTACGTGGTTAGTGAGTTTTCTTGGTGCATCTGCAGGCTCACCGCATGAGCAGACAGAAAATTTTCAGTGGGCCATATGTGAAAGAGATCAAAAGTTTATATTGAATCATCGGTTTAAAGATATTAATGAAGTGGTTGATGCTGTTAAAAACCTATATAATGATAAAAAGAATGGAAAGAAGTCGTATGATGATAACCGTAAGCGGCCTAGAGAGAATGACCATGATCAGTCATCTTCTCATACGAATAAGAATCAGTCTTCACCACCACGAGACAGTCGAAACCGTTTTGATCGCAACAACAACAATAACTCTCGATCATGGAAGAATCGAAACCAGAACCAGAAATCAACTCATAATCAGACTCAGCAGGCTCCTACTCGTGCTCAACCACCAAATCAGCAGCACCCTAATCAGGATTGGAATGCTACCCCTCAGTGTAACACATGCGGGAAACTTCATAAGGGAGCTTGTCGTCTGGCCGAAGGATTATGTTTTAGATGCGGACGTGCATGACACATGATTAGGGATTGCCCTCAGCACGACCCTCGTAATAACGCTGGAGGGAATCAAGCTAAACCTGTAACTGGAGGACGAGTTTTTAAACTCACTGCAAATGAAGCAGCTAACGCACCATGTATGATCTCTGGTACCCTTTGCATAGGAAAGCGGATATTTATGTCTTATTTGATACGGGCGCTACGCATTCTGTCGTATCTCTTTTGTTTGCTAAGTACTTAATGACTGCACCGACTGCTTTAGAGCACGCTTTGGCTATTACTACTCCAATAGGAGATTCAACTATCATCTCGCATGTCTATAGAGATTGTCCAATCAGAATCGAGTCTATTATTCGTAAAGCTGATTTGTTTCTGATGCAAATGAGTGACTTTGATGTCATACTTGGTATGGACTGGTTAACTCGACATCACGTTACTATTGAATTCCAGACTCGTCGTGTTTTATTTGGAAATCCTAAATGCCCTGAACTCGTTTATCAAGGGACTCAGCCTCGGAAATCGTTGAAAATCATCTCTGCGCTAAGGCTCAGAAGTTCTTATCACACGGTTGCGTGGGATTCCTAGCTTCAGTGAAAGCTACATCTTCTGAAAAGCCGAACATATCTGATTATCCGATTTTATGTGATTTTCCTGACGTGTTTCCTGAGGAGTTACCCGGACTTCCACCAGATCACGAGGTAGAATTCACTATTGATCTTATTCCAGGTGCTGAGCCGATTTCTAAGGCACCGTATCGTATGGCACCTATGGAGCTTAAGGAGTTAAAGGAGCAGTTACAGGAATTACTAGATTTGGGATTTATTAGACCAAGCATCTCGCCTTAGGGCGCACCGGTCCTATTCGTTAAGAAGAAAGATGGTTCTATGAGACCCTGCATTGACTACAGAGAACTCAACAAGATCACTATCCGGAATCGTGACCCTCTGCCTCGTATTGATGACTTATTTGATCAGCTTCAGGGTGCAAAGTGTTTTTCTAAAATCGATCCGAGGTCTGGTTACCATCAGTTAAAGATCAAGGATTCTGACGTCCCTAAATCTGCCTTCCGTACTCGGTATGGTGAGTTCCTGGTTATCCCGTTCGGGTTAACTAATGCCCCGACCGTATTCATGGACCTAATGAACCGAGTCTTTTGCCAGTTCCTCGATAAGTTCGTCATTGTATTTATCGACGACATCTTAACTTATTGTCAAAGTAAGGAGGAGCATGAGAATCATCTTCGTATCGTGCTCGAAACACTACGTGAAAAGAAGCTTTATGCTAAATTTTCAAAGTGTGAATTTTGGCTGAGCAAGGTAGCCTTTTTAGGTCATGTCGTTTCGGCGGATGGTATTATGATGGACCCTGCTAAAATAGAGGCGATCACTAAGTGGCCTAGACCGACCTCAGCCACAGAAGTCCGTAGTTTCCTTGGCCTTGCTGGTTACTACCGCAGATTTGTCGAAGGTTTTTCTGTTATAGCTTTACCCCTTACGCAACTGTTAAGGAAAGGGGTTAAGTACTCTTGGAATGATGAACGAGAGAAAAGTTTTGAAGAGCTCAAGAGAAGATTGGTGTCTGCTCCTGTTCTCACACTTCCATCGGGCACGGGTGGATATCAGATTTACAGCGATGCCTCTAAAAAGGGACTTGGATGTGTGCTAATGCAGCATGGTAAGGTCATTGCTTTGCTTCACGGCAGTTGAAACCTTACGAGGTTAATTATCCTACGCATGATCTTGAACTCGCTGCTGTTATTTTCGCGTTGAAAATATGGCGTCACTATCTTTACGGAGAGACTTGTGATATTTTTACCGATCATAAGAGCTTGAAGTATATCTTCACACAAAAGGAACTAAACATGAGGCAGAGAAGATGGTTAGAGTTGTTAAAGGATTATGATGCCAATATTCAGTATCATCCGGGAAAGGCCAATGTGGTAGCCGATGCTCTCAGCAGGAAGAGCTCAGGAACACTAGCCTCCCTACAGCTACAGCCTCAGAACATTACCGACCTCGATAGATTGGGTATTGGCCTACATATTGGCAAGAGCAACGGATATCTCGCTACACTCCAGATTGAGTCAGACTTAATATCCCGGATTAAGAACGCACAGAAAGACGATGGTGAACTCTGGGCAATCTTACAGAATGTGGAGATTGGTAAACAATCAGAATTCAGAGTAGATGAGCACGGAGTAATCTGGTGTGGTAAACGTTTATGTGTGCCTAATGATTCTTCTCTACGAGAATCGTTATTAGCTGAGGCACATAGTTCTCCGTTCTCTATCCATCCAGGATCTACTAAGATGTATCGTGATCTTCGTCAGAATTTCTGGTGGAATGGTATGAAAGAAGACGTGGCTAGATTTGTTAGCAGATGTCTTACTTGTCAACAGGTCAAGATTGAGCATCAAAGAGCTAGTGGACTGCTTCAGCCACTACCTATTCCTGTATGGAAATGAGTTGATATTTCTATGGATTTTGTGACAGGGTTGCCAAGAAGATTCAAGAAGAATGATGCAATATGGGTTGTAGTTGACAGATTGTCAAAGTCGGCTCACTTTCTCCCAATTCAGCACGGATTTTCGGTTAGCAAACTATCTGAAGTGTTTACACTAGAGATTGTTAGACTTCATGGCACTCCGGTGTCTATCGTGTCTGATCGAGACCCGAGGTTCACTTCTCGCTTTTGGAAGGGTTTGCAAGCTGCATGGGGTACCAAGTTGAGGTTTAGTACGGCGTTTCATCCTTAGACTGATGGTCAGTCGGAGCGTACTATTCAGACACTTGAGGACATGCTTCGAGCTTGTGCCTTAGAGTGGACTGGGAACTGGGATGAGTACTTGTGTTTGGTCGAGTTTGCTTACAACAATAGTTGGCAAGCTAGCATTGGCATGGCACCTTTTGAATTATTGTATGGTCGTAAATGTAGAGCACCTATTTGTTGGGAAGAGGTCGGTGAAAGAGTCATCGAAGGACCCGAGTTAGTTTAGATCACGAATGAGAAAGTTGCTATTGCTAGAGAAAAGTTAAAGGAAGCTCAAAGTAGACAGAAAAGCTATGCAGACCGACACCGTCGACTTTTGGAGTTTAAGATCGGTGACAAAGTGTTCCTGAAGGTTTCGCCTTGCAAAGGCGTACGACGTTTTGGTCTAAAAGGGAAACTTAGTCCAGGTTTATCGGACCCTTTGAAATTCTAGAAAGAGTTGGTGAGGTTTGGTATCGTTTGGCTTTACCACTGCAACTGTCACATGTGCGTAATGTCTTCTATGTATCCCTTTTAAGGGGGTACAATTATCATCCTCTTCATGTTGTGAATTATCCGCTTCATTTGATTCGTGAAGACTTATCGTTCGAGGAGGAACCCGAGACCATACTTGACCGATAAGAACGCATTATGCGTAAGAAACTATTCTTTTTGTTAATGTATTATGGAAAACCATTCCAAACGTGAAGCTACATGGGAGATAGAAGATGAAATCCGTTCTCAATATCCGTATCTATTTATCTCTTACTTATTATCTTTTATATGTTTCTGTTATCAGTTAGGAAGTTATCATTTATCTGTTTCTTGAACATCACATTAGTCATCTCTTATACGATTTTGTCTGCCGAATCGATTCCGTTTCAGCAATTGAATAATTATGAGTGATTTCGTTCACTTGTTGATTGTTACTACTCCGTATACGTTATGTCACATCTTGTTCGATCTGTACCTAGCAATTTCGTGGACGAAATTGTTTTAAGGGGGGTAGAATTGTAATACCCGTAAAAATAATAATAATAACAATAATAATAATAATAATAATAATAATAATAATAATAATAATAATAATCATAATAATAATAATAATAAAAGTAATAATAATAATAATAGTTCAGGGGCATTGTGCCATTTTGGAAAATTAAGTTATTAAGTTTGTGCATGAAATGTAAGAAGCTTAAACCACAGGGATCGTTTGTGTAAAATTGACAAAATCCAAATCTGTTTTTCTCTCCCCGTCTCCTTCGAACTCAACTATTCCGGCCAAAGAGCCGGCCAACTCCGGCGAGACAAACATTCAAAAAAAACACGCGGTTTAAGCTCAATCATTTGTTCCCATCACACTCGCATGAATGATTCGCACATAATACCCCACTTTAATTTGGAAAAGGTTAATGCGATCGATCTAAACCGACCACTCCACGTTCAGCCACTTTACAAGCCTTTAAATCGCACTAACACTTTTAATAATCAAAGTAATACCGCACTATCGAACCTTTAATCATTATTAAGCTTCTATTGAGATCAATTTCATCAAAGATCAACAAAAACAGACCATTCGAACTCCACGAAACCGTTGACCTGCAACTCCTATCAAAACCCTATCTACGATCGATTTTAACGTAAATTGATAAGGGGCTTTGTTTCCAGATCATTGTTTGAAGCTTCATACGAAAGGAATTTGATTATCATCGTGATTTGGGCATCGAACCGAGTCCTCCTCAACCGCGACCTGTTCTTCGTGGGTTCATCATCGATTCGACTACTTCTGGTAAAATTAAACTCATATACATGCTCCATTTTAGTCTAGGAATGAAAGCCCCATGCTTTTAATCGATTACAACATCGATTTGGGATTCAATTTGGTGGATTTCGATTCTAGGGTTCGAAGGGAATTTGGGGATTTCTGAATTTGTGTTTTAAAATATTAAGAGCCGGGTGAATACCGCGACTGTATGCCTTTGTTCACCGGTTCTGAGCTTCTGTGTTAACTCTGAGGTCCCGGGTTCGACCCCGGGCACCCTCACATATTTTTTTAAGCCTTTTTCAACCCTTAAAAAATATAGAAAATTCTCAAAAATTAGAAAAATCAGTTTTGTAAACTCTCGTTATTTTTTTAAAATCATCTAAGTAGTTTCTATAAATTTATTTCTTTAAATGCTTTAATATTTCTATAAAATATTTTATAGAAAATACTATTATTTAATTATAATACTATTATTTAATTAAATAATGTGTCACTATTATGTTTCAAAACGATACTGATATATTATATAGGTGAATAATATAAACTTTTGACGGTTATAGTTATATATATTGTTAACAAACGTTATAAATAGTTTATTTTGTTTGAAAATAAACTTTAAATAGTTGATTTAGGCCCGTATTTTACAGCCAACTTACAGAGGCCATAACTTTTACATAACAGATTCAAATCCGTTAAACCTTATGTCCATGACGAAGTTCGTCGAAATACGAATCCGTTGATATATAAAACATCGAAGAACTCATTCGTTTAGACCTCCAAATAATCGTTTTCGTAACAGCTAGCAGTTCTACGCAGCTGTAAAGATCTACGTTTTTCTCATATTTCGGTAATCCAAATCAGAAACTTTTCTAAATGGAAGTTGTTTAGAAATCACTAATCTAGTAAACTGGAGATTTTCAGAATTTTTAAATGTCGTTTAGTATTTTTAACGAGTGCAAAAAGATAGGGGCAGAACTGGAATTTTTCAAACTATAATTTGCGTTACCTTATCGTAGGTTCTCGCGGCGTTAACCGAGCCTAGACCTTTTTCTGATTATTGTCATTCGTGTATAAGGTACGGATTCTTGGTTATTTTTATCATAGTATAAATTCTGTTCCGTTACTTTGTAGTACGGAATTTGATACCATGTTTCCGTTGATATGACTCGTTTGGCCTTTGGTATTTTACTAGTCGTCTAACATTAATTGTTATGCTATGACTCGTTCGACTTATTAATTTTACTTGTTGAAGGCTTATAGCATGAAATATATATTTATGAATTTGTGCTCATTATTGCATGTTCCCATATATACTTTATTGATACGTTATATGTTGGTAGTTGTATTACCATTTGATTTAGCACTCTGTTACCCGAGCTGTCCGACATGTCATTGTGGCGTCAATGACATAACACTTTTCATAACGGTGTTTATAAATAGTTCACGGCGTCTCCATTAACACGTTAGTACTCAAATAGTACTTTGGCCATAATATGTAAGGCCCCGCTCCCGGGCACCTCACAGTTGGTCGTCATCACACATAAAACGTATATTTGATATAAACTTAATAAAATCATGCAGCGGAATTTCTATGATAACTTTTCTTTTTCCATAAATACTTTTGCCATTTAATACAACGTACGTCAATTACAAAACATCTAATGATGCATTACATCACAAAAGCATTATACAAAAAGGTTACATCGTTACTTGATTACAAAATGGTCATATACAGTGACCTCTAATAGAAAATATTAAATTCAAAAATATGTTTTTTTTCATCATAAAGGAGATTTCTTAATAATCCTGTTTATCAGGATTCTCAAGAAATCTCACACTTGCATGCAACATGATGTGTTGCGTGCATTACGGGCCCACAACACATGACGTTGCAGCATGATCAAAAGGAGAATGCCGTCCCCTACAAACTGAGTAGTCGCCTCGTGCCATCCCCAGCAACACTACCTGCCAACTGGAAACACATAAAAAGTCAGCGTTGCTGAGTGAGTTCTAGTTTTATAATAAAACATACTTTTACTTGTTAAAAGTGTTCTTTCATACATGCGATCATACATCATACGTACACTTAGATAATATTGTTACTATTATCATCGTTCGTTCATTAACTTTCATTTGTGTACCATTCATCTTTCTCGTTCACGTTCGTGCATACCTTCTTTACGTTCATTCATACATACATAGAGATAATATTCATTATTATCTTCATCATTCGTTATACGTCGTTATCTTTAACTTCTCATATGGATCCTGTCAAGCTTTACCCACTTCATAGCACTCGACTATGATTACTGTGGTCGAATGACAAGGATCCCGTTTCATACTTACTTGCACATTGAATTCTGATGTACCAATACCATATGCTATACCCCGAACCGTCTTAGCTACTGGGCTGTGAATCAATAGAGCGTATTGCCACAGAAGCCTTAGCTACTGGGCCGTGAATCTATGCGTATGCCACAGTACTAGAGGTAAGCAGTAGAGGTACCATGACCATGGTCAATCACAAAGAAGGACCAATCGACTTATTCAATGCTTGCAACATATAACTCGTTCGTTCGTTAATGCATGTATTCGTCATCTTACTACTCATTCATTCATTCATAATACATGCATTCGTCATCGTGTTCCTCTTTCATTATCTTTCCCTTTACGTTCATAATACTTTGTTTGTTCATCGTCATAATACATAAGTCGTGAAAGATATTCATACATCATCATAAGGAACACACACACCCATCATACATACATCATCATACATAGCATCATACATACGAAATCATACATAGCATCCTCGTTCACATCAGCCCTTCGTGGGCGATTGAACATACCACAGTCGCATGGCCTCCATGCGACTGGGTTTGTGCGACTGGACAATCAGGCGACTAGACTTACATTCGTGCGATTGAACCTCCTATCGTACGAATGAACTCTGCACGAATGGACTAATAGGCGATTAACCTCATACGTGCGACTAAACTATCATGCGAATGGACCTATATGACCGAATCCCTCAGTCGTGTGGTCTATCGGGCGATTGAGCCCCATCCGTACGACTGAACCTCAATCGTACGATTGAACATCCGTTTTCCCTTCAGTCGTGCGACTGGCCCTTCAGTCGCATAGCCCTAACTGGGCAGCGACTGGAGTTCATCACGAACTGCAGACGCGACCTACGGGTCTCAAACCCTTCCAAACTCATTTCTAGCCCAAATTAGCCTTCCTATACCTCAGGGAATCATACTAGGACATCATACAAGCTAATGCCAGTCCTAATTCGTACCATAAACACGTTACTCAAGATTTCACCCAAATGGGTCAAACATACACACTACTCAAAAATAGGGTTTATATGTGATCCAGCCCTAAAATCGTATGAAAACAAGTAAATGAGGGGTTCTAGAACTCACGTTATCAGGTAGGAGTTGAAGGGATTCGACTTGGCTAGCTTCTCGACGAACCTCGTGCCCGAATCACCACGTTCTCCCTTTCTTTCTCTTCTTCTCTGTTCTCTCGCTCTCTGCCTTTTCTCCCGACTGAAAAACGTAAGTGTTGGGAGGAGAAGAGAGCTTCTCCTCTTTTATACCTACAGCTCAGTCGCACTTGGTCCAGGGGTGACTGGACCTTCAGTCGCATAAACACCATGCGACTGGACCCCAGTCGCATGAGTTCCATGCGATTCATCCTTCATTCGGGTGATTGAACTCTAATCGTACGGTTGAGCTTCAATCGGCCGAATAACATGCGATCGAACCTCCAGTCGCATCAATTCCATGCGACTGAGGCTCAGTCGCATATCCTACCAAAAATTCAAACTGCCGGGCGTTACAAGTCCACCCCCTTATTTAGGTTTCGTCCCCGAAACCTGTTATTCCTCGAACAATCGTGGGTAATGCTGCCTCATTTCTTCTTCAGTTTCCCACGTGGACTCGGATCCCTTCCTGTGCCGCCACTGTACACGCACAAGGGGAACCGTTTTATTTCTCAACCTTTTCTCCTTTCGGTCTATGATCGCCACTGGTTGCTCCACATAATTGAGCCGTTCGTCCACCTCGATATCCTCCAGTGGAACGATCATATCCTCGTCCGCTAAACATTTCCTCAGATGAGATATGTGGAAGGTCGGGTGAATTCCACTTAACTCATCTGGTAAATCCAACCTATAATCCACCTCTCCTACTCGAGCAACGATTCGGAAAGGGCCTATATACCGCGGACTCAACTTGCCTCGCTTCCGGAACCGAATGATACCCTTCCAGTGTGAGACTTTCAACATAACTCGATCTCCCACCTGGAACTCAATCGGCCTGCGTTGTTTGTCAGCGTACGACTTCTGTCTGTCTTTAGCTGCTTTCATATAAGCTTTGATCTTTTCAAGCTTCTCAGTCATAGCCTCGATCACTTCGACGCTTCCCAATTCTTTCTGACCAATATCACCCCAACAGACGGGTGTCCTGCATCTCCTACCGTATAGCATCTCATAGGGTGGCATGCCAATACTGGCATGATAGCTGTTATTGTATGAGAATTCGGCTAACGGCAGGTGGTCATCCCAACTTCCCCCGAAGTCAATAACACATACCCGGAGCATGTCCTCCAAAGTCTGAATGGTCCTTTAAGACTGACCATCAGTTTGAGGATGATAAGCCGTGCTAATATGTAACCTCGTCCCCATAGCATCGTGGAATTTCTTCCAGAATTTGGATGTAAACCGGGTGTCGCGATTAGATACAATCGACACCGGTACACCATGACGAGTCACAATCTCTTTGATGAAAAGATCGGCCAACCTTTCGGACGAATATGTCTCGAGCATCGGTAAGAAGTGAGCACTCTTCGTCAGACGGTCCACAATCACCCATATAGTATCGTACCCTTTCGGGGTACGTGGCAGCTTTGTGATAAAATCCATGGTGATGTGTTCCCACTTCCACTCCGGTATATCCAATGGTTGAATCTTTCCATACTGCTTCTGGTGCTCGGCCTTCACTTGTAAACAAGTAAGGCATTTACTCACATACTCCACCACATCGCGTTTCATGCCCGGCCACCAATAATCTTTCTTCATGTCCTGGTACATCTTGGTAGCACCGGGATGAATGGAGTATCGAGACTTATGAGCTTCATCCATAATCCTCATTCGCAGATCCCCAAGACGAGGAATCCACATACGCCCAAACCGGGTTCTAACACCCGTTGTGTTCTCACCCAACTCCGCGACCAGGCCTCTCATTTGTTCGGAGTTAAGATGTTCGTCTTTCAAAGCCTCATCTTGGAACTCTTTGACCTGTCTCATTACGTCGGAGGTCATGATTAGCTGGTACGCCTTCACCCGAATTGGCTCGGGCCTCTCTTTTCGGCTAAGGGCATCCGCCACCACGTTGGCTTTGCCCGGATGGTAATGGATCTCACAATCATAATCCTTTATAAGCTCCAACCATCGCCGTTGCCTCATATTCAGATCTTTTTGCTCGAAGAAGTACTTCAAGCTCTTGTGGTCGGTAAAGATGGTGCACTTCGTTCCGTAGAGATAGTGCCTCCAAATCTTCAATGCAAAGACCACAGCTGCTAGCTCCAAGTCATGAGTAGGGTAGTTAACCTCATGAACTTTCAACTGCCGGGATGCATAAGCTATAACCTTTCCCCTCTGCATCAACACGCATCCCAATCCCGAATAAGAAGCATCAGAATAAACCACTAGATCTTCGCTTCCCTCGGGTAATGACAGAACAGGAGCTTGGGTCAATCTCGTCTTCAGTTCTTCAAACACCTTTTCCTGAGCTTGACCCCATACAAACTTTACGTCTTTCCGGGTCAACTTGGTCAGTGGAGAAGCAATCTTGGAGAAGTCTTGAATGAATCTTCGGTAATAACCCGCCAAACCTAAGAAACTTCGGATTTCAGACGGCGTCTTTGGAGACTTCCACTGCATTACTGCTTCTACTTTTTCCGGATCGACCATAATTCCTTCCGGATTAACCACGTGACCCAGAAATTGAACCTCACGTAACCAGAATGCGCATTTGGAGAATTTAACATACAACTTCTCCCTTCTCAACGTCTCCAGAACTTCGCGAATATGACCGGCATGCTCAGTCTCACTCTTCGAATAAATCAGGATGTCATCATGAATACAATCACTGATTTATCCAACATCGGCCGGCACACCCGGTTCATCAGGTCCATAAAAGCAGCTGGCGCATTAGTCAACCCAAAAGACATGACAAGGAACTCATAGTGACCGTAGCGCGTGCGAAAAGCTGTTTTAGGGACATCCTGCTCCTTCACCGTCAGTTGATGGTAGCCTGATCGAAGATCTATTCGTGAAAACCAACTAGCACCCTGAAGTTGGTCAAACAAGTCATCGATTCTCGGCAAGGGGTATCTGTTCTTCACCGTCAACTTATTCAACTCGCGGTAGTCGATGCACATCCTCATGCTACCGTCCTTCTTCTTTACAAACAGGACCGGAGCACCCCAAGGTGAGATACTCGGCCTAATAAACCCCTTATCCAGCAGCTCTTGTAACTGTCCCATCAACTCTTTCATCTCCGTCGAGGCCAATCGATACGGTGCCTTGGCAACAGGTTGGGCGCCTGGTATCAGATCTATCTGGAACTCGATCTCTCTGTCAGGTGGCAATCCCGATAAGTCTTCCGGGAACACGTCTGGGAACTCACACACAACCGGAACATCAGACAGTCGTGGTGTTGGCGTTTCTACATCTTTTACATAACATAAGAAGGCGATACATCCACGCCTCATACATTTCCCCGCCACCGCCATTGAGATCACCTTCGGAATCGTAGTAATCCGATCCCCATAAACTGTCACTGAACTACCATCGGGCGCTGTCAAACTGATCATCTTCTTGCGACACACAATGTTCGCCTCAAAATCCGCCAACCAATCCATTCCAAGCACCAAATAGAAACCACCCAACGTCATCGCAAACGGTCTAACCGGAAATTTGTGGCCCTCTAATTCCACATCACAACTCTCTATTACCTCAGAAATCCTGGTAGTTTTACCTATAGCAGTCTCTACATCAAATGGTATATCCACACGTCTACTACTAACAGGCAATTTGGCACAGAAAACAGCAGAAATAAAACTCCTACTGGCACCCGAATCAAATAATACAGAGGCTAGAGTTTGGTTCACCAGAAACGTACCGGACACTACATCGGGGTCCGTCCTAGCCTCTTCCTGCGTCATTGTGAATGCCCTGGCGCTTGCTCTCGGACCTTCACTTCCCGTCTTCTTTACCCCTGAAGCCTCAGCCCTAGGCTTCTTACAGTCTCTGCTCATATGACCACTTTCCCCACAGTTAAAACACTTGCCCATCCGGCAATCCTTTGACACATGCCCTGTCTTCCCGCACCTGAAACAGATGTTGGATCCCCACTTTCACTCCCCTGAGTGCTCCCTTCCACACTTACCACACTTCCTCACCCCAGCACCAGACATGACCACACGGCGGTCATCCACCCTTGCCTTCTTGTTGCTCGTCGAAGTATCACCTCGACCAAATCTCTTCCCCTGCCAGTTTTTCTCTCCACCTCCCTTCTTACTACCCTCAGCCTTTACCAACGCAGCCCGTGCATCGTATAACCTTCCCGCCAAATCCACTGCCGACCTGAAAGTGCTCGGTCGAGCAGAAATCAAATGCCAACGAATTTCAGCTGGCAGCCCCTGAATGTACCGGTTGATCTTTCGGGACACCGGCGTCACCTGCTCTGGCACCAACCGCGCCATGTCGTTAAACTTGGTGGTGTATTGTTGGTGGGTCATCGTCCCCGCCTCCAACTGCAGGAACTCTCTCTCTACTCTGTCCATCTCCCGACGAGGACTGAACTCCTCGATCACCATTCTCTTCAACTCGGACCACTTCATTTTCCCAATGGCCCTACTACCCTCGGCCTGGACAATATTGTCCCACCAGCACAAAGCCGTCCCCGTAAAAGAGTGGGTAGCAAACTTCACCTTCTTGTCCTCTTGGCAATCACTAATATCGAGGACCGCCTCCATTTCTCTCACCCATTGGTGAGCATCCGCAGCCGTACCAGAACCATCAAAAGTCGGGTGCTTGCACCTCATAAATGCCCCGTAGTTACAACCCCGGGCCGTCTCCCGTACCTGTTCTTCTTCCTCTTCCTCTTCATCATCAGATAGTACCGTTTCTGCCTCCGTCTGTTGCTGTCTACCTGAGGACCGATTCCTCCCTCGCCTCTCGTCTTCACGTACTGCCTTTATCACTTCGGTCACTACAGACGGTAAGATCGTCTGCATGACCTGGTGCACTTCCTCGACCACCGCCTCTTTTACCGAGGCCCTTAAATTTGCGCTTTCGTCTGCCTCCTCCTGATGAGGAATCTCGTTTTCCTCATGAACTACTTTCTCTGTCCTAGGTCTCCCTCGCGTGTTACGCAGTTCAGCACCACATCCACCACCACGGGAAGCTTTAGATGATCTACCACCGACCATCTTCTATCACACTGAAAGATTCAAACACCAACACGGTCATTCAAGGAAATAGCTCAGTTTACGTTAAGTATAGTAAGTTCCTAATTACAGTGACCAGTTGTGATTAGCCACTTACTGTACTCTTCGTACCCCGAGCATTACCTGTCCTGACTACATTAGTATCTAACTCTATCAGTAGCACATACTTCACATAACATGCGCACGTAATACAGATTAACTTTAATAAAAATACCTGATGGCACGCAACTACTCAGATGGCATTCTTCCTTTTTCTGTCCCATTTTCAGTTTAAGTTTAGGTTTATTTTGAAAATTTACCCATTTCACTTAAACTTTGGCTCTGATACCAACTTGTAAGGCCCCGCTCCCGGCACCTCACAGTTGGTCGTCATCACACATAAAACGTATATTTGATATAAACTTAATAAAATCATGCAGCGGAATTTCTATGATAACTTTTCTTTTTCCATAAATACTTTTGCCATTTAATACAACGTACGTCAATTACAAAACATCTAATGATGCATTACATCACAAAAGCATTATACAAAAAGGTTACATCGTTACTTGATTACAAAATGGTCATATACAGTGACCTCTAATAGAAGATATAAATTCAAAATATGTTTTTTTCATCATAAAGGAGATTTCTTAAATAATCCTGTTTATCAGGATTCTTAAGAAATCTCACACTTGCATGCAACATGATGTGTTGCGTGCATTACGGGCCCACAACACATGACGTTGCAGCATGATCAAAAGGAGAATGCCGTCCCCCACGAACTGAGTAGTCGCTTCGTGCCATCCCCAGCAACACTACCTGCCAACTGGAAACACATAAAAAGTCAGCGTTGCTGAGTGAGTTCTAGTTATATAATAAAACATACTTTTACTTGTTAAAAGTGTCCTTTCATACATGCGATCATACATCATACGTACACTTAGATAATATTGTTACTATTATCATCGTTCGTTCATTAACTTTCATTTGTGTACCATTCATCTTTCTCGTTCACGTTCGTGCATACCTTCTTTACGTTCATTTATACGTACATAGAGATAATATTCATTATTATCTTCATCATTCGTTATACGTCGTTATCTTTAACTTCTCATATGGATCCTGTCAGGCTTTACCCACTTCATAGCACTCGACTATGATTACTGTGGTCGAATGACAAGGATCCCGTTTCATACTTACTTGCATATTGAATTCTGATATACCAATACCATATGCTATACCCCGAACCGTCTTAGCTACTGGGCCGTGAATCAATAGAGCGTATTGCCACAGAAGCCTCTTCTACTGGGCCGTGAATCTATGCGTATGCCACAGTACTAGAGGTAAGCAGTAGAGATACCATGACCATGGTCAATCACAAAGGACCAATAGACTTATTCAATGGTTGCAAGACATAACTCGTTCATTCGTTAATGCATGTATTCGTCATCTTACTACTCATTCATTCATTCATAATACATGCATTCGTCATCGTGTTCCTCTTTCATTATCTTTCACTTTACGTTCATAATACTTTGTTTGTTCATCGTCATAATACATAAGTCGTGAAAGATATTCATACATCATCATAAGGAACACACACACCCATCATACATACATCATCATACATAGCATCATACATACGAAATCATACATAGCATCCTCGTTCACATCAGCCCTTCGTGGGCGATTGAACATACCACAGTCGCATGGCCTCCATGCGACTGGGTCGTGCGACTGGACAATCAGGGACTAGACTTACATTCGTGCGATTGAACCTCCTATCGTACGAATGAACTCTGCACGAATGGACTAATAGGCGATTAACCTCATACGTGCGACTAAACTATCATGCGAATGGACCTATGCGACCGAATCCCTCAGTCGTGTGGTCTATCGGGCGATTGAGCCCCATCCGTACGACTGAACCTCAATCGTACGATTGAACATCCGTTTTCCCTTCAGTCGTGCGACTGGCCCTTCAGTCGCATAGCCCTAACTGGGCAGATACTGGAGTTCATCACGAACTGCAGACGCGACCTACGGGTCTCAAACCCTTCCAACTCATTTCTAGCCCAAATTAGCCTTCCTATACCTCAGGGAATCATACTAGGACATCATACAAGCTAATGCAAGTCCTAATTCGTACCATAAACACGTTACTCAAGATTTCACACAAATGGGTCAAACATACACACTATTCAAAAATAGGGTTTATATGTGATCCAACCCTAAAATCGTATGAAAACAAGTAAATGAGGGGTTCTAGAACTCACATTATTAGGTAGGAGTTGAAGGGATTCGACTTGGCTAGCTTCTCGACGAACCTCGTGCCCGAATCACCACGTTCTCCCTTTCTTTCTCTTCTTCTCTGTTCTCTCGCTCTCTTCCTTTCTCCCGACTGAAAAACGTAAGTGTTGGGAGGAGAAGAGAGCTGTTCCTCTTTTATACCTACAGCTCAGTCGCACCTGGTGCAAGGGCGACTGGACCTTCAGTCGCATAAACACCATGCGACTGGACCCCAGTCGCATGAGTTCCATCCGATTCATCCTTCATTCGGGTGATTGAACTCTAATCGTACGGTTGAGCTTCAATCGGCCGAATAACATGCGATCGAACCTCCAGTCGCATCAATTCCATGCGACTGAGGCTCAGTCGCATATCCTACCAAAAAGTCAAACTGCCGGGCGTTACATAATATCTGGGAGGCGGATGGATCGATCCTAGTTCAGTTCAGATCAGTTCAGTTCCGGGGGATGGATTCATGTGTGTACGCCCATACAGCATCTCATTGGTGCATAGTCTAGCTAGCTATGTACTTATCAGTTCAGTTTCGGCTCTGGGTACTTCTTATATTACACGACTTATTTTGTTTGTATATATACGCGTCGTGTAGATCAGTTCAGTTCAGTATTACACGTTCAGATCAGTATCAGTATTATATGTTTAGAATCAGATTTCCGTTTCAATACCATATGATCCGTTCAGTATCAGATATCAGTATTTTATGTCTCGTATTATTACTATTATTCTTTCCGTCACTGAGCAACTTTTGGCTCAGCCGTATTTTCTTTTGTGGTGTTTTCTTATTTGATTGTAGGTAATCAGGGTATTCCGGGAAATCAGTGAAGAGTGGTTAAAGAGCAAGATTATATTTTACCTTAATTGATGTAATGAACAACTTAATTAGGTTCTTTCGAATTATTTGGTTTGTTTGAATTTATTTCTTTTGACCGTCTCTGTAATATCATGGTTTTGGTTTTTGATTTGATATCTGTAATAGTGACACGTCAGCCTCTCCGGGTTGGGGTGTTACAGGAATGCCAATAAGCGAAAGGTAGATTGATAAACGATTATTGTACCAATTTTAGATTCTGGACAGAATGTTTGGTATGTGTTTGAACAGGTTTTTAAAATAGCAAACGGTTTCATAAAATTATAAAAATTTACATTTGACTATTCAAAGTCTCCCAAACAACTTTCATTTAGAAACATTTTTATAAAAAGATCCGTAAGTAGGTCAAACAAGTAGCACAAGACAGAAGGTGCTGAAATGCGCACTTATCTTGTGAATGCTATTGTTGAGTCGTCCGATTAAGGTTGAAGACATATAAACTGTCGTTGAAAAGGTAATTCAATGAACTTAATATTGGAGTCAGATTTTACTCAAATTTAGTTTCTTATGATCAAATTATGGTCAGTTGAAGTCAGATTATATTCTGCTAGAATTATAGTAAGGCACTTATGTGAACTTTTAAAATTGTTAAAGCATGAAACGGGTTAGAACAAATTTATCATATTGATATATGATATATTAGACTTCATTTTAGTTATATCAAAAATATTCCAAGACTTCAACACAGCCATCACTTAAGGAAATAATCTTGTGAAATAACCGAATGCGGCGGCATAGCCGTCCATACAGAAACGGGATTCTTTGTTTACATTAGTGTGTTGTTAGCTTGATTTAAGAATTTAGTGATTGTAATAAGATTAGTGAAAATTAAAAGGTTAATGATCAAATGATAATGATAAAAAAAGAGATTTGGTAGAAGAAATAATAAAAGTAAGAACATGAGAACAATTTGATGTTAGGATGATTAAAAGAATATAGAAATGATTAATATAAATCAATATAAGATTACCTTAGTATTAGAAAATTCTTGAGATTACTTGTAAAAGAAAATTCTTGTATTTGATCAAAACCAAAGAACGGAAGAAACGTTTGTTAGAGAGATTTTTAGACAATGAGCAAATGAAAAGTGAGGCCTAAACCTTGCTTTTATAGTTGAGGTTAGGAGGAGGTTATGACTGGTGTTAATGATGAGTTATAAGTCTTTTAAAATGGGGTTATGATTAGAATTTAAAATAAATATAAAATTAAATAATAAAATAATAATTACAATTTAAATTTTAAATTTATGAAGACTCTAATTTTAACAATTTATTTTTTTATAAAATATTTATAGACTTTATAAAATCAAATTAAATAATCAATCAAATTATCTATTTGTTAATCTTTATAACTTTTATAAAACTTGTAAACTTTATAATTTGATTATTTATTTAAAATTCATAATTACTAATAAAACTTTATAAGTTTATTAAAATTTATTTTATAACTTTATAAGTTTTAATAAAGTCTTTTCCATTTAGTTATTTTTTGTAACATGATTAATAAACTTTATAATTTTATAAAAAAATTATTTATAAATCAATGAGTTATTATAAGTTGTTTAAATGATAAATTGAGTAAATCAATTCACGATATTGTTTAAACTACACGTCTAATATATATAATTTATTAATATAAATAAAATAAGTTAAATAAAGAAATTCATATCGTATGAAAGTTCGATTTTAGTTCGGGTTCGGGTTTATAACTTGAAAATGGCAGATGTTACAGCCTCCCCTACTTTAAGAAATTTCATCCGGAAATTTATTCACGAGAAGATTGATTTCAAAGATATGAGGAGACTTGAATTTCATTTCGTGTTTGCAAGTGAACTTTTGGGAACGTTTAAATTCAATAAGTTTAATTATGATGTTTTGCTATGCTTAAGTTTGTTAAATTTCATGATTCGAGATTTCGGACGTTTCTTGACAAAGTGTATAAGATCATCAATTTAAAATTTTAGTTGATAAGCTTTTGTATTCCAGACGATGCATGACAATTAGGAAGGTTTTGTCATGAATACAACACCAAGGTTTAAATCAATACGAGAGTCTTTTTGACGAACACGAGATATATTTTTAAGAAACTTTTGGATGAGATGTGAATTCATAGGAGCTTCTCAAGCAAATAACTTCGACATGGTTCTTAGATAATCGATTCTTGTTTACTAAGTCATTGAGGTTTTAATGTTACATTAGTTTAAAATTGATACGAGAATCGTGTTTGTTAAGATTATGGTTTACTTTAGAATAAGAGTATCATTGTAATGAGGTTTCAGAATAAGTGCAATTTTGAGGGAAAGGCATTCAAAAAGACTATTAAAAGTCAATGTGAGAATTGGGTAATGAGTTTTAAGTTCCAAGAAGACAAGATCAATGATAAGTCGATTCAAATTAACAAGGTGTTTTGAGTGTAATGTTAGGTTTACAAACCAAAGCATTACGTTGACTTATCAAAGTATTAGGTCAACTACAACCTTAATGAAGACATGCGTACCTATAAGCGGACACTCACCCCAAGGGTTCCGAGGTAAGGTAAACAGATCCATCGATTGATTCGGATTTATATGAATACCTTTCCTAGACAGAACACCTCGAAATACAGGCATCACGCCCTTCCAACATTACATGTTTCAAGTTGTAAGACACAGACTTTGACGAATTTGAAAACCACGAATAACGATTCAAAGCTCATTTTAAAAACCATTTGATTTAGGCACACAATGCCTTAGAATATGATTTAAGATTCGTGTGTGCATTGATAAGATTCAAAGTATAAGAAGAATCACATAAGGCATATAATCACATAATCAAGTATAAACATGAGAGGACTCATCTGTAAGGGTACTTAGTTATAGTCTAGGTCATTCCATTTCTAATAACCTAATTCCCTATAACCATGGCTCTGATACCAATCTGTCACACCCGACCGACGGCGGAATCATCGAGGCGGACGAATATGATACGATTGTTCATAGCACATGGAACTAAATAAGTTGGAATAATATTAAATATCATTTTTGATTGCACATTACAAGACAATAAATCATTACAATACAAAAGATTCAAACAAAGAAATAAATATTTAGTTAAACTAGGTCCAAGTCTTATATGTGTAAGAAGAACCCCTCAAGTAGTAAACCTGAAACATATTAAAAATAAATGGTCAACTTTGAAAGTTGATGAGTTTCCATAGGTTAAACACATGTGGTTATGAATTATGCAAGTTTATAAAACACATATAGCTACAATCAAACCTCGACTTAATTACAAGTTTATATGATTGGCTAAGTGTACTTGGTTCCCATGATGAACAAGTCATACGTCATCATGAGCCGGCAATACATCGGATTTAGCACCAAATAGGCTTGTCAGGCCCAAAGTGCCAGGCTAGCAATAGTTAATGATTGTAAACAAAATATGTATCTCATATAAGACTTACAATAACACAAATAACCATGACAAATAAAAGTATGAATTGCAAGTGCTTTACAAGATTTAAACGTTTACAAGTGTATGTTGATAAGATTAACATGTTTCACCCCAAAACGATGTGAAATAATATAAAAAGGGGCAAGAAAACTCACATGGAAAACTACAAGTATAGTGATGGTTGTAGAGTACATAATCAAGCTTAGATGTCAAGAGTCAAAGGTGATGTCCTAAATGTTAAAAAAACAATAACTTGAGGTTGGAATTCATTACAAGAAGTTAGGACACTTAGGAATGCCAATAAGCGAAAGGTAGATTGATAAACGATTATTGTACCAATTTTAGATTCTGGACAGAATGTTTGGTATGTGTTTGAACAGGTTTTTAAAATAGCAAACGGTTTCATAAAATTATAAACATTTACATTTGACTAGTTCAAAGTCTTCCGGACAACTTTCATTCAGAAATATTTTCTAAAAAGATCCGTAAGTAGGTCAAACAAGTAGCACAAGACAGAAGGTGCTGAAATGCGCACTTATCTTGTGAAGGCTATTGTTGAATTGTACGATTGAGTTTGAAGACATATAAACTGTCGTTGAAAAGGTAATTCAATGAAATTAATATTGAAGTCTGAGTTTACTCAAATTTAGTTTGTTATGATCAAATTATGGTCGGTTGAAGTCAGATTGTATTCTGCCAGAATTATATTAAGGCACTTATATGCACTTCTAAAATCGTTAAAGCATAAAACGGGTTAGAAAAAATTTATTATATTGATATATGATATATTAGACTTCATTTGATTTATATCAAAAATATTCCAAGACTTCAACATAGCCATCACTTAGGGAAATAATCTTGTGGAATAACCGAATGCCGCGGCATAGCCGTCCATATGCAAATGTGATTCTTTGTTTACATTAGTGTGTTGTTAGCTTGATTTAAAAATTTTAGCGATTGTAATAAGATTAATGAACATTAGAAGGTTAATGATCGAATGGTAATGATAAAAAAAGAGATTTGGTAGAAGAAAGAATAAAAGTAAGAACATGAGAACAATTTAATGTTAGAATGATTAAAAGAATATAGAAATGCTTAATATAAATCAATATAAGATTACCTTAGTCTTAGAAACTTCTTGATATTAATTGTAAAAGAAAATTCTTAAATTTGATCAAAACCAAAAATGGAAGAAAGGTTTGTTAGAGAGATTTTTAGAGAATGAGCAAATGAAAAGTGAGGCCTAAACCTTGCTTTTATAGTTGAGGTTAGGAGGAGCTTATGAATGGTATTAATGGTGAGTTATAAGTCTTTTAAAAAGGGTTATGATTAGAACTAAATATAAATATAAATTAAATAATAAAATAATAATTACAATTTAAATTTTAAATTTATGAAGACTCTAATTTTAACAACTTATTTTTTTATAAAATCTTTATCGACTTTATAAAATCAAATTGAATAATCAATCAAATTATCTATTTGTTAATCTTTATAACTTTTATAAAACTTGTAAACTTTATAATTTGATTATTTATTTAAAATTCATAATTACTAATAAAACTTTATAAGTTTATTAAAATTCATTTTATAACTTTATAAGTTTTAATAAAGTCTTTTCCATTTAGTTATTTTTTGTAACATGATTAATAAACTTTATAATTTTATAAAAAATTATTTATAAATCAACGAGTTATTATAAATTGTTTAAATGAAAAATTGAATAAATAAATTCACGATATTGTTTAAACTACACGTCTAATCTATATAATTCATTAATATAAATAAAATAAGTTAAATAAAGAAATTCATATCGTATGAATGTTCGATTTTAGTTCGGGTTTGGGTTTATAACTTGAAAATGGCGGATGTTACATATAGATACCACACCAGACATAGCGTAGCTTTTAAAGACACCAACGGAATGTCGAATTGCTTGTATGGTAAAGACACCTATTGCTCCACCAAAGAAGTGATATGTTGAACATTATATATATATATATATATATATATATATATATACATATATACATATATATGTATGTATGTATGTATATACATATATGTAAGGCCCCGTTCCCGGGACGCTTACAGCTGGTCGATCATCGCACATAAAACATACATTCTCATTTATCCTAAGTAAACATTGCAGCGGAAATATTCAAAAATGACATTTCATTTCATTATAATGGCTTTTGCAAAATAATACATCAACCAGTTACAAAATACATTGTTGCATTACATCACAAAAGCATTATATGAATGGATGTCATCCAAAGAGCTGAGTAGCCGCCCTGTGCCATCCTCAGCAATCATTACCTGCCAACTGGAAACACATAAAAGTCAGCGTTACTGAGGGAGTTCTAGTTTTATAATAAAACATACTTTTCTTTCATTAAATTGTTCTTTACTTTCATGCAACCATACATCATACGTACACATAGATAATATCATTATTATCTTCATCATTCCTCCTTTAACTTTTGTTCATTCATCGTACGTTCTTATCATTCATATTCTTTCATCATTACCTCTTTTCTTTCCATCAGCCCATAACCTTACCCTTCTATTTCCTGTACTGACCTAGGCCTATCATAGACCTTCTATAACGGTGCACCGCACCTCTGGCCACAGTACCTAAGGTAAGTCTAGGTGTACCCATTGCCATGTGCAATACCCTTCTGTTCCTAGTACTAGACCTAGGCCTATCATAGACCTTCTATAATGGTGCACCGCACCTCTGGCCACAGTACCTAAGGTATGCAACAATGGTTCTATACAAATGGTTAATCACAATGTCAAACTTTACCCTCTTCATGGCACACAGCCACGATTACTGAGGTCGAATGATAAGGATCCCGTTTCGAGTCTGTTGCGACATAGGGTCGCTCACCCCATACATTTGCTTGCAAGCCTTTCTTACTTTCATTCATTCATTAATGCATGAATTCATTCATCATGTTCCTCTTTTATTATCTTTCACTTTACGTTTCATAATACTTTCATTTCATTCATTAACATAACACGTAAAGACACGGGAAAGATAAACATACATCATAATAAGGAACATCAACATACACAGTAGCATCATCATACAGGGCATCATCATACATACATAATATACATCATGCATAAACATGCAACATCATCATGCCCAACATACCCTCTAAGACCCCAACAGTCATCTCACTTGAACTTACGGGAACTTTCACGTCAAAACTTACATCTGCATTTTCCCCCGAAAGTCAGAAATTAAACTACGTCTTTCCTCGAGTACACCAGCCCTATGTAGGCGTATGGGCACCCTTCAGTCGTAGGGCCACCCATGCGACTGAAGATCATGTGAATGGACCAATGCGGATGAACACCAATACGGATGAACACCAATGCGGATGAACACCCCAGTCGTGCGAGTGGACCTCATGCGGATGAACACCAATGCGGATAAGAACTTATGCGAATGGACCCTCAGTCGCATGACTCCCCATGCGACTGGCCCCCCAATCGTGCGAATGAACCTCAATCATGCGACTGAACCTCAATCGCATCTCATTCGGCCTTATGGCCTCCATTCGGTTGCCTAGCCCTAGCTAATGCAGAATGCAGTTCATCCCGAACCCAATCTGCCATTTTCGACCTCCAAGCTCATCCAAACCCATTCTAAGCCCAAATTAACCATCCTAAACCTTAGGAATGCATACCACAACACCATTCAAGCACACACAAGCCCGGAAACAAACTCCAAACGCATCACTCGCAAACGCATCCAAATGGGTCAAACACACACACACACACATAAAACGGGTTTTCAGATGTGTTCCAGCCCCAAATCAGTTGAAAACATGTAAAAGAGGGGTCCTAGAACTCAATCAAACAACACCAAGAAGTAGAGCTTCGATTTGACCCGCTACACGATAATTTTTGCGCTCGAATCCACCCGAACCAACCTGTTTCTCCCTTTTCTCCCTTTTCTCCCTCTCTTCTCTCTTTGGCTAAACTTTGTGAGTGTGGGGGAGGGTGTGGGTTGCCCTCCCCTCTTAATCCCCCACTCTTCCAAACTTTCTCCCATTTTGGCAAGTTTGGCCCCTCGACTTTAGGCTTTATTTCTTTTCTTCCGTTTTCTTTCTTCTTCTTCTTCTTTCTTTGGCTTCAAAAGAAAATAACCGGGTGTTACAAGTCCACCCCCCTTATATAGGTTTCGTTCCTGAAACCTGTTATTCCTCGAACAAACGTGGGTAATGCTGTCGTATCTCTTCTTCAGTCTCCCACGTAGACTCAGATCCTTTTCTGTGCTTACACTATACACACACAAGTGGGACCACTTTATTTCTCAATCTCTTCTCTTTACAGTCAATGATTGGCACTTGTTGCTCCACATAATTGAGAAGTTCATCTACCTCGATATCTTCCAGCGATACAATCATGTCTTCATCTGCCAAGCACTTCCTTAGATGAACACGTGGAATGTCGGGTGAATTCTACTTAACTCGTCTGGTAACTCCAATCTATAGGCCACCTCTCCTACTCGCGCAATGATTCGAAAAGGGCCTATGTATCTTGGGGTCAACTTTCCCCGCTTTCGGAAACGAATGATACCCTTCAAGGTGTAACACCCGTAATTTTTATTAAAAATGAATAAAAGGAATAAAAGAAAATGAAAAAGGGGGAAATGGAGGTCAACCCAAAGTTTAGGGTCAAGGGTGTAAAACGGGGCTAAGTTGGTGAAAAGTTGGTGAAAAGGTGCATGGCCGCCCATTTCACCCTGCACAATTTCTTCGTTCGATTTTTAGAGAGAGAAAGAAGACAGAAGCTTCGGGTTTGAGAGGAAATTCAAGCAAAATTCGAATTCAAGGTAAGAATTCGTGAAATTTAGTTGTTCTTGGCTAACCTTAGCCTCGGTTATATGCTTACATGTGTTTGTATGTGTTTCGAATGTGTGTTTAGAAAATTTCTGGGTGTTAGAACCGTTTGAAGAAGCTCGGTGAGGAGTGCAAACTGGGAGAACCACAAAGGTGAGTTCTAGACCCCGTATTTCACATGTTTTACAAACTTTTGGGGCTGGAAATACATGTAAAATGTTTTACACTTATTATGATGTTGCCCGTATGTGCATGCGTATGTATGTTAGTGATTTATGTTATGATTCATGCTTAGTATTGTATGTACATGTTTAGAACTAAGTATTATGATGTTTGGGGACTGGGATATGAATTAGATACATGATTAGGCTGCTAATACGACTAATAAGACCAAATAGTGGTCATATGTCTGAAACTTTGACTTAGAAAAACCAAGTACAAGGTGATATGTCTAAATAGTGCTTATACGACCCATGAAACTTGTCTTAGAAATATTTTGAGGGTTATATGTCTGAACAGTGGTCGTATGACCAGTAGGAATTTTCTAAGTATGGGGTTAATGACTGAACAGTGGTCGTATGACCAGTAGAATTTTCTAAGTATGGGGTTATATGTCTGAACAGTGGTCGTATGACCAGTAGAAATTTCCTAAGTATGGGGGATGATACGACCGAACAGTGGTCGTATGAACCTGTAAAAATTTCCTAAGTCTGGGGATGATACGACTGAATAGTGGTCGTATGACTAGAAAAATTTTCTAAGTTTAAGGTAAACTACTGAGCAGGGCTCATACGACTGAGCAGGGCTCATACGACTGATAGGGCTCATACGCCCAAACACTTAGAATTTTTACAGAAATTTTCTGGAAATCTGATTTACGGGGTTTTGACCAGAGTTGACTAGGGTTAATAAATGATGATGTTTTATGAATGTAATGATGATAATTGATTGACCCTTATTACTACTGAATTTATTATCAGTATTTTATTATTGTTAACAATATTATTATTATTTTAATATTGTTAAGTATGTACTGGCATGACGAAGAATGACTAAGATTTAACGAAGAGCATAATCATTAATAAGTAAAATATTAATGATAATGAGAAATGGAACGTAAAGTGAAAGATAATGAAAGAGGAACATGATGAATGAATGCATGCATTAATAAATGAACGAATGAACGTAAGAAAGGCTTGCAAGCAAATGAATGGAGGTGCACACCCCTGGCAGGTGTTAGATCAACTGTGATGCGGGTTAGCTACCCCGAAGGATGCACACAGGGTCAATCTTTGAGATTGATAATGAGGTGAGCAACTACGTGTTGCAACAGACTCGGTTAGCAGGCAAATCATGAGATTTGCCACTGAGGTGAGCAGCCGTGTGCTGCAACAGACTTGGCTAACATATTGATAATGAGGTGAGCAACTACGTGTTGCAACAGACTCGGTTAGCAGGCAAATCATGAGATTTGCCACTGAGGTGAGCAGCTGTGTGCTGCAACAGACTTGGCTAACATATGATAGAATGAAAGATAGTGGTGCGTGTACTTACCTCAGGTGACTGGATCAGCTTCGTGCACAATGTTCGTGGTTGATCACCACAGGTCCAGCACCAGCTTCGTGCATAATGTTCGGGGTATTGTACATGTTACCAGAAGTAATGAAATGAACGTACGAAAGAATGTAATGTGAATGTATGAATGAAATGAACGAACGTACGAAAAATGTAATGAACGTATGAATGAAAGAAATGATCGTGCGTATGCAATGAACGTATGAATGAAATGAATGTATGAACGTATGTAATGTATGAATGAAATGAATGTATGAACGTATGCAATGCATGAATGAATGAAGGTAAGATACATACGAATGAAAGAACGAACATGAAGGAAAGAATACGTAAGAATATGAAAGTTAACGATGAACGGCACACGAACGAAAGTTTATGAATGAACGACGAAGATAATAATAATATTATCTGTGTACGTACTTGTGTGACCGCATATAAGTAAAGAAAGGTTTTCCTTGAAATGAAAAGTAAAGTATTTTAATCTACAAAACTAGAACTCACTCAGCAACGCTGACTTTTATGTATTTTCCAGTTGGCAGGTAACAGGTTGCTGAGGATGGCACACGGGGATGGCTACACGGCGGCAAGACTGACATCCATTTATGTTTTGACGATACTGTTGTTTTGTAATTCATTCGACTAACTATTTGTGACTTATGAACTAGAATGTATTGCTTAACAACAGTGTTTAAAATGAATGAAGGGTTTTTGCCAACTTAATTCCACTGCTTAATTTATTAATATGTACGTTTTATGCTGTGAATGACCAACTGTGAGGTGCCCGGAATGGGGCCTTACAAGTTGGTATCAGAGCTAAAGTTTAAGTGAAACGGGTAAATTTTCAAAAATAAACCTTAACTTAAACTGAGAATGGGACGGAAAGAGGGATGTCAGCCCGAGTAGCCATGTGCCATCAGGTATTGTTTTTTCTTAAAAGTTAATCAGTGTTATGTGCGTGTGCTATGTGATTTATGTGTTCTTAGTAGATTTAGATGCTGATGTAGTCAGGATAGGAGTGCTTGGGGTGTGAAGAGTAAAGTAAGTGGCTAATCACAACTGGCCACTGTAATTAGGGACTTACTATACTTGACATAAACTGAGCTGTTCCTTGAATGACTGTTTTAGTGTTTGAATCTTATAGCGCATAGGAAAATGGCTGGGAAGAAACCTTCTAAGGCTGCTAGAGGTAGAGGTCGTCCGCGTACGACTAGGAGCAGTGCTAAAGCTCCTAAGACGACTCCTGTGAACCCCGAGGTTCCTGACCGGAATGAAGAAACTGAAAATGCTAGTCTGAATGCCTCAGCTAGGGAGGCGATTGCTGATGAGGTACACCAGGTCCTACAGGCAGTTATGCCATCTGTAGTGACCGATGTTATTCGAGCTATGAGGAACGAGGAGAGGAAGGAGAAGGAGGACAGGAGAGGGTCGACTGGAAGGAAAGCAAGGGAGAAGAGGAACGACCGGATCCTGAGATAGTAGTATCTGATGAGGAAGGGGATGATGTAGTAGGGGTGACGACCAAGGGGTGCAGTTACGGGCATTTCAGAGGTGCAAGCCCCCGACTTTCGATGGCAATGGCACTGCTGCAACCGCTCACCGATGGGTAAGGGAATGAAGCGGTACTCGAGATCAGTGAGTGCCGGAGGATCAGAAGTGAAGTTTGCCACCCACTCCTTTACTGACTCATCACTATGTTGGTGGGACAATATTGTCCAGCTGAGGGCAGCAGGGCCATAGGCAAAATGAAGTGGCCCGAGTTGAAGAAGCTGGTAGTTGAGGAATTCTGCCCCCACAGGGAACTCGATAAGGTTGAGAGGGAGTTCCTACAACTCGAGGCGGAACCATGACACACCAGCAGTATACTACCAATTCAATGAGATGGCGAGGCTGGTGCCGGATCAAGTGACACCGGTATCTCGAAAGATTAACCGGTACATTCAGGGACTGCCAGCTGACATCCGCAGGCACTTGATTACTGCCCGACCAAGCACCTTTAGGTCGCAGTAGACTTAGCTGGGAGGCTCTATGACGAGAGGGAAGTGATGGTGGTGGAGGCAAAGAAAGCCGGTGGTGCTAACCGGAACTGGAATGGAAAACGGTTCGGGCGTGGTGGCTTTACCCCGAATAACAAGAAGGCTAGAAGGGATGACCGTAGGGTGGGGTCACCAAGCTCGGGACCCAAAAGATGTGACAAGTGTGGTAAGGAGCACGGTGGTGAATGTAGGTGGGGGTTAAATGTCTGCTTCAGGTGTGGGAAATCCGGTCACGTGGCTAAGGACTGTAAGGCTGCGAGATGTTTCAACTGCGGGGAGAGTGGCCATATGAGTAGGATTGCAAGAAGCGAGGTGGAGAGTTCCGGGCAAAGAAGACGGCCGGGACTGAAGGGCAGAAGACGAGTGCCAGAGCTTTCACCATGACCAGAGAGGAGGCTAGGACGGACCCCGATGTTGTGTCAGGTACGTTTCTAGTAAATCAAACTCTTGCTTCTGTGTTATTTGATTCTGGTGCTAGTAAGAGTTTCATTTCTGCTACTTTCTGTGCTAAATTGCCTGTTAGTAGTAAATGCATTGATGAGCCCTTTGAAGTAGAAACCGCTATTGGTAAGTCCACTAGAGTTACTGATATGATAGAGGACTGTGCCATAGAGTTAGAAGGCCATAGGTTTGCTGCTAGATTACATGTGATGCCCCTAGGTGGATTGATGTAGTACTAGGGATGGATTGGTTGGCAACCTACGAAGCGAATATCGTATGTCGAAAGAAGATGATTAGACTGACGGCATCTGACGGAAGTCTGGTGACAATATACGGTGATCGGGTAACGATGATTCCGAAGGTGATTTCGATGGCGGTGGCGAGGAAGTGCATGAGGCGTGGGTGCAACGCCTACCTATGTTATGTGAAGGATGTGGAAACGCCAACACCACAACTATCTGACGTTCCGGTTGTGTGTGAGTTTCCAGATGTGTTCCCGGAAGACTTATCGGGATTGCCACCTGACCGCGAAATCGAATTTCAGATTGACTTGATACCCGGTGCCCAACCTGTTGCTAAAGCACCGTATCGATTGGCTCCGACTGAGATGAAGGAGTTGATGGAGCAACTGCAAGAGTTGCTTGACAAGGGCTTTATTAGACCGAGTATCTCTCCTTGGGGTGCTCCGGTCTTATTCGTGAAAAAGAAGGACGGTAGCATGAGAATGTGTATCGACTACCGTGAATTGAACAAGTTGACAATAAAGAATCGGTATCCGTTACCGAGAATCGATGACTTGTTCGACCAGCTCCAGGGTGCCAGTTGGTTCTCGAGAATAGATCTTCAATCTGGCTACCATCAATTGAAGGTAAAGGAGCAGGACATTCCTAAAACAGCTTTTCGGACGCGCTACGGTCACTACGAGTTTCTCTTCATGTCTTTTGGGTTGACCAATGCGCCAGCTGCTTTTATGGATTTGATGAACCGAGTGTGTCGGCCAATGTTAGATAAATCAGTGATTGTGTTCATCGATGATATCCTGATTTATTCGAGAAGCAAAGATGAGCATGCCGGTCACATTCGGGAAGTATTGGAGACTTTGACAAGGGAGAAACTGTATGCTAAGTTCTCTAAATGTGCTTTCTGGCTACACGAGGTGCAATTTCTGGGTCACGTGGTAAATGCAGAGGGAATCATGGTCGACCCAGCAAAGGTTGAGGCTGTGATGCAATGGAAATCACCAAAGACGCCATCCGAGATTCGTAGCTTCTTGGGATTGGCGGGCTACTACAGGAGATTTATTCAAGACTTCTCCAAGATAGCCTCACTTTTGACAAAATTGACCCGTAAGGACGTGAAATTCATGTGGGGTCGAGAGCAGGAGACTGCCTTTGAGGAGTTGAAGACAAGATTAACACAAGCTCCTGTTTTGACATTGCCCGAGGGAATGAAGACTTAGTGGTCTATTCAGATGCATCTTATTCCGGGCTAGGTTGCGTGTTGATGCAACGTGGAAGGGTAATAGCCTATGCTTCTCAACAACTGAAGACCCACGAAGTCAACTATCCCACACACGATCTAGAACTAGCTGCGGTGGTCTTCGCGTTGAAGATTTGGCGACACTATCTCTACGGGACGAAGTGCACCATCTTCACGGACCACAGAGCTTGAAGTACTTCTTTGAGCAGAAGGACCTAAACATGAGGCAGAGGCGGTGGTTGGAGCTGATAAAAGATTATGATTGTGAGATCCATTACCACCCGGGCAAAGCCAATGTGGTGGCCGATGCCCTTAGCCGGAAGGAAAGGCCTGAGCCGATTCGGGTGAAGGCTTATCAGCTGATTATGACCTCTGATGTGATAACACAGGTTAAGGAGTTTCAAGACCAGGCTTTGAAAGAAGATCGTCTTAACTCCGAAAGGATGAGAGGTCTAGTCACGAATTGGGCGAGAACACTCTAGGTGTTAAGACCCGATTCGGGCGGATGTGGATTCCTCGATATGGGGATCTACGTGAAAAGATCATGGATGAGTCCCATAAGACTCGATACTCCATTCACCCCGGTGCTACCAAGATGTACCACGATATGAAGAAGGATTACTGGTGGCCGGGTATGAAACGTGACGTAGTAGAGTACGTGAGTAAGTGCCTAACTTGCTTACAAGTAAAGGCAGAACACCAGAAACCGTACGGGAAGATCCACCGTTGGATATACCCGAGTGGAAGTGGGAGCATATCACCATGGACTTCATCATGAAGTTACCACGTACCCCTAAAGGGTATGATGCTATATGGGTGATAGTTGACCGCTTGACAAAGAGTGCCCACTTCCTACCGATCCGCGAAACGTACTCATCTGAAAGATTGGCGGATCTGTTCATCAAGGAAATTGTAGCTCGTCATGGTGTACCGGTGTCTATTATGTCTGATCGTGACACCCGGTTTACCTCCAAGTTTTGGAAGAGATTTCATGATGCAATGGGGACGAGGCTACACATTAGTACAGCATATCACCCTCAGATAGACGGTCAGTCTGAGAGGACGATCCAAACACTCGAAGACATGCTTCGGGTGTGCGTGATCGATTTTGGAGGAAGTTGGGATGATCACTTGCCGTTAGCAGAATTCTCGTACAACAATAGCTATCATGCCAGTATTGGCATGCCACCCTACGAGATGTTATACGGTAGGAGATGTAGGATGCCCGTATGTTGGGGAGACATTGGGCAGAAAGAACTGGGGGTGTTGAGGTGATTGAAGCAACGACTGAAAAGTTAGAAAAGATCAAAGCCTTCATGAAGGCGGCGAAAGATAGACAAAAGTCGTATGCTGACAAGAGGCGAAGACCGATAGAGTTCAAGGTTGGTGACCGAGTCATGTTGAAGGTCTCACCTTGGAAAGGGATTATCAGATTCAGGAAAAGAGGTAAGCTAAGCCCGAGATATATAGGACCTTTCCGGATTGTCGCACGAGTAGGAGAGGTGGCCTATCAAATTGAGCTGCCAGATGAGTTAAGTGGAATTCACCCCACATTCCATGTATCTCATCTGAGGAAGTGCTTAGCTGATGAAGATATGATTGTTCCACTGGAGGATATTGAAGTAGACGAACGGCTCAATTACGTGAGCAACCAGTGGCAATCATTGATCGTAAGGAAAAGAGGTTGAGGAATAAAGTGGTTCCTCTTGTGCGTGTACAGTGAAAGCACAGGAAGGGATCCGAGTCTACGTGGGAGACTGAGGAGGAGATGAGACAACATTACCCACATCTGTTTGAGGAATAACAGGTTTCGGGGACGAAACCTATATAAGGGGGGTGGACTTGTAACACCCGTATTTTTGTTAAAAATGAATAAAAGGAATAAAAGAAAAATGAAAAAGGGGGAAATGGAGGTCAACCCAAAGTTTAGGGGTCAAGGGTGTAAAAAGGGGCTAAGTTGGTGAAAAGTTGGTGAAAAGGTGGCATGGCCGCCCATTTCACCCTGCATATTTCTTCGTTCGATTTTAGAGAGAGAAAGAAGACAGAAGCTTCGGGTTTGAGAAGGAAATTCAAGCAAAATTCGAATTCAAGGTAAGAATTCGTGAAATTTAGTTGTTCTTGGCTAACCTTAGCCTCGGTTATATGCTTACATGTGTTTGTATGTGTTCGAATGTGTTTTAGAAAATTTCTGGGTGTTAGAACCGTTTGAAGAAGCTCGGTGAGGAGTGCAAACTGGGAGAACCACAAAGGTGAGTTCTAGACCCCGTATTTCACATGTTTTACAAACTTTTGGGGCTGGAAATACATGTAAAATGTTTTACACTTATTATGAATGTTGCCCGTATGTGCATGCGTATGTATGTTAGTGATTTATGTTATGATTCATGCTTAGTATTGTATGTACATGTTTAGAACTAAGTATTATGATGTTTGGGGACTGGGATATGAATTAGATACATGATTAGGCTGCTAATACGACTAATAAGACCAAATAGTGGTCATATGTCTGAAACTTTGACTTAGAAAAACCAAGTACAGATGATATGTCTAAATAGTGCTTATACGACCCATGAAACTTGCCTTAGAAATATTTTGAGGGTTATATGTCTGAACAGTGGTCGTATGACCAGTAGGAATTTTCTAAGTATGGGGTTATATGACTGAACAGTGGTCGTATGACCAGTAGAAATTTCTAAGTATGGGGTTATATGTCTGAACAGTGGTCGTATGACCAGTAGAAATTTCCTAAGTATGGGGGATGATACGACCGAACAGTGGTCGTATGACCTGTAAAAATTTCCTAAGTCTGGGATGATACGACTGAATAGTGGTCGTATGACTAGAAAAATTTTCTAAGTTTAAGGTGAAACGACTGAGCAGGGCTTATACGACTGAGCAGGGCTCATACGACTGAATAGGGCTCATACGCCCAAACACTTAGAATTTTTACAGAAATTTTCTGGAAATCTGATTTACGGGGTTTTGACCAGAGTTGACTAGGGTTAATAAATGATGATGTTTTATGAATGTAATGATGATAATTGATTGACCCTTATTACTACTGATTTTATTATCAGTATTTTATTATTGTTAATAATATTATTATTATTTTAATATTGTTAAGTATGTACTGGCATGACGAAGAATGACTAAGATTTAACGAAGAGCATAATCATTAATAAGTAAAATATTAATGATAATGAGAAATGGAACGTAAAGTGAAAGATAATGAAAGAGGAACATGATGAATGAATGCATGCATTAATAAATGAACGAATGAACGTAAGAAAGGCTTGCAAGCAAATGAATGGAGGTGCACACCCCTGGCAGGTGTTAGCTCAACTGTGATGCGGGTTAGCTACCCCGAAGGATGCACATAGGGTCAATCTTTGAGATTGATAATGAGGTGAGCAACTACGTGTTGTAACAGACTCGGTTAGCAGGCAAATCATGAGATTTGCCACTGAGGTGAGCAGCCGTGTGCTGCAACAGACTTGGCTAACATATTGATAATGAGGTGAGCAACTACGTGTTGCAACAGACTCGGTTAGCAGGCAAATCATGAGATTTGCCACTGAGGTGAGCAGCCGTGTGCTGCAACAGACTTGGCTAACATGATAGAATGAAAGTTAAGTGGTGCGTGTACTTACCTCAGGTGACTGGATCAGCTTCGTGCACAATGTTCGTGGTTGATCACCACAGGTCCAGCACCAGCTTCGTGCATAATGTTCGGGGTATTGTACATGTTACCAGAAGTAATGAATGAACGTACGAAAATGTAATGTGAATGTATGAATGAAATGAACGAACGTACGAAAGAATGTAATGAACATATGAATGAAAGAAATGATCGTGCGTATGCAATGAACGTATGAATGAAATGAATGTATGAACTTATGTAATGTATGAATGAAATGAATGTATGAACATATGCAATGCATGAATGAATGAAGGTAAGATACATACGAATGAAAGAACGAACATGAAGGAAAGAATACGTAAGAATATGAAAGTTAACGATGAACGGCACACGAACGAAAGTTTATGAATGAACGACGAAGATAATAATAATATTATCTGTGTACGTACTTGTGTGACCGCATATAAGTAAAGAAATGTTTTCCTTGAAATGAAAAGTAAAGTATTTTAATCTACAAAACTAGAACTCACTCAGCAACGCTGACTTTTATGTATTTTCCAGTTGGCAGGTAACAGGTTGCTGAGGATGGCACACGGGGATGGCTACACGGCGGGCAAGACTGACATCCATTTATGTTTTGACGATACTGTTGTTTTGTAATTCATTCGACTAACTATTTTGTGACTTATGAACTAGAATGTATTGCTTAACAACAGTGTTTAAAATGAATGAAGGGTTTTTGCCAACTTAATTCCGCTGCTTAATTTATTAATATGTACGTTTTATGCTGTGAATGACCAACTGTGAGGTGCCCGGGAATGGGGCCTTACACAAGGTGAGACCTTCAGCATAACCCGATGTCCCACCTGGAACTCAATCGGTCTGCGTCGTTTATTAGCATACAACTTCTGTCTATCTTTGGCTGCCTTCATAAAGGCTTTGATCCTTTCAAGCTTTTCAGTCGTAGCCTCAATCACCTCAACGCTCCCTAACTCTTTATGACCAATATCACCCCAATAGACGGGTGTTCTGTATCTCCTACCGTATAGCATCTCATAAGGTGGCATACCAATACTGGCATGATAACTGTTGTTATATGAGAACTCCACTAATAGTAAGTAGTCATCCCAACTTCCCCTAAAATCTATCACACATGCCCGAAGCATGCCCTTCAATGTCTGAATGGTCCTTTCTAACTGACCATCAGTCTGGGGATGATAAGCCGTGCTAATATGTAACCTCGTCCCCATGGCGTCATGGAATTTCTTCCAGAATTTCGATGTAAACCGGGTGTCACGATCAGACACAATAGACACCGGCACACCATGACGAGTTACAATTTCTTTGATGGACAGATTAGCCAGCCTTTCATATGAATATGTCTCGCGGATCGGTAGAAAGTGAGCACTCTTCGTCAGGCGATCAACAATCACCCATATAGCATCACACCCTTTCGTAGTACGCGGCAGCTTCGTAATGAAATCCATGGTGATGTGCTCCCACTTCCATTCTAGTATATTCAAAGTTTGGATCTTCCCATACGACTTTTGATGCTCGACCTTCACTTGCAAGCAAGTAAGGCACTTACTCACATACTCCACTACGTCACGCTTCATACCCGGCCACCATTAATCTTTCTTCATGTCTTATTACATCTTTGTAGCATCAGGATGAATAGAGTATCGATTCTTATGAGCTTCATCTATAATCTTCACCCGTAGATCCCCAAAACGTGGAATCCACATTCGTCCAAACCGGGTTCTAACACCAAATATGTTTTCACCCAACTTCGCGACCAGACCTCTCATTCTTTCAGAGTGAAGATTATCTTCTTTTAATGCCTCATCTTGAAACTGTCTGACTTGCTTCATCACAACCGAGGTCATAATCAGCTGGTACGCCTTCACCCGAATCGGCTCAGGTCTTTCCTTTCGGCTAAGGGCATCCGCCACCACGTTGGCTTTGCCCGGATGGTAATGGATCTCACAATCATAATCTTTTATGAGCTCCAACCATCTCCTCTGCCTCATGTTTAAGTCTTTCTGCTCAAAGAAATACTTCAAGATCTTGTGGTCAGTGAATATGGTGCACTTCGTCCCATAGAGTAGTGCCTCCAAATCCTTAACGCAAAGACAACTACTGCTAGCTCCAAGTCATGAGTAGGATAGTTAACCTCATGAACCTTCAACTATCGGGATGCGTAGGCTATAACTTTTCCTCTTTACATTAACACACACCCCAACCCCTAGTAGGAAGCATCAGAATAAACCACTAGGTTTTTACTTACATCGGGTAATGACAATACAGGAGCTTGAGTCAACCTCGTCTTCAATTCTTCGAACGCCTTCTCTTGAGCTTGACCCCATACAAATTTCACATCTTTCCGGGTCAACTTGGTTAGTGGAGAAGAGATCTTGGAAAAGTCTTGAATGAATCTTCTGTAATAGCCCGCCAAACCTAAGAAACTACGGATCTCGGATGACGTCTTTAGAGACTTCCATTGCATCACCGCTTCCACCTTTACCGGATCCATCATAATCCCCTCCGGGTTCACCACGTGACCCAAGAATTGAACTTCGCGCAACCAGAACACGCATTTGGAGAACTTGGCATACAACTTCTCACTTCTCAACGTCTCCAACACCTCTCGAATGTGACCGGCATGCTCTATCTCGCTCTTTAAATAAATCAGGATATTATCAATAAACACAATCACTGATTTGTCCAACATCGGCCGACACACTCGGTTCATCAAGTCCATAAAAGCAGCTGGCGCGTTGGTCAAACAAAAGACATAACGAGGAACTCATAACGACCATAACGCGTGCGAAAAGCTATTTTAGGAATATCCTGCTCTTTCACCTTTAGCTGATGGTAGCCAGATCGAAGATCCATCCTTGAAAACCAATTGGCACCTTGAAGCTGATCAAACAAATCATCATTTCTCGGTAACGGATACCGATTCTTCACCGTCAACTTATTCAGCTCACGGTAGTCTATACGCATCCTCATGCTACCATCTTTCTTCTTTACGAATAAGACCGGAGCACCCCAAGGAGAGATAGTCGGTCTAATAAACCCCTTATCAAGTAGTTCTTGCAATTGCTCCATCAACTCTTTGATCTCAGTCGCGCCAACCGATACGGTGCCTTAGCAACGGGTTTGGCACCTGGTATCAAATCAATCTGAAACTCGATCTCTCGGTCAGGTGGCACTCCTGACAAGTCTTCGGAAAATACATCTGGAAAGTCACACACGACCGGAACATCAGAAAGTTATGGTGTGGGCGTATCCACATCCTTCACATAAGCCAAGTAGGCGCTAAACCCACACCTCATACACTTTCCCGCCACCGCCATTGAGATTACCTTTGGGATCGTCATAACTCGATCCCCATAAACAGTTACCGAACTCCCATCAGGCGCTGTCAAAAGAATCATCTTCTCGCAACACACAATGTTCGCCTCGAAGTCCGCCAACCAATCCATCCCAAGAACCAAATCGAAACCACCTAAGGTCATCACGAACGGGCTAACAGGAAACTTACGACCTTCTAGTTCCACATCACAGTCCTCTATCACCTCAGAAATCCTGGTAGACTTACCTATGTCAGTTTCTACATCAAAGGGCACATCAACACGCCTACTACTAACTGACAGCTTAGTACAGAAAGCAGCAGAAATAAAACTTTTACTAGCACCAGAATCGAACAACACAGAAGCTAAAGTTTGGTTCACTAGAAACATACCGGACACAACATCAGGGTCCGTCCTAGCCTCCTCCTGTGTCATGGTGAATGCCCTGGTGCTTGCCCTCGGTCCTTCACTCCCCATCTTCTTCACCTCGGAACCCTCGGCCTGCGGCATTTTATAATCCTTACTTATGTGGCCCTCCACGCCACAGTTAAAGCACCGGACCGTACGACTGTCCCTGGCTATATGCCCCGCCTTCCCACATTTGAAGCACACGTTCGACCCCAACCTACATTCCCCACTATGCTCTCTCCCACACCTACCGCACTTCTTCATACCGCACCCGATGTGACCACACGGCGGTCATCCACCCGTGCCTTCTTGTTACCTGTCGAGGCATCACCCCGACCAAACCTCCTCCCATTCCAGCTTCAATCACTACCACCCTTCCAGCTACCTTCAGTCACCACCACCACGGCTCTCTCATCGTACAGTCTTCCCGCCAAATCCACTGCCAACCTAAACGTGCTCGGCCGGGTAGCGATCATATACCTGCGAATATCCACTGACAAGCCCTGAATGTACCTCTTAATCTTTCGTGACAGAGGCGTCACCTGATCCGGCACCAGACGTGCCATCTTGTTGAACTTGGTAGTGTATTGCTGATGCGTCATTATTCCCGTCTCCAGCTGCAGGAATTCCCTTTCTACCTTGTCCATCTCCCGGTAAGGACAGAACTCCTTGATCACCAACCTTTTCAGCTCAGACCACTTCATTTTCCCAATTGCCCGACTACCCTCGGCTTGGACTATATTGTCCCACCAACACAAAGCCGAGTCCATAAACGAGTGGGCAGTAAATTTCACCTTTTGGTCTGCCCGGCACTCGCTGATATTCAATACGGCTTCCATCTCTCTCACCCATCGGTGAGCAGCAGCAGCAGTGTCGTTTCCATCAAAAGTAGGGGGCTTGCATCGTTGAAATGCCCCATAGTTACAGCCACGTACTGTCTCCGGTACAGGCTCATCTTCTTCCTCTTCTTCATCATCGGAGAGGACTGTTTCAGGCTCGGGTTGCTCCCATCCTCCCGAGTACTTGTTCCTCTCTTTTTTTCCCCTTCCCGTACTGCCTTAATCACCTTATGCACTTCTTCAACCACCGCCTCTTTCACCGAGGCCCTCAGGTTTGCACTCTCATCACCACCCTTCGGATGAGGGGTCTCGGGTTCTTCATGAACCACCTTTTCAACTCTGCGTCTTCCCCTCTCGGGTCACGGCTCAGCACCAAGCCCATCACGACCACCACTATGAGAGGCTTTTGAAGATCTACCACCAGTCATTCACACGCACACTAAAAGATTCAAACACCAACACGGTCGTTCGAGGGAACAGCTCAGTTTATGTCAAGTATAGCGAGTCCCTAATTACAGTGGCCAGTTATGATTAGCCACTTACTTTACTCTTCATACCCAGAGCATTACCTGTCCTAACTACATCAGCATCTAAATCTACCAGCAACACATAAACCACATAACATGCGCATATAATAACGGTTAATGTTAAGAAATACCTGATGGCACGCAGCTACTCAGACTGGCATCCCTTCTCTTTCCGTCCCATTTTCAGTTTAAGTTAAGGTTTATTTGAAAATTTACCCGTTTCACTTAAACTTTGGCTCTGATACCAACTTGTAAGGCCCCGTTCCCGGGACGCTTACAGCTGGTTGATCATCGCACATAAAACATACATTCTCATTTATCTTAAGTAAACATTGCAACGGAAATATTCAAAAAATGACATTTCACTTCATTATAAAGGCTTTTTCAAAATAATATATTGTTAACCAGTTACAAAATATATTATTGCATTACATCACAAAAGCATTATATGAATGGATGTCATCCAAAAGAGCTGAGTAGCCGCCCCGTGCCATTCTCAGCAATCATTACCTGCCAACTGGAAACACATAAAAGTCAGTGTTGCTGAGTGAGTTCTAGTTTTATAATAAAACATACTTTTCTTTTATTAAAATTGTTCTTTACTTTCATGCGACCATACATCATACGTACACATAGATAATATCATTATTATCTTTATCATTCATTCTTTAACTTTCGTTCATTCATCGTACGTTCTTATCATTCATATTCTATCATCATTACTTCTTTCCTTTCCATCAACCCATAACCTTACCCTTCTGTTTCCTGGTTGTAACACGCGGATATTTTTTTTGAAGTCGACGAAAGAAGAAAAGAAATAAAGTACAAAGTCGAGGGACTAAACTCGCCAACATGAGAAAGTTGGATAAATGGGATATTTGAAGGGAGAGGGCAGCCCTTACCCTCTCCCCACACCCACATTTCAGCCAAGAAGAGAGAAAGAAGAGAGAAAAGGAAGAAAAGAGAGAAGAAAGCTTGGTTCGAGCGGGTTCAAGCGTGCAAAATCATCGTGTAGCGGGTCTAAACGAAGCTCTTCTTATTGGTGTAGCTTGTGTGAGTTCTAGGACCCCTATTTTACTTGTTTTCAACTGATTTGGGGCTGGAACACATAGGAAACCCGTTTTTGTATGTGTGTGTGTTTGACCCATTTGGATGTGTTTGCGTGTGGTGCGTTTGGAGTTTGTTTCCGGGCTTGTGTGTGATTGAATGGTGTTGTAGTATGCATTCCTAAGGTTTAGGATGGTTGATTTGGGCTTAGAATGGGTTTGGATGAGCTTAGAGGTCGAAAATGGCAGATTGGGTTCGAGATGAACTGCATTCTGCATCAGTTAAGGCTAGGCGACCGACTGGAGGCCATACGGCCGATTGAAGTGCGATTGGAGTTCATTCGCACGACTGAGGTTCAGTCGCACGACTGGAGGGCCAGTCGCATGGGGAGTCATGCGACTGAGTGCCAGTCGCATAAGTACTCATTCGCATTAAGTTCATCCGCATGAGGTCCATTCGCATAAGGTTCATTCGCATAGTGTTCAACCGCATGAGGTCCATTCGCACGATTGGGTGTTCATCTGCATCGGTGTTCATCCGTATTGGTCCATTCGCATGATGTTCAGTCGCATGGAGGCCATGCGACTGAAGGGTGCCCATACGCCCAGATAGGGCTGTTGTACCTGAGGAGGAGCATAGTTTAATTACTGGCTTTCGGGGGAAAGTGCAGATGTAAGTTTTGACGTGGAAGTTCCCGTAGGTACATGTAAGATGACCATTGAGGTCTTAGAGGGTATGTGGGCATGATGATGTTGCATGTTATGCGCGATGTTTGTTATGTATGTATGATGATGCCCTGTATGATGTTGCTACTGTGTATGTTGATGTTCCTTATTATGATGAATGTTTATATTTCCCGTGGCTTTACGTGTTATGTTAAAGAATGAAATGAATGTATTATGTAACGTAAAGTGAAAGATAATGAAAGAGGAACATGATGAACGAATGCATGCATTAATAAATTAATGAATGAATGTAGGAAAGGCTTGCAAGCAAATGTATGGAGGTGCACACCCAATGAAGGTGTTAGCTCAACGGTGTGCGTGTTAGCTACCCCGAAGGATGCACACTTGGGTCCAATCTTTGTGATTGACCATATGTATAGGATCATTTCCGCTTGCCCTAGGTGACTGGATCAGCTTCGTGCACAATGTACGTGATTTAATTACCACGGGTCCAGCACCAGCTTAGTGTACGATGTTCGGGGTACAACATATGGCATTGATTCAAAATGAAAGAGAAAAGATAAGTGGTGGATGTACTTACCCTAGGTACTGGAGCCAGCTTCGTGCCCAAGTTCGAGGTCTATGAAAGACCTCAGGCTCAGTTACCCGCTTCGTGCACAATGTTCGGGTAATGTACATGTCATCGAAAGTAATGAACGTACGAATGAAAGTAGAATTTATGAACGAATGTGAAGAAAAGTAACGAATGTGAATGGTAATGACGTACGTTGAATGAACGGAAGTTAAAGAATGAACGAACGAAAGAAATGAACGGACGAAATATAATAACATTGTACGAAACGGGATCCTTGTCACTCGACCTCAGTAATCATGGTTGCGTGCCATGAAGAGGGTAAAGTTAGACAGGATCTAGTTAGAAGTAAAAGAAATGAATGATGAATATAATAATGATATTACCTATGTGTACGTATGATATGTGATCGCATGAAAGTAAAGAACGGTTTTAACGAAAGAAAGGTATGTTTTTTATAAAACTAAAACTCACTCAGCAACGCTGACTTTTATGTGTTTCCAGTTGGCAGGTAACGTTGCTGAGGATGGCACGAGGCGGCTACTCAGCTCATTTTGGATGACATTCTTTTGTATAATGTTTTTGCACTGTAATACGAACAAACGATGTTTTGTAATGAATGTTGTATTAACTTGCAAAAGCATTTATATTGAAGTGAAAAGTTATTCCACTGATTCCGCTGCAATGTTTATTAAAGTTAATGAAATTATATGTTTTAAGAGCGATGAATGGCCAGCTGTAAGCATCCCGAGAATGGGGCCTTACACTGGTACTGGACCTAGGCCTATCATAGACCTTCTATAACGGTGCACCGCACCTCTGGCCACAGTACCTAAGGTAAAGTTTAGGTTTACCATTGCCATGTGCAATACCCTTCTGTTCCTGGTACTGGACCTAGGCCTATCATAGACCTTCTATAACGGTGCACCGCACCTCTGGCCACAGTACCTAAGGTATGCAGCAATGGTTCTATACAAATGGTCAACACAGTGTCAAGCTTTACTGTAACATCCGTTATTTTCAAATTATAAACCCGAACCCGAACTCATTTTGAGTTTTCCATTATTAAATTATTTTAATAATTTAATGGATTAAATGCAACTTACATTGTGAATTATTTATTTACTAATTATTTAAACAACTTGTAATAATTTATAGAGTTATAAATATTCTTTTTGTATAGTTATAAAGTGTATTAATCATTTTACAATAAATATTAAATGGAAAAGTTTACTTAAAACTTATTAAGTTATAAATTGACTTTTAATAAACTTATAATATTTATTAGTAGTTATGAATTTTTATAAATAATTAAATTATAAAGTGTATAAGTTTTATGAAAGTTTAAAACTAAAATATAATTAATAAATGATTAATTTGATTTATTATTTAAATTAGTGTTTATAAGTCAAGGGCCTAATTAATAATTTTTGAAACTTAATATAAAAGCTTCATACATGAAATAATAAAAGATGGATACTTCAGGGACCAACCTATAAATACCCAAACCAAACCCTCCCTTCCCGTCGATCTTTCTCCGGTCACCTCCGGCCATCGCTCAGGCGATGGTCAAAAACCACCAAAACGCTCTACTTGAATGCAATTAAACTGAACCTTAACTATTATGCATCGGTTTCGAACTTAAAACCATGTTTAATTGTAATTATTCGACCATTAACACAAGAAATCAAAACCGAAACCATCTATTCAAATCCTTAACCCGTTGATCTTGTAACCATTCGAATTACATCAGTTGGAATAATGGGAAACGGTCTAATCGATCCTCTAAACCATTCTGCATCATCAATCGCACAAACAAATCTCTTATTCGAATCTTTTGATCATCACTTTCCTTTTGGACCTGCAACTTGGTCGACAACAATATTCGAAGCTTTCTGACTTAAAATTGTTTGAGGGCTTTGAATCTTAAACATCCTTTGAAGCTTCATACGAAGGGAATTTGATTATCATCAATGTTTTCACCTTGAAGCACATCCACGTAGTCACGACTTGTTCTTCATTCGTTCTTAACATCATATCAAATCAAATCGAGTAATTGAACACATCTATACACTCGATTCAACTTAGGGAACAAAAGCCCTAAGTTTGATTTTACTATCTTTATCGAATTGATACTCAATCGGATTCAATTTGAATCTAGGGTTTATGTTGAATTTGGGGGATTATCTCAATAACAACTCTTAAAATTTGTTTTGTATTTGAAACCAAGACTTGGGCTTTGGCCCAACGGTTACCAAACTACCACCATGAGCAGGAGGTCCCGAGTTCGAACCGGGCCTCTGCCATTGTTGTTTAAATTAGTTTTTTGTACATTTTATAATGCATAAAATTGGTATTATATTATTAAATCAAAACAAAATTATTTTGTCCACTAAAACATTTCAGAAATTATTAAAACTTATGATTTTAAATTTGACTATTATTTTTTTAGAATAACAAAAGTTATAAAACATTATTAACTATTGTATACAATTTAAATGCTATAAATCTATTATGGTTTAAATTTAGGTTATTTCAAAACATTATAAATTTACATGTTAAATAACTAAGTTATTCAAATAGTTATTTAAATAATTATATAAATAATTGATTACTCATCTATTCATTTAACTATGTTATATATAATTAGTTAATAAAGTTATTCCTTAAAATTTTATTCTTGAAATTTATAAAACAATATAACTTACTTTATTCTTATTTTTAAGGTTTTGTATTATAAAACCTTTTTGATAAATCGTTATAAAAGCTCAAAACTTTATAAAATGATTTTAAATAATTATAACGTCATTTAAATAAGTATTTAATTAATTCTCTTTATCAAGTTTTAGATAATTAATTATTAAATTAATTATTTATTTTCGCATATTATACTTAACTTCTATAACCTAAATTTTTAAATCATTCTTAATTATACTTGGTCTTAATTGATTTATATCATCATTATTAAACTAAAACATAAACGATTCATTATTTTACTTAATTAATTAAACCCTCAAATTCCAATAGAAACCCTAGTCCATGTCGAATTGATCATTTTATTATCAAACTTAATCTTGGAATCTATACGTTTAGGCAACTTGTAAAAGAAATCGTTGGAGCCTCGTTTAATTTCTTATCATCATCTTATTTATATCAAGTGAGTTCTACATGCCTCTTTTTACTTTATTTCACATCTTTTGGGGTGAAACATGTTAACTTTATAAACTTACACTTGTAAACATCTTGATACTTGTAAATACACATGCAATTCATCTTTACTTTTTTGTCATGGTTATTTATGTTATTGTAAGTCTTATATGAGATACATATTTTGTTTACAATCATTAACTATTGCTAGCCTGGTGACGTCTTAGATCTTTGGGTCTGACAAGCCTATTTGGTGCTAAAGTCGATGTATTGCCGACTCCTGATGATGTATGACTTGTTCATCATGGGAACCAAGTACACTTAGCCAATCTTATATACTTGTAATCAAGTCGAGGTTTGGTTGTAACTGTATGTGTTTTATAAGCTTGCTAACTCGTAACAATGGACATGAATTGCTACTTGTAACTCTTTTATATATACATATATGTGTGCGTTAAACCATGGGAACTCACCAACCTTATAGTTGACCCTTTATTTTAACATGTTTCAGGTTTCCTACTTGAAGATCTTCTTGTGCTCATATAGGACTTGGACCTAGATTAATTGAAAGACTTATGTTATTGGTTGTATCTTGATTGTTTTGTAATTACATATTTGTTTTGTAATGTTTAATGAATAATGGCATTTAATATTATTTCAACTTAATTAGTTCCATGCGCTATGAGCAATCGTCTCCCATTCATCCGCCCGGATGATTCCGCCGTCGGTCGGGGTGTGACAGATTGGTATCAGAGCCATGGTTATAGGGATTTAGGTCATTAGAAATGGAATGACCTAGACTATAACTAAGTACCCTTACACATGAGTCCTCTCGTGTATTTATATGCTTAGATAGGATTTTATGTGCCTTATGTGCTTATACTTGATTATGTATGTGATTATATGCCTTATGTGTTTATGTTTATACCTTGAATCTTATCAATGCACACACGAACCTTAAATCATATTTTAAGGCATTATATGCCTAAATCAAATGATTCTCAAAATAAGCTTTGATTCGTTATTCGTGGTTTTCAAGTCTCGTCAAAGTCTATATCGTATAACTTGAAACATGTAATACTGGAAGAGTGGGATGCCTGTATCTCGAGGTGTTCTGTCTAGGCAAGGTATTCATATAAATCCAAATCAACCGATGGATCCGTTTACCTTACCTGGGAACCCTTGAGGTGAGTGTCCGCTTATAGGTACGCATGTCTTCATTAAGGTTGTAGTTGTCATAATACTTTGATAAGTCAACGTAATGCATTGGTTGGTAAACCGAACATTACACTCGAAACATCTTGTTATTTTAAATCCTTTTATCATTGATCTTGTCTTTTTGGATCTTAAAAAATCATTATCCTATTTCTCTTAACGACCCTTAATAATCTTTCCGAATGCCTTCCCCTCAAAACCGCATTTATCCTAAAAACCTATTACAATTATGCACTCACTCTAAATTGAATCTTAAATCTTAACAAACATGATTCTCGTATCAACGTTACACTAATGAACCTTTGAAACCTTAATAACATAGTGAACAAGAATTGATCATTTAAGAGCCTTGTTAAAATTATTTTCTTGGGAAGCTTCTATTAAATTTATATTCCATCCAAAAGTGTATTGAACTTATTTCTCATGCTCGTTAAGCCGAGTTCCGTATCGATCTAACGTTTGGTGTTTCACTCATGGCAAAACCTTCCTAACCGTCTTGAACCGTTTAATATACAAACATTTATCAATTAAAATTCTAGATTAATAATCTTGTACCCTTCGCCAAGGAACACATGAGATCATAAATTATGAAACTTAACAAACCTAAGTATAACAAAGTATTATAGTTAAACTTGTTGAATTTGAACGCTTCTAAGAGTTCATGTGAAAACGTAAAATCGAATCCAAGTCTCCTCATGTCCTTGAAATTAGTCCCCTCGTGATTAAATTTCGGGACGAAATTTCTTAAAGTAAAGGAGACTGTAACATCCGTCACTTTCAAATTATAAACCCGAACCCGAACTCATTTTGAGTTTTCCATTATTAAATTATTTAATAATTTTAATGGATTAAATGCAACTTACATTGTGAATTATTTATTTACTAATTATTTAAACAACTTGTAATAATTTATAGGGTTATAAATAATTCTTTTTGTATAGTTATAAAGTGTATTAATCATTTTACAATAAATAATAAAATGGAAAAGTTTACTTAAAACTTATTAAGTTATAAAATGACTTTTAATAAACTTATAAATATTTATTAGTAGTTATGAATTTTTATAAATAATTAAATTATAAAGTGTATAAGTTTTATGAAAGTTTAAAACTAAAATATAATTAATAAATGATTAATTTGATTTATTATTTAAATTATTTTTTATAAGCCAAGGGTCTAATTAGTAATTTCTGAAACTTAATATAAAAGCTTCATACATGAAATAATAAAAGATGGATACTTCAGGGACCAACCTGTAAATACCCAAACCAAACCCTCCCTTCCCGTCGATCTTTCTCCGGTCACCTCCGGCCATCGCTCCGGCGATGGTCAAAAACCACCAAAACGCTCTACTTGAATGCAATTAAACCGAACCTTAATTATTATGCATCGGTTTCGAACTTAAAACCATGTTTAATTGTAATTATTCGACCATTAACACAAGAAATCAAAACTGAAACCATCTATTCAAATCCTTAACCCGTTGATCTTGTAACCATTTGAATTGCATCTGTTGGAATAATGGGAAACGGTCTAATCGATCCTCTAAACCATTCTGCATCATCAATCGCACAAACAAATCTCTTATTCGAATCTTTTGATCATCACTTTCCTTTTGGACCTGCAACTTGGTCGACAACCATATTCGAAGCTTTCTCACTTAAAATTGTTTGAGGGCTTTGAATCTTAAACATCCTTTGAAGCTTCATACGAAGGGAATTTGATTATCATCAATGTTTGCACCTTGAAGCACATCCACGCAGTCGCGACTTGTTCTTCATTCGTTCTTAACATCATATCAAATCAAATCGGGTAATTGAACACATCTATACACTCGATTCAACTTAGGGAACAAAAGCCCTAAGTTTGATTTCACTATCTTTATCGAATTGATACTCAATCGGATTCAATTTGAATCTAGGGTTTATGTTGAATTTGGGGGATTATCTCAATAACAACTCTTAAAATTTGTTTTGTATTTGAAACCAAGACTTGGGCTTTGGCCCAACGGTTACCAAACTACCACCATGAGCAGGAGGTCCCGGGTTCGAACCGGGCCTCTGCCATTGTTGTTTAAATTAGTTTTTTGTACATTTTATAATGCATAAAATTGGTATTATATTATTAAATCAAAACAAAAATTATTTTGTTCACTAAAACATTTCAGAAATTATTAAAAACTTATGATTTTAAATTTGACTATTGTTTTTTTTAGAATAACAAAAGTTATAAAACATTATTAACTATTTTATACAATTTAAATGCTATAAATATATTATGGTTTAAATTTAGGTTATTTCAAAACATTATAAATTTACATGTTAAATAACTAAGTTATTCAAATAGTTATTAAAATAATTATATAAATAATTGATTACTCATCTATTCATTTAAATATGTTATATATAATTAGTTAATAAAGTTATTCCTTAAAATTTTATTCTTGAAATTTATAAAACAATATAACTTGCTTTATTCTTATTTTTAAGGTTTTGTATTATAAAACCTTTTTGATAAATCGTTATAAAAGCTCAAAACTTTATAAAATGATTTTAAATAATTTTAACGTCATTTAAATAAGTATTTAATTAATTCTCTTTATCAAGTTTTAAATAATTAATTATTAAATTAATTATTTATTTTCACATATTATACTTAACTTCTATAACCTAAATTTTTAAATCATTCTTAATTATACTTGGTCTTAATTGATTTATATCATCATTATTAAACTAAAACATAAACGATTCATTATTTTACTTAATTAATTAAACCCTCAAATTCCAATAAAAACCCTAGTCCATGTCCAATTAATCATTTATTATCAAACTTAATCTTGGAATCTATACGTTTAGGCAACTTGTAAAAGAAATCGTTGGAGCCTCGTTTAATTTCTTATCATCGTCTTATTTATATCAAGTGAGTTCTCCATGCCCCGTTTTACTTTATTTCACATCTTTTGGGGTGAAACATGTTAACTTTATAAACTTACACTTGTAAACATCTTGATACTTGTAAATGCACATGCAATTCATCTTTACTTTTTTGTCATGGTTATTTATGTTATTGTAAGTCTTATATGAGATACATATTTTGTTTACAAGCATTAACTATTGCTAGCCTGACAACGTCTTAGATCTTTGGGCCTGACAAGTCTATTTGGTGCTAAAGTCGATGTATTGCCGACTCCTGATGACGTATGACTTGTTCATCATGGGAACCAAGTACACTTAGCCAATCTTATATAATTGTAATCAAGTCGAGGTTTGGTTGTAACTGTATGTGTTCTATAAGCTTGCTAACTCGTAACCATGGACATGAATTGCTACTTGTAACTCTTTTATATATATACATATATGCGTGCGTTAAACCATGGGAACTCACCAAGTTTATAGTTGACCCTTTATTTTAACATGTTTCAGGTTTCCTACTTGAAGATCTTCTTGTACTCATATAGGACTTGGACCTAGAGTAATTGAAAGACTTATGTTATTGGTTGTATCTTGATTGTTTTGTAATTACATAGTTTTGTAATGTTTAATGAATAATGGCATTTCATATTATTTCAACTTAATTAGTTCCATGTGCTATGAGCAATCGTCTCCCATTCATCCGCCCCGATGACTCCGCCGTCGGTCGGGGTGTGACATTTTGTAACGCCCCGAAATTTCCCGAAACAAGCCATTTAATAATAATGGGCTTTTAAGGGTTAATTTAAGAAATAAAGGGGTAAATTAGTGGGCTATGGACCTAATTAGCCTAATGGGCTATGTGTTATGGGTTTAAGGGCCCTAATCAGCCCTTAAACAATGCATGAACAGCTCCACCTTCAGCATTTCCAACCCTAGCCACCAAATTCGTAGAGAGAGAAAGTAGAGAGAGAAAGTAGAGAGAGAAAGTAGAGAGAGAAAGTGAAGAAAATCAAGACTTGGAGTTTGAAGGGTTGAAGGATTGGAGAGCTGGGTGGTTTGAGTAGCAAAACACAAGGAAAGAGCAACAAAACAAGGTAAGAATCGACCACTAAGGCCCTCTGTAGATCAAACCCGGATTCTAGGGTTTTGGGGTTTTGAAAAGTTCAAAGAAACACATAAAGGTCAAATTTTTACATATGAAAATGTGTAAAAAGCTTATATCTGGTTTCATGGAAGGTAAACCAAGGATTTGGACGTAAAAAGTTAAGGTTTTGGGTTAAAAACGGGCTGTTTCTTAATTTCTGTTCATCCAGCGAAACTAGGTCCCGATTCAGCGAAACTAAGCCTTTATCCAGCGAAACTGTTAATTTATACAGCGAAACTAAGGGGGTTCCAGCGAAACTACAGTTTCGCTACAGCGAAACTACAGTTTCGTTGATAAGTTCGCTAAATACTTAGGCTGACCTATAGACATTGCGAAACTATGAAATTCCAACGAAAGTTGGGCGCTCAAGGCAGCGAATCTGTCTAGCGAAACTAGCAGAAGTGCTGCCCAGCGAAACTGGTAGCGAAACTGCCAGCGAAACTGGCAGCGAAACTACCAGCGAAACTGTAGGCGAAACTATGAAGAAAATGACGTTTTTGCATATTAACTTTCGTGCAGCTAGAGTATTCAGGCTATAGCTTAAGAGGCTTAGAATTTAAGCTACTGGACAAGTTCAGGTGAGTTCTAGATCCCCTATTTTATACATGCTTTAAATGTTTTGTGGCGGTATGCATACCAAGATACGTACTTTCATGATCAGTTCTTTTAAAGTAAAGTTTTACATACTATCTTATATGGGAAATGAGGTTTTATAATGATTTGATAGTGTGTTTCCCTCATTGTGATATGATCTAGTAGAAATGAATTGCCTTGTAATGTGATGTGTTATATTATGTATAACTTAAACATGAAAGTAAAATGTAAAGAAAAGTTATTGGGCCCATAACGTGTACCTGGATAAAGTAAAGTCTTGCAAATAAAGTCCTGCAGGCAAGGGATAAAGTAAAGACTTGCAAGCATTGGCTAAAGGAGGGTTGCATTCGTTGTGCCCTCACCCGGATAAAGTAATGCTCGAACAGGCAGGTCTGTAAGCCCTGAATTGGCATGACAATAATGGCCTGATCGAGTACGACAGTAAGTCCTTAATTGGTGTGTCGGTAAAGTCCTAGGCGAGCCTAGGCACCGATAGTGACAGAGAATTGACGGATAAAGAAGAGTTATAAATAACGAGAAATGAAAAGTAATGATAAAGTATCGATAAAGTGATAGCCCGTGTGTATTGACGGTTGATAGATGATGACTATTTTCAACTGCTAAAGCTAACACCTTTACAAAAGTTATTTACAAAATAATCCTAGAATTCACTCAGCGAAGCTGACTTTTGTATGCGTATCAGTTGACAGGTGAAAATTAGAGCTGATGGGATGTGGGCATGGAATGGAAGCTTCTTGGCACGCAAAGGCTGGCATCCCTGATGAAGAAAGGCTTAAAAGGACTTTTAGATAGTTTTGATGTTTAAAGACAATGTTTATAATTTAATTTAACTACGTTGTAATGGGTTGAACTACAGTATATTTTCCGCTGCAATATATATTTATATATATACACGAGTAAATGATTGCTTTAAATCTATGTTTGCTGTGAATGACCAGCTGTGAGGTTTCCCTGAAAAGGGAGCCTTACAAGTTGGTATCAGAGCCAATGTTTAATAGATTTGGGAAAATTATTTTATAAACCTAAACTTAAACAGATAATGGGACCAAGTGTCAAGGATGCCAGTCCAAGAAGCTCCATGCCAAGAGGTAACAAAGTATGTTATAAGTATAATTCTGATGGGTAGTGCTTTCTTATTTAAGTTAGAACCGAGGGTAGGGTATGATAATGTTATCTGTGATGCCTATCTGAATTTATGTGACTTATACGTGCATAGAATAGGTATAGTAGGTTCTAGTGTTAGTATGGTTCAGGATAGGAAGGTTTAGGACACGAGAAGTTCTGTAAGTAGTTAATCACAACTGGCCACTGTTATTAAAAATTTACAAAACTTGTCGTGAACTGAACTTGCCTTGAAAGACCATGTTAACATTCTGAATCTTATAGGAGGTAGAAAGAATGGCGCCAAAGAAAGCAGTTCCAACTATGATCACCCGAAGGAGCACTAGGGGAAGGCTCCCTCTTAAGGCGAAAGAAACTGCAGGTGAAACTGCGAAACCGACCAAAAGGTCAACCAGGAAGCCGGTTGACAAACTAGTTAAGGAGGAGGTTGAGTTGGAAACGGAAGCCGAGGGGCCTACCACTGACCAGGCAAAACTGGAGGAAACAGTGAAAGAAGCTATTGCCCAAGAGGTGCACCAGGTCCTATCTGGAGTGATGCCCGCTCTGCTCGCGGAATTTATGGAGCAGGTTAAGGGCGACAGTAAAAAGAGTGCGGCTTCAGAGAATGTTGATAAGAAAGGAGCAGTCAAAACTGAGGAGTTGAGCGACGAGGGAGATCGTCTGGGTAACCATGACGATTTCGAGGTAGAAGAGAGGGCGAAGGGGTGCAGTTATGGGGATTTCAGAGGTGTAAGCCCCCAACGTTTGATGGCACTGGTAACGCTGCTACTGCCCAGCGTTAGATCAGGGAAATGGAGGCCGTACTGAAGATCAGCGAGTGCCGGGAAAGCCAAAAGGTGAAGTTTGCTTCCCATTCCCTCTTGGACCCAGCACTGTGTTGGTAGGATAACATCGCTGAGTCTTACGGGGGGGGCTATTGAAAGGATGAAGTGGCCGGAGATGAAGAGGTTGGTGATGGAGGAGTATTGCCCAGAAAGAGAGCTTGACAAGATTGAGCAAGAGTTTGTGAGTTTGGAGGCTGGAAATATGACTCACCAGAAGTACACTACAAAATTCAATGAAATGGCACGTCTGGTGCCTGACTTGGTGACTCCCGAATCCAAGAGGATCAAGAGGTATATACAAGGGTTGCCTCTGGACATTCGTAGGGATATGGTCACTGCCCGACCTAGCACTTTTAGGTCAGCAGTGGACCTCAGCGGAAGGTTGTATGATCATCGCAGGCCTGTGGCAGTGGGTGAGACGAGGAAAGTTTGGAATAATAATGGGAAGAGGTATGGAAGTGGTAACTATCAACCGAGAGGCAAGAAAGCAAGAGTGGATGCAAAACAAGCGATTGTGAAGGGGGTCGGGGAAGTTAAGGAATGTGGAAAGTGTGGGAGGAGGCATCCCGGAGAGTGTCGAATGGGTAGCCCTGGGTGCTACCGGTGTGGGAAAACTGGTCACATGGCTAGAGAGTGCCCGGAAGTGAACGAGTGATTTAACTGCCATGAGATGGGGCACTACAGCAGGGATTGCAAGAAAGCTAAGCCAGGAAACTCGGGAACAAGCAAGGATAATGACAAAGGGGATGATGGAAAGTCGAAGGTCAGGGCAAGGGCTTTCAACATGAACAAGAAGGAAGCAAGGAAAGACCCGGACGTAGTGTCAGGTACGTTCCTTGTCAATGATGTTTGTGCCTCCATATTATTTGATAGTGGTGCCAGTAAGAGTTTTGTATCTGTATCCTTCTGTGCTACACTAGATGCCCGAACTAAGGAAATAGATGATGCCTTCGAAGTAGAAACAGCCGATGGTAAGTCCATTAGAATAGTCAGAGTGATAGAGGATTGCCATATTAAACTAGGAGGTCATTACTTTCCCGCACAATTGTTTGCCATGCCCTTAGGAGGTTTCGATGTCGTATTAGGGATGGATTGGTTAGCTGCCCACGATGCTAACATAGTATGCCAACAGAAGATGATCCGATTAACGGCTCTAGATGGTAGTCCGGTTACGATCTACGGTGATAACGATTGTAAGGTTCCAAGGATCATTTCCATGATCAAGGCGGATAAATATATGAGGCGAGGATGCGGAGCTTATCTAGCGTATGTCAAGGATGTTAAAGATAAAGCGAAAGAGTTGTCCGATGTACCAGTGGTGCGGGACTTTCCTGACGTATTCCCAGAGGATCTGCCCGGAGTACCACCGGATAGAGAGATAGAGTTTCAGATTGACTTACTGCCAGGAGCCCAACCCATTGCCAAGGCACCCTACTGCCTAGCCCCGTCCGAGATGAAGGAGCTCATGTCACAACTGCAAGAACTTCTTGACAAAGGATTCATTAGGCCCAGCATCTCTCCCTGGGGCGCTCCTGTGTTGTTTGTAAAGAAGAAGGATGGCAACATGAGGATGTGTATAGATTATAGGGAGTTGAATAAGCTGACCGTGAAGAATCGATACCCTCTACCCCGGATAGATGATCTGTTTGATCAATTACAAAGGGCAAGCTGGTTCTCCCGAATAGATCTCTGATCCGGATATCATCAACTGAAGGTGAGGGAGCAAGACATCCCGAAGACGGCCTTCCGAACGCGCTATGGCCACTATGAGTTCTTGGTTATGTCTTTCGGGCTAACCAATGCTCCTGCGGCATTCATGGACTTAATGAATCGCGTGTGTCGCCCGATGTTGGACCGATCAGTGATAGTCTTCATTGACGATATTTTGATATACTCAAAGAACGAAGGAGACCACGCTTGTCACATCAAGGAGGTGTTAGAAACTTTACGAAGGGAGAAACTGTATGCGAAGTTCTCTAAATGTGCCTTCTGGCTACGGGAAGTGCAGTTTTTAGGGCACATTATAAATTCCGAGGGAGTTATGGTTGATCCAGCGAAAGTTGAAGCAGTTACGCAATGGAATTCCCCAAGGACGCCATCCGAGATCCGTAGTTTATTGGGATTGGCTGGCTATTATAAAAGGTTCATCAAAAACTTCTCAAAGATAGCTTCCCCATTAACAAGGTTAACGAGGAAGAACATGGTGTTCGACTGGGGAAAAGAACAGGAAGATGCGTTTCAGGAACTGAAGAATAGACTAACCAAAGCTCCTGTACTAACCCTACCGGAGGGAGATGAAGACCTAACGGTATACTCCGATGCTTCTTACTGCGGGTTAGGCTGTGTGTTGATGCAAAGAGGAAAGGTTATAGCTTACGCATCCAGACAGCTAAAGGACACGGAGGTTAATTACCCGGTTCACGATTTGGAACTTGCCGCAGTAGTGTTCGCATTGAAGATATGGAGACACTATTTGTATGGAACTAAGGGCGCCATATTTACCGACCACAAAAGTCTGAAATATTTCTTTGAGCAGAAGGACCTAAATATGAGACAGAGGAGGTGGTTGGAACTAATAAAGGATTACGACTGTGAAATCCATTATCACCCGGGTAAGGCAAATGTGGTAGCCGATGCCCTGAGCCGGAAGAAGGGATATGAACCAATCCGGGTGAAGGCGTGCCAACTAGTAGTGACCCCAGATGTTATGAGGATGATAAGCAAAGCTCAAATGGACGCTTTAAAAGAGCAACAAATAAAGAAGGAAAGGATTGTGGGAAAGATGGATGAACTGGTAGAGAACACCTTGGGTGTTGAGACCTTTCACGGCAGGATATGGGTTCCGAGGCATGGCGACTTGCGAGAAAGGATTATGGATGAAGCGCACAAAACCCGCTACTCAATACACCCAGGAGCAAATAAGATGTACCACGACTTGAAGAAAGACTATTGGTGGCCTGGGATGAAAAGAGATGTGGTTGCATATGTAAACAAATGTCTAGCGTGCCTACAAGTGAAGGCTGAGCACCAAAGACCTTATGGTTATGTTCAGCCATTAGAAGTGCCAGAATGGAAGTGGGAACATGTTACCATGGACTTCATCACTAAATTACCACGCGCGACAAAAGGCCACGACGCGATATGGGTGATAGTTGATAGACTGACTAATAGTGCGCATTTCCTTCCAAACAAGGAAGCAATTAGTTCAGAAAAGCTTGCCGAACTGTTTATCCGAGAAATTGTGGCGCGGCATGGTATGCCCGTATCGATTGTTTCAGATAGAGATACGCGGTTCACCTCAAAGTTTTGGAAAAAGTTTAATGAAGAAATGGGCGCGAGGTTACATGTTAGTACCGCATACCACCCGCAGACCGATGGGCAAGCGGAAAGAACGATCCAGACACTAGAGGATATGCTTCGGGCATGCGTTATCGAATTTGGCGGTAACTGGGATGATCATTTGCCACTAGCAGAGTTCTCTTATAACAACAGCTACCACGCCAGTATTAAGATGCCCCCATATGAGTTATTGTACGGACGACGGTGCAGAACTCCTATTTGTTGGGGTGAAGTCGGTCAGAAGGAGCTAGGAAGCTTAGAAGTCGTGGAAGCCACAACGGAGAAGTTGGAAAAAATCAAGGCGTATATGAAGGCTGCAAAAGATAGACAAATGTCATACGCCGATAAAAGAAAAAGACCAATAGAATTTAGCGTGGGTGACAGGGTAATGCTAAAAGTATCGCCATGGAAGGGAATCATCCGATTTAGGAAGAGGGGGAAACTGAGTCCCAGGTTTATTGGACCCCTTGAGGTACTAGCACGAGTTGGGGATGTAGCCTACAGGCTAGACCTTCCAGAAGAATTGAGTGGGATTCACCCTACCTTTCATGTGTCGCACTTGAGAAAATGTTTAGCACCGGACGAGGTAGTCGTGCCTCTGGATGACATCGAAGTGGACGAGAAGCTGAACTATGTAGAGCAATCGGTGGCTATACTGGACCGGAAGGAGAAACAATTGAGAAATAAAGTAGTCAAGCAAGTCAAGGTGCAATGGAAACATCGAAAGGGTCGGATGCCACCTGGGAATCCGAGGAGGAAATGAGACGACAATACCCCGATCTATTTAACGACGAGGCAGGTTTCGAGGACGAAACCTGAATAAGGGGGGAGACTTGTAACGCCCCGAAATTTCCCGAAACAAGCCATTTAATAATAATGGGCTTTTAAGGGTTAATTTAAGAAAATAAAGGGGTAAATTAGTGGGCTATGGACCTAATTAGCCTAATGGGCTATGTGTTATGGGTTTAAGGGCCCTAATCAGCCCTTAAACAATGCATGAACAGCTCCACCTTCAGCATTTCCAACCCTAGCCACCAAATTCGTAGAGAGAAAAAGTAGAGAGAGAAAGTTTATAGTTGACCCTTTATTTTATCATGTTTCAGGTTTCCTACTTGAAGATCTTCTTGTGCTCATATAGGACTTGGACCTAGAGTAATTGAAAGACTTATGTTATTAGTTGTATCTTGATTGTTTTGTAATTACATATTTGTTTTGTAATGTTTAATGAATAATGACATTTAATATTATTTCAACTTAATTAGTTCCATGTGCTATGAGCAATCGTCTCCCATTCATCCGCCCCGATAACTCCGCCGTCGGTCGGGGTGTGACATTTTGTAACGCCCCGAAATTTCCCGAAACAAGCCATTTAATAATAATGGGCTTTTAAGGGTTAATTTAAGAAATAAAGGGGTAAATTAGTGGGCTATGGACCTAATTAGCCTAATGGGCTATGTGTTATGGGTTTAAGGGCCCTAATCAGCCCTTAAACAATGCATGAACAGCTCCACCTTCAGCATTTCCAACCCTAGCCACCAATTCGTAGAGAGAGAAAGTAGAGAGAGAAAGTAGAGAGAGAAAGTGAAGAAAATCAAAACTTGGAGTTTGAAGGGTTGAAGGATTGGAGAGCTGGGTGATTTGAGCAGCAAAACACAAAGAAAGAGCAACAAAACAAGGTAAGAATCAACCACTAAGGCTCTCTGTAGATCAAACCCGGATTCTAGGGTTTTGGGGTTTTGAAAAGTTTAAAGAAACACATAAAGGTCAAATTTTTACGTATGAAAACGTGTAAAAAGCTTATATCTGGTTTCATGGAAGGTAAACCAAGGATTTGGACGTAAAAAGTTAAGATTTTGGGTTAAAAACGGGCTGTTTCTTAATTTCTGTTCATCCAGCGAAACTAGGTCCCGATTCAGCGAAACTAAGCCTTTATCCAGCGAAACTGTTAATTTATTCAGCGAAACTAAGGGGTTCCAGCGAAACTACAGTTTCGCTACAGCGAAACTACAGTTTCGTTGATAAGTTCGCTAAGTACTTAGGCTGACCTATAGACATTGCGAAACTATGAAATTCCAACGAAAGTTGGGCGCTCAAGGCAGCGAATCTGTCTAGCGAAACTAGCAGAAGTGCTGCCCAGCGAAACTGGTAGCGAAACTGCCAGCGAAACTGGCAGCGAAACTACCAGCGAAACTGTAGGCGAAACTATGAAGAAAATGACGTTTTTGCATATTAACTTTCGTGCAGCTAGAGTATTCAGGCTATAGCTTAAGAGGCTTAGAATTTAAGCTACTGGACAAGTTCAGGTGAGTTCTAGATCCACTATTTTATACATGTTTTAAATGTTTTGTGGCGGTATGCATACCAAGATACGTACTTTCATGATCAGTTCTTTTAAAGTAAAGTTTTACATACTATCTTATATGGGAAATGGGGTTTTATAATGATTTGATAGTGTGTTTCCCTCATTGTGATATGATCTAGTAGAAATGAATTGCCTTGTAATGTGATGTGTTATATTATGTATAACTTAAACATGAAAGTAAAATGTAAAGAAAAGTTATTGGGCCCATAACGTGTACCTGGATAAAGTAAAGTCTTGCAAATAAAGTCCTGCAGGCAAGGGATAAAGTAAAAACTTGCAAGCATTGGCTAAAGGAGGGTTGCATTCGTTGTGCCCTCACCCGGATAAAGTAATGCTCGAACAGGCAGGTCTGTAAGCCCTGAATTGGCATGACAATAATGGCCTGATCGAGTACGACAGTAAGTCCTTAATTGGCGTGTCGGTAAAGTCCTAGGCGAGCCTAGGCACCGATAGTGACAGAGAATTGACGGATAAAGAAGAGTTATAAATAATGAGAAATGAAAAGTAATGATAAAGTATCGATAAAGTGATAGCCCGTGTGTATTGACGGTTGATAGATGATGACTATTTTCAACTGCTAAAGCTAACACCTTTACAAAAGTTATTTACAAAATAATCCTAGAATTCACTCAGCGAAGCTGACTTTTTTATGCGTATCAGTTGACAGGTGAAAATTAGAGCTGATGGGATGTGGGCATGGAATGGAAGCTTCTTGGCACGCAAAGGCTGGCATCCCTGATGAAGAAAAGCTTAAAAGGACTTTTAGATAGTTTTGATGTTTAAAGACAATGTTTATAATTTAATTTAACTACGTTGTAATGGGTTGAACTACAGTATATTTTCCGCTGCAATATATATTTATATATATACACGAGTAAATGATTGCTTTAAATCTATGTTTGCTATGAATGACCAGCTGTGAGGTTTCCCTGAAAAGGGGGCCTTACAAGTTGGTATCAGAGCCAATGTTTAAGAGATTTGGGAAAATTATTTTATAAACCTAAACTTAAACAGATAATGGGACCAAGTGTCAAGGATGCCAGTCCAAGAAGCTCCATGCCAAGAGGTAACAAAGTATGTTATAAGTATAATTCTGATGGGTAGTGCTTTCTTATTTAAGTTAGAACCGAGGGTAGGGTATGATAATGTTATCTGTGATGCCTATCTGAATTTATGTGACTTATACGTGCATAGAATAGGTATAATAGGTTCTAGTGTTAGTATGGTTCAGGATAGGAAGGTTTAGGACACGAGAAGTTCTGTAAGTAGTTAATCACAACTGGCCACTGTTATTAAAATTTACAAAACTTGTCGTGAACTGAACTTGCCTTGAAAGACCATGTTAACATTCTGAATCTTATAGGAGGTAGAAAGAATGGCGCCAAAGAAAGCAGTTCCAACTATGATCACCCGAAGGAGCACTAGGGGAAGGCTCCCTCTTAAGGCGAAAGAAACTGCAGGTGAAACTGCGAAACCGACCAAAAGGTCAACCAGGAAGCCGGTTGACAAACTAGTTAAGGAGGAGGTTGAGTTGGAAACGGAAGCCGAGGGGCCTACCACTGACCAGGCAAAACTGGAGGAAACAGTGAAAGAAGCTATTGCCCAAGAGGTGCACCAGGTCCTATCTGGAGTGATGCCCGCTCTGCTCGCGGAATTTATGGAGCAGGTTAAGGGCGACAGTAAAAAGAGTGCGGCTTCAGAGAATGTTGATAAGAAAGGAGCAGTCAAAACTGAGGAGTTGAGCGACGAGGGAGATCGTCTGGGTAACCATGACGATTTCGAGGTAGAAGAGAGGGCGAAGGGGTGCAGTTATGGGGATTTCAGAGGTGTAAGCCCCCAACGTTTGATGGCACTGGTAACGCTGCTACTGCCCAGCGTTAGATCAGGGAAATGGAGGCCGTACTGAAGATCAGCGAGTGCCGGGAAAGCCAAAAGGTGAAGTTTGCTTCCCATTCCCTCTTGGACCCAGCACTGTGTTGGTAGGATAACATCGCTGAGTCTTACGGGGGGGCTATTGAAAGGATGAAGTGGCCGGAGATGAAGAGGTTGGTGATGGAGGAGTATTGCCCAGAAAGAGAGCTTGACAAGATTGAGCAAGAGTTTGTGAGTTTGGAGGCTGGAAATATGACTCACCAGAAGTACACTACAAAATTCAATGAAATGGCACGTCTGGTGCCTGACTTGGTGACTCCCGAATCCAAGAGGATCAAGAGGTATATACAAGGGTTGCCTCTGGACATTCGTAGGGATATGGTCACTGCCCGACCTAGCACTTTTAGGTCAGCAGTGGACCTCAGCGGAAGGTTGTATGATCATCGCAGGCCTGTGGCAGTGGGTGAGACGAGGAAAGTTTGGAATAATAATGGGAAGAGGTATGGAAGTGGTAACTATCAACCGAGAGGCAAGAAAGCAAGAGTGGATGCAAAACAAGCGATTGTGAAGGGGGTCGGGGAAGTTAAGGAATGTGGAAAGTGTGGGAGGAGGCATCCCGGAGAGTGTCGAATGGGTAGCCCTGGGTGCTACCGGTGTGGGAAAACTGGTCACATGGCTAGAGAGTGCCCGGAAGTGAACGAGTGATTTAACTGCCATGAGATGGGCACTATAGCTTAAGAGGCTTAGAATTTAAGCTACTGGACAAGTTCAGGTGAGTTCTAAATCCCCTATTTTATACATGCTTTAAATGTTTTGTGGCGGTATGCATACCAAGATACGTACTTTCATGATCAGTTCTTTTAAAGTAAAGTTTTACATACTATCTTATATGGGAAATGGGGTTTTATAATGATTTGATAGTGTGTTTCCCTCATTGTGATATGATCTAGTAGAAATGAATTGCCTTGTAATGTGATGTGTTATATTATGTATAACTTAAACATGAAAGTAAAATGTAAAGAAAAGTTATTGGGCCCATAACGTGTACCTGGATAAAGTAAAGTCTTGCAAATAAAGTCCTGCAGGCAAGGGATAAAGTAAAGACTTGCAAGCATTGGCTAAAGGAGGGTTGCATTCGTTGTGCCCTCACCCGGATAAAATAATGCTCGAACAGGCAGGTCTGTAAGCCCTGAATTGGCATGACAATAATGGCCTGATCGAGTACGACAGTAAGTCCTTAATTGGCGTGTCGGTAAAGTCCTAGGCGAGCCTAGGCACCGATAGTGACAGAGAATTGACGGATAAAGAAGAATTATAAATAACGAGAAATGAAAAGTAATGATAAAGTATCGATAAAGTGATAGCCCGTGTGTATTGACGGTTGATAGATGATGACTATTTTCAACTGCTAAAGCTAACACCTTTACAAAAGTTATTTACAAAGTAATCCTAGAATTCACTCAGCGAAGCTGACTTTGTATGCATATCAGTTGATAGGTGAAAATTAGAGCTTATGGGATGTGGGCATGGAATGGAAGCTTCTTGGCACGCAAAGGCTGGCATCCCCGATGAAGAAAAGCTTAAAAGGACTTTTAGATAGTTTTGATGTTTAAAGACAATGTTTATAATTTAATTTAACTACGTTGTAATGGGTTGAACTACAGTATATTTTCCGCTGCAATATATATTTATATATACATGAGTAAATGATTGCTTTAAATCTATGTTTGCTGTGAATGACTAGCTGTGAGGTTTCCCTGAAAAGAGGGCCTTACACATTTACCCTCTTCATGGCACACAGCCACGATTACTGAGGTCGAATGACAAGGATCCCGTTTCGAGTCTGTTGCGACACAGGGTCGCTCACCCCATACATTTGCTTGCAAGTCTTTCTTAATTTCATTCATTCATTAATGCATGCATTCATTCATTAATGCGTGCATTCATTCATTAATGCATGCATTCATTCATCATGTTCCTCTTTCATTATATTCCACTTTACGTTACATAATACTTTCGTTTCATTCATTAACATAACACGTAAAGCCACGGGAATGATAAACATACATCATAATAAGGAACATCAACATACACAGTAGCATCATCATACAGGGCATCATCATACATAGATAACATACATCATGCATAAACATGCAACATCATCATGCCCAACATAACCTCTAAGACCCCAACAGTCATCTCACTTGAACTTACGGGAACTTCCACGTCAAAACTCCACGTCAAAACTTACATCTGCATTTTCCCCCGAAAGTCAGAAATTAAACTACGTCTTTCCTCGGGTACACCAGCCCTATGTGGGCGTATGGGCACCCTTCAGTCGTAGGGTCACCCATGCGACTGAACATCATGCGAATGAACCAATGCGGATGAACACCAATGCGGATGAACACCCCAGTCGTGCGAGTGGACCTCATGCGGATGAACACCAATACGGATAAGCACTTATGCGAATGGACCCTCAGTCGTATGACTTCCCATGCAACTGGCCCCCCAATCATACGAATGAACCTCAATCGTGTGACTGAACCTCAATCGCATCCCATTCGGCCGTATGGCCTCCATTCGGTCGCCTAGCCCTAGCTGATGCAGAATGCAGTTCATCCCGAACCCAATCTGCCATTTTCGACCTCCAAACTCATCCAAACCCATTCTAAGTCCAAATTAACCATCACCTTAGCAATGCATACCACAACACCATTCAAGTACACACAAGCCCGAAAACAAACTCCAAACGCATCACTCGCAAACACATCCAAATGGGTCAAACACACACACACATAAAACGGGTTTTCAGATGTGTTCCAGCCTAAATCAGTTGAAAACATGTAAAAGAGGGGTCCTAGAACTCACACAAACAACACCAAGAAGTAGAGTTTCGATTTGACCCGCTACACGACGATTTTCGCACTCGAATCCACCCGAACCATCTTTTTTCTCCCTTTTCTCCCTCTCTTCTCTCTTTGGCTGAACTTTGTGAGTGTGGAGGAGGGTGTGGGCTGCCCTCCCCTCTTAATCCCCCACTCTTCCAAACTTTCTCCCGTTTTGACAAGTTTGGCCCCTCGACTTTGGGCTTTATTTCTTTTCTTCCTTTTTCTTTCTTCTTCTTCTTCCTTTGGCTTTAAAAGAAAATAACCGGGTGTTACATAATGTCTATCATTTTAGATTATGGCATTCAATATTGTACCTTTCTCCATGTCTTGTAAGGCACATATGAAGAGCTAACGTTGTCAGGAAAACCTTCTAGAACCATATAGAATTGTATAAAGGACATTAACTCCCGCAATGCATATCCAAATTATTAACAGGATTACATCTACTACCTTGTGTCAATGACCAATAAACTCTAATTCTAAGGATTATGGGAAGAGTATGATGTATGCATAAAGTTATAGCTTTTGGACTTTTGCTACCAAAGGATAAATTGTTGTTCTAACTTACTTGTCTATTGAAATCAACTGCTCCATCCAAAAATTATCAAATAAAACTAACACAAAAGGGCAATAACTTAAATGCATGATCGAGCAATCAGAGAACAACTGGTTTGAGCCCTTAACAGGTTATAATCATTTAGAAAAATAAATGGGAACATGATAACAATTATTTAGAAAAATAATTACATGAATGAAAATACGATTGAAAAAAAATATTCTTTGTTAGTATATTATGTCATACATATCTAAATGAACAAGTTATGCATCAACTTCTTTCCATCTAATGTATTTTAGAAAATTACTTAAAAACATTTAAACAACACTTTTGCAGCAGCAACAAGCTTACGTTTTCTACTTTTTCTGTCAATCGCCCAATCATGGAGCCTCGTCTTTTAGCTTTTGTGATTTTTGTACACCTAATACCCTGCATGAAACAATGATTTACAAGCAATTTCCAAAATAAGACTCCCTGCAAAGAAGCTTTTAATTGATGAAAGAAATGACCCATGAGCATAATAAAATACAAAAATACAAGTGTTTTGCCAAGCATTTATGGGATGAATCAAGTGACATACCATGAATCATGTAATAATTTGAATGAAAACCAATGGAATATTACGTTAAAAGCATAATTTAATAAAATGGGCTCCTTTTAGAGCGTATACTTGAATAACACTACATTGTTTCCGATAATTGCAGACCAAGTATTCTAGCAAAGTCTGTCACAACTGTCTGAAAAGTGGGAAAACAAAATAAAAAAAGAATTAAAATGAATGACATCGTAACAAAACTTATAAGTTAGGGTAAAAGATGATAATTTCATCCCTCATAGTTCTGTACAATTGTGTGAATTCACTAAATTAACTTTCATCAACTATGCGAGAAATAACTGATCGAATGTCAAATGACTGTTTAGATGTGTGGGTGTGATTAATCAAAGCTCATTGACATCATAAAGTGATTCTTCACTTCTTTGTATTTAGAAAATAATGCATTAAAAACCCTTCATCATTTGATCATCAAGATGAAAATTTTCATATGAATATTCTCATATGATTCAAATAACAATGTTTGTATGAGTTTGTATTCTTAAGATCAGATTGTCAAGATATTATAAGTCACCATTTTAAAAACCATGCTATCAATCTATCATTGTCAACACCTTATGGGTATTACCAAGTACTTGGCTGCATATGACATACGAAGAAGTAATAACACAAAAGCATGTAACATAGAGCCAAACTAACCTCATCTTTATAATTAATGCATGTTGCTGCCTTGCTGACTCGTGAGAGCATTAGGAGAGCATGAAACACCATATAGCCAAACTAACCATATTATTTTGATGTGTTGGAAGAGCACACAAGCATATTTCAATTTGTGAGGTTGAAGGATACATAAAGAACAAACAATCATATTGCAATTGTAAACACCATCTGAGATACAAAAAAAAGACGAAAGTGAGTGTTTGTAAAACAGATCTATTTGCATAAGAAACTCAGTAGTGAAAAGCATAATCAGATTTCAATAAGAAGACCATTTGATCATTAATACATCTTGCTGGTGTTGTGTTTTGCTTTTAAAGAGAGCACAAAATCAAATTAAATGTGTCAAATTATTAGTTGTATAATATTAGATCAACTCAAATGAATATAATGAGCTTTCATAATGAACATACTGTAATCACATAAAACACCATCATTTTGCCAATTGTTGAGATAACAAGAATTAGAATTATCTCAGAAAAAAGGAATGGTTTTGAGCATGTTGGTATACCTACACCTAATCAACACAAAACAAACAAAACCTAATTCATTTACTTCAGTTATCGATGCTCAGTTTCGTGTAATCTATAAACAAAAAAAAATAAAGATGTAATGTGATTTAACAAAAATTGAATTAAAAAAGTATACTTATCAAATGATTTAAATTCTAGTAGAAATCAATGAATTAAAATTGTCTAATGCATAAATTTCATCGATGAATGCTAATCGTATTCCTATCACTATACAAATAACGGATTAAAAAGATGAGTAGGGATACTACGCACCTTTTTGATCTTGAGATCGAGTAGAAAGATCAAACAATATATGTGATTTTATCCCAAGAAACCCAGAAATTGAATGGAGGAACAGTGGAACGTCGGGGATGTCAATGGTGTCTATTACTCCAACATTCAATGACGGCCTGTCAATGAGGCGTAATCGACGCCAGCAAGGTAGATGTGAAGGTCACTGAGGGTGAGCGAGGCATGGCTAAAGGAGCATCTTACAAGAAGGGGAAATCACCGGTAGATAAGAAACCGATCAACAGCGGCGGTGGTAGGGCAGTGCACGGAGGAGGTGGGGGTGAGGAAGAAATACAAGCTAAAGAACACAATGAAAAGCAGATCATACGGAGGATAAGGCACTAATTTTATACTAATATAATGAGGGTGATCCTTGTGATCTTTAGGGTTTAAATGCCCATTTTCATGTGTAAGTGGGCTTCATCCCATTCATTCAGTTCCTCCCCAAATTGAATGACGACTTCAATTATAGCTCCACAAATTAGATGATTGAATTGCTTCATTGAATGATGCCTTTAATTGTTTGTTTCAGACTTGTGGCTTAGCGGTAAGAATCCCCCCTCTCAAAATGGAGGTCAGGGGTTCGAACTTTTTTGGTATCGGTTTGGGGACATTTAGAGCAATGAAGAGAATTCTCCTTTAAGTCAGTGGTTGCGGAGGCCGATTCTCAGAGCTCGATCCCGGTTTTCATCCGGTTGTTACTCCAGAAGGGCAACCCTTGTGGAGGCAGTACGGTTTCCGGGGGAACGCCGTAACCAAGTCTGACAATCCAGCGTGGACCCGGTTCAGACAACATAGTCTGGGGCAGATCTTGGCTAGGGTCGCCCAGGGGGCGATGTGACATTGAGTCACTCATAAAAAAAGTCACCGTTCAAAAAAAAATTCAAGGGGAGTGAATGGGAAGGCGTAAACAAGAAGAAGACTGACAGGCGCGTCTTATAAAACAGGTGAAATATCGTTTTTACCCTAAGTTTATGTATTATATAGTAATATAGTAATAATATAGTAATAAAGATTATAAATATCATCATTCATCACATTACATTCGTTGTACACGTGCTAGCGGAATATAACTCAAATACAACATGTCATACTCTTTTTTCCATCGCTAAGTTTTCCAGCCCATTAGTTTTTCTTAGTAAAGGTTTAACAAAACAACACAATTGATCCAGTAGCATCAATATGTCTTACAGGCCCTCGATTACTTGCTTAACATTATCCTAAAATATGTTGTTAATTGCGTAAAATAAACGGTAAGGTGTTATAGGGGGACACTAGACATGAGACTATTTATGAGAAAAATACAAGATTTTTAACTAACTGATTACGCTAATGGAGAATACTTATTAGACAGGTGTAGAGCTCAACATCCAACTCACATGATTACCAATGAGACGAGATATTCAAGAAGAGTATTAATTAGGGGCACGGAGTGGAGATGGAGAGAATCAGGGAGTTACCCAGGAGAAACCGGGGTCGATCGAGAACACCGCACCCTTGGTAGCATGGAGCTACCACTCGGTGAATTTTCACCTGGATTCACTTGTGCATAACCTAACCATTTTTTCAAAAAATAGGAAACAGAGAAACTAGGATGATACCATGTAGAATGGGGGAAAATTAGAAAAACTAAAGTGGGGAAAATAGGAAATTTTATGTGACATTACTATGTCACACAGGGAAAATGAGAAAACAGGATGGTTGTCAGTGCAGAGTCGATAAAAGAAGCCTGACTATGCTACGTGGAGATAATTGAAAACGTAGGATGCAACAATCAAAATCAAAGACAACTATATCCAAGATAAGTCAAGAAGTTATAAATAAGATTGATGTATGTTGACTTACAGACGTGTATTTATTTGAGGGGGAATATTATACACGATATACTCTTTTTTCTTAACTATATTTCCTTCCAATTGATTTTCTTAATAAGATTTGAAATGAAACAAACACCTAATCAATAGTATCATTCTATTTTCTAGCTCCCAAAGTACCAAGTTAACATCATGTTGAATTATATTATTAATAATGTATAATATCTTTTTATTTCCTTGCTCCTAAACTACCAAGTTAACATCATGTTGAATTATATTACTAATAGCGTCTAATAAACAATAATATGTCCAAAGGTGAGTGTTATAAAACTTGTTTTTAACATAGTTTACAAAAATATTATAACTCGAGTTAGATATTAGGGCGAATAGGGTGTAATTGGATTCAGCTCACAGGTCCGAGGGGTAGGCAGGTAACACCTCCGCCAACCCACCAGATTTAATTCACAAGCCCATTCAACCACACCTCATATAGCCATAATTTTTCTTAAACGTTGAAGGTGGGGACAATTTTTTTTTTGTGGGGAGGGGGTGGGTATTTAATTACCATAACATGCGCCCCACTCCTATAATTTTCAAAAAGAAGTCATAATGGCATCTCCTCTTCGAGTACCGACTATTCACTTCTGCAAAGCGACGATTACGATTTACAATTTCTTGCATTGATTGCCGCTGACGTCATAGCATAAGAAGAAGAACCAGATATGATATCTTTAGGCTGATCTAACCGAGTATATTGGCTGCCTAGAGCATGTGAGTCACCTAGATGTCGAGTAGTTGTTTGTTTGTTTTAGTAACCTGTAACTTCTATTTTTAAATTACCAATGAAAGTATGTTTTGATATTTTTAGTTAAAATATGATGAGTTTAAAGGGTTAAAAAAATAATCCCCCTTTATATTAGGTAAAAAAACTTCAGTTTTGAGTTGCAATAAGGCGGAGTGATTGAGTTTAGGTGGTTTAAAACATGATACCTCACCACCCTTATGGAGTCGATATTACTTTAGATATGTGGTGGTGAAAATATAATAAAATGGGTCCCGTTAACAAGAACCCCTCAATTTAAATAATCACCACCTCCACTTTATATGCGTCGTATAGTATCATACGACGTATATAGGGGTTGTAACCATCAGCCCAAAAAGCGCGATTGACGCATTAGAAAGAGAGATGTGGTGGTTTGGGTTGGTGAAGGATATATGCATTGTTTTCACGCTCGGATCGGACCGGCCGGTCCGACCGGTCGGACAGCGAATCGGGGACCTGGCCGATCCGATCCACTATGGTTCGTTTTTGTGGCTTTGAACCGCCGGTCCGAACCGAACCGGCGGTTGGACCGGCGAACCGGCTCGGTTCCGACCGGTTTTCAGTATTTTTTTTTTCTATTTTAGTGGGTAAAAACGGGGTGTTAAACCATAAATTAGTACGTAGGATATACAAATATAGTTAAGTTTTATATATAACTATAAAATATATGTATAAATCATATATAAATTACTTATATTTAATTACATATATAAATATAATTAAAATATAGTTAAATCCGGTCCATCCGGTCCGACCGGTCCGACCACCAAACCAGTAAGGCGTCCGGTTCGACGTCCGATCCGGTTCTGAAAACATTGGATATATGGTAACATTGGTAATATGTCCAAGTATTGAAGAATGAGAGCATGATGAACCGTTACGAAAACCAGAAGCGAAACAAAGTGAAAAACAATCTAGAACCAAACTTAGGTTAAGCATATCTCAAACTAAATAAAGAGTTATAGAAGCCCTAATATATAAAAAATGTTGTGCATAAAGTGTTGGAAGGCACTAGCTAGGTTAACGAGATTTAAATATTAGAGTTGAATAAGACCTTCATATAGAGGATAGAGATTAGGTTACAACTGGTTGGGGTAGTATGTGTATGTTGTGTTTGAGGATTACGACGCAATGATGTTTGGATTATGTTTGTATTGTTAAAAGTTTTAATTCAGTGTAGATTGTGCTCTTGAATGTTAAGTCTTCCGTTGTCTATAATTGTGTATCATGGTACTGCAGGTTGTGCCTGTGAATTGGGGTATGACAGGGGTAAAAAAAAACATTTCCTTACGTACGGGGTGCCATTTTGTAACTATACATGGCGTATGGTTCTATATTTCACGTATGAGTTATTTTTTTCCAAAACAACCAACATTTTGATCACCTTTACACCTCTTCGTGGCGTAGAGTGCTATACGTGGGTACACATATACGAGACATATAGCCTTTTTAAAATCCTCTCCCTCTTCTTCATAAATTATTTTTAAATATATACGTTACGGACAAAACAAGTATAGATAAATAGAGAAATGTAACACTCGAATAAATTAATAAATTAATAAATTTAAAATTAGTACAAAATTTCAATTAAAATAAATTGATATAATCTGGGGTTCGTCTGATACTATTTATTATCGTGTTATGCGTAAAATTTGAAGCATATACATAACTTCCCATTATGCTGCAGGTACGTCTCGGATAAGAAGCCAAAAATTACTCAATGTAGACATTAGATTGTCTCCATCTAACTTAATATAGACGAAATAGTTATTGTTTAAATGAGCAAACGACATAACATGATGGGGTATCAAAATTGTCGGACCAACCCATTTGGAGAATAACATTTGGCAAAATTTATTGCTTAAAAAGTGAACAATGACACTACATTTGAGCAATCATGATTTCCATGTATGGCATTATCAACCAATGTTGTTTAGGTACAGGTTCTACTTCCAGTCAATTTATAGGTGACGTGACTCATCATATTGTTTGTTGAACAAATTGTCAAAAGCTTCTCTATATTCTGCTTCGTGCTCGTCCAATACTTTTAAAAGTTGTTACCGCACCCAAACTCAATTTGTTTCATGAAATCCTAAACCCAAAGCTACATATCAAAAATCACAATTACCATTGGGTTGGACATCGTATATATGTGAGATGTACTGATGAAACATAGATGAAATCTAATTCTTTAGATTGTTAATATTCTTTAGGTGTTAATCCCCCATAATTGATAAAAATTCAATATAATTTATGATAGCCCAAGAACACCATATGTTCCTTTTTTTTACTTTAGAAGACGTTAGAAAACAATGTTACATGTTGGGCTTTTGTGGTTTCACGTCTGAGCTTATTCTTCCGGTAATGTGTGACCTTATAAACAAGCTATGTCTTGGCATGTCACATGTGTTTTGTGATGAATGTTGCTTCCAATGTTGAACCTTCAACATTGGTCGCTTGTGAATATCTGTTTCAACCACTGAGCCTTTCTTGTTAGATTTTCATAGATACAACTGCTTTGATTTTTTCCACCATACTAAATTTTACTACCAGTAGGTGGTTTCATAATTTGTTGCTTCAAGCGTTATATCTCTTCTTCAGCATCAAGTTCTTTGTCCACTAGAAATAATGGTTTAAGTTTATCAAGCTTCGTCCAAAAGACGTCAACCGCATCTAGTGGGATTTTGGTACCTGCATTAAAATTGATAGTCAACAAATTTTTAATTCATAATTTGTTACTGGATAGGTCGTAGGTTGTTGGGGATCTGATTCTTTATTGTTGACAATATGTTACGGGGCTCCATGTTCTACTTAGTTGGCATTTCCACCAGATTGTATTTGTTTTGCGAAAGCCTTCTTATAAATGGGTGCCCCTCCATATGTTCAGTGGGATCATGATTATGTTCATTATTCCTTACCTCTAATTACCACGAACGATGATTTTTGTCATATATTACTACCAGTTTCAATAGACGTTTGATTTTTTTGTTGCTAGACCGTCTAAGGGTGGTTGTACTCTAGTGTTCGTCATGACGATCATAGATAAATCATACCTTCATGACCTAG
>CM044011.1:33546143-33908643 GCA_024085815.1 Flaveria linearis
GGATTTTTTCTTAGAGATGGATGCCGACGCTGCGTTTATTCCCCGGATTGATGACTGCCCGCATCTGCAGTTTCGAGGGGAGTACGCCATACGAGCGGTTCAGGACCTTGAGAGGACGACCGCCAGCACCGGGGACTGTCCTGTCATAGGAGTTCTTAAACTCGTTGGGGGAGCGCAAGTGATTTTTTGAGATCATAGGCGACGACGGCCCGTGGCACCAAATGTTTAGGATGGGCGACCCTGCCCATCGAGAGCTCACTGTGGAGTTTTATTGCATGTTCACCTTCCGTTCCTATGCGCAGGAGCTTCCGGAGCTCGATGAGGACGACATCGCAGATGGTCGTCAGCCCGCGGAGGTTGTTTTCAGGATGTTTGGCTCCCTCCACCGCATGTCACTTAGACGGTTCGTTGTCGTCGGAGGTGGAGGTCCGACAGCCGATGTACACCACCGCCTTGATTCGTGGGCTAATGACTCGGATCAGGTCTGGTGGCCTGCGATCGGCGACGGATCATACGGTGGCGATTCGAGGTCCTCTCACATACAAGACCCTCTATATCGATACATTCACCGACTCGTCGCCACATCCGTTGCTGTCGTGGGGCGGGGCCCGACAGGGTCAACACCGCCGACCTTTTCTTTCTCCGGTGTGTACTCACACACCGACACTGCCATCTCGCGAATGCCCTTTGCGGACTACTTTGCTAGTTATTATCACAGGCAGGCGCGAGGGGCGTTGGTGGGCGGGACATCGTCTCTTGGATCTCTCGGGGCCTGGGGTAAGCGCATGCCATGTCCCAGCTCCCGCTACCTCCGATTCCTATGCGCTTGGCAAACCGGGCCACCGCCACTAGGATGAGGATCGTCGGAGGTTCCCCGACGGCATGTGCCACCTGCTTAGTAGATACATGAGCTAGGTGCATGGGTGCCCGAGCCGTTGGTGGACCCACACGAGTTGGCGGGAGCTGAGGTCCACGTTCAGGTTGCCCACGAGCCGCTTGTGGCGGGGAAGATCAGCATATTCCTCCGCGCACGACTAGGACCCGCCCCAGCATCCTCACGCGTGTACCATGCCGTGCGATTGCCTGCTCACGTTATAGATATGCTTCAGGACACGCGAGCTAGGGTCACGAGGCTAGAGAATATGATGGATTGGGTCATCCAGCACATGGTCGCGGACTATGCCGCCTCGGTACGCCGTTGTTGTCACAGCCACCCAAGCGGTTAGGCCATGACGATACTGGCCCCTCTGGCGCGGGCGGGTCAGGTCAGGGTAGTTACGATGCAGATATGACAGATTAGATATATTTTTGTTTGTATTTTATTTTTTTTGTATGTACAAACTCGTTGTATATATATATGCAGTTTCAGTTATGATGGCTTGTATATTTGATTGTGTTTGTTTGGTTGTGTTTCTTTGTTTGTTTGTTTTATATTTGTAATGTTGATAATATTAATTCTATATGTATGAACCAACTTGTAATGTAACTGTATAATAATAACCGATTTTTACGTTTAGGTTAACCGTGTGATAAAATAACAACCTACTTGTAACAACCGTCACATGTTTAATAAAAAAATTACTTGTAATATGATATTTTAATAATAAACACAAAACACAAACTCGTATGTTACGATTAGGTTAACTGTGTGATAAAATAAAAATAAAAACAAACTAGTATGATTAAAAAATATAGAAAATATATACAATATGTCACGGTTTGACCAAACTGTGACATATCTAACCTGCGCACAATCAATTCCCACATTAATTACACACCCAATAATTACAACTGATCCCGAGGGGTATGTTACGATTAGGTTAAACGTGTGATAAATAAAAATAAAACAAACTAGTGTGATTACAAAAATTTTAAAAATATATACAATATGTCACGGTTATGTCACGGTTTGGTAAACCATGACATATACACCTCCAAACCCTAAGTGTCCAACCGGACCACTCCCAATCTCCCCTAATAATTACACACCCAATTATCACAACTAATCCCGAGGTATTTCTGAATCTAAAGGTCACGGTTAGGCCTCACCGTGACAGTTAGTGTCTACACCCGACCTAACGGTCACGGTGAGCCCTAACCGTGACCTTTTGAATTTGTGTAACCTAAAATTCTAACGGTGTATGCAAAATTTCCCGATTTTTATTCATACACCCCCGAAAAAAAGACTTCTAATATTTATCTTATCATATACACCGCAGTAAAAAAAGACATGATAGTCACATATCGATGAAATCACATCATTATAAGTATAACACTATAAAAACGTACCCTCAAGAACATGTCCGACAATAACGAAAAATTAAATAAATAAATACCCTCGGGCTAACCATCGGCGAGCAGTACGGCCAATTCCAAGTCAACACATCTTTATTTATGACTTTTGATCTTTCATGACCATATATTAAAACAAAAAATGAAACATCGTTTTCATTTAACAGTAAAGACCTGGTTATCTAGAATTATCTTGACAAACGGACAACCTTTCGTCCAAAGTACAGGGCGTGGCGACCGCCCGACTAACTCTACCCGAAAAGAAATTCGTCCGGAAAAAATCTCACAAGCAAATAAAAACCCCTACCTCACCTAAAGCATATTGCTTTAAATAAAACTCAAATAAAAAACTTTTTATTTAAAAAACCATGAAATACTTAATTATTTTTTTAACAGAAAAGAAACAGATACAATGTTACTTTCCTATATTATTACTTTATTAGGGTCAACAATGGAGGGCAAGTAGTAAAAAAAAAAAAGAAAAAAAGAAAAAAAGAAGGTAATATGGCAATGGTGACCAAAAAAGCATCATATGAGTAACAACAAACTACCCTCCCTCCCCAAAATATTATTATTATTATTTTTATTCCCACTCTCTTTCACTCCTCGCTCTAATCGAAACCTATTTTCCATCGCCTGTAATCTCCGATCAACACCAATTTCTTCATCAAATCACTTGTTTCATCTTCCTCACTTCAATTCAATCGATGGATGTTACACCTGTGGAGCCGAAATCGGAGGTCGATTTGAACAAAACCGAGTGCGAGGAGGAGGAAGAGGAGGAGACGACGGAGGTGAAGTACAAAGGCGTTCGCCGGCGGAAGTCCGGCAAGTTCGCGGCGGAGATCGGAGATCCGAAGAAGCGTGCTAGCGTTTGGTTGGGGACCTTCGGCTCCGCTGTTGAAGCTGCAAAGGCTTACGATAAAGCCGCTTTTGAAATGCGTGGGTGCAAAGCGAAGCTTAATTTTCCTCTTGAGTTCGGGATTTCGCCGGAGGATGCGGATGCTCCGGTCAAAATTGAAGCTGACGCGGCCGTCCGCGGCGGCCGGAAAAGAACGAAGCTTGTTAGTGAGGTGGTCGCAGTGGATGGAGTCGTTAACGGAGATGTCGGAGGTGCCGTTGACGCTGTGAAACTGCTTGACGGTTCTGGGTATGTTTAACGGTCGTTTGGTCAACGTTAAGTGGCCTTTTACTTTTGGTGTTTTATGTTTATCATCTTAAGAAGTTGTTGTCCAGAAATATTATTTTCTTTTCATGTTTTAGAGAAAGAAAATGATGTCTAAAATAGGCTGAAGATTTGGTAAAACGGAAATTACCTTTTTACCCTTTTCATGAAGTTTTGACCGAATATGATACGCTCTTATTAGCTATTCGTTAAACTAAATAGTTTAACTCCTAGTCTACTAGACCTGCACATTATAGGATTCGAATACTCACAAACCGGTACTGTAATTAACTATCCATATCAACATTGTAGGATTTGTATAGTACCTGTAGCCATCAAACCTGTATACTGTAGGATATGTACATTCGCTAATTAGTGGGAGCATATTTGACTTCAGCATTCACAGCATTTACTATATCCTTATAATTTAATTAAAATCATCATCCTTGTATTTATATTTTATTTTTCAAAACACCCTACGTGCCATTCTCTATACTTATCTCTATATTATTTTTTTATTATTCTTTCCCTTTTCTTCTATCCATAATCTTAACTATCAGCTATTTTGTCTTATTATCATTTTATTTTAAAATCATTTTTTATTATAAAAGCTTAACTATTTAATTTATGGGTCGTTTCGTATATAATGAGTTTGAGTTGGGCGAGTTCGAGTCAAGACGGGTCTATTTCAAATGTTGATTTCTAATAAACATTTATAAAGTTTTGACAATCTGCTTATTACAAAACTAAAGAAAATGACATCCATAATCTGGAATTTCAAAAATCAAAATCCGAATTTACGATTCATGGTAGTTAATAACACAGATTCATGAAAGAAATGATATAACATAACATGATGTTACTTATCGTTAAGAATAAAGTAGCCATTGATGTTTAATTAGATCCTCTTGAAGTTGATGATATAGCATAACATGATGTCAGTGTAGCTTACCATATAATTATATGGATAGGATTTAGGTTTAAAGAATGGAATGTGGGTCTTTTTATCTAAACCTTATATTTTTTTTATAATTTAAAGATAATGTTAATATACCAAATGGGTTGGGAGTGCTCTAACAGCATTAAACTTGCACACTGTAGGATTTGTATTATTGTATATGCTATGGTTGGTGAGGAGAATACACCGTCTGCCCCCCGGATGTCCCACGGAACCCTTTTTTCTCTAACCTGTATTAATGTTATCTTTTTGTTAATTAGGCCTTCATCCCCTCCATCTGCACACGGTTCTGGTCGTTCGATCTATCGGCAGTCGCCTTCTTCTCCCCATCAGTCACCACTGGTAGTGACTAACTACTCACTTGACCATTTTATATGCTTTGAATCAAGCCTTTTGAGGATTTGATTAACTGTTTGTCCTGTTGTTAGATGGGCTTAACTAATGACAGTGGTAAGAGGGAGTATTTTAAGTGGAGCAATCAGTCACTTGTGGCTATGTGTGATATCTTAAACAAACACATTATCAGCAATGGCAAAAATTCTCCATTTAAGTGGGCTGATCATCAGTTGGAGTTTGAGAAAGTTAGTCACCATAAGTTTAACAGTGCAACCGCTTTAAGAAGCAAGTATGATGCAATGAGAACAAGATATAACCTTTGGAAGTCATTGAAGAATGGTGAAGTTGGTCTGCGTTGGAACGAAAGTACGGGGAAGCTTGATTGTTCAGATGATTGGTGGAAAAGAAAATTAAGGTATGTCGTTTAAATCACTAGAAATATTTTGTGATTTTGAAATCTAACTGTTTGTTGTGCAGGAGAATCCGGAGTTTAAAATAATTCAGAAGAAACACCTTCTAGAGAGTTGGAGCAGGCATGGGATCAGTTATTCGAGAATGTAGTCGCCAATGGGTCAGATTGTGCGACAGCACCGGTAGTCCAAAATAAGTCAAATCTTGAGAAAGTAGTTGCCAATGGGGTAGATTGTGTGGCACCATCTGTAGAACCTAATAAGTCTAATGAGGTACATAATGAGAATCTTGAAGATGATGGTGTAGGAGATGATGGTGGTGGTGATGATGATGATGATGATAATGATGTCGATAGTGTAGATGTTTCTTCTGAACACACACTACCCTCTTCCCAATTAGGAAACCTGGAAACCGAAGAGGCCACTTCCTTTTCAAATTTTAAAACGAGGCGAGAAGGGAAAATGGCTTACTGCCAAACCAAGGTGACAGATGTAAGACATCACAAAAGATCGTCAAAACGAGTACTAAACCCAAACCCATTCTGATGAAGTGCAAAAGAAGAGAGTCAGAGAGAGCTACCATGTATAAGGAGTTTGTGACCCGACGAAATGCCACTCAACAAAGTGCTTTGAAAACAGTAAAGACGTCTGGTGTCAATCAGGTCGGTGATTCTAGCATTAGCGCGTCTATAAGTGTGATTAGCCGCATGGTTGATGAAGGATTGATGATGTCCTGTAGTGAGTTGTGGTGCTTTGCGGTCAATTTGTTTGAAGATGAAGTGAAAAGAGAACTGTTTATGAGTCTGCCTGATGATGTTGGTAGGCTGGCTTGGTTGCAGTACAAGCAAAAGCTGGGTAACTAAGTTTCTTTCTGATCTAACGTTACTACTTCCTTATGTTTTCTGTATGACGTGTTGGTTTAGCTTGGATACTTACCGCAATGAATCTGATATCTTAGTTTTAACTGTTTTTTGGAATTTTATGTTTATATATTGAAACTTGATCCGACAACCTTCATGGTTGCATTCAAATTTTATTACACAATTTTTTTAAGGATACAGAGTATAATAGTTTCACTTTGAGGTCTACTAGACTAACTTTTAGAGCCGAGATTCATAAAGTAAACCTCTCCGCTTACCTGCCACTTCATAAACAATTTAACAAAAAATACAAATGACAAAAATTGTTGGTGTTTACTTAAAATAAACTTCTTCAAATACTATTTGATTTTGAAGAAGTACCAAATTTTAAACAAACATGTGTTTGTTTGAAATCTTGGCTAATGCGTTTTATTTTTATTTTTTGGGAACCTACCATGTATTCCTTAGGTGTGATTGAATTTGAATCTCCTAACGTTGTGTTATTCATTTCTTACCTTTTATGAAGGGGGCATTGTTTCATACACCCCAAGTTCTGTATTTTACACCCGACAATGTTAAACAATCGTTTTTAAGATTGTAAATGACCGTTTATAACTTTGTAATGGTCGTTTACAGTTTGTTAACAGTGATGTGACTGAACATAGTAAATGACTACAGTAAAATAACTAGACAATTGTATGCGTCAACCCTAAACGACTGTTTACTTTTAGGGTTTTAATATTATTTTTCTCTTTTAGTGTATATATATTTACATTATATAATTTTATATGTGTTATGTAAACTTTTTATATATAGTTTATTTGTATATTTTATTAACTTTTATATATATAGTTTAGACTTAATTACATGGGTGGTCCCTGTGGTTAGACCTGATTTCATTTTTGGTCCTTAACTCTCTGAAATTACAAGTTTGGTCCAAAACTTTGCGCAAACATAACAACGATGGTCCCTGAAACGGATGAGCGTTAATTATTGTTGTGTAAGGACCCGTTCCGGGCACCTCACAGTTGGTCATTCATAGCATTAAATATACATAATATAATACAATTCTTAAAACAATGCAACGGAAGTCATTAACAAAAACCATTTATTTTATTTATAATTACTGTTGTTATGCAAATTGTTTAAACTATAAAAGAACACTTTCATTGATTGCATTATAAAACAACAATAATAACATGTGTGAACGGATGCCAATCTTGCATTGCCGAGTAGTCTCCCCACGTGCCACCCTCAGCAACCATTACCTGCCAACTAAAAATGCATAAAAGTCAGCGTTGCTGAGTGAGTTCTAGTTTTAGTATATAAAAATACCTTACACATTTCGTACATAAATACTCTTTTCATATAAGGACTTTCTTTACTTTCACACATGTTCATTCGTTATCGCACGTATTCGTTCGTTCATACTTTATCATTTCATTTGTTATCGCTCGTTTCGTATTTTATCCTTATCTTTCGTTATCGTTCGTGTTACACCCTAACCTTAACGACAGAATCGTCGAGATGTGAGGGTTAAGATTGTTCACAGCCACATAACACTACCATTAAATATAAATATGATTATCATAAGTTTAAATAACCGTTACAACCAAATGTCTTAAAGAAACAGATTAAACAAAGTTCAACATCCAAGTTTCAAGATAATTTATTTATTTCCTAGGTCCAAGTCCTAGGTGTAAGCATGCTTCAAAGATAATCATCAACCTTGTGCATTTCCTGAAACATGTTAAAAATAAAGGGTCAACTTTGAAAGTTGGTGAGTTTCCATGGGTTAAACATACATACATATATATATATATATATATATATATATATATATATATATATATATATAAAAGTTACAAGTAGCAATTCATGTCAATGGTAACGAATAAAGCAAGTTTATAGATAACATATAGTTACAATCGAACCTTGGCCAATAATAACATTTACAAGTATAGCGATTAGCTAAGTGTATTTGGTTCACATGATGAACAAGCATATGTCATCAGAAACCGGCAATAACCTCGGCTTTAGCACCAAATAGGCTTGTCAGACCCATAGATCTATAACGTCGCCAGGCTAGCAATAGTTAATGATTGTCAACATATAATGTTCATCATGTTAAACTCACAATAATACAAATAACCATGACAAAAGTAGAGATGAATTGCATGTGCATTCACAAGTAGCAAAATGTTTACAAGTGTATGTTTATGTTAACATGATTCACCACAAAAAGGTATGAAATAATAAAAGAGGGACATGAAAACTCACTTGGATAATTAAGGATGACAAATAATAAACCTTGTGTATAACGGTGGGGATTCGTTAACGTTCACCTAAACAAAACGTCGTATTAAGTTAATCATGGTGATTTTGGTGTTATGTCTATAACCATTTGTCCATGATTTTCCATGTTTATTAAATAGATGTAAGTTATTATTATCTTGGTAATTAAATAATTTAAATAAGAATTTTATTGATTGACATTACTAATAAAAGTTAAACTTTTATTACCAAATGTTCATTATTTACTATTTAATAACATGATAATTTTATAGATTTAGAATATTAAACTAGTCATTATAATAAGTAGAGGTGTTCAAATTCGGATATCCGAATTTCGGATATCTGAAATTTTCGAATAGTGGATTTCACTATCCGAATCCGAATCCAAAATTGCGGATATCCGAAAGTTGGATATCCGAATATCCGAAATTTTGGATTCGGATATCCGTTCGGATATCCGAATTCAAAAGAAAAATTGTATTATTTAATAAATTTTATAAAAATATAATAATTTTATTGAAGTTTTTATTGGATATCCGAAGTTTTTTTATTAAAATGTCTAAAATATCTAAAAATATCGGGTATATTTAATTAATCTTTAATATTTTCAAGTTTTTATAAAAATATTTCGATATTTCGGATATTTTGATATTTCGGATATCCGAAATATCCAAAAATTCTGAAAAGCACTATCCGAATCCGAATCCGAAATTTCAGATATCCGAAGTTCGGATATCCGAATTTCAGATTTTCGGATATTTGGGATTCGGTTTCAGATTCGGATATTTTTGAACACCCCTAATAATAAGTGTACATGCTAAGTGTGTACATATATATAAATTTTCTTTTATTTATACCAAATAAACTTATAAATATATATAAAAATTAAAATTCTTGCGAACTAAAGGAGATTTCTTTCTTTACGAGTTAAAATTAATAATAAATTATATTTTATAATAATTTATATAATTTCAAAATAAAAGGATTAAAAATTTATTAATCAAGTTTCTAAGAAAATTAAAAGAAAATTAATTTTATTTGGTTTTTGGTTAAAATGATTTTTATATGATTAATTATAATATTAAAATGGTTTCTGCATTTAAAACTAATAAAAAACATTTTAAAAATAATTGTAGGGGCTCGGGTTCGAACACGGGTCCCTGTCACACAACACCACATTCTAACCACTGGGGCAAAGCCCTGCTTGGTGTTATGTTTTATAACTCCATTTTAAACCAATTTCCCAGAGAAATCCTTAATTTCGTATAAACCCTAGATTTATAATCGGCTAAATTGAGCCCAGATTTGCTGTTGTTACCCAAATTAAACATGGGGATTTTGCTTCCCATGCAAAATCGAGTGTAATCCCCAAGTTAATTACCTGAGTTGCAGTAGTCTTGTCGATTTCAAGTTCGAACGAAGCTTGCGACTGTTTTTTTTCCAATTCGTTGTGTGTGTGTGTGTTTCGAGCAGTTGAGGGTTCAGAGAGTTGAAAGGGGCTGTAATGATCCTTTGCCCTCTGTTTTATAGTTCCAATTCGTTCGAATTGATGTCCAACGACTATGAACTTAAAGTCGGCCGTTTCAGATAGATTAATCGATTTACAAGGTTGTTTCAGGTGCAATTGATGTTGCCAATAACTTCAAATGATTACCCGAGCGTTTCTGTTCGCTTAATTTGTTTGTTATTATGATTTAAGTGTATAACGGCTTTGAGGTTCAATGATCATTCGGTTACAAATAGAAACCATGAAGACTTCGATTAAAACGCGATTAAAGAGCATTCATAGGTTCGAAACCGACATAGGATTGTAGAGAAGGGTTAAATTCGGTGTATCTCAATCGTGTTGGGGATGGTCGGAGCTTTATCGGAGCTCGGCCGGAGGTGGACTCGGGAAAATGGGGGGGGGGGGGGGAAAAGGGTTTAGGTTTTAAGATTTACAACTTTAGTCACTGTGGTTTAGGATTTATTAATTTCTTCCAAAACCTAAGTTGTAGTTTTAATTAAATTACAATTTGGTCCCTGAGGTTTTAAAATGTTATTTTATGTAAAAAACCAGTTAATTACAAATTACAAGATAATAAAACTTATATTATTTTCATCTATTTCAAGAGTTAACACTTCTTATGATCATTGTTATTATTGTTATTATTGTTATTATTATTATTATTATTATTATTATTATTATTATTATTATTATTATTATTATTATATATGTTCTTATTATTATTATTATTATTGTTATTATTGTTATTATTATTATTATTATTATTAATAATATTATTTATTATTATTATTATTATTATTATTATTATTATTATTGTTATTATTATTATTAATGTTAATTATCCAACATTTAATTACACCAAGGATTTACAAACCGAATCCTCGTACTTGCATTAATAACAATCAAACTCTTACAAGAGATAACAACGATTAACAAACGTTAAATAAAAATTACGAGAGGTCACAATCTCCCCAACTTTAAGAAATTTCGTCCCGAAATTAAAGATAAGACTAAACGAAAAGGTAGGGATATTTCTTTTTCATGTGATCCTCGCGTTCCCAGGTGAACTCGGCTCCACGTTTGTTTTCCCAAGGGACTTTGACGATCGGTGTGGTAGTTGTTCGAGTCTTCTTCAGGGTTCGGTCCATAATCTTGACAGGTTTCTCAGCAAAATGCAATGACTCGTCTATTTGAATTTCCTCTAGAGGAACATGCAAATTTTCATCAGCCAGACATTTCCTCAAGTTTGAGACATGGAAGACGGGATGAACCCCGCTAAGTTCAGAAGGTATTTCTAATTTGTAAGCCACTTTCCTAATTCTTTTCAGAATCTTGAAAGGTCCTACAAAGTGTGGGGCTAATTTGCCCTTCTTCCTAAAACAAACGAGACCCTTCCATGGAGAAACCTTAAGAAGAACCACATCCCCAACTTGAAATTTTAACGGCTTGCGTCGTTTATCAGCATAACTCTTTTGTCGACTTCTAGCCACTTCATGGTTCTTGCGAATCACGGAGACTTTATCGGTCATTTCTTGTATAAGTTCAGGACCAGTGATGAAATTTTCACCAATGTCAGTCCAGCAGATCGGGGAATGACATTTACGACCATAAAGCGCTTTGAAAGGTGCCATCTTGATACTCGAGTGGTAACTATTATTATAAGAAAATTCCGCGAGGGGTAAAGCGTATCCCAGTCACCACCAAAGTCAAGGACACAAAGACGTAGCAAATCCTCTAGAGTTTGGATGGTTCGCTCAGTTTGACCGACCATTTGAGGATGGTAAGTCGTGCTTAGATCTAATTGAGTACCTAAGAGTTCTTGCATAGACGACCAAAAGTGTGAAGTGAAACGAGTGTCTCGGTCGGATATGATATGCAGAGGTACGCCGTGACGGCTCACAATCTCATTAATATATATACGAGCTAACCTTGATGTTTTATAAGTGACATATGGATATAAAAGTGTCGACTTGGTCAATCGGTCAATGATCACCCATATGCTATCATGACCACGAGAGGTGCGAGGTAGTTTGGTTATGAAATCCATGGATATATGTTCCCATTTCCATATAGGAATCTCGTGTTCAAGTAATCCACTTGGACGCTGATGTTCGGCTTTAACCTTCGTACATGCAAGACACTTAGCTACGTAAGTTGCTATGTCTTTCTTTATACCAGGCCACCAGTATTGACCACGTAGATCCATATACATCTTATCGGAGCCAGGATGAATAGAATAACGAGTTTGATAAGCTTCATTCATGATAAAGTACGAAGATTATCACGATTTGGAACCCATATTCGATTCACGAATTATATCAACCCATTGGGTTTCGTTTCTAGTTGAGCTCGAAGATTGTACTCCAATTCCTCTCCCATTTTTCCTTCTTCTTGAACCGCTTGTTGAGCCTCCAAGATACAAGTCTCTATGTCATTCTCAATCCTCGAATTTTGCAGTAGCACCGTAGTCTCGTTAACATCTAAACGGATCTCAGTATCAAATTCTCCCAAGGTATCAAACCATTTTCGTCGATCGCGAATTTCTTGAAACGAGATCATCTTGTTATGAATCTTACGACTTAGTGCATCAGCTACGACATTTACCTTTCCAGGGTGATAACGAATGTCACAGTCGTAATCACTAATCAAATCGACCTAACAACATTGTCTTATATTGAGATCCTTTTGATTAAAAACGTGTTGAAGGATTTTGTGATCAGTGTAGACTATATATTGCGTACCATAAAGGTAATGTCTCCAAATCTTTAGGGCAAAAACCACAACACCAAGTTCGAGATCATGTGTCGTGTAATTCACCTCATGGACCTTCAATTGTCTCGATGCATATGCTATGACCTTTCCCCGTTGCATGAGAACACAACCAAGGCCTTGTTTAGATGCATCACAGTATACGATGAAATCGTCGTTTCCATCGGGAAGGGTCAAGATGGGAGCATTACACAACTTATGCTTTAATGCTTCAAAGGCTTCCTCTTATTTGGACCCCCACTCGAATGGTTTATTCTTTTGAGTCAAGGAAGTAAGCGACTTCGTGATTCTAGAGAAGTTGACAATAAAACGTCGATAATAGCCAGCAAGACCAAGGAAAGAACGAATTTTGGTTGGAGTTGTAGGAACACACCAATTTTTCATAGCTTCCACCTTTGCAGGGTCAACGTGAATTCCTTGGCTATTCACCACGTGTACTAGAAATTAGACTGTTAACCAAAAGGCATAACATGAACTAATAGTGTCCATATCGAGTACGGAACACAGTTTTTGGGATATCATCATCATGAACTCGTAATGATGATAGCCAACGTAAGTCAGTCTTTGAGAAAATAACAACTCCTTAAAGTTGGTCAAAAAGATCATCGATACGAGGAAGAGGGTAATGGTTCTTGATGGTAAGTTTGTTAAGCTTGTGATATTCGATGCACATACGAAATGATCCATCTTTCTTCTTCACGAACAGAACAGTGCACCCCAAGGCGAAGAGCTAGGACGGATAAAACCCTTGTCGGATAGTTCTTGAAGTTGACTAGCTAGCTCTTGCATTTCCGATGGTGCAAGTTGATATGGTGACTTAGGCATGGGGTTCGCTCCTGGAATTAAATCTTAAACTCGACTTCATGCACGGGAGGTAAACCACTAAGGTCATCAGGAATACTTCCAGAAAGTCTCGTACAATCAGGACATCCTTAAGGTCTTTCCCTTTGACTTTTGTGTTAACCACGTAGGCCAAGAATGCCATATAATTCTTGCTTAGGCATTTTCGGGCTTGAGTGCACGACATGAGTTTGAGTCCTTTGGAGGATATTTCACCGAATACTTTCAATGTATCCTCTGAAGGAAAAGGAATACAAATGCACTTCTCGAAACAAATAATTTCAGCATGATGTTTGGCTAACCAATCCATGCCAATGATGACTTCAAAGCTTCCAAGTTTCATAGGAATAAGCTCGATAAAGAAATCATGCTCGTTTAGGCTCAAAATGCAATCGTGAATAACGATATCAACGGTGATAGGTTCTTCATCGGCGACTTCAAAGAGAGGTCTTTCTAATTTCGTATGTGGCTTAGCAAGTATAGGCTCAAATTCTAACGAGACAAAACTCTTATCGACTCCAGAATCAAACAGAACGTAGGCATAAGAATTATTAATAAGGAGCATACGTGTTTAGTTTTGAAGACATTTAACGATACAGGTAAAACATCAAAAGAAAATGACTTAGATCATAAAGTTGGGGTTGGATTTGACATACCGTTCATTACATTATTGTTGGCTTGTGCTTGGTTTGCATTGATGTTGAAAGCACGTCCTCGGGCTTGTGGAACATTACCCATAAGACGAGGGCATTATGGGCAAAAATGACCAGGTTCCCCACAATTGTAGCAAGCACGATTCGCAACCAACGTGACATTGTTTGGTGCATGGTGACAAATAGCCACCAAGTGTCCATACTTACCGCATAATTTACAGATGCGGCATGGGGTATTTCCCTTATGATGATACCTATAGACATTGCACAAGGGTAGAGGACCAGCATAGGCCTTAGCAATAGGTGCTTGTGCCACAGGAACAGGTTGTCTTTGAGGTACCTTTGGTGCAACCATAACAAATTACAAGCCGGTGTGAACTTGCGTTTCTTGTGCTGTAAGACGGTTCATTCTTACTCTCCTTAGCTGCTCCAGGGACCGACTTTTCAACCTTTTTAGCACCTTTGATAGACAAGGTGCCCGCTCGAATATGGTTTTCAGTAAGTTGAGCGGTGATGGTAATGGCATCTTCCAAAGTTGTGGGTCTACTTCCCACCACGACATCTTAGATTTGAGGTGGCACCACCTTGATGAATTTCTCGATGTTTTAGGGAACAGTGTCAACCATGTTAGGCAACAGGATGCTCAACTCGTGATGCCTTGTCGAATGGGCCAAATAATCTCCACCATCTTGCTTAAGATTCCAGAATTCTTCCTCCAATTTTTGCAGTTCACTTCTCGGGCAGAATTTTTGGATGGCAATGTTTTTTAACTCATCCCAAGTTAGTGCCAACACAACATCAACACCACGGTTCCTTTTTTTGCTATTCCACTATGTAAGTGCCCTTTGTTGAAGCATACTAGTGGCATAAAGGATTTTGAGCGTCTCGGGACACTCGCAGTTAATGAAAGTGTTTTCCATGCTTTCGAACCACTCAAGAAGTCCAGTGGCTCCTTCCTTTCCACTAAAGCTAGTAGGTTTGATGAGCTAAAGTGCTTGAACATGGATGCTTGCTTATTTCTCCCTTGGTTCGCACTATTCTCTCCTTGCCCATTACCATTGGTCATCATGGTGCTATTCAATTTAGCAACCGTATCGGTATGACAACGGCCATTTGATGGGCAATCATGGCGGCTAGTTTGCGGTTGTTTATACATGATGTACCTAGTTTATTGTACTTGTACATCTATGTCTTTCATTTCTTACATATGTGTAATACAAGGGTATTATTGTAATGTGATATGCTTTTGGATGTCTATTCACTATTGATTATATTGTATTATTATAACGTTTATTACTACACGCTTGACTGAACCTTATATATAGGTTTGTAGTAGTTATTCATAGTTCTGAGTCAACAATGATTCAGAATTGTATTTGACTTAGTCTGGTGTTTATTCATGCTAATGGACCATGCTTATGGACTAGACGCACGAATGGACCATGCTTATGGACCAGTTGCACGACTGAACCAGGTGACTGGATCAGTCACACGACTGTGTCATAAGACGGCTCAGTCGCACGACTGAACCATTCGTAGAGTTCAGTCATGCATATGAATCAATCGCTTGACTCAGTCGCACGACTGACCATGCAAATGGCTCAATCGTACGACTGTATACTGAAACCTATAAATACCACGTAATTCATGGAAAAACAAAACACTTCGAATATTATCATACCATAGCCGTCCAGAGCGTCCTAGTTCATCCATCCAACTTCAAAGTTCGTTCCTGATTGATTTCTACTCGTTCTTAACGTTTGTTTAATCGTTAGATCGATCAGGTTTTCATTCTCACTGATTGGATCACCAATCAAATAGGATTCCGCACTATTTGATCTGGTTTCACGTTGAATCGGTTAGTACTCCATGCGTACACGGTCCTAACAAGTGGTATCAGAGCTTTGGCTCTTGATTCTTCGTGGATTTGATTGGTGTCTTCGTTAAAATTAACGTTTTCATTCAAAAGATTCGTGTTTTTTTATTCAAAAAGTGTTTTTGATGTTTGCATGCTTTAAAAGTTTCGAACTTTTTGACTTACAACAGATTAGGGTTTCTGGAAAATCGTTTTTGAGTCTGAAAGTGTTAAAGTATCGAATTTTTCATACTCAGCAGTCTCAGTCGCAGATTGGCTCAATCGCTTGACTGAATCCCAATCGTACAATTCAACCACATGACTGGACTCAGTCATATGATTGAACTTATTCGCATCCCTCAATTGCACGATTGAACTCAATCGCACAATTGAACTCAGTCGCACTCTCTAATTGCACGATTGACTCATTCGCATACAAGGTTTTTCAAGTTTGACAACATGGACAATCAGAACACCACGTTTACTGCTGGAAAGGACTCTAGGATTCGGTACCTCTTATTGGTAGAAAATGAGATTAGAAATCACAACAAACCACCAAAACTATTGACTTTGATGAATACTCGTAATGGAAACAACGGTTTGAGATCTACCTCAATGGAGTTGACCCAAACTTGTGGACTTCAATTGAGAATGGTTATACTTTACCTGTTGGAGCAAATGGAGTTAAAATGACTCTAAGTGGGATGAATGAAGTGCAAAAGGTTACACATAACGCAAAGAAGAAAGCTTATGATTTATTGACACAGTCAATTCCTAAGGACATCTCCCATCAGTTTTCAGAACATAAGCAATCTAAGAAGTTATGGGAGGATCTGGAAAAGAGATACGATGGTAATGAAACCTTGAAGGTGCTGAAAGCTAAAGCTCTCAAGAAGGAATTTGATAACTTCTCATCCATGAGAAATGAGAGCTTGGATGATATTGTATATCGGTTTTGTCATCTGATGAGTGAACTGCATACACACGGTGTTACTACCTCAATAGAGGATAAAGTAGCAAGCTTTGCTGATGGTCTGCCGGATAAATGGGATTCTTTTTTGTCTAATCTAAGACAGATTAAAGTTCTAGCTACTCTGGACATCAATGACTTTAAGTTGAAGTTGAGGGAGGAGGAGGTAAGGATGAAATACAAGTCCAAGAAAGGGTCATACACATAGAATCCATCACTATATAATGTTGTTCCCACACCAGTTTCATCCGTTGCACCTCTTCAAACAACATTTGTTTCCACACGTCCGGAACTTCTCAAAGTGGTTCTTCTGGAAGTGAATCATCAGGATCATCTGGAACTCAGTATATTATCCCTGACTCTAATCCTACAAAGCTGAAGACTGAGAATTTGGGAAACCTTACTGTTGAAGTAGCAAAGGAGCATATGGATCTTCTTGCCGCAGTTGTACACTCATATGATGGTTTGGTTGCTGGTAAATAGGAAACTATCATCTCACGGATAAAGATTATGAGCAGGTGGATGAGACAGATTCCAAAGCTATGGTTGCTTAAGGAGATGAAGGATAGGACTGGACATTTTGGTTCATCTCGGTGGTGAAGCTAATGTTGCGTTTGTAAAAGATCTTAATGATGATTCAACGAGTGAAGGAGAAAACATAGCTGATTATGCTAATTCAGACGCGGAAGAAGTTATAGATGTCGTGGATCATTTGATTGAAGATGAACTGGCTGCTGCGATCACATAATCTCAAACTAATGAGGAATCTAAGGTGGCTTTCATGGCTGACACCTCCAACACATCACAGGTAAGTACCAAAGATGAACTTTTTGATAAACATGCCTGTGAAGAATGTAATAAATTTCGTGAAAGCATAGACTTAAATTTGCTAGGTTGTTAGATCACAATGACAGTCTAGTAAGTGATTTGAAATTATGTACTGAGCTAAGAGAGTTTTAAAACAAAATGAAAGCAACTTTAAAGAAAAACTTGATCTGTTAGGAAAGCAACTTAGGAAAACCGAGGTTGTTGCCTTTAATCAAGCAAATGACATTAAGTTCTATTTATCAACAATAGAGGAAACTAAGAAAGAAAAATCTATTTTGCAAGTTGAAATTGAATCATTAAATCAAAAACTTCACAGTCTAGCTAGTTCCTCTCACATTATTCAGAACTTAGTCAAAGAGAGAAACGAGGGGAAGGGCTTGGTTATAAAGTAGTTCCGTCACCACATTCGATCCTTTTGAACACAAAATGTCGACCCATTAATAATAACCCTATCAAGGATCATGTGGTGACTACCCCTCTAGTCAGTGATCCAGATTCCACAGTTAAAACTGTGCAATTTGTTACTGAACAGAAGGCACCTAGTTCTGGCACTAAAGATGAGGCTATGATTGACCATCAAGATGATGAGAATAGAAATGCTACTCTTGGGTTGGGTTCAAAAGTTCATGGTTCAAAACCAAAAGTTCAGATCCAACTCATTCTAAAAATGTTCATCATCAAAATGTCACTAAATTGAGTGAAAAAGGAAATCAAAAAGTTAAACCAATTAAATTCGTTAAAGAAGGTGAGAGACCTAAACAAGAAAAGAAAGAGACCAGCCCTAGATCCTACTCTCCCCCACACAAAAGATCTCCCAGACCAGTTGAAGGGAGATCCTATTATGGTTGTGGTGAACGAGGATATATTTCTCCTAATTGTCCTTATTATCAGACACCAAGAAGAAGAATTGAACTGTTTCATGAAAATAAACCAAGGTTTTCTAAAACAAGATCAAATACCCCTCCGAAACACCAAAGGCAACACAGACAAGCTCCTGGCAAAGCTGTGTTAACTGAGGTAACACCTAGGGATGAAATCAAACCAAAGGTTCAAACTATAAACTTGTCATCTATTTATCACAAACAGACCTTACACAAAACTGGTTTGTGGCAAGCAAATTAACAAGTGTGTCTGAGAGTGAGGACAAGATGAAGAAAAATGTGTCTTCATCTTCCGAAGGACAGTGGGTGGAGTTCGTAATGTGTGATGCCTCTGGGAAACCTAAGCCAGTAAAGGCTTGGGTCCCACTCCTGAACTAATCTTTTCTGTTTTGTGCAGGTTGTCCACTACAGCGCTATCACTAATACCTGGATTATTGATAGTGGGGCATCCAGGCACATGACCGGGAATTTATCTCTCCTTTTCAATATCAATCAAATCAAAGGGGGACATGTATCTTTTGCGGGAAATAAACGAGGCTATATCACAGCTCAAGGTGAAGTGGGAAATGAGAAGGTGAAGTTTGATAAAGTCAACTACGTTCAACAACTGGAGAACAACCTACTCTCAGTTTCCAAAATATGTGATAAGGGTTTTAAAGTTGTATTTGACAATAAGAGATGCTACATTCTGAAGAAGGAGTATGTTATCCCTGAGGAGAAAGTTTTAATGTCCGCTTCAAGATATAACAACTTGTATGTCTTGGATATGTCAAATGCCTCCACAACTGAGTCTGGTGCTCAGTGTTTCTTGTCTAAAGCCACCAAGAGGGATTCCATTTCTTGGCATAGGAGAATGGGACACATCAATCCCAGGAGGATGAATCATTTGGTTCAAAATAATCTGGTTGAAGGCGTTCCAGTCAAAAATTTTTAGCTTCTAGATTTCTGTATATCATGCAAGAAAAGGAAACAGATAAAGAGATCTCACAAATCTAAGAAAGTTCACTCTATTGAGATTCCACTGGAGCTTTTGCATATGGATCTGTTTGGTCCTGTTAGTACTAAAAGCATTATAGGAGATTGGTACTGTTTCGTGGCAACTGATGATTACTTAAGATTTTCTGGGTTATGTTTCTTAAAACAAAGTCAGAGATTTTTGAGTCATTCAAGAATTTGGTTACTACTCTAGAGTCTCTGTACAAGTTGAAAGTGAGGAAGATTCATTCAGATAATGGCATAGAATTCAAGAATCAGTGGATGGAGGCTTTCTGTTGAGAGAAAGGGATTGTTCATTAATTCTCTTCTGCCTATACTCCACAGATGAACGGAGTTGCTGAACGTAAAAATCAAAGTTTGATTGAAACTGCAAGGATGATGTTGGCAGATTCAAAACTGCCTGTTCAATTCTGGAATGAAGCAGTTGCTAATGCATGTTACTCTCTCAATCATGTATTAGTTGTCAAACATCATGGTCAAACTTGTTATGAGTTGCTTCAAAGGCTTAAACCGAACTTGGAGTGTCTGGAACCATTTGGAGCTCCTTGCATGTTGCTGAAGAAAACTCAGACTGGCAAGTTTAATGAAAAGTGGATGAAGGAATTTTTCTTGGATACAATATACCTGACAAACGAGTTTACAACAACTATACGGGTCAAGTTGAAGTGTGGTGCAACGTAGATGTGCAAAGATACACCACCCACTGCTGGAAAAGGTCCATCATTTTTCTTTGATTATGATGGATTTTTCAAGTCCTTCAATCTTCCTCCTGCTTATTCCAATGACGAGGTGGCTGCTCAAATGATGTATGACGTTTTGAACACTCCTAATCTAGACTCGAGCACTACGGATCCAAACGATGGCATTTCTGGGTCTTCAGGGACATATTTAGAACTCAGTGATCACTCCTCAGATGATGAGGAGGCTGCAAATGAGAATGCAAGCAATGATGAACCTGTCAGCCCGATGAAAGTACTCCTGCAGATGACGGTGAATTGACTGACACTCTGGGGAAAATCACCAACCAGCCACAGATGAACCAGTGGTTCCAAACCTGTATAATGAAGTGTCGTTCCTACAAATCCAGCAACAAGGATTAGTATGAATCACCCCCAGGATAATATCATCGGGGATCTTCTCTCTGGGGTACAAACAAGAAATAAGTTGTACACAGCTGACTATGCAGCTGTGATGGAAAAGGGATACATTCATGATGGGGCATATAAGTGTTTTGTTTCTCAATTTGAGCCCAAGTATGTCAGTGATGCCTTGAAAGATGAGGCATGGGTTAATGCAATACAAGAAGAACTTCTGCAATTTAAGAAGCTAGGTGTTTGGACACTAGTGGACAGACCTAAGGGTGCTAAGGTAATTGGTATGAAATGGGTTCTTTATTGCAAGAAAGATGACCAGGGGTTCATTATTAAACACAAGGCATGGTTGTAGTTCAAGGGTTCAGACAGGTCGAGGGTGTGGACTACAATGAGGTATTTGCACTAATGGCAAGAATGCTCAGACAAGTCGAGGTGTGGACTACAATGAGGTATTTGCACCAGTGGCAAGGATGGAAGCAATTAGGATCTTCCTAGTTTATGCATCCTACATGAAGATCAAAGTATATCAATTGGATGTGAAGAGTGCATTTCTACATGGTGATATCCGTGAAACTGTATGCGTCAGTAAACCTAAAGGATTCGAAGATCCTTATCATCAGGACAAAGTTGATAAGTTGGACAAAGCTTTGTATGGGCTACGTCAAGCCCCTCAAGCATGGTATGAGAAACTGTCCACACACCTGCTAAACATGGCTTTCGAATGGGAGTGATTGACTGCACGTTATTCATCAAAGAAAAGGATGGTGATTTACTGTTGGTTCAGATATACGTGGACGACATAATCTTCGGTTCCAACATTATGTAAAGAATTTGAATCTGTGATGAAATCTGAATTTGAAATGAGTGCCATGGGAGAGACGAAGTTCTTTCTAGGATTACAGGTGGATCAGACACCTACTGGAATCTTTCTACATCAGACTAAATACGTGGGGGACATTCTAATTCGATTTGATATGGAGAATGTAACGATTGCTGGTAACCCTCTTGCCATGAACCACGATGTGGATCCTGATGAAAATGGTGATTGGTAGATGCCACCATGTATCGTGGAATGATCGGATCTCTAATGTATCTCACAGCTTCTCGTCCTGATATCATGTATGCCACGTGTCTCTGTTCTAGATATCAATCAAAACCAAAAGTAAATCATCTAATTGGGGTGAAGTGGATCTTTTGTTATCTGAAGGGTACTCTAACAATCGGGTTGTGGTATCCTCATGATGATGACTTTGAACTTACAGCATATAGTGACTCAGACTATGGTGGATGCAAGATGAATACAAGTCAACATCTATGGGGTGTCAATTTTTTGGAAGGCGGTTAGTCACCTGGAAATGTAAGAAGCAGACGTCTGTTGCTCTGTCAATATGTGAAGCTGAATATGTTGTTGCTGCAAGTTGTTGTTCTCAAATCATCTGGATTCAACAGCAAATGCGGAACTACGGTTTGCGATTTACAAACACTCCTATTTTTGTTGATAATTCTGCTGCCATAGCTGTAGATAAAAATCCGGTACAACATCCCAAACCCAAACATATCGGCATTAAATATCACTTCATACGTGATTGTTTTGAAAGCATTTAATCAATGTAATTAAAATTAACACGGATTTTCAGCGCACCGATCTCTATGCAAAAGCTTTTGATAAACCGAGATTTTATTATCTATTAGAGGTTAACAGTGTCAAAAAGAAAGACGATGTGATTCCGGAGGAGTCGAGTTCATAGTCCGTCCGTATGTGTCTTAATTTTATTTTTTTGTCAAATTTATTTTATTTATTTTATTTTCTTTTCTATCTTAAAATTTTGAAAAACACAAAATATTTTCTATTTTAAAATTTTAGGGGGAGAATAGATTCAGTTTCAGTATTTATTACTTAAAGGAAAAGGGGGGGGGGGAGTGGGCAGGTAAGCTGAAAAGCAAAGATATCAAATCCAAGAAATTGATTCAGTACAGTGGAAAATGATAGTACACATGCATCGAATCATTTGGGACACCAAAAGGTTTTCATTTTTGGAATAGTATATTGAAAGTTATAGAAAATTATAAGTCTGAGAAGTCAAAGCCAAATAAGTTGGAAAATGATAGTAAGCTAGTCTGTTACTGTGGTTACATTGAGAAAGTAGATCTAGGGGTTGCAAGTTCATTATATGATGTGTCGGTAGATTCAACACAATAGACTAGTAGACATCATTGGTGAATCATGTAAATTAAATCAATCAACATGTTATGGGTTCCCATCTTATCCCTGGTCTACACAATCAATAAGTTTCCAATAAGGGGTGAGGAGCAAAAAGAAAGCCACAAATGTGTGCTAATGACAAAAAAACATGATCAATGCATATGACAAATGTCATAAAGCTAATCAAGTGAAACGCAATCAAGTAAATGACAATGTCGATGCTGCGTTAAATGTATTATAAAATTGCTCTAAAAAAAGATAGGAAGTGTGCCTCTCTGCTGTGCGATGGCACTGACCTGAGAATAAGCATAAGCTATATATTCTAAGACTTCATTGTTGTTTGCGCCTTCTGCTGTGCAATGGCACTGACCTGAGGCTTGGCATCTCTTTGAAAGATCTTAGAATAGTCTCTTCTTGACAAAAACCCATAGTCCACTCAAATATATCCTGAGAAAGGTTGATTACCATATAAGCGTGGGATCCACAAATACTTGTTGAACTAATACACCTAAATAATCACGAATGTGTGTCAAAAATCTGTGTATGGATTTAAGTGGAAAAATATACTGACAATCATTGTGACTGCATCTTTCGATGCTCAAAATCAATATGTGCAATACAACAGCTCTAGCATGATTTCTTGTTAGTGCTTCTGACTTTTAGATGAATGAGATTCTATGAATCGTATATATAATGTTCTCTGTTATTGATATAAATACAAAAGGTCCAAATGATTGTGTTCTCTGCCCCGATCCCATGTGAAACTTTCTAGAAATGATGTTAATGTTTGAAGCTATTCTGCTCAGGGGGAGAAACCTTTTAAGTAATGTTAAATTTCTTTCAACCCTCCTCAAATGAAAAATAAAAAAATATGTCTTATTTCAGTTTAGTTCAAGTTTTCCTGCATTACTTACATTAATATTGTGTCAGTATCAGACTATGTAACAAGACTAAACTCTGTAAATGTCACAAAATGAACCGAACGTTAAAAGCCTGTTTCTAAAAGATAAAAGGATCACATCTAAGGTGATCAATGGTTTTTATTTAGAACAATCACGTCTGAGGTGATCAATGGTTTTTATTTAAAAGGATCACATCTGAGGTGATTAGATGGTTTTCATTTAAAAGGATCACGTCTGAGGTGATCAAACAATTTTCACTTAAAAGGATCACATCTGAGGTGATCAAATGGTTTTCAATTAAAAGGATCATATCTGAGATGATCATGGGTCATAATGTCATTTATTAGAGATAAGTATGTGAAATAGTGGACCAAACGAAGTCAATACACTAGTATGCCCAATCGCACAATTGGACCATAAGTATGGGTCAATCGCACGACTGGACCATAAGTATGGCCCAATCGCACGATGGGACCATAAGTATGGGCAAATCACATGACTGGACCACAAGTATGGCCAATCAGATGACTGGACCACAGTATGGCTTAATCGCACGACTGGACCATGAGGATGGCGGAGTCGCACGATTGGCATCCTCAGTATGAACCAATCGTACAATTGGTTGAAAGCGTACAGGTCAGTAGTATGATTGAACCTCAGCCGCACGTATGAACCATGCGAGTGGGGCCAGTCGCACGACTGAAATTCAAAACAGTATAAAAAGGGGGTTCAGTCGGTCGTAACCCTACACTTGGTTTCAATCTCTCTCAAATACCCGACTATCTATAGGATACTTTTCGAATTTTTCTTATGATTTCCCTCGATCTCTCATTTGCTTACTGTTCCGCATAGATCTACAGGTACTTGCAAGATGAGAACATGATGTAATGTACCCAAGATAGATCGAAAATCTGAGTGAACAATAACCAAACTAAACCGAACTGAAAAACACCAAATAGGACCTTTAAATGAACTTAAAAGGGAAATTAATGTATATTTGGTGTTATAACAATTCATGGCGCATCTAATGAATGTAATCTTGACATGGATATTTTTGATTTGAAGAAAATTCAAATTTTTGGTCTCGCATAGTGCGTATGCGTCTGGACAGTCTAATGAACTTCAATCACACAATTGAACCAGATGCATGATTCAATCACACGATTGACTCAATCGGTGCGTCAGTCGTACGAATGGCTTAATCGTATGTTATGATATGCAACTAAGCTCAATCAGATGCTCAATCGTATGATTGAGTTCAGTCGTATGGTTCAATCGTACGATTGAACCAGTATGATAAGACCTGTGACGGGTTTGTTTAAAGATAAAACCGTTTTTATCCCTTGATATTTCAGAAAACGCAGCGGATATATATGTATTTAAAACATGATTTTAAGGCTGAAAATCCATGTTTTAAGATGACCAATATACAAAGAAACAAACCCATAACAATAAGGATCATTTATGTGGATTGAACAAGCTATGAACATACACAAATGTACATAAAATCACAGCCATATAAGGCTGTGATTTGCTACCTTTTCCAGCAAAAAATCGACCAAGAGGAGAGGTTTTGGATGCTAGAAATTGGCCAAGAACTCAAAGTAGAGATCCTCAAGCTTGTATACCCCAAGCTTGTATGCAAGACACCTTCTTGTTAGGTAGATGGACACCAAAAGAAAACCAAAACTTTCTCACTTCTGCTGCCAAAAAAACCGAGAGCAAGAGAGAGCCTTTTGAGAGTGTTTTTCTTTTTTTGCATGTGATGAATGGCAAGGAGGAAGAGTGCAAAAACTAGTTTAAGTCTTGTGTGTTCCCAAAGACCAAAAGGTCCAATGAGAGTGCAAGAGGGGGGCGGCCATGTTTTTAAAAAATTAGAGTTTTCCCTCTCAAAATTTTTATCACACATTACTTAAGTTAACTAGTCTTTTTATTAGATATATATATACAACTAACCATTTAATTGTATAATCTATACACTCCCATTATTTATTTGTAATGTTATCTAACTTATTTAAATAACATTACAAATAATATTATTGAACAAAATATCCTAATAAATTGTTCCATCTCATATGCAACTTATTTAGAAAACCCATTTTCTAAATTGGTGTCAATATTTAGTTGCACGATCATATCATCAATTAAATATTAATAGGTGTTTGCTAAGCTTGTTATTGGGTATAACCCGACTTGGATCATAACGTACTAACCACATCAATATTCTAAGTGTCTTGGGCACATAGGATCCTACAATCTCCCACTTGCCCAAGATTCATAGAAGATTGATGCAAGCAGTAAATACCGTCTAACAACGGTTTACTACCCTTAATACGCATGACTTATAGCCATTCAATAACATCATCCCTTTCAAGTACCCTACTTGAAATGATTTAGGTGAATCAATCATCTATCCTTTTATTACAGATGTCATGTTAAATCCAAGGACACAAAATGATCATTCCTTGTTGATTTAACTTATCAGGCCTTAGACATCTAACTCTCAACGAATAAGAGGAACAAATTCCATCTTGACTACATACGTTTCTCACAAACACTTCGTGTCATACCTGAACATACTCTTATGTACTGTCCACTATTTCAGGAAAGTGAAGAATTAGCTCAAGGTATGACACTTGGTGAATATCAAAACCCAATATGTATCTCAGGTCGGAGGATACCAAATGATATTCGCCTTTACTCAAATTTACTTATGATCAATCAATAAGATTCCATGTAGTAAAATTTGAGATGCGGGTTAGTCCAATATTTGTATCCCACAAATATCTATGAACCTTGGTAGCAACCCATTGCTCTATATTCATCCTTATGAATATCAACCAATCCAAGTTCATAATAGTCTTACCTTCAAACTTGTTCCCACAAGTATGAACAACTACGGACATTTAGAGTAAACATTTTACTCATGGATTAAACATGCTAAATTGGAATATTATTTGAAACATTATAACCAAATAATTTTATTCAAATAATAGAGAGTTCCACATATCCAAATACAAAATTTACAGATCAAATCCAATCACTAGAATATCGAAGTCCCATGGCACAAGTATGACCTTCATGCTTTGCCTTTTCAAGGAGCTTCGTGAGAGGATCCGCAATGTTTTGATTCGTGTGAACTTTGCGAATACATATCTTTCCCTTTTCAACTTCATCTCGTATGTAGTTGAATCTCCGCTCAATGTGCCTAGTCTTTTGATGAGCACGGGGTTCCTTGATTTGTGCAATCGCACCCTCGTTATCACAAAAGATCTCTAGGGGGTCCTGAATGGAAGGGACAACCCCTAGATCGGCAATGAATTTCTTCAACCATGCAGCTTCTTGAGCTGCCAATGAGGCGGCAACGTATTTTGATTCAGTAGTTGATAGAGCCACCACATCCTGCTTGGAGCTCTTCCAGGAAACCGCTCCTCCATTCAGAATGAAAATGTATCCCGATTGTGACCGAGAATCATCACGATCGGTTTGGAAACTCGCATCCGTGTAACCTTTTACAACGAGTTCCTCGTCACCAGATCCATAGATTAGGAACATATCTTTTGTCCTCCTTAGGTACTTAAGTATGTTCTTAACAGCCATCCAATGACTGTTTCCAGGATTCTGCTGGTAACGGCTTGTCATGCTTAAGGCGCATGACACGTCCGGTCGAGTGCATATCATTGCATACATGATGGATCCAATAGCAGATGCGTATGGGATTGCCTTCATTTTATCTTGCTCATCCTTTGAGCTTGGACATTGAGTCGTACTCAACATCGTTCCTCTTTAAATAGGTACTGTACCTTTCTTGGAGTTTTCCATCTTGAACCTTTTCAAGATCTTATCAATGTATGCACTTTGATTCAAACCAATCAACCGCTTTGATCTATCCCTATAGATCTTTATTCCCAGAATATAGGCGGCTTCACCAAGATCCTTGATGGAAAAACAACTTCCAAGCCAGGTTTTTACACCTTCCAAGGTTGGAATGTCATTTCCAAATAGTAGTATGTCATCAACATACAATACTAGGAAAGTTATTATGCTCCCACTAGCCTTTTTATACACGCAAGCCTTATCAGCGTTTTTGATGAAGCCAAATTTCTTTACTTCCTCATCAAAACGGTGATTCCAGCTTCTCGATGCTTGTTTCAATCCATAGATTGATTTCTTTAACTTGCATACTTTATTAGGATGTTTTGGATCGACAAAACCTTCAGGCTGGACCATATAGACATCTTCCTCAAGATATCCATTAAGGAAAGCAGTTTTGACATCCATTTGCCAAATCTCATAATCATAATGAGCAGCTATGGCAAACAATATCCTTATAGACTTTAGCATTGCAACAGGTGAGAAGGTTTCATCATAATCAACCCCTTGAGTTTGAGTGAAACCCTTTGCTACAAGTCTAGCTTTATAAGTATCCAAGTTTCCATGCATATCGGTTTTCTTCTTGAAAACCCACTTACTTCCAACTACCTTGGAATTAAGAGGTGGTACAACAAGTTCCCAAACTTGGTTGTCATACATGGATTGCATCTCAACGTTCATGGCTTCTAGCCATTTGTCACAATCCGAATTGGACATTGCATTATGGTATGTGGTCGGTTCATCTGAATCTACCACATAGCATCCATCCATGAAAAATCCATATCTTTCAGGTGGATTGCTAGTTCTACCACTTCTACGAACGTCTTGTGTGTATTGATCAACCCCTTGATCATCCTCAACATCCTCATGTTGAGTGCTGGTTTCAACCAAACGTGTATCGGGTTGTGGTTCTTGATCTCTTCAAGATCCACTGTTCTACTGCCAGCTCCTTCCATAAGGAACTTTGCTTCTAAGAACTCACCCTTTCTGGCAACAAACACCTTTTGTTCCAGTGGATCATAGAAATAAATCCCATAGAATCTCTAGGATATCCAACAAAGATACACTTGGTGGATCGGACTTCCAATTTGTTTGGGGTGGGAGTCTTAACATAAGCCTCACATCCCCAAACTCTTAAGTATGATAGGGATGGAACTCTTCCATGCCAAATCTCAAAAGGTGTCCTTTCTACCTTTTTGGTTGGGGCCATATTTAGAATACGGGCCGCGGAGAGCAAAGCGAAACCCCAAAATGATAGAGGTAATGTGCTTCTAGCCATATAGATCGGACCATATCCAATAAGGTTCGATTCCTCCTTTCAGACACACCATTATGTTGTGGTGTTCTAGGTGGAGTGAGTTGTGAGACAATCCCACAACTCCTAAGATGATCTTGAAAAGCATCACTTAGGTATTCACCTCCTCTATCGGTACGGAGAATTTTAATTGACTTATTGAGTTGATTTTCTACTTCATTCTTGAAGATTTTGAACATTTCAAAAGCTTCATCTTTGTGCCTTAATAAGTACACATACCCATAGCGACTATAGTCGTCGGTAAAGGTAATGAAGTATCTTTCACCATTCCTAGTCATTGGCTTAAAAGGACCACATACATCCGAATGTATGATTCCTAATAAATCTTTTGCCCTTTCGGTAGTTCCACTAAAGGGTGCCTTAGTCATCTTACCTTGTAAACAAGATTCATAAACATCAAATGAATCACATTCATTTGTTTTTAAAAGACCATTCTTTTGAAGTGTTTGTAAACGTTTCTTGTTTATATGACCAAGACGACAATGCCAAAGATAGGTATCACTCAAGTCCAACTTGAGTTTCTTGGTGTTAGTTTGGTACAATGAACTATTTAAAGTATTTTCATGAACCAATTCATAAATACCATTAATTGGAATAGCTTTAAAATAGAACATACCATTTAAAGAAACATGAATATCATTTTCAATAAAAGATAATACATAATCATAATGTCTTAGTTGAGATACAGAAATAATGTTCCTAGTCAAACTAGGAGCATACAAAACATTCTTCAAAATAACTTCCAAACCACTTGGAAGTCTTAGGATGTAGTCCCCACGAGCTTCAACTAAGACTTTAGTTCCATTGCCCATGAAGAGGCTAACATCCCCTTTCTTGAAGTCCCTACTTCTTGTGAACCCCTGCAACAAATTGCAAATATGAGTTCCACATCCGGTATCCAATACCCATGTGTTTGAAGATGTAATGTTAAGATCAATATGAATCATGTATATTGTACCTGAGGTCTGCCCGGCATCTCTCTTGGCTTTCAACTCTTGGAGATGGACAGGACAATTCCTTGCCCAATGTCCTATCTCCCCACACTTGAAGCATGGGTAATTAGTAGCAACCTTTTGCTTCTTCTCTTGTGGTTTGGGTGGTACCCTTACCACCCCTTTCCCCTTTCCCCAAACAGGTCCCTTACCCTTGGCAACCTTTGCCTTGGGTGCGGGATGAGGCCTCTTGTTGTTCCCACCTTCATTGATGGTGAGAACGGGTAAAACCCTTTTACCCATGGCCGCCTAGGCCGTTTTGAGCATTGAGTGAAGCTCACCAATGCTTTTGTCCCATGCATTCATGTTGTAGTTCAACACGAATGTCTCGAACTTCTTGGTTAGGCCATTTAGGATCAAATCCGTGGCCAACTCCTTCGAGACGGGACAATTTAGCCTCTCGAGGCGGTCAATATGACTTTTCATCTTAAGTACATAAGATGAAACAGATTGGTTGTCGTCCATACGACATGCATGGAGTGCTCGAACCGTTTCGAAGCGCTCAACCCTTGCTTGCTGTTGGAACGTTTCCTTCAGCTGGGTTATCATGTCGTAAGCTCCGTGATGTTCATAATCCTTTTGGAGATCCGGAGTCATGCTCGCTAGCATGAGACAAGACACTTGGACGGAGTCCTTAGTGTATTTCAGCCAATCGTTAAAGGCCTCCTCATCATCCTCGCTAGGTTGATCGGGGATAGGGTCGTCTAAAACATATGATCTTCTCTCTTGCTTGAGAACAATTCTCAAGTTTCGATACCAATCAATAAAGTTGTTATGATTTAGACGTTCCTTTTGGAGGATCGCTCGTAGTGATTGGTTTGACGCGGATGAGTTTTCGTGATTTTCATTATTGGTGGCCATCTACAAAATTTAACAAAGATCAATTTTAGTATTTTCGATATTGCTAATTTTAATATTTAATGCCTTTTAAGGTCAATTTTATATTAAAATCTAGAACCCAACATTACATTTAAATTATGGTTAGGTGACCTTTATCCCACTATTTAAATTAATAAGGTGGTCAACAATTGACGATTGCAACCATTTGCAACTTCTAGAGGTATGGGATCGACTTTAAACATCATATGCAAAGTCGGCATGTTTATCCCATCAACACCATTTGGAAACCATATTTTAGGTGATCCATTCAACATGGTTTGCAAATCAAGTTACCCTACTTGCACACACATGTAAGTTTACCAACATAAGTGGTTAGGTGACCTTTATCCCACCAATATGGTATTCCCACCTTAAGTCACAAGTTCCCTCAAAATGGTTAGGTGACCTTTATCCCATTAAGAGTTTCCAAATGACTTAAGTGTTGTGCAAAAGGACGGTGTTAAACTTGTTTGTTAAATGTTTAGAGGTTTCATAATTCTAGTTTAGAAAACTCTATGTACTTGTATTTGTATGCTTTCAAATACAAGGTACCCTATGGTTCTTTTAATAAAACCCATTTTATTAAAAAATCATTAATCCTTTTAATAACCATTTATTAACACTTAATGACTAAGAACCATTTTATATTAGCTTGTTAAGATCATTTTTATTTAGATTGTTCATCATATCCAAATATCATACAATCATTCATAAAATCATAATCAATCAAGCATAATATAACAACCACAATGAGCATATGTGCATAACCATAGCATGTAAAGTGGTCCACACTTGTTTGCCATCACAAGTGTGGTCCATAGGTCTTTCCTAAGGGTCACAAACAATCACATGGAAAGCTTCCAAAAGCCTCCCACTTGAAACCGATCCAAAATGCTCCATGTTTTCTTGTGACCTTCCTTTGTGCTTCCAATGTGTATGTCTTCATATTACAAGATATAAAGTCCTAATACAAGATATCTAGTAAAATGAAAATACACCTAATCTATTTATTACAACCCAATAATAAATAAATTACATTTGAAACAAAGCACAAACAACAAATAATACAACCCAATTGAATGAATGAATACAACCAACATAAGCATCCAAACATCACAAGGTCAATGGCTAGGTTATGCACACTATCATCCAATGATCATATCATCAAAACATATAATGAAACCCCTTTTAAAACCACCAAATTTCAGCCAACATAAACTGAAATTTTTGGTTTTAAATATTGTCCAAACAATCAACATATCAACATACATATCTTTCAAGGTTTAATCACAAGCATGTGTAATGTAACCTTGAAAGTTGGGGATTCAACAAGACATAATATACCAGCCCAAAAACAGCCTATAACATGTCTAAAATCATCTTTTAAAACCAATTTCAAAAGATAAAACAAGCAAGCCATCCACATAACCGGCTCTTGATGCCATTGACGGGTTTGTTTAAAGATAAAACCGTTTTTATCCCTTGATATTTCAGAAAACGCAGCGGATATATATGTATTTAAAACATGATTTTAAGGCTGAAAATCCATGTTTTAAGATGACCAATACACAAAGAAACAAACCCATAACAATAAGGATCATTTATGTGGATTGAACAAGCTATGAACATACACAAATGTACATAAAATCACAGCCATATAAGGCTGTGATTTGCTACCTTTTCCAGCAGAAAAATCGACCAAGAGGAGAGGTTTTGGATGCTAGAAATTGGCCAAGAACTCAAAGCAGAGATACTCAAGCTTGTATACCCCAAGCTTGTATGCAAGACACCTTCTTGTTAGGTAGATGGACACCAAAAGAAAACCAAAACTTTCTCACTTCTGCTGCCAAAAAACCGAGAGCAAGAGAGAGCCTTTTGAGAGTGTTTTTCTTTTTTTGCATGTGATGAATGGCAAGGAGGAAGAGTGCAAAAACTAGTTTAAGTCTTGTGTGTTCCCAAAGACCAAAAGGTCCAATGAGAGTGCAAGAGGGGGGCGGCCATGTTTTTAAAAAATTAGAGTTTTCCCTCTCAAAATTTTTATCACACATTACTTAAGTTAACTAGTCTTTTTATTAGATATATATATACAACTAACCATTTAATTGTATAATCTATACACTCCCATTATTTATTTGTAATGTTATCTAACTTATTTAAATAACATTACAAATAATATTATTGAACAAAATATCCTAATAAATTGTTCCATCTCATATGCAACTTATTTAGAAAACCCATGTTCTAAATTGGTGTCAATATTTAATTGCACGATCATATCATCAATTAAATATTAATAGGTGTTTGCTAAGCTTGTTATTGGGTATAACCCGACTTGGATCATAACGTACTAACCACATCAATATTCTAAGTGTCTTGGGCACATAGGATCCTACAACCTGTTCAAATTATGTTTCTTCCATGTGGATTGGTCTAACTTGCTATTCTAATGGTTGTTGTTTGTGTTACAGTAAAAATGGCAGAAATGTGGACCATGAGTACTAAGCACAATATTTGTGCTTACCTCAACACTACTTCAAGGAATGCCGCCAAGTTTGTAGGAATTATTGAATTCCTAAACCGCTCCAGGATCTACAGGGCGATCTCTACACCCTGCACACCATACCGATCACTACAGGAAGCGTTCTGGGAGAATGCTATAGTGGATCGTACTGTTGAGCCATATCGGATCAGGAGCTCCATTTTTGGTGAGGCTATAGATATCGGTGAAGAAAATTTGAGGAGAGTACTAGATTTGGGGGACGATATGGATCATCCAACCAAGCTTCATCCCTTGACTGTTAGGGGATGTTTCTTAAGGATTAAGTACGCGGGCGACATCAATGCCGACATGCTTAATAAGTGCAATATGTGCCCCCTTCAAGTACTTAGCACATGTGATTCTGAAGTGCATAGCATCTCGACGCAGTGGATTCGACGAGCTCAGTGATCAGATTCAGAACGCGTTTGTGGCGTTAGTACTGAACCACCCATTCAGCTTCTCCAAGATGTTCTTCAGCTACATGAGGGAGAACATAGAGGCAAAGGGGAAGGAAGGCTTCTGCATGTATCCCCAGTTTCTCCAAATGATCATCAACGGAGAACTCCCAAACCTGCCAAAGAACAAAGACGATGAGGTGTCATTGGAGGTGATGGATGACATGAAATTAGGCAGGATGAAGGTATATAGGGGAAAGCAGATAAAGCCCCCAGTGAGATGGCTGTTTGACCATCTGGCCAATGCTGACTACGTAGCACCAGCCATGAAGAAATGGCGTCATGATGACAGTGACACAGATGTTGAGCAGGTTGTGATTCCAGACGATGAGGATGATGATGATGACCCGGATGTGGGTTATGGAGGTAATTCATCAGCTGCTGGTGGCTCTGGCCAGCCTACAGTTCACCCAGATCTCCCTACTATGGAATATCTGGGTAATTTTGACTTGGGAGAGGAATCAGAGGACTCTGAAGAAGAGCCTCTTGCTAGACAGGTTGGTAGCAAGTGGGTTGCTACAGATAGAGGGAAGGAGGTGGTTGGTGCCTGCCAAGCTAGCTCGAACAGTGTCGATACTGAAGAAGCTAATCCATCCTACACACCCGGACAACCTAGCAGCATAAGGGGAGCACCGATGGCTAAGGGGACTAGGAAGAAGAGGATGGCGCAAACCTATGGGAAGAAAGGGAAACGCCAAAGGATCATTTTGATGAGTTCTTCCACTACCACTACCCCTGCCACTACCAACATTACTGCCACTACCACTGACACACCCACTACCATATAAATACCAACATCAACCTCACCTACAATACCCAACACCACATCTCCACAAACCACTCCTATCCCCACACCCATCTTCATAACCTTAACCACCAACCCTACCATTCCCCAAGCCAGCACATCAACCCCTCACATTCCTACTTCTCAGAGTACTTCCCTACCTATAGTTAGGTTAGAGGAACAGCTAGCGAGCCTTAACAGGCTAGTGCACAAGCTACTGGCAGATGATGATCTGAAGACTGCCTAGATTAGCTAGCTGATGTCAGTGAATGCAGCATAGGGCCAACAAATTTCCAAACTGAGTGAGAAGAACGAAGCCCATGACCGGGCTTTAGTTCGAGCTCATAAGGCCCTCCAAGCTCAGAATGAGCTAGTGCTGGCATCCACCTGGAGGATTGAGGATCTAGAGAAGGAGAATAAGAAGATTGTGTTAAGATTCAAAGGGCGGAAGGAGGATCCCTTGACTATAAAGGGTGATGGAGATGATGATGATGATGACTCGAGCGATGATGAATCTGGTGATGATGATGAGGTGGATGTGAATAAGACTGGAGAAGAGAAGAAGAAAGATGATGATGAGGAGGATGACGAACTTGAAGGTGATGCAAACACGTCAGCATCAAATCAATCGGAGAAGAGAGGCGGACTAAGAAAAGTCGAGATCAGGGAGCCTCTTCATCAGCTCCTCAAGATAAAGAGCCTCAAGACAAAGATTCAAGTAATGATTAAGAGTGTTTATGTAACTTGAAATATTTTATATTAAAAAGTGTATTAAATTAATGAAAATGAAGTTGAATTATGTATAATGCCTTGATGTTCATTAATCTTTGTTTTGTTGATCATTCTATTTAGCAGATAGAACTCAACAGGTCGATGATTTTGATGTTGCTCCCCTTTAGCAAATTAAGACTCAGCTCACAATGATTCTTGATTTGCAAGGGATTGTACGTAGATCGGTGAGCTATACACCTGAAGAGAGGGAGATTATTCAGGACTTGACATATGAACAACTGGGTGATATGTTTAAGACTAAATCCAGATGAGATTGTGAAAGATTCTCCTGAAGTTGATGTCATAAGCGATGAGGAGCTACAAGGAGTTGTTGAGATAGAGATTGAGGATGTAACGTCTGAGCACTATCCTCAATACACTGACTTTGATGGAAAGATTGTCCCGGATTTGGGTGAAACTCTTGTAAGTGGAGATTTTGACAAAGTAGATGAGATGGTAAAGGAGAAAGAAGCTGTAGAAAGTAAAGCTCAGGCTGATGATACTGATGTGGCATAAAGGAAGGTTGAATGGATTGCATGTCTAGCTGAGATGAAAAATCAAAGAGAGCCTCCAAAGTAGAATGCCTACACCAAGCTGTATAAAGTTAAAAGACATCAGAAAGTATCAGGAAAAATTATCAGCTGGGCCTATTTTAAGGAGTTAAATGTTTATGCTGTCAAAAGGGAGAAAGGGATTGAGTATTATAGACATCCACATGATCTGAAAACTCTCCCAGGCTTTAAGCTGAACAGACTTGCATGCCTAAACCTGCTGTATGCAAACCTAAGAAAGATGACGGGTTGGTTTAAGAAGGCATTAAAGAAGGAATACCACACGAGATTGGTCAACTTCCAACCTCAACAACTGAGGAGCTTTCTTCACAAAACTGAAGTTGACTCAATCTCTAGAAGGCAAAAAATGGTGTTGAAGTGGATTCCTCCAAGAATGATGTCGGAGATCCCATTAAGGGAAATGCCACAGGACTTCACACCACATTTCAAATGGTGGTATTATGATTAGAGAATGGGAGAAGCGGTTATAGTGCTTAACAGAGATGGAAAGATTGAGACGATCAGGGTATTTGACCCAATGTGGCTTACCAACTTGTCGGCAGATGATGTCTATACTCTATACAAGTGGCCACTATTCTATGACAGTCAGGACATTCTATAAGCTCTCTAGTTCCAGCACGTTATCAGACTCTGTTTTGCATTCGAGATTCATGCAGGAGTCACAAAAAAGGATAAGTACAAGAAGTTTGAAGAGCATGTGAAGAATGTTAGACGATAGCGTAAACTAGGTCTAAGGGGGAGCTTGTACGTTTATTGTACTTGAACGTTTATGTCTTTCATTTCTTACATATGTGTAATACAAGGGTATTATTATAATGTGATATGCTTTTGGATGTCTATTTACTATTGATTAATATTGTATTCTTATAACTTTTATTACTACATGCTTGACTGGACATTATATATAGGTTTGTACTAGTTATTCATAGTTCTGAGTCAACAATAATTCAGAAATGTGTTTGACTTAGTCTGGTGGTTATTCATGCTAATGGACCATGCTTATGGACCAGACGCACGAATGGACCATGCTTATGGACCAGTCGCATGACTGAACCAGGTGACTGGATCAGTCGCATGACTGAACCAGGTGACTGGATCAGTCGCACGAATGAGTCATAAGACTGGCTCAATTGCATGATTGAACCATTCGTAGAGTTTAGTCATGCGTATGAATCAATCGCTTGACTCAGTCGCACGATTGAACCATGCAAATGGCTCAGTCGTACGACTATATACTGAAACCTATAAATACCACGTAATTCGTGGAAAAACAAAACACTTCAAATATTATCATACCCTAGCCGTCCAGAGCATCCTAGTTCTTCCATCTAACTTCAAAGTTCGTTCCTGATTGATTTCTCCTTGTTCTTAACATTTGTTTAATTGTTAGATCGATCAGGTTTTCGTTCTCACTGATTGGATCGCTAATCAAATAGGATTCCGCACTATTTGATCTGGTTTCACGTTGAATCAGTTAGTACTCCATACGTACACAGTCCTAACAGCGATCGGAACTTCCACGCTTTCCATGATGACAAGACATGCTGGATACAAAGTAAGTTAGTCACAGGAATTTAGAGGTAAAAGATAATAAATCAAACAAAGATTATTCAAGACTTGTAAACGCACATGGAATGATTCCATTTGGTAACGCATTACCATTTGGAAACATTGACACGTCAAGGTGAGTTAACTCCAATTTCCTTAGAAACTTGTGTATATTGACAATAATTTATCACTCATCCTAGAAATCCCAAGGTAAGCATAACTAGTCCCACGGGATTTTTTCGAAATGCTTACCTTAGCCCGAAGGCTTTTTGCCACGAAATCCAGAATACGAGTGTCTATGAGTCATACAATATTTCTTTAGGTTCATGGAATTAAGGCCTTGATGATATTTTCATAGATTAGACGTAAAGTCTAAAAATTTGAACCTTTCAATATAAAGCGTACGATCCCACGTGTCGTAGAGAATAAGTTTGAGAGATTTCATTTGTTGAGAGAATAAAGGACTAAGAATAAGTTTTAGGGGAGACAAGGCAACCAAGTTTCTCAATTACAATGCAATCCTAACTAAAGGCATCAAGTTGCACATTAAGAGGCCTTCCTAAATAGGTAGCATCATGTAGCATGCAACAATATATATTTACAAGATCATAAAGATTTTTCTTATGAGGTTCCTGCATCAACTATAGTCTAGTTCACCATTTCTAGAAACCTAAATCCATATAGTTGTGGGCTCTGACACCAATCTGTCACACCCCAACCTTAACGGCGGAATCATCGAGATGTGAGGGTTATGATTGTGCACAGCCACATAACGCTACCATTAAATATAAATATGATTATCATAAGTTTAAATAACCATTATAACCAAATGTCTTAAAGAAACAGAGTAAACAAAAGTTCAACATCCAAGTTTCAAGATAATTTATTTATTTTCCTAGGTCCAAGTCCTAGGTGTAAGCATGCTTCAGAGATAATCATCAACCTTGTGCATTTCCTGAAACATGTTAAAAATAAAGGGTCAACTTTGAAAGTTGGTGAGTTTCCATGGGTTAAGTATACATATATATATATATATATATATATATATATATATATATATATAAAAGTTTACAAGTAGCAACTCATGTCAATGGTTACGAATAAAGCAAGTTTATAGATAACATATAGCTACAATCAAAACTTGAGCAAGAATAACATTTACAATTATAATGATTAGCTAAGTGTATTTGGTTCCCATGATGAACAGGCATACGCCATCAGAAGCCGGCAATAACCTCGGCTTTAGCACCAAATAGGCTTGTCAGGCCCATAGATCTATGAGGTCGCCAGGCTAGCAATAGTTAATGATTGTCAATATATAATGTTCATCATGTTAAACTCACAATAATACAAATAACCATGACAAAAGCAGAGATGAATTGCATGTGCATTCACAAGTAGCAAAATGTTTATAAGGTATATGTGACACCCTACATAAATCCCACATCGGCCGTGGACAGGAGAGATTCCTGGTTCATAAGGAATGTCTGGTCTCTAATATCACCAACGCGTTTTGGGCGTATTGGCTGTGGATGAGAGGAGAACACCACAGTTAAGCGTGCTTAGGTGACAACAATCCAGGGATGGGTGACCTCCCTGGGAAGTTTTCATCCGGGCAACCAAAAGCAAATCCGTGAGCTTCTAGTGGGCAAAGTGGACAATATTGGTGGTATGAGAGGCCGGGTGTTACAGCATGGTATCAGAGCTACTCATGTGCCGTTCGGGATGTGGGACATACCTCACCAAGGATGATGACTTTTGGGCTCATCGAGGACGATGAGTCCAAAGGAGGGGGGTGATTGTGACACCCTACATAAATCCCACATCGGTCGTGGATAGGAGATATTCTTGGTTCATAAGAAATGTCTGGTCTCTAATATCACCAACACGTTTTGGGCGCATTGGCTATGCATGAGAGGAGAACTCCAGAGTTAAGCGTGCTCATGTGATAGCAATCCAGGGATGGGTGACCACCCTGTGAAGTTTTCACCCGGGCAACAAAAAGCAAATCTGTGAGCTTCTCGTGGGCAAAGCGGACAATATTGGTGGTATGAGAGGCCGGGTGTTACAGTATGTTTATATGTTAACATGTTTCATCCCAAAAAGGTGTGAAATAATAAAAGAGGGACATGAAAACTCACTTGGATAATTAAGAATGACAAATAATAAGCCTTGTTTATAACGCCGAGGATTTGTTAACATTCACCTAAACAAAACGTCGTATTAAGTTAATCATGGTGATTTGGGTGTTATGTCTTGTTGGATCTAGATAGTATAGGTCTAGATTATTTTGTATAGGCTTAGAACTTTAGTCAAGTCTTGTAATTAATGATTGTAACTAACTATCAGTATATATATATATATATATATATATATATATATATATGTGCATTGAATATATAGGTTAACATATATATATGTGTTTCTTTTTGTATGATGACAGGCAAAATCAATATACTTGGTAGGATTTCTGAAATTAACCAAGTGTAAGAAACATCTACGGATAAACAATAATGTTAATCCGTAGATATGTTTCTTACAAGACCACCACTCAAAGTGAAGACTACGGATGATAAGGATTGCATGGAGTGGACATCTACGGAAGACAGATTTCCTACGGAAGAAAAAGACTTCTACGGAAGACCAAGTCTTCTACGGAAGAGCAAGACTCCTACGGAAGAGCAAGACTCCTGTGGAAGACAAGGCTCCAGCAGAAGACAAGGCTCCTGCGGAAGTTCAGAACACTTGTATGATTTCAAATATCAACAAGTCAAACAAGTAAACCAATCAATAACAAATCCCAAGAGATCCGGTGTTTCCTTAACTGACTCAAAGCGCCTATAAATATGAGTCCTAGGTTTCAAATCTCGGCGAACACAATCAAGCAATATTACGGCTGTCAAGCATTACGTCATTGTGCAACCCTAGCCACCGTCACATCAACAACATTAATTCGATTGAAGAAATCATTGTTCATAGTTATTCATAATTATTCTTTTGTAATCATTACTTGATAATTAATGAAATACTTTTGAAATCCAATCTCCTCTTCATCCACCCCTGATACACCAAAACAACCATCCTCAGAAAGTGATATGTCACACCCCCGCTTATAGCGGAAACACGAGGATGTAATGGACGGGATCGTCATAACACCTGGTTAGTTTACAGAGACAAAGTAAATGCAAAGATCCACGTGTCATGACGTCACCTGACACAAAGGTGACTTGAGTCGTGGTTAGTCAGTTCCACGACTAGCATAGTCTATCGATTTAACAAAACCAAATCCAACATGAAATCCAACAAACAAAAAGTTCAACATAGTATTCATAAGTGAAATCAAATGATAGTCAAAACACTAATGCATGTCTACTGAAGTCCTGAGGGTTTCTGCTAAGGCATCGGCTCTAGCTATCCTCTTTGATTATTATCACCTGAAAAGATATGCTCAAAAGTCAACACATGGTTGGTGAGTTCACAAGTTTAAACATAAATTGAAAACTTGTTGCTGTGCATGAGTTATGAATCATAAGTGTATACGTTTATCACAAGTAATATCACATGAGCATCACAACTAAACCTATGACGAACCACACAGCAATTGTCGGAACATATTCACCCAGGGGTCGATCATAACCACAGTCAGTCTCAACTAGTATACTAACATACAAGGTGGGGGTGTCAACCCAATAGTACTATCAATATCTGTCCGTCGGCTCCAACACCAGAGTTAAATAGTTGTGATTAAAGAACCACACAGAAACTCATGCATAAGATATAGCTTGCAAACAGTAACACGTTAATCCAAAATAAATTGTGTTCACAGCTAGAAAGAGTGAGCATACTTTTCCCCCAAAGATTTAATTGTAATGAAAATGGGGCCGTGAAACTCACATGGCGTATAAGCATGTATGTAAGATGATTAAAAAGGATAATAATCGATATTCCAATGAAGTCCTTCACGAGGTACCTAAGAATATTTACAAGATTTAAGTTTATTTATAATAAGTTTAATGTTTTATCAAGAACTAGAATTTCAACTTGGAATTTGGGGCTTTGTCTAATAGTTTAACAGTTGGAAACCAATTTGTACTTTTCTTGGAAAGTTTTATATTTTATATCAGGGTATGAATTAAGAAAAGTTTTATAACAATTTGTAAGATTTATGTTAAGTCGCTGGATCGGCAGACATCCGAGCGTGTTCTTGACGGAAGGATAAATAACAGCATAAACCAAAAGTCAATGAATAATACGAACAATAATCGAATGATTTTATTGATAAAACCTAACGATTTTAAGCTCGTTACAACTTAAGAATCAAGACTCTTGGCAAGGGGAGATCGAGCATGATCTCCCCTCTCATCCGGTAGCACCTAGGCCCCGGGCAGACTCCCTTTCCAAACCCTTAGGTTTCTACACATTGAAACTGGTATATATAGGCCTCGGCCCAATTAGATGCGACTGGGCCCATTCGTGCGATTGGACCATATGTATGGTTCAATCATACGACTGGACCATGCGTATGGTTCAATCGAACGACTGGACCATTCTTATGGCTCAGTCTTACGAATGCCCCAATCGCATCCCTCAGTCGCACGACTGGTCCATTAGCATGGCTCAGTCGTACGACTGAGTCTCATTCGCATATGCTCCTGCGAATGACCTAGTTTCGTGTGTTTACAAGGTGTATAACATTAAGCCTAGACTATTCGTCAAGCGACGGACACACTATATATGACAATATATGCTCCAACAAATTCCCCCTTGGACGTTGCTTGCGAATAGTAGATAACACCTCTTACAATCTTCAGTCAATATTTGCTCTGGTTTCCAATAGAATCAAACGAAAAACCATATTAGCCAACATTGTCGATCCGTCAGGTTACTACAATATCCCTGAAAATGAATTTAGGCACAATAGCTTTCGTTTACTTTGCAGAACACCATCATAGCAGCAAGATTCCCCAAATGACTGATTTTTCCAGATAATGACATGAACAGTTTTCCATTGCTTCAATCTTCACACAGTCTAACCTGATTAACATTAACAACTGTAGAAATTCCCCCTCACATTCAGCATATCCCAATATATAAACGTTGTGCTTTCCTGGCGTCTTTATACGGTGTATTGGGCAAAAGGTTGAAGGTTCCAATCCACAGCTGACAATATCAAACAAATCAGCATGCATGTAGATTCATCATCAGAAACCTGCTCACATCATCACTTTCTGATTGCGTCTTCAATTTCTCTATACATGGATTCCCCTCTGAATGAGAATATTCTTTGTGCGGATAAATATAACTTGATTGGCCCATAAATAGTCAGATGCTCCTGACTACCCCACAAAATCAGCACCGACAGCTGACATCTTCTCTTCTCTCTTTCGTGTTCTATCAACATTCACCTATTCTGGAAGTCCAACGAATAATGGGGTATCCATCGAACTTGTTTGACATAAGAACCTCAGGTTGAATGTCCTTTGCTCATCCTCAACTCTTGCATAGACTCTCCAGGAAAATCTTCACTATTGACCCGAAGACAAACTATACATGACCTGATAATTTTCCTCAAAAAAAAATTTATTTTACCAAACTTTTTCAGAAGGCTTCCCGACTGATAAAAATGGTTTAGGGAAAAATTCATGCAAGAAGCTGTTCCAGACTCTTTTTTTTTGGTCTGGAACAAATGCGGATGAGTCAATGCAGATGGCTCATTCGGGCGATTGAACATACGACTGGTCCAGTCGCACGATTGAACATACGACTGGTCCAGTCGCACGAATGGTCCATTAGCATGGTCCAGCGTACGAATGGTCCATTCGCAAGGTCCAATCGTACGAATGGTCCATTCGCATGGCCAGTCGCATGAACGGGTCTGTATGTAGATTTTTAGATCTGCAGCCGCCAGGGCTGCCCCAAACCCGAATCCGACGAATTTTACGTGAACCGAATCAAGATAACATCATCAGATTCGCAAGGGTGATAGGAACGTGGTTTCGAATTCGATTTTACATAGAAACACCACACGTACCCAGATCTGAGTAAAACACGAAGAACACGAAGTGGGTTTAACGTCAAGATCTGAACTTTAATCCAGAAATCAAGAGCTCGGGTTGCTAGAATGATTGTTAGATCATTCCAGCAGTAACCGGCTCTGATACCAATTGTGAAGTCGCTGGATCGGTAGACATCCGAGCGTGTTCTTGACGGAAGGATAAATAACAGCATAAACCAAAAGTCAATGAATAATACGAACAATAATCGAATGATTTTATTGATAAAACCTAACGATTTTAAGCTCGTTACAACTTAAGGATCAAGACTCTTGGCTAGGGGAGATCGAGCATGATCTCCACTCTCATCGGGCAGCACCAAGGCCCCGGGCAGACTCCCTCTCCAAACCCTTAGGTTTCTACACATTGAGACTGGTATATATAGGCCTCGGCCCATATTAGATGCGACTGTGCCCATTCGTGCGATTGGACCATACGTATGGTTCAATCGTACGACTGGACCATGCGTATGGTTCAATCGTACGACTGGACCATTCTTATGGCTCAGTCTTACGAATGCCCCAATCGCATCTCTCAGTCGCACGACTAGTCCATTAGCATGGCTCAGTCGTACGACTGAGTCTCATTCGCATATGCTCCTGCGAATGACCCAGTTTCATGTGTTTACAAGGTGTATAACATTAAGCCTAGACTATTCGTCAAGCGACGGACACACCATATATGACAATATATGCTCCAAAAGTTTATATATAAAGTTTATATAAGGTTTTATAACTAAAAGCACGATTTAACCAATAATTTTAGAGTAATGTTTGAAATAATAATTTTTTTTGTGATTCAGACTATTATCTAAATTCTACTTTTTATAAAAATAAACTAACTATAACAAATATTTAATAGAAAAATGAAGGTATTTTTAATAAATAAATTACAGAAAAATAATTAAGTAATTTTAAGATAAACACAGTTTATAAAATGATTTTAATAATTTTTAGAAAATTTTTAGTATTTAATTTGAAGCTGAAAAAGCTATTAAAAAAATAATAGGGGTGCCCGGGGTCGAACCCGGGACCTCAAAGTTTGCAAGGGACGCTGGAACCGGTGAACCAAGGCATACAGCCGCGGAAGAATCTGGTTCCAATTCCTTTTAAGCTTCTTTAACCCAGTTTCCCCAAATCACATAAACCCTAGATTCGATGAAAGCCAAATTGAACAACAATTCGAGATTGTTAACCAGATTAAGCATGGGCTTTTAATCCCTAGATGTAATCGAGTAGGTAGTAGTGTTTAATTACCAGATTAGAGACCTAATTGACAAGAACAGATGCAGGTGAGGTCGCGACTGGGGCTTGGACTCGTTTGATGTGGAATTGTTGTTGTTAATCAAATTAACTGTGAGTAAAGCTTCGTGTGACAATAACAAGTAAAAGCCCTCATTCAATTTCGATTAATGATGCTCATAATACGGAGTTCGACCAAGTTGCAGGTCGATGATGAAGGTGGTGATCGATGGTCGTGTGAGGTTGTGTTTTGAGTGAAATTGAACATGGTAATCGTTTATAAACACATAAACGATCGTTTTGGTTTATTTAATTGCATTATTGCGATGTGTAGTGCTCGATTGTGGCTGGAAACGGGACCGAAAGTGGGTTTGGTGGGTAGATCGCACTATCGACTCTAATATTCAAATTGTAGTGGGGCTGTAGTTCGAATCTTACACGGGATGTTGTCGGTAATGTTCATTTGAGCCGGATTCGAGTGGTTTTTGGTGGTTTGACTCGCCGGAGAATCGGCCGGAGAGGGTGGCCGGAGGGGAATGGGTCGACGGACGGTGGGGTTGGGATTTAAATCAATTTTACACATTTGGTCCCTGTGGTTTAATATGTTTGTTATTTTATGCTAGAAGTTTTTAAAACAAGTTTCATATATTACATTTTCAACCCTAAAGTTAATAGGGTTAAGTTTTTACTAATAAATTTTATTATTAGTATTATTATTATTATTATTATTATTATTATTATTATTATTATTTATTATTATTATTATTATTATTATTATTATTATTATTATTATTATATATACTATCAATAATAATAATAATAATATATCATCATTATTATTATTGTTATTATCAGTACTATTACCATTAGCATTTTTATTATTAATATTAATATTATTGTTAATAATAGTGATAATAATATCATTATTATTATTATAATATCAATTATTTTTAAGGTTTAACAAAGTTAATTTTTAACGAGATGTTACAGTCTCCCCTGCTTTATGAAATTTCGTCCCGAAATTTGTTCACGAGGAGGCTGAAACGAAAAGATGAGGATACTTGGATTTCATTTGGTCCTCACGTTCTCAGGTGAACTCTGGGCCACGTTTAGATTCCCAGCGGACTTGGACAATGGGTATCCGGCTACGCTTGAGTATTTTGACTTCTCGATCTATAATTTCCACAGGTTTCTCAATAAAGAGCATAGATTCATCAATTTGGACTTCGTCGAGTGGAATGTGGAGATTTTTCATCGGCGAGGCATTTCTTGAGGTTTGAAACATGAAACGTCGGATGCATATTGCTGAGTTCTTGGGGTAGTTCAAGCTTGTAGGCCACTTTCCCCAATTCGCTCGAGCACTTTGAATGGACCCACGTAACGAGGTTCTAGCTTCCCTTTCTTTCCAAAGCGAATCACTCCCTTCCAAGGTGATACCTTAAGAAGTACGAGATCACTGACATTGTATTCCATGGGTTTACGTCTTTTGTCAGCATAATGCTTTTGACGATTTCTAGCAACGACCAAGTTATCACGTATCTTATGAATTTTGTCGATTGTTTGTTGTATCAATTCTGGACCAGTAATTTGTGATTCACCAACTTCAGACCAACAGATGGGAGATCGACACTTTCGACCATACAAGGCCTCAAATGGTGCCATTTGGATGCTGGTATGGTAACTGTTATTATAAGAGAATTTGATCAACGATAGATGAGAATCCCACGATCCACTGAAATCAATGACACAAGCTCGGAGCATATCCTCGAGGGTTTGTATCGTTCTTTTAGTCTGACCGTCAGTTTGCGGGTGATAGGCTGTGCTAAGATTCAGTTGAGTTCCGAGAGCTGATTGGAGACTTTTCCAGAAACAAGAGATGAAGCGACCATCGTGATCAGAGATAATATCTAAAGGTACACCATGCCGACTGACTATTTCATTGATGTAAATACGAGCCAATTTCTCGACTCGGTATTCCTCACGAATTGGTACCGACTTAGTCAATCGATCAACGTTAATCCAGATACTATCGTGACCACTAGCGGTATGAGGCAGCTTGGTGAATGAAAAGTTAAACAGGAGATTCACGGGAACACGGAGGTTAGGTTTTGTCATATGTGAAGGTAAGACACTTGTACACATGCCAAGTTATGTCTTTTCTTTTATGCCAAACCCATTACTACAATTACGAAATTTTATGAACCTTTATATCCACATCGTAATGATAATAACAAGTCTTGTTGTTCAAAACCAAGTTAGAATTACAATAATTTTTAAGGTTAAAGATTCAAAAATGATTCAAGAAATGATGCAAACAATAAGATAGGTATTTGTAAACATGTTTTGCAAAATAACAAATTTCCGAAGGTAGATTGCATACGTAATTCATCAAACCCATAAGTATAGTCGAGAACATTCGTATGACTAGAAAGACATAATCACAAGTTGATAATATCTTTACTTGACAAAAGAATGTTTAGGAAGGCTACCATCACGCAATCAAGTTTTGATGATAACTCAAAATGAAAGTCGATGAATAAGGAATAAATGGTTCGATGTAGCTAGATCGAGTCAAAACATGAAGATGAAGGGAAAGAAATCGATTTAAGAATTTACATGCTCCAAGCTCAGAATCAAAATTAACCTAGAGCGATCGGGTCTTCTTTCAAGTTCAGAGATCATGCTTTGGCTTGATAGGTCGAATCACCAACCTTGTTTCACCCTTCAAGTTACTACATGCTTCTCGTCACTTGATTACAACCATGGTAAGTTGATGATCAAGAAATGAGATTAGTCATCAAGGTGTGGTTTTCGCCCCTAACTTGATGATTGAGCTTCATAATAACAAGAAAACAATCGAAGATTTGACATTTGTCACCAAGGTACGGGTTTCAATCCTATTTTGGTGAGATCATGTCATTTGTGAAATGCAAGTTCCAAGGAGAATAATTGGAGTCAGTCCTCGAGATAAGGAAATCACCCTAATCCAGAGGATGAAATTTCATAAAACACATAATTGGAACCATTTCTCGAAACGAATAGATATTCATCAAAGTAAGGGAATCACCCTTGTTTTGATGAGATAGAATCATTTAGGAGATACGAGTGTTCTTAGTCATAGGTTGACTTGCAAATTCTTGCATCTCTCACGGTGCAAGCGGTACGAAGTTTGACTTAACGACGAAAGGAAAATAATATCACTTAGAAATTTAGAAAATTTCAAGTTACATCAGTGTAACAAAGGAAAAATCATGCTTACAAGCTTAAGATCAAAGTTTGAGATAGCAGAATTTGTTATGATGGTGTTCAAATCTTGAATAATTTAATCAGGGAGACAAAATCAAGGTCAAGAATGATCCGACATCACAATGAGATATGAACATTCGATTCACAATCGAAGGGAATACATGGACTTCTCAAGGTACGAGGTCAACCATAGCCTTATTAAAGGCACGCGTACTCATAAGTGATCACTCATCTCAAGGGTTTCGAGTCAAGTAAATGGATTCAATGATCGAATCAAATCACCATTTACACTTTGCCTAGAAAAAGTATCCCGAGATGTAGGAATTCCATCTACAGCATTGCATGTTCTTAGTTATGGGACACCTCCTTAAGAGAACTTAAGAACCATAAGTAATGGTTTAAAGTTTTGAAGACCATTCGGTGTTTAGGAAAGTGTTCTCGATGCTTTCGAAGCACTGTAGTAATCCGGTAGCTCCTTCGGTTCCACTGAACTTAGTGGGGTTGCAAGAACTGAAATGCTTGTAGGTACAAGCACGTGGAGGGTTAGGACCAACAGAGATTGGAGCAAGGTTCGTGCCCTGATTCAGATGAGTTAGGAGGGTTGGTATGACCGCAGTAGCCTCACGTGCTACAATAGCAGCAATCTTACGGCCAGAGTTTCCAGATCGGGATCGGTTTTGACGAGTAGACATTTTGAAATATCATTAAGATATTTTATGAGAATTGGGTAATATGAGCTATACAACATGAAAACGACAATCGGGAATTTGTCATAATAACAATGAGATGTTCCGAGTGTAATCGTTCGATTCGTAAATCAAAGCGAGTACGTTGACTAATCAAAGTATTAGGTCAACCACAACTTTGTTGAAGACATGCGTACCTATAAGCAGATACTCATCCCGAGGGTTCCCAGGTAAGGTAGACAGATCCATCGGTTAATTTGGATTTATACGAATACCTTGCCTAGACAGAACACCCCGAGATACAGGCATCACGCTCTTCCAGCATTACATGTTTCAAGTTGTAAGACACAGACTTTGACGAATTTGAAAACCATGAATAACGATTCAAAGCTCATTTTGAAAACCATTTGATTTAGACACACAATGCCTTGCAATCCATGCTTCAGTCCATCAGGATCATCACGTAGGCCAGTTCAAACATATTCTTAGTATACCGGTGATGCTTATATATAGGGTTCCCCGTAGCGTTCCCACCACACCCTCAATATACATAGAATGATGCTTAAACCGGTTACATGACATCCTAATTTTCCTTTGCATAATCCCAATGAATAACATAATGTATGTGTAGAGAGTATCATCACTCCTCTACATTTCTTGAAGTCCACTTTCATTCTAAGCATTCATTCAGTTCCTTAGTTACTGAAATGCTAAGTGGAGGAATGTTTCCTGAAAGATAGAATCAATGTCATGATTGGAAGTACCATGAAGGCTCTAAGTAGGACAGGACTTATGTAATAGTAAGTGTTAGTAATGTTTTGTTACCCTTAACAAGGTCTTACTAGAATTATGATCCTAGCACACCCAAGGGTATAGAATAGAGAACTTGTGATACTCCTGATCGTCATCTCATGGTAAGATTTGCCAGAGTTCTCATGCACGGCGAATTACAATTACGTGTGCACCCGTAATGGTAATTTACCTTGCATGGTTACCCTTAGCTTCCCTTAACCCAAGTTAACATCATAGTATTATCAACACACATCAAGCATGGTTCGTGTAATGTTCTCATGTCCATGAGCCATTAGTATTCCAATAGTAGTATGTAATAGCATATAAACTCCAAGCATATAAACACGAATTGCTAACAATAGTTGTCAGTCCGTCATACTTTCAGGATCTCAGACATACCATCTTAGGGTCGGATTTAGTATTTGAGATCCACGCTACGCGTGATCTGTGAAGTTTCCCTTCACGTGAGTGTTCCGACCAATGATATAATGTAGTGCGCATACAATGTAAGATTCTAGTATAATGGTATCCCATGGAGAAAGACTAAGAGTAATAGTGTCTTCCTCAGGATGATCAGATAACAAGCACATATGCATAGAATCATGTATAGAGTCAAGTAACAAGTATAGAGGAACACACATGTAATATTAAATGCAAGCCAGTCCTAGCATGCATTCTATATGAAGGTTCCTAGGCTATAGTCTAGGTCAAGTGAATTGCCTAATTCTCTATAACCAATGGCTCTGATACCAATCTGTCACACCCCCGCTAATAGTGGAAACACGAGGATGTAACGGACGGGATCGTCATAACACCTGGTTAGTTTACAGAGACAAAGTAAATGCAAAGATCCACGTGTCACGTCACCCGACACAAAGGTGACTTGTGTTGTGGTTAGTCAGTTCCACGACTAGCATAGTCTATCGATTTAACAAAACCAAATCCAACATGAAATCCAACAAACAAAAAGTTCAACATAGTATTCATAAGCGAAATCAAATGATAGTCAAAACACTAATGCATGTCTACTGAAGTCCTGAGGGTCTCTGCTAAGGCATCGGCTCTAGCTATCCTCTTTGATTATTATCACCTGAAAAGATATGCTCAAAAGTCAACACATGGTTGGTGAGTTCACAGGTTTAAACATAAATTGAAAACTTGTTGCTGTGCATGAGTTATGGATCATAAGTGTATACAGTTTATCACAAGTAATATCACATGAGCATCACAACTAAACCTATGACGAACCACATAGCAATTGTCGGAACATATTCACCCAGGGGTCGATCATAACCACAGTCAGTCTCAACTAGTATACTAACATACATGGGTGGGGGTGTCAACCCAATAGTACTATCAATATCTGTCCGTCGGCTCCAACACCGGAGTTAAATAGTTGTGATTAAAGAACCACACAGAAACTCATGCATAAGATATAGCTTGCAAACAGTAACACGTTAATCCAAAATAAATTGTGTTCACAGCTAGAAAGAGTGAGCATACTTTTCCCCTAAAGATTTATAAAAATTGTAATGAAAATGGGGCCGCGAAACTCATATGGCGTATAAGCATGTATGTAAGATGATTAAATAGGATAATAATCGATGTTCCAATGAACTCCTTCACGAGGTACCTAAGAATATTTACAAGATTTAAGTTTATTTATAATAAGTTTAATGTTTTATCGAGAACTAGAATTTCAACTTGGTATTTGGGGCTTTGTCTAATAGTTTAACAGTTGGAAACCAATTTGTACTTTTCTTGGAAAGTTTTATATTTTATATCAGGGTATGAATTAAGAAAAGTTTTATAACAGTTTATAAGATTTATATATAAAGTTTATATAAGGTTTTATAACTAAAAGCACGATTTAATCAATAATTTTAGAGTAATGTTTGAAATAATAATTTTTTTTGTGATTCAAACTATTATCTAAATTCTACTTTTTATAAAAATAACTAACTATAACAAATATTTAATAGAAAAATGAAGGTATTTTAATAAATAAATTACAGAAAAATAAATAAGTAATTTTAAGATAAACACAGTTTATAAAATGATTTTTATAATTTTTAGAAAATTTTTAGTATTTAATTTGAAACTGAAAAAGCTATTCAAAAAATAACGAGGGTGCCCGGGGTCGAACCCGGGACCTCAAAGTTTGCAAGGGACGCTGGAACCGGTGAACCAAGGCATACAGCCGCGGAAGAATCCGGTTCCAATTCCTTTTAAGCTTCTTTAACCCAGTTTCCCCAAATCACATAAACCCTAGATTCGATCAAAGCCACATTGAACAACAATTTGAGATTGTTAACCAGATTAACCATAGGGCTTTTAATCCCTAGATGTAATCGAGTAGGTAGTAGTGTTTAATTACCAGATTGGAGACCTAATTGACAAGAACAGATGTAGGTGAGGTCTCGACTGGGGCTTGGACTCGTTTGATGTGGAATTGTTGTTGTTAATCAAATTAACTGTGAGTAAAGCTTCGTGTGACAATAACAAGTAAAAGCCCTCATTCAATTTCGATTAATGATGCTCATAATACGGAGTTCGACCAAGTTGCAGGTCGATGATGAAGGTGGTGATCGATGGTCGTGTGAGGTTGTGTTTCGAGTGAAATTGAACATGGTAATCGTTTATAAACAGATAAACGATCGTTTTGGTTTATTTAATTGCATTATTGCGATGTGTAGTGCTCGATTGTGGCTGGAAAAGGGGCCGAAAGTGGGTTTGGTGGGTAGATCGCACTATCGACTCTAATATTCAAATTGTAGTGGGGCTCTAGTTCGAATCTTACACGCGATGTTGTCGGTAATGTTCATTTGAGCCGGATTCGAGTGGTTTTTGGTGGTTTGACTCGCCGGAGAATCGGCCGGAGAGGGTGGCCGGAGGGGAATGGGTCGACGGGCGGTGGGGTTGGGATTTAAATCAATTTTACACATTTGGTCCCTGTGGTTTACTATGTTTGTTATTTTATGCTAGAAGTTTTTAAAACAAGTTTCATATATTACATTTTAACCCTAAAGTTAATAGGGTTAAGTTTTTACTAATAAATTTTATTATTAGTATTATTATTATTATTATTAGTATTACTATCAATAATAATAATAATATCATCATCATCATCATTATTATTATTATCAGTACTATTACCATTAACATTTTTATTATTAATATTAATATTATTATTAATAATAGTGATAATAATATCATTATTATTATTATAATATCAATTATTTTTAAGATTTAACAAAGTTAATTTTTAACGAGATGTTACATGATATCACTGAACCCATTGACATAACTGAGTCTCTAAACTCTGTTAACACAGGGGAGACTGAGTTGATGTCTCAAGCAAGCACCATTCCTGTTTCAGTTACACATTCTGCGGATCAAGTGTTGTCTGAGCACACTGCTCCAGTGTCTCCAATTGAAAATCAGCAACATGTGAATTTGCAACAGCTTGAACATCAGGAAGAATAAGAGTTTAAGGTGGATGTGATTGCTTACCATGAGGATGATCTAAGTGATAATGACATCCCTGTCAGCAAAAGCTATTTGGTTGCTGAGTATAACAAATTGGTACTCAAATAAAATAAGAGAAAACAAAGAATACAAGAGCTGAAAGGAATCATCAAAGAGAAGGATGAAGAACTGATAAAGCAAGAAGCTAGACTGAAAAGGCTTAGACTAGATGCGGAAAGTAACAATGAAGTGATTGATGCTCTGCTCAAACATGAACAAGAACTGCAAGAAGATGTGAAGTATGAGAAAGATGAAAAGGAACAGCTGACTTCTAGAGTAGAGCATATGACTGATGAAGTATCCGCAAAAGATAAGCTGATCAAGGAAAAAGATGAAGAAATTAATCAGCTAAAAATGAAACTCAGTGCATTGGAATCAAGGGCTGCCCTAAGTTTTAAACAAACTCAACGATCCTCTGAAGCCTCAAAGAAACTTATTCTTTACTCTCGAAAGAGAAAATACTTGGGTGCTACTGAACAGAAGGTGATCAATGTAGAAGATACCCCTGAAAAGCCAAAGCACACCTCTCCCAAGCACACTCCTTCAGTAGATCTGTCTACTATGAAGTCGAGTTCAAACAAAGAGAGTGAGAGTGATGAAGAATGGGAAGATCTGACTAAGATGGATTCCCAAACTGATCAAAGGAATCAATGGCCGATGATCTTCTAACAACTAAAGATATTATGAAAGAGAGGCCTGAATCAACTATGTTTATGACCCTCTTAAACCATGGTTTCCCATATGACATGGTGGAGAGGATGAACTTGACTGAGTTGAAGAATCTTTTAAAAGAGTTTGAGCTTACAAGATTTATACTACCAAACTGTGACTATGAAGCATTCACCATCTTTCAATCAGTTAAGAAGATCAAGAAAGAGTTGGGCCACTATGACACAGCCAAACTGAGCAAGTACAATATGACCTGCTGGTTACAAGGCTATAACTACAAACCACATGAGCTAAAAGGGAGAACAACTGGTGAACTGTGAAGGATGATGGAGCATGTCATGGCAGTAGAACTTGAAACTGGTGTTAAATTCAGAACTGCAGCTCCAAATCCATCCTATGAACAACAAAGCAAACTACCTGCTGATCCTGTAACTGTTAAATCCAAGGATCAGCACACAGAGAAAGACAAACTGATCAGAGAACCAAGAGAAGTCATCCCAGGCAAAGTGTGGCCTCTTGGTACTACTGTCAGAGAAATCACTGATCAGAAGTCTACACTGATTCAGCTGATTGATCACCTCATAACTCCCAGCTCTATTGAAGAAAACAGGATTATGGCCTGGAAATATGATCAAGAGTGGGATTGTGCTGTTATCAAAAGAACATCAGGAAGAGTTGAATACTTCCATGATGTGTTTTCAGTACTATGCTTACCTGAGAGTGATCTTAAAGACCTACAAAGCCTCATTATTACAAATTACCCAATACACCCAAGAGGCAGAGACTTCTCAACCATTATAGGTTAGCTGAAAACAAAATTCAAAGATGATGTGCTAGCTAAAGCTAAGAGAAAGGATAATGAGCACAGAAGGAGAATTAAAGGGGTTAGAAGATACAAGTCCAATGCCTCAGAATCCGTAGATGATGAATTCTTAAAGAGGGTTGGATACAATAATAGGAAATCAGCAGCAATCAAGTGCATTGAAGGGACTCAATACACATTCCCTATAACTGAATGGGGATATGTAGAGAGAACAAAAGAACTTGTGCTACTGAGGAATGCAGAGAACAAAAAGGTTGATAGGATCAGGATTTTTGATCCTGTGGAAATCAAGCTACTTCATCCCAGCTACACCTCATATCTGCATGACAAATTCTTTCCTAAGCTGAGTGATGAACAAGCTCAAAATGACCTGTTCCTGCATGTTCATGTGATCCAGGTGATTGACAAACTTCATGCAAAAGCCTACAAAAGAAGAAGACATAATGTTGGATTGCTGAAAGGAACAACATATGATGAAGTAACAGAACTCCGACTCTCTGAACAAGATGAGCTAGAAGTGGTGAAGAATGACAAAGTATTAGAAACACTCACTACGGAGGAGGATGTTCTGGGACTAAGCTTTGAGACTCTGAAGAAGATCAGCAAGATGGAGATCAAGTACAAGTATGATGATCAAAAGACTGCTGTATCTTACTTCTACAACAAAATCATATCAAGAGTCAAAGAGCTTGCAGTTTTGAAGGACTGATTACAAGGATCTAAGCCTAAGGGGGAGTATTGTTGGATCTAGATAGTATAGGTCTAGATTATTTTGTATAGGCTTAGAACTTTAGTCAAGTCTTGTAATTAATGATCATAACTAACTATCAGTATATATATATATATGTGCATTGAATATATAGGTTAACCCTATATATATATATATATATATATATATATATATATATATATATATATATATGTGTATATATGTGTGTGTGTGTGTGTGTGTGTGTGTGTGTGTGTGTGTGTGTGTGTGTGGGGGTGTTGCTTTTTGTATGATGACAGGCAAAATCAATATAATTGGTAGATTTCTGAAATTAACCAAGTGTAAGAAACATCTACGGATGAACAATAATGTTAATCCGTAGATATGTTTCTTACAAGACCACCACTCAAAGTGAAGACTACGGATGATAAGGATTGCATGGAGTGGACATCTACGGAAGACAGATTTCCTACGGAAGAACAAGACTTCTACGGAAGACCAAGTCTTCTACGGAAGAGCAAGACTCCTACGGAAGAGCAAGACTCCTGCGGAAGACAAGGCTCCAGCGGAAGACATGGCTCCTGCGGAAGTTCAGAACACTTGTATGATTTCAAATATCAACAAGTCAAACAAGTCAACCAATCAATAACAAATCCCAAGAGATCCGGTGTTTCCTTAACTGACTCAAAGCGCTTATAAATATGAGTCCTAGGTTTCACATCTCAGCGAACACAATCAAGCAATATTACGGCTGTCAAGCATTACATCAGTGTGCAACCCTAGCCGCCGTCACATCAACAACATTAATTCGATTGAAGAAATCATTGTTCGTAGTTATTCATAATTATTCTTTTGTAATCATTACTTGATAATTAATAAAATACTTTTGAATAATTATTGTGTTTGTATTTACTGTGTCATTATGTTTGTGTTCTTCAATAACAATTAACTCAATTAAACAGCAATTAATGATAATTCCGTGATCATTAATTTGATTTTATTTTAATACTGATAATTCCTGAATTGAGATCCTTGGATTCACAAGTCTATATCCATTTGTCCATGATTTTCCATGTTTATTAAATAGATGTAAGTTATTATTATCTTGCTAATTAAATAATTTAAATAAGAATTTTATTGATTGACATTACTAATAAAAGTTAAACTTTTATTATCAAATGTTCATTATTTACTATTTAATAACATGGTAATTTTATACATTTAGAAGATTAAACTAATCATTATAATAAGTGTATATTCTAAGTATGTACATATATATATAAATTCTCTTTTATTTATACCATTTAAACTTATAAATATATAAAAAAAATTGAAATTCTTGGGAATTAAATGAGATTTCTTTCTTTACGAGTTAAAATTAATAATAAATTATATTTTATAATAATTTATATAATTCCAAAATAAAAGGATTAAAAATTTATTAATCAAGTTTCTAAGAAAATTAAAAGGAAAATAATTTTATTTGGTTTTTGGTTAAATATGATTTTTATATGATTAATTATAATATTAAAATGGTTTCTGCATTTAAAACTAATAAAAAACATTTTAAAAATAATTGTAGGGGCTCTGGTTCGAACCCGGGTCCCCTGTCACACAACACCACATTCTAACCACTGGGGCAAAGCGCCACTGCTTGGTGTTATGTTTTATAACTCCATTTTAAAACCAATTTCCCAGAGAAATCCTCAATTTCGTATAAACCCTAGCTTTGTAATCGGTTAAATTGAGCCCAGATTTGCTGTTGTTACCCAAATTAAACATGGGGATTTTGCTTCCCATGCAAAATCAAGTGTAATCCCCAAGTTAATTACCTGAGTTGCAGTAGTCTTGTCGAGTGTGTGTGTGTTTCGAGCAGTTGAGGGTTCAGAGAGTTGAAAGGGGCTGTAATGATGTCCAACGACTATGAACTTAAAGTCGGTCGTTTCAGATAGATTAATTGATTTACAAGGTTGTTTCAGGTGCAATTGATGTTGCCAATAACTTTGAAATGATTACCCGAGCGTTTCTGTTCGTTTAATTTGTTTGTTATTGTGATTTAAATGTATAACGGCTTTGAGGTTCGATGATCATTTGGTTACAAATAAAAACCATTAAGACTTCGATTAAAATGCGATTAAAGAGCATTCATAGGTTCGAAACCGACATACGATTGTAGAGAAGGGTTAAATTCGGTGTATCTCAATCGTTTTGGGGGTGGCCGGAGCTTCACCGGAGCTCGACCGGAGGTGGGGTCGGAAAAACGGGGGGGAGGGTTTGGGTTTTAAGAATTTACAACTTTAGTCCCTGTGGTTTAGGATTTGTTTAATTTCTTCCAAAACCTAAGATTTAGTTTTAATTAAATTACAGTTTGGTCCCTAAGGTTTTAAAATGTTATTATTTTATGTAAAAAAACTAGTTAATTACAAGTTACAAGATAATAAAATTTATATTTTTTTATTTATTACAAGTTAATTACAGTTTAGTCATTGTTATTATCATTATTATTATTATTATTTGTTCTTCTTCTTCTTATTATTATTATTATTGTTATTATTATTATTAATGTTAATTATCCAACATTTAATTACACCAAGGATTTACAAAATGAATCCTCGTACTTGCATTAATAACAGTCAAACTCTTACAAGAGATAACGACGATTAACAAACGTTAAATAAAAATTACGAGAGGTCACAGTTCGTTTTGTACTTTATCCTTATCTTTCGTTAAAGTTAGTTTCGTACTCTATCATTCATACTTCATTACTTTGCTCGTTTTGAACTGTTTGTAGATCCTGTCAGACTTTTCCCCCATCGTGGTCTGAAACAACCATTCCGAGCACAAAGCCCCATTACTATTTGGCATGAAGCCCGTGGCCCGAAGCCACCATTCTAGGCACAAAGCCCCTTTTTAACTGGCACAAAGCCGTATCATATCATGGCACAAAGCCCAGGGTCGAATGACAAGGATCCTATTTCGTACTATGGATTTAGTCACCAAGACTGATCCCCCTATGTGTGAACCCTCACGGGTTAAAATCGCACGTTATAAAACACACAGTTAAGCTAACAACTCACAAAGAGTTGTGATCCTCCTTTAAATCTATTTGCAAGCCTTTTCTTTTTTTCATTACGTTTCACTTTTCATCTTTGTTATCTTTCACTTTATTACGTTATACTTTACGTTCATTGACACATTCATCATACTACGTAAAGTAATAACATAATACTTAACGAATATTATATTATAATATAAATACGTTTTGAGAATCAACAAAAGATGACATCTCATACACATATTCATTTCATACATTCAACATAACATCATGCAAATACTATTCATAAACCCTCACTTATTCGTGCTTAGAATAGTCCAAAACAGCCCACAAGTCAAACTAAAGTCAAACCCTAAAATTCTATTTTTATTCAAAATTCAGAAAATTTTTCTAATTGTTGGGCGCATGGACACTATTTAGGCGCATGGACACTATTTAGGCGCATCAGGACTGTTTGAGCGTTTTCTCAATTATGCAGGCGCATGAGCCTACACTTAACCATTTCAACACTTAGGCGCATGAGCCTTTTGGGTGCATGGGCACTATTCAGGTGCATCAGTCTTTACTTCAAATTTTTTAAGGCAATTCTAGGCGCACGAGTTACTGTTCTTGCGCATAATCTCGATCTTAGATTTTTAAGCCTATTTTTCAGGCGCATGGGTCCTGTTCGGGCGCATCACCTCACCTAAAACTTTTTCTAAGGCAAAATAATAGGCGCATGGGCCCTGTTTGGGCGCGTGAACACCATCTTATGTGTTCCTAACATGTTTTTCAGTCCTAAACATTTTCATAGCATCTTCTAAATCATACACTACCATTTTGGACCTTATTCTAGTATGTACAACCACAATACATTAACATACATACATTTCAAACATACAGTCATACATAAACTTTTACAAAAGTGTTGACATGCATTTTCAGCCCTGAAAAATTTGTAAAACAAGTAAAACATGGGGTCTAGAGACTCGCCTAAGCTGCTTCCAAGCTTAACCTCTTTGAACTTGAGCTTTTCAAAAGCTTCTAACACCTATACATGTCCAAGGACACACATGTCCAAGGTCACATAATAGAATTCATTTAAACATATAAGAACATGTATATTTCGGTTACATGGTCAAAAATCCTTAAAACCGAACCCTATTATACTAAAACTTACTTACCTTTGAAGATTTCAGCCTCTTCTTCTTGAACAACCGAGAGAAACTTCAGTTTCTTCTTTCTCTTCTTTTTTTGTTTAAAAGCAGATGGGATAGAATGATATGGGCGACCATATCTTAAATATTATTATAATTTTGTACCTTTTACACCTTACCCCCTTCCTATTTGTTCCCTTTTCTTTTCTATCTAGATACTTTTATTTCCTTTCTTCTTATTTCTTTTCTTTTATCCTAGACAAAATTTTCTAGGTGTTACAAGTCCACCATCCTTAAAGAGTTTTTGTCCCTGAAACTTGTCACTCTTTGAGTAACTGTGGGTAGTGATGTCTTATCTCTTCTTTAGTCTCCCACGTCGACTCAGAAACCTTCCTGTGCTTCCACTGTACTCGTACAAGTGGAACCACTTTATTTCTCAATCTCTTTTCCTTCCGATTAACGATTGCCACTGGTTGCTCTACATAACTGAGTCATTCATCCACTTCGATATCATCCAGTGGTATAATCATATCTTCATCAGCTAAGCACTTTTTCAGATGAGATACATGGAATGTCGGGTGAATTCCACTTAACTCATCTAGCAATTCTAACCGATAGGCCACCTCTCCTACTTGAGTAATGATTCAGAAAGGTCCTATATACCTTGGGCTTAGCTTACCTCGCTTCCTAAACCGGATAATCCCTTTCCAAGGTTAGACCTTCAACATAACTCGGTCGCCCACCATGAATTCGATCGGTCTACGCCTCTTGTCGGCGTATGACTTTTGCCTATCCTTTGCTGCCTTCATGAAGGCCTTGATCCTTTCTAGCTTTTGAATTATAGCCTCGATCACTTCAAGGCTTCCCAACTCTTTCTGTCCAATATCACCCCAACATACGAGTGTTCTACACCTCCTACCGTATAGCATCTCGTAAGGTGGCATACCAATGCTGACATGATAACTGTTATTGTACGAGAACTCAGCTAACGGTAAGTGATCATCCCAACTTCCTCCAAAAGATCACGCATGCCCGGAGCATATCCTCGAGCGTTTGAATCTTTCTCTCAGACTGTCCGTCCTTTTAAAGATGGTAACTGTGCTAATGTGCAACCTCGTTCCCATCGCATCATGGAACCTTTTCGAAAACTTCGATGTGAATCGGGTGACACGATCCGAAACGATAGACACCGGCACACCGTGACGAGCTACAATCTTTTTAATGAACAGATCGACCAATATTTCGAAAGAATACATCTCACGGATCGTTAGAAAGTGAGCATTCTTCGTCAATCGATCAACAATCACCTATATGGTATCGCACTCCCTCGTCGTACGAGGTAGCTTAGTAATAAAATCCATGGTGATGTGCTCCCACCTCCACTCTGGTATATCCAACGGCTGGACCTTCCCGTGTGGCTTCTGATGTTCTGCTTTTACTTGCAAACAAGTAAGGCACTTGCTCACGTACTCTACTACATCACGTTTCATACCCGGCCACCAATAGTCTTTCTTCATATCCTGATACATCTTCATGGCACCGGGATGAATTGAGTATCGAGCCTTATGAGCTTCCTCCATAATCCGCCCCTGTAGGTCTCCGTAACTAGAGATCCATATCCGTCCATTTCGGGTCCTAACACCGAGAGTGTTCTCACCTAATTCTGCGACTAGACCTCTCATTCGCTCAAAATTTAGGCGATCCTCTTTCAACGCCTGCTCTTGAAAGTCTTTCACTTGGGTCATCACATCAACGGTCATAACCAACTGATAAGCTTTCACCCGAATCGGCTCGAGTCTCTGCTTTTGGCTAAGGGCATCAGCCATGACGTTGGCCTTACTCGGATGGTAATAGATCTCATAGTTATAATATTTGATGAGCTCTTACCATCTCCTCTGTCTCATGTTGAGATCCTTTTGCTCGAAGAAATAATTCAAGCTCTTATGGTCCGTGAAGATTGTGCAATTCGTCCCGTACAGGTAGTGCCTCCAAATTTTCAACGCGAAGACCACATCCACTAACTCCAAATGATGGATGGGATAATAGACTTCGTGGGTTTTCAGCTGTCGAGATGCGTAGGATATTACCCTTCTACGCTGCATTAACATGCAACCTAGCCCCGAATAAGAAGCATCCAAATATACCATTAAGTCTTCACTCCCTTTGGGGAACGTTAAAACAAGAGCTTGAGTTAATCTTGTCTTTAACTCTTTAAAATAATCCTCCTGTTTTCGACCCGATTCAAACTTCACATCCTTGCGGTTCAATTTGTTCAAAGATGATGCTATCTTAGAAAAGTCTTGGATGAATATCCTAAAATAGCCCGCCAAACCCAAGAAACTACGGATCTCGGATGGCGTCTTTAGAGACTTCCATTGCATCACCCCCTCAACCTTCGCTGGGTCCACCATGATTCCTTCAGCATTCACCACGTGACCCAAAAATTGCACTTCACGCACCCAAAAAGCACACTTAGAGAATTTAGCATATAACTTTTCTCTTCTAAGTGTCTCCAACACCTCGCGTATATAGCCAACATGTTCTCGCTCGCTCTTCGAATAAATCAGGATATCATCAATAAACACAATCACTAATTTATATAACATTGGCCGACACACTCGATTCATTAAATCCATAAAAGTAGCTGGCGTGTTAGTCAACCCGAAAGACATAACGAGAAACTTGTAGTGTCCATAACGTGTCCGAAAAGCTTTATTAGGAGTGTCCCGCTCCTTCACCTTTAGCTGATGGTAACCAGATCAAAGATCTATCCTTGAGAACCAACTGGCACCTTGGAGCTGGTGAAACAAGTAATCAATCCTCGGTAGCGGATACCGATTCTTTACTGTTAGCTTATTCAGCTCTTGGTAGTCAATGCACATTCGCATACTTCCGTCCTTCTTCTTCACAAACAATACCGGAGCACCCTACGGAGAGTTGGTTGGATGAACCCTTTATCCATCAAATCCTGTAGTTGATCCATGAGTTCCTTCATCTCGGTAGGGGCTAATCGGTTTGATGCTTTCGTAACGGGTTGAGCATTGGGTATCATATCAATCTGGAACTCAATCTCACGATCCCGTGGCACACTTGGCAAGTCTTCTGGGAACACGTCTGGAATGTCACATACCACTAGCACATCGGACAATTGTGGTACGGACGTATCCACATCTTTCACGTAGGCCAGATAGGCACTACATCCACGCCTCATGTACTTTCCTGCCACCGCCATCGAAATCACCTTTGAAATCGTAGTGACTTGATCACCGTAAATTGTCACCGAACTTTTATTAGGCGCAATTAATCGAATCATCTTCTTACGACACATAATGTTCGCCTCATAGGTTGCTAACCCAGCCATCCCTAGTACTACATCGAATCCGCCTAGGGGCATCACATGTAATTTAGCAGAAAACCTATGACCTTCTAGTTCTATGACACAGTCGTCTATCACATCAATAATTTTAGTGGACTTTCCAATAGCAGTTTCCAAGTTGAATGGCTGATCAACACTTTTACTACTAACACGCAACTAAGCACAGAAAGTAGCAGAACTAAAACTCCTACTAGCACCAGAATCAAATAACACAGAGGCATAAATTTGGTTTACTAAAAACATACCTGACACGACATTGGGATCCTCTCTGGCCTCCTCCCGCGTCATCATGAAGGCTCTAGCAGTTTCCCTCTGTCCTCCTTCCTCCGGCTTCTTTTTATCCCTGAATCTTCAGCCCTTGGCTTCTTGCAGTCACTGCTCACATGCCCTCCTCACCACAGTTATAACACTATATATCTCTACACATCTTGGCCACATGACCGGGCTTCCCGCATTTGAAGCACACATTCAAACCCCACTTATATTCACCGGCGTGCTCTCTCCCGCACTTACTATACTTCTTTATCCCGAACTCGAGGACACCTACCTTTGGTCGTCTACTTTCCTCCTTTTGTTGTTTGGAGTGAAACCACCACGTCCAAACCACTTCCTACCTCAGATCTTATCACCATCACCCGTCTTCTTCACCTCGACTACCGCCACTTCCCTCTCATCATACAACCTACCCGCTAGGTCTACCATCGATCGAAAGGTACCCGGCCGGGCAGCGATCAAATGCCTGCGGACGTTAGCTGTCAATCCCTGTATGTACTTCTTGATCTTCCTTGACACCAGTGTCACCTGATCCGGCACTAACCTTGCCATCTTATTAAACTTGCTGGTGTATTGCTGGTGTCTCATGGTGCCTGCCTCCAGCTGTTAGAACTCCCTCTCTATCTTGTCGAGTTCCCAGTTAGGACAGCATTCCTCAATCACCAGCTTCTTAAAATCTGGCCACTTCATCCTTCCAATGGCTCTACTACCCTCGGCCTTGATAATATTGTCTCACCAGCATAAGGCCATGTCCAGAAACGAGTGGGTAGCAAAGTTCACCTTCTGGTCTTCTCGGCACTAGCTGATATCAAGTACCACCTCTATCTCTCTCACCTATCGGTGAGTAGCAGTGCCATTCCCATCAAATGTCGGGGCTTGCACCTCTAAAATACCCTATAGTTGCAACCACGTGCAGTTTCCTGCACCGCTTCTTCCTCCTCCTCCTCACTCGAGACAATTGTCTCGGTCTTCGATCGCTCCCTTTCCTCCCTTCCGGTGGTCCTTCTCCTCTCTTTCTTCTCGTCTGCTTTCACTGCTTTAATAACTTCAGTCCACACAGATGGCAGTATCGTCTGCATGACCTGGTGCACTTCCTCTACCACCGCCTCTTTCATCGAGGCCTTTAAGTTTGCACTTTCATCACCACCTTCCTGGTGATGCATCTCGGGCTCTTCATGGGCCCTCTTAGTAGTCTTAGCCTGGTTCCTAGTTACATGCGGTTCAGTACCACATCCTCCCTGTACTCCATCCCTAGAGGCCTTAGATGATTTACCTCCAGTCATTCTTTAATCACTATAAGATTCAAATACTAACATGGTCATTCAAGGAATAGCTCAGTTTATGTTAAGTATAGTAAGTCCCTAATTACAGTGGCCAGTTATGATTAGCCACTTACTTTACTCTTCATACCCCAAGCATTTCCTATCCTGACTACATTAGTATCCAAATCTACTATGAACACATAATCAAATAGCACACACATGTAACTCCAATTAACTTTGTGAAAATAAATACTTGATGGCACGTAGCTACTCGGCTGACATCCCTTTTCCTTTAGTCCTATTTTTAGTTTAAGATTACGTTTTGAAAATATTTACCCAATTCACTTAAAATTTTGCTCTCATACCAACTTGTAAGGCCCCATTCCAGGCACCTCACAGTTGGTCATTCATAGCATTAAATATACATTATATAATACAATTCTTAAAACAATGCAGTGAAAGTCATTAAAAAAGCCATTCATTTTATTTATAATTACTGTTGTTATGCAATACAACATTAAATAAACTACAAAAGAACACTTTCATTGATTGCATTATAAAACAACAATAATAATATGTGTGAACGGATGACAATCTTGCCCTGCCGAGTAGCCTCCCCATGTGCCACCCTCAGCAACCATTACCTGCCAACTGAAAATGCATAAAAGTCAGCATTGCTGAGTGAGTTCTAGTTTTAGTATATAAAAATACCTTACACATTTCATACATAAAATACTCTTTTCATATAAGGACTTTCTTTACTTTCACATATGTACATTCGTTATCGCACGTATTCGTTAGTTTCATACTTTATCATTTCATTCGTTATCATTCATTTCATACTTTATCCTTATCTTTCGTTATCGTTCGTTTCGTACTTTATCCTTATCTTTCGTTATCTTTCATTTCGTACTCTATCATTCATACTTCATTACTTTTCTCGTTTCGTACTGATTGTAGATCCTGTCAGGCTTTTCCCCTATCGTGGTCCGAAACCACCATTCCGAGCACAAAGCCCTATTACTATTTGGCCCGAAGCCCATGGCCCGAACCACCATTCTAGGCACACAACCCTGTTGTAACTGGCACAAAGCCGTATCATATCTTGGCACAAAGCCCAAGGTCGAATGACAAGGATCCCGTTTCGTACTATGGATTCAGTCACCAAGACTGACCCCCCTGTGTGTGAACCCTCACGGGTTAAAATCGCATGTTATAAAACACACAATTGAGCTAACAACTCACAAAGAGTTATGATCATCCTTTAAATCTGTTTGCAAGCCTTTTCTTTCTTTCGTTACGTTTCACTTTTCATCTTTGTTATCTTTCACTTTATTACGTTATACTTCATGTTCATTCACACATTCATACTACGTAAAGTAATAATATAATACTTAACGTATATTATATAATAATATAAATACGTTTTGAGAATCAATAAAAAATAACATCTTATAGACATATGCATGTCATACATTCATGATAACATCATGCATATACTATTCATAAACCATCACTTATTCATGCTTAGGATAGTCCAAAACAGCACACAAGTCAAACTAGGGTCAAACCCTTAAATTATGTTTTCCTTAAAATTCAGAAAAATTTTCTAAGTGTTGGGTGCATGGACACTATTTAGACGCATCAGGACTGTTTGGGCGTTTTCTCCACTATGCAGGCATATGAGCCTACACTTAACCATTTCAACACTTAGGCACATGAGTCTTTTGGGCGCATGGGCACTATTCAGGCGCATCAGTCTTTACTTCAAATTTTCTAAGGCAATTCTAGGCGCACGAGTTACTGTTCAGGCGCATCATCTCGATTTTAGGTTTTTAAGCCTATTTTTCAGGCACATGGGTCCTGTTTGGGCGCATCAACTCACCTAAAACTTTTTCTAAGGCAAAATAGTGGGCGCATGGGCCCTGTTTGGGGCGTGAACACCATCTTATGTGTTCCTAACATGTTTTTCTATCCCAAACATTTTCTTAGCATATTCTAAATCATACACTACCATTTTGGACCTTATTCTAGTATATACAACCTCAATACATTAACATACATACATTTCAAACATACGGTCATACATAAACTTTTACAAAAGTGTTTACATGCATTTTCAGCCCCGAAAAATTTATAAAACAAGTAAAACATAGGGTCTAGAGACTCCCTTAAGCTACTTCCAAGCTTAACCTCTTTGAACTTGAGCTTTTCAAAAGCTTCTAACACCTATACATGTCCAAGGACACATAACCGAATGCATTTAAATATATAAGAACATGTATATTTCGGTTACATTGTCAAAAATCCTTAAAACCGAACCCAATTATACTAAAACTTACTTACCTTTGAAGATTTCATCCTCTTCTTCTTAAACAACCAAGAGAAATTTCGGTTTCTTCTTTCTCTTCTTCTTTTTTTGTCGAAAAGCAGATGGGATAGGATGATATGGGTGGCCATATCTTAAATATTATTATAATATTTAACTTTTGTACCTTTTACACCTTAACCGCTTCCTATTTGTTACATTTTCTTTTCTTTCTAGATACTTTTATTTCCTTTCTTCTTATTCTTTTTCTTTTATCCTAGACAAAATTTTCCGGGTGTTACATGCTGTTAAATGCGTGTGAAATGAAAAAAACACCCTCTTTCACCTTGCTTCTTCTCCATCAACTACCATCTCCACCATCTTCAACCACTATCGCCACAAGTACCACCTTCAACCACTACCACAACCACCACCCTCAACCTTCACCACCAACATCTTCAACTTTCAACCACCACCAATACAACCTTCAACCTTCAATCCCCACCACCACCACCACCATCCTTAACCTTCAATCACCACCATCTTAAACCTTCCACCACCACCACCACCACCCTCAACCTTCAACCACCACCATCTTCAACCTTCAACCACCACCATCACCACCTTCAACCTTCACCACCTTCAACCACCTCCAACGATGTCCACATCCATCATCGACCCTCCACGTCCGGCGAGCTCCACGTCCAACGATCGTACACTTCCGGCGACCCTCCACCTTCGACGACCCTCCACTGCCGACGACCGCTCACCTCCTGCGACCATTCACCTCCATCATCATCATCAGATCTGATGGTTGTTAATGTGATTCTGATTTGCTCAACTTTTGTCACCACCATCGCCATCACCACCATCGCCATAAACGTCACTATCTCTGGAGATGGTGGGTTTCGTTGTAGCGGTAGGTCGACGAAGTTGAAGGGCTGGTGGAATCAATTGGAGAAGACAATGATACAAGGGTATTTTAGTCATTTTTAAAAGATTAACTGAAAAACTTAACAGACGTCCATTTCAGGGACCATCGTTGTTACGTTTGTGCAAATTTTTGGACCAACCTTGTAATTTCAGAGAGTTAGGGACCATAAGTGAAATCGGGCCTAACCACAAGGACCACCCTTGTAATTAAGTCTATAGTTTATATTTTATTTTAAATTTAAGAAAAAAATTATATATAACTTTAAAACTTTTTGTATGTAGATGTATTATATTATATAATTTAAAATTTTTATATGTATATATTATGTAGACTTTTTAGTTATATGGTTTATATTATATATCTTTTATTATAAAATTTAATTTATATATGTATATAACTATATAAGTTAACATATTTAATTTATATTATTAGATATAACTTTAAAACCTTTTGTATGTACGTATATTATATTATATAATTCAAAATTTTTATATGTATATATTATGTAGACTTTTTATTATATGGTTTATATTATATATCTTTTATTATAACATTTAATTTATATATGTATATAACTATATAAGTTAACATATTTCATTTATATTATTAGAAATGAAATCGATAAATAAATCAAAAAATGACTAAATTTTGAACTTTATAATATGAATACTTATAAATACAAATAAAATTTATATTTAATATTTTTATAATATAATTTAAAATAAGTTATATATGTATATAACTATATAACTTAAAATATTTGATTTATATGTTAGAAATCAAAATAAATAAATAAATGAATGAATAATTTTAGAACATAATAACATGAATACTAAAATTACAAATGAGACTAATCTAATATATTGAAACGAGTAACAAATTTATTTTGAAGTATGTATTGATTATATCTTTGAAATCTCTTCTCATATATTTTTTCGCAGGCAATCGCATTATTACTTTTGTGAAAATTCCATAACGACGGTATGAAAAGCATTGACGATTCACCCTTTAAGCGCATAGAGACATAGTGGCATCCATACACATGTGCAATAGTAATGAACTAGTTGTACAATATTACATGATTTCTGGGTTAGTAAAAGGTGGTTATATAGATATAATTGAGTTGTGTTATCTATGGATAAACTGTCTCGAGGGGTCAACCCCATAAAAGCATAGTTGACAAAATCATTTGTCGTCGTGTATCTACGACCTAGGGTTAGAGGTGTACAAACCAATTTTTTGCCAAACTGGTTCGGTCTTTAAACCGAAACCGGACCGTTTTTTTAAATATGTACAAACCGGTTTTTCATAAAAAAATCCTCAAACCACTCAAACCGGTATAAAAACCGGTGTTTCTAGAAAAACTGGTTTTTACCGGTTTACAAACCGATTTCAAACCCATATACAAATAACCGGTTTGGGTCGGGTAGCCAACCAGGTTTTTATTCAAACCGGTTTGCTTTTTTTGGTTTTTTTTGCCAAATTGGTTTTTTGTACACCTCTACCTAGGGTAGGTTTAGAATATAAATGGTTTGGTTTCAACTGTGTTTGAGATTTGAGTGTGGGCCTTTCATGATTATTTTTTGCACTATAGGCTTGTTAAGGTTATGCTGCTAGGATCCCTTATGCCTTTCATGCTTTCCACCATAACTTTTCACCGTGGTTTCTTTTTTTAATTTTCTCGTAAGCTTCTTTAAACCTGTCAAGTTCATCATCACATTGAAAATCTCTTTCAACTTGGTTCAACAATATCGGTAAAAAGTCAAGTCTCCTCCAAAATATGTTTATCGAATGTAGTGGAATAGGTTCGACTGCAATTAAATACTGTGATATTTCATAAGCACATGGTAAACTGCAACTAGTACGAATATTACTGTCACAACTTTGTGATTGGCTTTGAATCTTATTGACTCGTCTCAGTTCCCCAACTAATATATCTAGAGTTTCGAGAAACATTAGATATTAATAAACCAAATAAATTATATTTGTGTAGATGTTTTATTTAAATCCGACTTTCCTCGAAGCTTGCCTTTATTTGTGTTTCCTGTAAACGAACTATGTTATTTATAATTCTATAAATTTATTTAAATTTGACTTGTCAAAATTTAAATGTTTTTTAACTAAGCATGTTGGTTCTCTACTACGTTTGTTGTTCGTTCTCTAAAATTTAGATGTTGATCAATAAATGCAGACAAAAATTTCTTTTTATAATTTTGTAACTTTTGACATCCAAGTAATTAAATACATTTGAAAAGTTAAATAAAATATGTTAGTTTTAATATATAAACTAAAGCAATAATCTGAATATATCAGGAAAAATACTTCTATGCTTGTTCATTAACTTTGTCTGCAATCGCATTCGATTTTTATAGCACGCCTCAATTGTTGGAGATTGAAGCAGAAATCTCTATAATACATAAATTTATCCCACTTAGTTTGAGACTTGAAAGATGTCTACGATGCTTTTTGATGTTCTCCTATATGTGATATCTGCAAAGTAATTGAGTTGCTTCTGGGAAGATTATTCAGCATGCATCCATTAGAGCCAACTCTTTATGTATGAATATGACATGTGGCAACATATAATCATCTAGTGTCTTTATCAGATAATTTAAAGCCCACTTGAAGTTCTCTTTTCTCATTTCGTATGAGTGTGAAAACAATACAAAATGTCTTGTTTGTTGAAGTTACGCCAACAATTTAAAGAAAAGGTAGTCGATAGCTGTTCGTCTTGTACGTGCAATCTAAAATAATCACATGCATGAACGCACACCATATAATGAAGTGGGGACAAAAAAATCATTTAATTGATTCAACTCGTCTGTAGTAAAATTATAGATGTATCCACCCATCTGCAAAGATTGAAGAAGTACTTATATAGAGATGCTTCTAACTTTATCCAACTTTCGTATCCTTATCCGTGCATCATGTATGGTTTTAATTATAGACACATTTTTATCATTATTTTTCTTTTAAAGCCGTAATATTATCATGTGGCTGCATATTCTTTCTTGTAAGGTCTTCCACCAATGTGTACTTCTCTTTAGACAGTCTTTTTGCATAAGCACGACCTTCCAAAAATTTAGAAGGTTGATGGTTATGTTTGTCATAGACAACATATATTTTCCAACCTCCATCTTATTCATGATATTTTGCTATAAATTGAAATGGGCATACTGCCTTCTTTATGCCTAAGTGCGTGGTTGAATCTAATGTTGACTTTTATACACCACCACGATCGCACATAAGGAATGCTTGTTGATGAAGCTATATACAGTCTTCTTCGTTCTTTGTATGACAATAACATATCCAAGAGTGTGTGCAGTGTTTTGCACCCATCCCATCAACTCCTTTCTTGTTTGGTACACTCAATCATTAAAAATTAAGACATGATAGAGTTGAATTACGAAGGAATTACGAAGGAATTATGAATGAATTATGAATAAATGTGAATAACTGTGAATTATGAATTTATAGACATATTGGCATTTCCCTTATGTCAAATCAACAAACGAATTGTGAATTAGGATTTGGATGCAGTTCGCGAAGAGTGGTCGTGTTATGTTTAAAATTTTATTTATGTATAGGGCTACATTATTAGACAATTAAATGAATTTAGAACTTTATGTATTTGCAAGTAAAGCTAGAACAAATTTATAATTTTTGCTAGTATTTAATTAAATGAATTTTGTTTTGTTGTTATTCGACAATTATTGATTTATAATTTTGTAAAAAAAGCAAGTAAATTTATAATAAAAAATATATTTTATAAACCAGCTAAAATTTATGACGGGCATTGCGTATCATGTTTAACGCGTCATAAAATTCATAAATATGACACGCACACACCATTTATGACTACCCCTACCTTGACACACGTTGCGTGAAATCTATCGACCGTCGTAAAATGTGCGTCATCTTTTGCCCGTCATAAATATATGACGCGCATATATGTGTCATCTTTCATTTATGACTACCCCTTCTTTTGACGCGCATATGCGCGCCATCTGACCCCAAATATGACGCACATTGCGCCTCTATTGTAGTTTTTCTAGTAGTGTACCATCGTCTCTTGTTTGTAATTATTTTGATAAAATTGTCATCTTCAATTCTCTGCCATTTGTGAATAAATGTGAATATTATTTTTATATGTTTTAAAAATTTAATATATTTTTTATATACAAAGAAAAAGTATATTACAATTTTATATAACTAAAAGAAAACAACACGCTTAGACAAATAAAAACAAAATTATATTTTCATAAGTATAAAAAAATTACATTTCAATTGATACGAGTCTTAAGGAAGGTCTTGATATAAAGGTACCCACATTTGATTATTGTGTTTAAACCTCTACCTAACTTGAGGATAATCTACAATCATATCCATCCTTATAAGAGGTTCACGATCAACAAACCCGGGCATAAAGACTTAGTGAGGCAAGTAACATATGCAAGGTTGCATAATCTCCCGTTAATCAAACAAAATAAAAAAACAAATCATTCTTGGTCATCTCTTCACTAGTTATCACACGTTTAACAATAGTAAGACCAATAATCTTCTTTATTCCCATGCAACTAATAAAATAATTAGCAAATATATATGCAAGGTTGCATAGCCTCCTGTTAATCAAACAAAATAAAAAAACAATTATTCTTGGTCATCTCGTCACTGGTTATCATATGTTCAACAATAGCATGACCAATAATCTTGTGAAGATATCTATACAACACTTCGTTCATTCTTATAGCTTTCGTTTTGTTATTAGGCTCATATTGATCCTCATCAATTTCTTCTCAAAACATTACATAATTATAATCTTTAGGAAATTGTGTAAAAGCATTCAAGAAATCAGATTGATGGGTCTATTGAAATGTGTATAAATCCATCAAAGCATAAAACCGGGCCACATAAAATTACGTGGCACCCCCCGAGCACGAAAGCGATAGCATCTTCGTTATCTTTAAATGACAAAAAAACATGTTGACTAAAATAAATTAGAGATCAATGACATTAATATATATAATCTCAATAGATAGCATATTTATAGTTATAGTTGTTCAAGTCAAAATTAAATGTGGATAAAAACTCCAAACAAAGCTCTTTATGGCAAAGAATCTTCTCCATGGCTCATTCAACCTGTTACAAGCACGGGTAAATTCCCTAAAGTCCATTAACAAGCTCTATGATATCGAACGTGAAGGCTCGAATTATTTATCTAAAAGCTTTAAAGCCTTTTGTACTCATCTGATCCTCGACGAAATTGAATCCAAGGGTGATTCGAAACATGAACGGACGCCGTATGTTGACGTGAGCTTGAAGCTTTTATCTGAAAATCTGAAATAATTACAATTAGTAACAAAAGATAATGTATTTAACTAAAACTTATACTGATAATAACAATCTAACGTTTGTTAATACTACGAACTATAAAATTTTAACAAGAATAAGAAATGGATGAATTGTTGGTGAAATATGGTGAATAGATGGTTGAATGTTTGATATGAAAATGAATTTGTCAGTGAAATGTGGTGAATAGGGTGGTAATATCGGGTATAATATGGGGATGGTGGGTGGTATGTAAACGTGATGGTGGCTGGTAAGTAAATGTGGTGATGGGTGTTTTGTTATTATTGTAATCTGGTGAAAACATCAAACGACCGTTTATAACGGTACAAACGACCGTTTATAACGATACAAACGACCATTTACTGAGAATCGTCTGAAAAAGGAAACTGAAACAAACGTCGAGATTTGAAATTCTGAAATGTAACCCTAAAAGGTAAACGGGTGTGTCTTTTTACTGTAAAGGACTGTTTGTCGTTGGTCAAACGACCGTTTGCATGATGATAAATGACCGTTTTCTCGCAACTGTCATTTTAGTAGTGTATCAAACACAAAACTTTTTCTGAATTTCACAATGTTTGTAATATGTGACACTCATAGGTTGCAATTAGAAATGTAAAAAATTATTAAAAAAATTTGCCTTATCAAAAAAAAAAAAGAAGAAATGACAAAATTTTAAAAAAATCATTTAATTCAACCACACTAATTTTAAGAACATTGTATTGTGAAATCTAATCCATATTTAAAGTGATAAGTTCAGAGTTGAAACAGAATTAAAGTAGAAAATAAATAAAATCTAATCCATATTTAAAGTGATAAGTTCAGAGTTGAAACAGAATCAAAGTAGAAAATAAATAAAATAATAAAGTTGAATCATACAAAGAATAAAACAAAAATCAATTTTACCAAATAAATAAGATAAATATATTGCGTTTTGGGGTGTCTTGATTTGGGCTCGGTTTAGAAGACATTTGTTGCAGATTAATTAAATTAATGACTTGTCTCAGTTTTATTTAATTGTAGCCCATTATGATTTTTGGGGTATAAGTTGTAAACCCTAATTTTATCTATTTATATTGTATAATTGTATTTGTAATTCCTCATGAATGAGGCAGAATCAATAAAAGTTTTAGTCTGGCTGTAGCCGTGGACGTAGTTCACATCGACCAAATCACGTTAAATCTCATGTGTTCATCTTTGTTCTTATTTTTCTATCGCAGTTGGATTGTGTTTGTGTGTTGATTTACATCCGGATCCCTAACAAGTGGTATCAGAGCTTAAACTTGTTACACACGGGAGAAACCGAAATCGAGAGAAAGAGGTTTTCGATCTAGGTTTCGGTGTAGGCAGCAAGCCGCCATTATCTAGTGGTCAATGGAAGTTGCAAAAGGTCGGCGCCTATTCTTTTTTATATTGTTCGTGAACTCAAAGAAAGGAAACCAATTTTATTTTTTATTAAAGTTATTGCTGAAGAAGGAAGAAGAAGACTTTTTGTCTTGTGTTGTGTTGACGCTAAGAAAAGACAAAAGCATCTTTAGTTTTGGTTATCATCGAAGTAATAAGAAATTAATTGTTTTTTGGTTATTTTTTTTAACGAAAAGTACGACCCTGTTCCGGATGATAAGTGTTATTTTAATCGGGTCTACCTATTGTTTTCTAGCCGAGACTGCAACCCCCAACCCCCTCAGAAGAAAACTTATTTTTGAGAAAAACTCCTGACTCAACTCTGAGATTTTGCTAAGAGGATATGTGTTTTTTTGGTTATTAGTAGTTGAAAGGCATTGTGGGTTATTACATACTAGTGGATGAAACCCGTGCGTTTCAGCGGGAGTGTTAAAATTTTGCAAGGCTCGCCTTTGATATTCACTGTACAAACTTCACGTCAAAATTAATAAATATAAGCACGTTATATGGGTTTAAAGAAAATTCACGTCAAAATGTAGATCAAATTAGCACTTCACAATGACAAGTTTGATTTTTTCTTTATGAAATTATCATATTTTAAAAGTTGTAGAAGCCAAAAAAAAATGTGAAGCAACTTTTAATCGGTTGTACCACAAGCAGCATATTTTAAACCTTACTATAAGGGCATAGATAAAATAAAATCATAAATATATAAATAATTAGATTTGTAACCTTTCACATTGATGTCTTAATCACATGTGAGATTACACTTTAGTCCCTCACTCATGCTTATATATATATATATATATATATATATATATATATATATATATATATATATATATATATATATATATATATATATATATATATATATATATATATATATATATATATATATGGGGGATCCAATGAAAACCTAGTTATAAATGAAAACCTTGCAAACTAAATCTTAACCATTGATTATGTAGATCAATGGTCATTAATTACTAGTGGCAAGATTGTAATTATTGTGAAGTTTTTAAGACAAGTTTTAATATAAAAGGGCATTTTAGGAAAAACAAAAATAAATATATTTAACTTTTCATAATTTTCGTTTCTCTTTCCTCTCTCTTAATTACTCTTTACTTTCCTAATTTTTATTTCTCTCTTTTCTCTCCTAATACAACGATGGTACATATGTGTACCAAATAATGTGAACGGTTGAGTGATGTATGATGAATATTTTTTACAGTAATAGAAGTTTATTAAGAGTCTAAATACTTAATTAAGTTGAAAAATTTGGATAATACAACGACGGTACATATGTGTACATAGGATAATTGTTCAAAAATATTAAAATGTTTTAAAACTTCAATGATACATACCAGTTAATATGCTAAAAAGCTTTGGTACATATATGTAACAGTTAATATGCTAAAGAAGCTTTGGTACATATATGTAACAGTTAATATGCTAAAGAAGCTTTGGTACATATATGTAACATTTAATAAGTCTTTGTTTGTGTAATGGTGCGATTAGGATTTTGGTTATATGCTAAAGAAGCTTTGGTACATATATGTAACAGTTAATAAACATACGTAAATCATTCATCAAACAACTAATACTAAGGTACATATACGTAACAGTTAAACAAATCATTCATCAACAACTAATACTAAGGTACATATATGTACTTTAGGTTGAACAACAGTGATCTTAACACAAATCATTCAATTCCTTCTCTCTAGCTTTCTCTTCTTCCTTGTTTTTCTGTCAATCAAAAAGAACTCATAATCAATTCTCATAACAACCGAAATCAATCAATCAATCAATCAACTTTGAAAGAACCCTAACAAAATCCAATACCTTGGTCTGCGAAGGACCTCTCGATCTCTCGCCTCTCGGTCTGCGAAGGACCTCTCGATCTCTCGCCTCTCGATCTGCAGCCAGCGACCAAGCACCTCCACAAACGGACTCAAGCAGATCACTTGAGATGATCACGCGACTCAAGCAGATCAACACAATGCAAAAGCAGAGACATCGCACCACTCATCGGCGAATACGCCGCCACCGGAATATTCCTCCGATTCGCCACCACAAACGGCCACATCATAGTTTCATCCGCTACAATCAGCTTCACCGGACCTTCAATCCGATCAAGCACCTCCACAAACGGAGCTTCCATCTTCGTCTGTACGGCGGTGAGGAACGTCACCATGTCAGAGCCACGGTGAGCTCCGAGGGGATGACGTTGGGGATGGTGGCGAACGTGACGTCACCGTGGTCCAGACTGGATGGAGAAACCCTAGCCACTCTTCGGTGACGACGATGGTGAAGTGGGTGGTGAGGTTGCGGTGGTTGAATCGGGATTTGAGGGAGGTGCAGAGGTGTAAGAGAGGGTTAATGTGGCCTCTGTCGGGGTAGGGTACTACGACGATGTGTTCGTCATGTTGGTTTCTGGTTGATCGGAGGTGTGTTGGTGGTGATCGGAGATGAAGATGAAGATGAAGATGAAGATGAAGATGAAGAATAAGAAGTTATGTGTGTTGTTGAGATATTTTGTAGAAAATATGATGCTTTGATTTAACAAACTGAAATTGAGAGTGAGAAAGGAAGGGATTTAGTCAAATATATAAATACCATAAATATGTTAATTGCAAGATTACAAAAATACCCTTTTTTTATAAAATAAAATATATATATTAAAAATCTATGATTGGTTGAAAGTGGTTTTCATGGTTTTCAATTATAAATGTGGTTTTCATTTGATCCCTCCTATATATATATATATATATATATATATATATATATATATATATATATGTATATATATATAGTAGAGTAAATTACCATTTGCATCCTTGACGTTTGTTCATTTTAACCAGTTGCGTCCCTGCGGTTTCAAAATTACCATCCGCCCCCTGACGTTTCTTTTTATTTCCATTTGAGTCTTTGTCGTTTTATTTTTATTTCTATTTGAGTCCGGATGACTGACACCGTTAATTTTCCAGCTAAAATTATTGTTAAAAAGACTAAATTACCCCTCATCACTACCATGACAACTTCCATCATCACCTTCACAGCCCTCGTCACCACCACCACCCCAGTCCCTATCACCACATGACAACCACCCATCACCACCCCATACCACCAGGGGCAATGGTGGTGAGATTAATCAAAGCCATATCACTGCCCCTCGATTTGTGGGTCTTTGATGCGCATTTAATCAAACCCACTAACCTTTTTCCGTTTCTTCCCCAAATTGGGACCAATTTAGGGTTTTTCCGGCAACTTGTTGTAGTTCCAGCAAATATAGAAGTAGTAAAGCTAATTACATTGCCGATTATTCAAAAAGGTTTAGAAACCCATGTGAATGATAAGAATTTCGAGAGCATTTACGTGCAAGGTGGTGGTGAATTAGAAAAATCTAGGTTGAAGAATGTTGAAGATGAAAAGATATTATCTTGTGGGGCTGTCGGAAGGATGGAATTGGAGGCGGAGAAAGAGGTGTGGCGGTTGTTAAAGGCGGCGGTGGTGAAGTACTGCGGTAACCCCGTCGGAACCCTAGCAGCGAATGATCCCGTATCCCCCATCATCACCACCATCATCAACTGCTTTCGGTTCCGGAGCGACGGATGGGGGAGGTCGGCGGTGGCACCACGACCGAGGTCGCGGCGGTGTCCTGCTGCTTCCGCTGCGCCATCGTGGACTTCATGGGGCTGACGATGTATAGGGTCCGGCAGGGCTCTACCGGAATGTTGTGAGGAAGAACCGTTGGCGACGAGCGAAGATGTAGTACCACGGCAATGGTGAGGAGTCTCCGGCGGTGGTGAGGAGTCTCCGGCGGTGGTGAGGAGTCTCCGGCGGTGGTGAGGAGTCTCCGGCAGTGGTGACGGAGCCGGTGGCGGCAGCAGCGGTGGCGGCAGCGGCGGTGGCGGCAGCGGCGGTGGCACAGCGACGGAGCTAGACAAAGATGTGGTGGTGTTTGATAATGAGATGTGGGAGAAGTTTACTGAAAGTGGGTTATGGAGAAACCTTCAGAACGATAATAATAATATACTGTTACAAAATAAGGGTATTTTTGTCATTTATAAAAAATTAATGGAAAAATCTAACGGCGTTAGTGTGTTGGACAAAAATGAAAATAAAAATGAAACGTCAGGGTGCAGATGGCAATTTTAAAACTACAGGGATGCAAGTGGTTAAAATGAGTAAATATCAGGGATGCAAATGGTAATTTACTCTATATATTAAGTAAAATTACATGCATGTTGCCGTGGAAGTTCTCTGTGTTCGTAAAAACAATTCATACAACCCCAAGCTACCTTATCTTAAAAACATTATAATTCTAAACACTATAGTGAGAAATCAACCATTTCTATAGAGCTTCCAACAATTTGTCGCTACATGTAAAACATCAATACAGATTCATCATCGAATGAATCTTATTATTCTAGACCCATATAGAAACTTTAAAAAGTAATCAGGACACGCTTACTAACATGAAATTAACACATTATTATCCATTCATAATATTTGAATCTAACTACAACGGGTGCCTTTTCTAGTAAATCTGCAAAATATTAAGTCAAAGAACATGCATCTTACCTTTTGCTCTACACTAAGAAGCATAAATAACAAAAAAGATGATATTAATTTCTTTGGTATGAGAGATTATAAACTAAATTCAACTCTTAATGTTAGGAATTCACCATTAAATAGCAAGCATTAGAGTAAAAGTGTATTCCCAGCCTTATATGGCTGTAATTCCAACCTCATACGGTTGAGCAGACAATCTTTACAATTCTATACAAATGAATATTTGAGCATTATATGGATATGTAACAACAATATATATAGCCATGTATTGCTTTAATTTCAAGGTCTTATATACACTATAACAACACCATTTTATAGCTCTATATAACTGCATTTCAAGCATTATACAACTTGATGTGAGATTAATAGTTTAATAAAAATGACTTAAATTAAACCTAATTAAACACCTAGTTAAACTATAGACTCTCTAAAACTTAAACTACTGACAGGCAAGTGAACCTATCGACTCTAGCAAAGCTTAAGTAAGTCCGGATATCGAACCCACGAGACTCTGTTAACTATGTTAATTAACCTAAGACTCTTATTACTAATGAAATTATTAATTGAAGGGGGGTTACTAAAAATAGAAAGATGCTAAAATTAGAAACTAAGGAAAACACAAACAAAGAATAGGAAAGAACTTGGAATAGGAGAGGAATGAGTTACCTAGGCTCAGAATCCTGTTTGCCAAACTCTGGTTCTTCTATGGATTTGGTATGAATGATGAAACTGGGACCTAATGGTTTCCACTACTAGGGAATCTAAAGATTCTTTGACCCTTCTCAAAGATAACACTTAAAACCCTAATAGCTAATGATGATCACCAGATTATGTGGACAACCTCACAGTCACTCCAAAGATTGCTAAAAGACCCTATAGTTGACTTACCTCACAGCAAAGACAACTCAAAGCATCCTAAAACACTAAAGGGTAGGTTTATATCAGATCCACAAGTTTAAACTGATAAAATAAAATAAAACAGTTAAATAAGATACGCTCACACGTTATCTAAACCTAACCTGTTATGTAACTAGACCAGTTTATTAATTCTCACTTTACAGCTATTGAATTAAGCATGCACATTCAAAATCAATTCAGGTTCCAATTTAGTTCCTATAGTCTAGTGATCAGTTAAACTGCAAATTAGTTAATTACTCACGTAAATTAACCTACTTGATATCTAATATGATAAGACAACCACAATAATACCAATGGAACGTCAAATTGCAACCATAACCAATATCAAATACACACTAGCAACTTGCTTCAATGATATAAACCCAACAAATAGCAATCAATTCATCATAAAATTACCAAAATTCATAAAAGAACCAAAATTCATCATCATCAAACCTAGGTAACTACTAATGGTTTAGCCAAGAAACATCAATAAACAACCATAACAATCTGAATTCAGAAGATTTAACATAGTTTGTGATAAGAAAAGTGTAGATAACAAGACCCGAGTTGTAGAATACGCGCAAACGTTATCCTAACGTCTTCAAATCTTAATCCCGACTCGTTTCCACGTCCAAAATAGCTCCAAACAACCTTCAAGGTCACCCTAATTCGTTCTTCCTTTGTTCCCAGTCGTCAGCCCTTTGAATTCTGACCTAAAAACCACTTAAAAACGAATTTTATGAGTTGGGCCACGTAATGGGCTCTCCGAGTGGCGCGCACAGCTAAGAAAGGCTGTGCGCGTGGCGCGAACAGGCTCCAGACGTAAAACAAAGTTGATTTTTGGATTCCTCATCTCGAGAACCATCAAATCTATATATTATGGGTCCCGTAACTCATTTTCTAGCTCCCGATATGATCGTTTTACTAATTTACTTCCGTGGTGTCTTCCCCTGTGCTCGTTTTTTCATTCTTTTTGCTCGTTTTCCACTCCGTTGCACGCGAACACCTATCAAAACATGAAATAAACAAAAGTAAATGAAATCTAATAAAACTAAACATAATTAGACTCAAAATGACTCAAAACAAAGATCCAAAAACTATATAAACTACATTATATCAAATATCCCCACACTTATTCTTTTTCTTCCCTGAAAAAGCATGCAATGAAATCAGAACCAGGAAATCATTTCAAACAACTTTATTAACTCACCCAAAATAAAAAAAATAAACATAAATACATACAGGATTTAGTTTAGTTAACAGTGAGGTCTAGTTCATTGTTTCCAATATACCCTAACACTTACAAATCAGGTCCATTTTCATGTTTTTGTTTTTAAGTTTCAAATAAAAGAACTAGGTACATCTAAAGAATCTCACACTCAGAAGCCTACAGGTCACCAGCTCTACTAATTTGCACAATGGAAGGCACAGGTTAACCATTTTGGTTCACCTAACCGCTATAACCTGAAAAACTAGCAATCCTAATAGAAACTTGTAGTCACGATGGAATTTTTTTTTTGTGGAATGAATTCTTTTGAGCTTTTTAGGTGACATATAATTTATTTAGGTGACATTGTACAGTTCAATTTTAATTTATTTAGACTGGCCCCAGAGGTGTTACAAACTAAAGTCACTATCCCCGGTAAATAACACATAGGAACCAACCCATGCCTTTTTATACAACAAGCTCATTTTTTTATGGAATTGATGGAGGCTCCACCTACTCTCGAATTTATTTTCATAAAAAGATAGCAGTGTGCCATGTTTGTGAGGAATAAGTTTCTATTAAAATGCTAGTTAATCAACCTATAGGGGTGCCAATTTACAATTCCTAAAGAACTAGATTTTTCCCATTACTTCTAAGATGAAAACCCACAAGACCACCTAGTTCAGTTAGTTAGATTAATTTACACACTAAAGGACCCTTCAATGCAAGCTGGGTTAACCAGATAACTCACAAGTCAACAAACTATCCCATTTATTACACAATTTTTTTTTTCATTTTTCATTTTTTTTTGGCATTCAACACACATTTGTTTGAAAATAAAACGCCAGTTTTTCTATCATTTTCCATATATTGCATTATTTGAAAATAAAACGCCAGTTTTTCTATCATTTTCCATATATTGCATACTAATTTCAAAGACATTTTCAAGAAAAATGTTTTGAAATTTTTCAAATTTTTTGATTATTTTTTTTTGGATTTTTATGACACTTTAAGACTCAAAAACTAACACTAACAAACTCATTTCCATCCCCACACTTAAAACTTGCATTGTCCTCAATGCAGAGACAGAAATACACTAAAATAAATAAATAAAAAAAACATAAAAGGATAAAAGGAAACGTGTTCACCTGATAGCAAAGCAACAATTCTTCCAAACCGTTCCCACTAGCTATATAGCATTCCATTCGCAGGTAGCACCCTCATGCCTCGGATCATCCTTCATACTCCAGCCAACAGCTCCAGATTCACCCGAATGGAGATTGAGTACGGGTGGTACGTATCCAAACCTACATAACCAAAACAAAAGCACAACCCGAGCAGCATAACACTGACACAAAAAGACTCAAAATACTGACTCAAACAAATAAAATAAAAGACTTAACAAAATAAAAAAAATAAGACAAAGCAAACAAGCAAATAATATACAATACTCTACACATGGGATCCTCCTAAAGATCTATAACTCTAGCAAAAATCATGGAGGATCAAATAGATCCCATGTAACAGCTCCACCATCAATCACAGTAGAACCTCTTAAAGGCACTAGCCTATCCCAACACTTCTCTCTAATGAATGCATCCTCCTGATCTAAACTAGACTCAGACTCTAGAGTAGGTTGATCAGACCTAGGCTTACTAAACTCAGAAACATCCCCACACTTAGGTTTTTCTATGGGTGTAGGGTTCACTATCTCAGGAGGTCTATCAGCTATCAGTGCCTCTAACTCAATAAGGTCTCTCTCAGCATCAAACTCACCCTCTCTAACATACTCAGGCAGACCATCTAACTCTCCAGCAAACTCAAGCTCCCAAGACTCAGACTCCTTAGACTTCTCAGTTACCTCACTCTCACTAGAACTAATGGAGCTCACAACTTCCTTAACACTACTCGGACTCCTAATGGAGTCAGCCACATGGAATGTGACTTCCTCATCTCCTAAGTGAAGTGCAATGGTGCCCTTAAAGACATCAATATTGGCCTTAGCCGTACGAAGGAAAGGACGTCCAAGAATGATAGGCACATTCGCATCAGCCTCCATGTCTAGAACAACAAAATCCACAGGGAAGACAAATCTATCAATCTTAACAAGCAAGTTCTCTATGATTCCCCGAGGATACTTAACAGAACTATCAGCAAGAGAGAGTGTCATGCGCGTCGGTGTAAGTTCACCTAGGCCTAGCTTCTCATAAATCGAATAAGGCATCAAATTAATGCTAGCACCTAGATCAGCTAACGCGTGATTGTGAATATTGCTACCAAAGAGACACGGGATGGTGAAGATTCCCGGATCAGACAGCTTCTCTGGAAGCTTGTTCATCACCACTGCAGAACACTCACCAGTAAGATCAACATTAGAAAGTTCTCCAAGCTTTGCTTTGTTCTTGAGGATGTCATTCAAGAACTTAGCATACTTGGGCATGCATTGGAGAACCTCTATGAATGGAAGATTTATCTTGATCTGCTTGAACAAATCAAGAAAGTACCCATACTCCCTAGAATATTTCTGATGGCGGACACGATCAGGATATGGGACTCTAGAAAGATCTATCTCAGGGCTGGGTCTAAAAATGGGTGGGCGATCCCTAATAGTGCTCTGGACCCTAGGACCTTCTATCTCTACTTCCTCTTCTCTCTCCCCAACATCTTCTACCTTTCTATCAGGTGACTCTACCTCCCCTAACTGCTTACCCGATCTAGTGGTGATTGCCTTAACATGTGCATGCAGGTTTTGTGTACTAGAACTAGATGAAAAAGTACATGGGGGTTTCTCGTCTATCCTCCTAGCAAGGTCAAGTACTGTTCTCTGGAGATCCTGAAAAGCTGACTGTTGGTTTTTTAGAATAAGATCATGTTCAGCAAGAGTTTTCTGGGTAGCCTGATCTTTAACAACTAATTGAGTTAAAAGTTCTTTTATTTCATTTAAGTTCTTCTGATTATCAATCTGACCCTGCCCCTGGTTGTAATTTTGAGCAGACTGGAAACCAGGGGGATTACCGGAAGATCTGTAGTTCTGACTTTGGTTACTTCTCCAACCCGAATTATAAGAATTATTAAAATTGTTCGATGGACCACTTACATACTCTACGCTCTCCATATTCATCTGTGGACACTGGACTGTATCATGACCTCCCCTACAAAGCTCACACCTATACAACTTCATCTTTACCGCCTTCACCTCCCTAGACAAACTCTCAATAGCAGCAGCTAAACTAGTATCCATGGTGACATGGTGAACACCTCGAGTGGTCGAGGGGTGACTAGTAACATGAATGGAATTCCTGTTGACCGCTCGCTGCTCATGATCAGTCTGAGCAAAGCTCTCGAAGAGATCATTGCATCCGGCTACATCCTTCTTCCCCATAAGATGTCCTCCTGCAGAGGTGTCAAATCTAGCACGAGTCTCGTAAGTCAAACCATTGTAGAATTTCTCTACAAGAGCCCATTCAGTCAAGCCATGATTAGAGCATCTGCTAAGCAGATTCTGAAATCGCTCCCACGCAAGATAATATGGTTCATCAGGCTCCATTCTGAAAGAATGGATCTGATCACGGAGACGGGAAGCTTTTGCGGGCGGGAAATATTTATTCAGAAATTTATCTCTAAGAACAGCCCACATGGTGAAAGTACCAGGAGGATGTGAATCGAGCCAGGTGGAAGCTCGTCCACAAAGAGAAAAGGGAAACAAGTGAAGGAATTTGGCATCTTCACTAGCCCCTTGGATATTAAACGTACCAAGAATACGAGACAATCGGGAGATGTGAGCTGGCGCATCCTCATCATCACGACCATGAAATTGACATGTATTTGTGATGGCGGTCATGATGTAGGAAGGGATTTGCCACGTGTTTTCATTAGTGATGTTCGGGACAGTGATGGGGGAGTTGACTCCTGTGAAGCCTTCGGTGGCTCGCTCGTGAATGGTGTGGTGGGCCATGTGGAATGGGGTGGGTGGTGGACTAACGGGTGATGATGGTGGAGTGGCGGGTGGAGAATGGATTGACTCAGAAGACTTAACCTCAAACTTAAGTGCACTAAGATCTAATTGAACAGGTGGTGGACCTCGTGACCTAAGATGGGGCATAAACTAAACAAAAGAAAAACAAGAGAAATAACCTAGACCTAAAGACACAGAAAAAGCACGAAAATAGCAAGAAGAAAGTTAATTAACACAATTGCCAAGAGTCCCCGGCAACGGCGCCAAAAACTTGATGTGAGATTAATAGTTTAATAAAAATGACTTAAATTAAACCTAATTAAACACCTAGTTAAACTATAGACTCTCTAAAACTTAAACTACTGACAGGCAAGTGAACCTATCGACTCTAGCAAAGCTTAAGTAAGTCCGGATATCGAACCCACGAGACTCTGTTAACTATGTTAATTAACCTAAGACTCTTATTACTAATGAAATTATTAATTGAAGGGGGGTTACTAAAAATAGAAAGATGCTAAAAGTAGAAACTAAGGAAAACACAAACAAAGAATAGGAAAGAACTTGGAATAGGAGAGGAATGAGTTACCTAGGCTCAGAATCCTGTTTGCCAAACTCTGGTTCTTCTATGGATTTGGTATGAATGATGAAACTGGGACCTAATGGTTTCCACTACTAGGGAATCTAAAGATTCTTTGACCCTTCTCAAAGATAACACTTAAAACCCTAATAGCTAATGATGATCACCAGATTATGTGGACAACCTCACAGTCACTCCAAAGATTGCTAAAAGACCCTATAGTTGACTTACCTCACAGCAAAGACAACTCAAAGCATCCTAAAACACTAAAGGGTAGGTTTATATCAGATCCACAAGTTTAAACTGATAAAATAAAATAAAACAGTTAAATAAGATACGCTCACACGTTATCTAAACCTAACCTGTTATGTAACTAGACCAGTTTATTAATTCTCACTTTACAGCTATTGAATTAAGCATGCACATTCAAAATCAATTCAGGTTCCAATTTAGTTCCTACAGTCTAGTGATCAGTTAAACTGCAAATTAGTTAATTACTCACGTAAATTAACCTACTTGATATCTAATATGATAAGACAACCACAATAATACCAATGGAACGTCAAATTGCAACCATAACCAATATCAAATACACACTAGCAACTTGCTTCAATGATATAAACCCAACAAATAGCAATCAATTCATCATAAAATTACCAAAATCCATAAAAGAACCAAAATTCATCAAACAATCATCATCAAACCTAGGTAACTACTAATGGTTTAGCCAAGAAACATCAATAAACAACCATAACAATCTGAATTCAGAAGATTTAACATAGTTTGTGATAAGAAAAGTGTAGATAACAAGACCCGAGTTGTAGAATACGCGCAAACGTTATCCTAACGTCTTCAAATCTTAATCCCGACTCGTTTCCACGTCCAAAATAGCTCCAAACAACCTTCAAGGTCACCCTAATTCGTTCTTCCTTTGTTCCCAACCGTCAGCCCTTTGAATTCTGACCTAAAAACCACTTAAAAACGAATTTTATGAGTTGGGCCACGTAATGGGCTCTCCGAGTGGCGCGCACAGCTAAGAAAGGCTGTGCGCGTGGCGCGAACAGGCTCCAAACGTAAAACAAAGTTGATTTTTGGATTCCTCATCTCGAGAACCATCAAATCTATATATTATGGGTCCCGTAACTCATTTTCTAGCTCCCGATATGATCGTTTTACTAATTTACTTCCGTGGTGTTTTCCCCTGTGCTCGTTTTTTCATTCTTTTTGCTCGTTTTCCACTCCGTTGCACGCGAACACCTATCAAAACATGAAATAAACAAAAGTAAATGAAATCTAATAAAACTAAACATAATTAGACTCAAAATGACTCAAAACAAAGACCCAAAAACTATATAAACTACATTATATCACAACTATATAATAACACAATATATGTTGTATTGAAATGACAGACAAACTATCATATCAATTAAAATCTAATTTGTTTAAGTAAGCTAATTTGTAAATTTTACAATAATGAAATCATATTATAGATGGCTTTAACCCGTTTAGTGGATTTGATATTTAAGTAAAACTTTTAAAATTGACCCATCTAACCCATAATACCTAACCCAAATCGACCTATTTGAAAGCAAATGGGTTGAAATTACCTTCTTAAAATTATTAACAGCTCTAGGTGTGGCTTTAATCTCCATGTACTTTGCACGAGCAAGAAATAAACATGTTGGGTCAAGGGTACTTAGCTCACTGAAAATGATGGCATTAATTTCATCAAGTTTAAGGTTACATAAATTAAGATTACATGAAAGCTTTTGATTTATAGTCTATTATATTGCTAGAAAGGTATTGTATATAAACAGAGAAGACAATATCTTAATTTTAAAATAAAAATGGTTAGAATTGGAAGGCAAAGTTGCATAAAAAAGTAAGGCATTGTCTTTTAATTATCATTACCAATACTAAGTTTTCAAATTATGGCTCTCAAATTATTGGTTGAAAAAGTCACGGCTGATCTCTGTCGCCAACCTCAGATTCAGTCCTCAATTGCTTTTAGCTATTCGTTTTATATATTTTTCTCTACATATGCATGCTTGTCGTACCTTTTTTTTATAAATTTAGCCTGTGAGAAAATAAGATAAACATTCTACAATAGATGAGATTATTATTACCTCAATCTCAGGCTATACAAAGCAAGACAACCACATATATTACTCCTAACCTGCAAAGCTTGCAATTTGAACCCAAAGCATTATCTTATGTATCAACAATCTATGGTAGCTCAGTAAAAAATACCACCAATGATCAAAACATTGCATGATGTAGTGTAAGCCCACAAAGTACACAAGAACATAAACAAGTGAGGGCCAATATATCCATTATTACAATTTGTATTCATTTTTTAAGACTTTACATTTCTTAATATATCCATTATTAAATTTAAATGTGTTCAGTTCATATTGGTTATGCTCTACATCATTTGTTCCCAAAAATACTATGACTAAATTGTTGGTTCAATCAAAATTTTACATAACGATCAAATATCAATATACACTTTTTTAACACAATTAATTTTTAAATAAGGTAATATTTCTTAAAGAAAAGAGTTACATAATGTTGAAATCAAATCTAGCAAGGATGAGAAACTACATATGCCAGTGACCATTCCAGAACCAAACTACATATGCCAATACCCAATACCCTACAATCAATAAACTTTCATGATGATCAGAATATTAAACGAGGATGCAGGCTACGGATAAGAGCACAGCAAAAACAAACTACATATGCCAGTGACCATTCAAGAACCCAAACAATATATACATATATAAGCATTACAAACCTTGTAAAAAGCACCAATACCTACATTTTTTAGTATGTTCATTGTCACCAACACAACAGATCCTTGACCCAGTTGGATTCTCACCTTCAAGATCCGAAAGGTCACCTCTAGGTCGGCTCTTATCCACAACCCACTACGCAAACAATAGCTCAAGAAGCACCACCCCACACGCATATGCATCACAATAGCCTATCAAGTGGCCTGCCAATGTCATCAATATTCAAAGATAATTACTGCATACTTGACTTTGAAAGCCAAAGTGCATATAAATTTAAACCAGAACATTTTTGCCATCTAACACCAATTCCTTTTGGGATGTTGTGTGACTCAGACAAAAAAGTTTTCTAGAAAAATAATACATATAAATATTTCCAAAAATGAATTTTTTGACAAAAACATAATGGCGTCAAAAGAAACTCCTTTTTGTGTCCTTTGACAACTACTAAAGTTTAAGCAAGCCCATTGGTATACATTACTCATAAGCATGGTATCAAACATTGACGCCTACTTAAACTAAACAAAGAAGTCAAAGTGCTTTACTCTTACCTGCATAGGGGTAAAATGAGAACAAATTAAACCAATGGCTTGAGGGTATGTGACTAATAGCATGCAGTGCTCGGTTCTAATGTCGTCATCATGCATCTTCGTGCAGTAAGTTCTAAACCTACAACACGGGGTTTTTATCTTTGCCATGGGATTATTAAAGCTTACTTACCAGTGCCATAGGATTTTTTGTTGTTGTTGATTGCAAGCACGACCCATTAACATTGAATATACTATGTAATCATACATCCAAAGAAGTTTTGAGTACTGATCTAAATTCGTCATGAACTTTTAAGTGTGGTACAAAAATGTAGTTAGAGATCTATGAACATGCAAATTTGTAACTGAAAGCATAAGTGTAATGGATCACCTGAACATACATACAATACTTGTACTCCTGACTTCTAATGTAATCTCTTTTACTTTCTTGCAGCTGATAAAAACATCCATCATACAATAAATTACCATATGAATCCAATATAACATAGTATTATCCATAAAACGTTACAAAATTTAATTGTGCTTACAGGATCACTGTCATAAATAATCTCATAGCAATCTCGAGACAAGCATTTTAAAGCACAATTCTCCTTCACACCATTAAAGACTTGCACTATGCAGCCCAGTATACACTTTTCAATCCATAAAACACAACCAAAATGAATACCATTAGTAATTAACCTGGGCATTGCTTTTGGCTTATGAGTGGGTCAACTTGGGTCATGTTGTAGTTTAAATAGGTAAAATGGAGCAAATAAAAGAACCCGGTTAAAATGAAAATGGGTTGGCAAGGCGTAAAAATCATGCACACTGCATATGAAATGCATATATCCCCTACTAAATCGCTTTGTAATAAAATAATAATTTTATATTAGGATTATATAGGAAAATCATTGTAGCAAATATGAAGATTTCTCAAATTAGTAAAACGTGAACTTTTTACTTTTATCTTAAATAATAGGTATAGCTGGATCTGTAATTCTAGCTGGATTTGCGTTAATGTATATTAGTTAAACCTTACTCCACATAAAATCAAAATAAGTTCGTTCACTTGGGAAAGGTTAAATATCATAACTATACAACATATAGTCATATGTTAATACACTTATTCAACATGTATCTCCATACATTAAATTAAGATATCATAACTATATAGAATATAGTCACATGTTAATACACTAATGAAGAAAAGATATTATAGCATAGGTCTAAATTCATTATTTAAATAACAGGGTTGTAACACATGGTCATTTCTTTTATGAAGAAGGAATAAAAGTAAAGGAAAAGGAAGGAAAGGTAAGTTAACCTAAGTAAAGGGGTTAAAAGTGTCAAAATTGTAAAATGTCAAAAAGTTGGTACAAAAGTGGGCATGGCCGTCCACTCTTGCCTGCACACTTCTTTCATTTTGTTCTAGAGAGAGAGAGAGAGAGAGAGCAGAAAACTCTCGGAAGTTTTAGAAGAAGCAGAAAATTCGATGCTTTTGTTAAGAATTCTTGGTTTTATGGTGTTATAAATAGTTCTAGTCTAGGTTATGTGCTTATGTGTTTGTGTGTGTTAAGGTGTGTCTTTGGTGGGTTTTTAGGTGTGTGAATTCGCTGCATACGGGTTTAAAAAGGAAGACACACCCAAAGTTGCACAAGGTGAGTTCTAGAATTCCCCTTTTTTAACATGTTTCTAACAATTTTGGGGCTGGAAAATGCATGTGTGAATGTTTTATAGAAATAACTTTATACCCGTATGTGTGTGTGAAGATGTATGTCGCTGGGTGTATGTTTTGGGTGTAAACAATGTTATGGATATGACTAAGTATGTATTTTGTTGCTTAGAATGTAAGAACTAAGCTTAGAACATGTTAGGTGTAAATTTAGGACTGAAAATAGGCTGATTCGTAAAAGTTAGTTGCTCAAACATTTAAACAGTGGACCACGTGTCCAACGGCTTAATTTCCTAAGTGTTCCCAACCACCAAAAAGCCCAACCGCCTGAATAGTGCCCAAACGTCCAAACGGGCTCATGCGTCTAAGTGAAAAATGGCTAAGTGTAGGCCCAAACGTCTGAATAGTGCCCAACCGCCTGAGTGCCCATGCGTCTAAGTCAGGCCCATGCGTCTAAGTCAGGCCCATGCGTCTGAATAGTGCCCAACCGTCTACAATATTGCTCAGGATAACTAAGTGTAGGCCCAAACGTCTGAATAGGGCCCATGCGCCTAAACAGTACCTTAGAAAAATTCTAAGTATAGTCATGCGTCTGAACAGTGGTTCATGCGCCCAGGATTTCTGACTAAATGACTAAGTATAGGGGCTCATGCGTCCCAATAGTGACCATGCGCCTGGACCTCCCATACGCCTAAGTGACTTCATGCGTTCGAGAGGCCCATGCGCCTAAACAGGGCCCATGCGCCTAAACAGGGCCCATGCGCCCAACACTTAGAATTTATTTCGAGAATTTTATGGGAGTCTGTACAATTAGGGTTTGCAACAATGTTTGACTAGGGTTATTAAATTCTCATTTCCATGCATATTCATGATTGTCTTTATGATTCCTTATTATTATCATTATCATTATTGTTAACCTTATTATTATTGTTATTAATATTATTATCATGGTATGACTTTACGTGGTATGTTTATGATCGTAACATAAAGTATTATCATTAATAAAGTGAAAGATTAATGATGAAGAAAAGTGGAACATAAATGAATGAATGAAAGTCTTGCAAGCAAATATATGGAGGTGCACGGCCTTGTTGTCGTTAGCTCAACTGTGATGTGGGTTAGCTACCCCGAAGGATGCATACAGGGTCAATCATTGAGATTGACAATAAGGTGAGCGACCCTGTTGTCACAAAAGACTCGGATAAAGTGCAATCATTGAGATTGCTAATGAGGTGAGCGACCCTGTTGTCGCAAAAGACTCGAAAAGATAATGATAAAAGTACGGAATGAATGAAAGTTAATGAACGAATGATGAAGATAATAATGATATTATCTAAGTATACGTATGATGTGTGATCACATGCAAAAGTAAAGAATGGTTCTTAAACAGAAGTAAAGTATGTTTTATTATAAAACTAGGACTCACTCAGCAACGCTGACCTTTATGCATTTTTCAGTTGGCAGGTAAAAATGTTGCTGAGGATGGCACGCAGGTGAAGCTACTCGGCGGGGCATGACTGACATCCATTCATACATGATAATACTGTTGTTTTGTAATGCAATTGAACAATTATTTTGTAATCTGATTAAACCATGGTGTATTGCTTAACAACAGTGTTTATAATGAAATGAATGGATTTTGTTACATTAATTCGACTACTTAAATTTGTAATATGTAACGTTTTATGTAATTATTGCTGTGAATGACCAACTGTGAGGTCTCCGGGATCGGGGCCTTACAAGTTGGTATCAGAGCCAAAGTTTAAGTGAAATGGGTAAATACTTTCAAAAGAAACCCAAACTGAAAATGGGACAGAAAAAGGGACGTCAGTCTGAGTAGCTACGTGCCATCAGTGTTATGTGCATGTGCTATTTGACTTATGTGTTCTTAGTAGATTTAGATACTGATGTAGTCAGGATAGAAAATGCTTGGGGTGTGGAGAGTAAGGTAAGTGGCTAATCACAACTGGTCACTGTAATTAGAGACTTACTATACTTGACATAAACTGAGCTATTACCTTTAATGATTGTGTTAGTGTTTGAATCTTATGGCACTTAGGAAATGGCTGGACGAAAATCTTCCAAGGCTTCCCGAGGCAGAGGCCGCCCACGTATGACTAGGAGTAGTGCTAAGGCTCCTGAGACGGCTCATGAGAACCCTGAGGTTAATGGCCGAAGTGAGGAAAATGAGAATGCTAGCCTGAACGCCTCAGCTAGGGAGGCGATTACTGATGAAGTGCACCAGGTCATGCAGACAGTTTTACCATCAGTGGTGACTGAAGTCATCGGGTCCATGAGAAGCGAGGAGAGAAAGGAGAATGAGAATAGGAAGGGACCAACGGGCAAGGGGAGCAGAGGGGAGGAGGAACGACCAGAGCCTGAGACTGTATTGTCTGACGAAGAAGAGGACGATGTAGTGGGAGCGACTACCAAGGGGTGCAGTTATGGGGAATTCTAAAGGTGCAAGCCTCCGACCTTCGATGGCAATGGCAATGCTGCAGCCGCTCACCGCTGGTTAAAGGAGATGGAGGCGGTGTTGGAAATCAGTGAACGTCACGAAGACCAGAAGGTGAAGTTCGTGACTCACTCCTTTTTTGACTCAGCGTTATGTTGGTGGGACAACATTGCCCAAGCTGAGGGTGCCAACATTGCCCAAGCTGAGGGTGCCAGAGCCATCGGGGAGATGCGACGGAAAGAGCTAAAGCAATTGGTGATTGAGGAATTCTGTCCTCGCAGGGAACTCAACAAGATCGAGAGGGAGTTCCCACAACTCGAGGCGGGAACCATGACCCACCAGCAGTACACCACCAAATTTAACGAAATGGCGAGACTAGTACCGGATCAGGTGACGCCAGTGTCCCAAAAGATCAATCGGTACATCCAGGGATTACCAGCCGACATTCGTAGGCACTTGATCGCAGCCCGACCAAGCACTTTTAGGTCGGTAGTGGATTTGGCCGGGAGGCTCTATGATGAGAGGGAGGTGAAGGTGGTGGAGGTGAAGAAAGCTAGTGTTGGATCATGATAAGGCTGGTGCAACCAAAATCACTTCATAGTCATCTTTTGGTACTACATTCAAAGGCTTCCGAAGCTGAGAAGAGATCTTCCGAGAGTCTGAAGGACAGCTTCCGAAGACAAAGTCTGAAAGAACTTCCGAAGACAAAGTCTGATGAAAGAGCTTCCGAAGACAAAGTCTGAAAGAACTTCCGAAGACAAAGTCTGATGAAAGAGCTTCCGAAGACAAAGTCTGAAAGAGCTTCCGAAGACAAAGTCTGAAAGAGCTTCCGAAGACAAAGTCTGAAAGAGCTTCCGAAGACAAAGTCTGATGAAAGAGCTGAAGACAAAGTCTGCTTCCGAAGACAAAGAAGACTCCAAGCTTCGGAAGAAGCAGTCTTCCGAAGTATAAGTGCCTTCGGAAGAAGTTATTCTTCCGAAGCACTTTATCCTTCGGAAGACATTGCTATGTCCAGCAGATAAAAGTATGGTCCCTGACAGTCCGCTGCAGACCTCTGATACAGCATGGCATCTTCCTAAAGAGCCATGTTGTTGACCATACTTTATTCTACTGTTCACCTTTTTATGATAGTACATGTTACCAACTTTAGTTGGTGACAAAAGGTAAGTCAGGGACATGTCCTGACTACCAACTCTCAGGCACAATGTCTGAAAGACCTCACCTAGAGTCTTGTAGTATAGATGTAAGGTTAGAGGTGTCCAGCTGGTATCAAAGTATATCCGGCTGTAGGTAGTATTATATATATCTTCTCCCTGTAACTCTTTATGAAAGTGATTTGAGTCCAAGTGTCTTGTAATCCTTTGAGTTGAGAAGCAATATATAAAAGTACCTTGAAAATTTATCTGCTGTTAAATTTTCTTACTGCTTGTTACTTGTTATATTGTGATCAACTCTTCATAGACTGCTTGCCGAGTGTTGATTCACAGTGAGTTGAGAGAAGAACCACCCGAAATCCGATCCTGCAATTGGTATCAGAGCTCCAGGCTCTTGATTGTGAGATCTTACCATCCTAATCAACCTGTTTTTTTTCTCCTCACCACAATCCACTCACTCAAATGGCTGCTCTCTCCAAGGCTGATATGGAAACTGGTACCTTGACCAAGTCCCCTATGATCACCCCTGAAGACTTTGACACATGGTGTATCAGGATGGAAGGCTTCATCAAGTGTCAAGACTCAAGGATGTGGGACTCCATTGTCAATGGTCCTTTCATACCAAGCACTACATCTGCCACTGGAAATCGCATCATTCCAAAAGATGTTGATGATTACTCAGAGGAAGATAGGAAGAGAATAGAGCTAGACCAAAGGGCTATGACTTGTCTCCAAACTGCTCTCCCCAACTCCGTCTACAGACGCTTCAAGAAGTGCAAGACTGCTAAAGATTTATGGGAAGCTTTGAAGCTGATGTATGAGGGATCCAAGGAAACTCAAGAGAACAAGAAAGATCTCTTGAAGCAGCAGTTTGAGAACTTTACTTTCAAGGCTGGTGAGACCTTGACTCAACAATACTTCAGGTGTGTTGAGCTAGTAGATACTCTGGCGGATATTGGAGTAGCTCTTGAGAACAGAGACATAGTTAGGAAGTTCATGTCCTCTCTTCCTAAACTATGGACTCACTACTGTGTTGTCATCAAGAGAACTTCGGACCTTAAAACTCTTTTTCTCACAGAGTTGTATGGTATCCTAAGTGCATTTCAGATGGAGATGAACATGCAGAACTCCTCTGACCACTCCAATAACCAACAGAGTTCAGCCCTTCATGTGGTTGAAAGGGAAAGCATGGAACCACAACATCAGTTGCTATGCTACCCTGACAACTCACATACTGGACCCTTCATCACTCTACCTGAGACTCCAAAGTCTCAAAAGGTTCAACACAACTCCTTTCAGGATAGTTGTGCCTTTGTCTCTGGAAGTGGACACTCTGGTGATTTTCAATACTGCTTTGATGATCTTGAGTGCTTCAATCCAGATGATGTGGAGTACATGGACATTGTCCAGCAGATGGCTCTTTTAACTTACAGAGCGAAGAAGTTCTTCAAGAGAACTGGAAGGCAATTCCCTCAAAACCCAGTCAACAGCAAGTTTGGGTTTGATAAGAGCAAAGCAAGGTGCTACAACTGCAACCAACTTGGTCACTTTGCCAGGGAATGCAAGGCTCCCAAGAACAACCCGGGAACCCCACAGGCCTCCACACATCCCACTGCTCCCAAGCATGAAGAAAAGTCAACTGAAACAGCTGCTGTTGCTCACGAAGTTGACTGGAGCTTCATGGTACAGGATGTGACTCCCGCTCAAGCACTCATGGCCGGAACAGATGATGATCAGGTATATGAACATCTTTGTACTGCTGCCTGTATTGCTAAAGTTAAATTGTATAAGGATTACATTTCAGAAATCAGATCTGAGGTTGAGTCTTTAAATGTGCTAAAATCTGACTTTAAAAGAGCTGAATCTGACTATCAAAGGAAAATTGATGAGTTAGAGAAAACTGTGTCTCTTTTGAAACATGAAAAGACTAACTACAAGACTCAAATCAAAGATCTGATCTCCAAACTTTCTGAAGTTCAAGCCCAGTTAGTCACAGCTGAGGCTCAGGCCAGGAAGCAAGCTATTGCTGAGCAAAGCTTCCAAACTATTCTTGCATCAACCTCTCATTCCAAAATGTTTTATCAAAACAAAGAAGGGTTGGGAACCAGTGAAATAGCTCCACCACACTCTTATGAGTCTATTAGACTACCTAGATGTGGTACTGAAGAGCAAGAGGTTCCAACTGCTGACCCTTCTCCATTGGAACTAGAGGATGAAGTAAAAATAGTGGCCTCCACAGGGGAGAAACAGGAGGATACACCCATCTCCACCTGTGATGACCAAATCCTGACCACCAAGGCAAGAAGAAGCAGAGCTAAAGCTGCTAGAAGGACTGCTAAGAAGGTTGCAGAGTCCAAGCTTAAGTTTGACCCTAAGCAAAAGGGTGTCTTCATTTCTGCCGGGTTTCAAGTGGTAGGTACTCCTGATTCAGGAAAGGAGTGTAGTACCAGCACTCCTGTCCTACTGAAGGATCAGAAGTCGAAAGGGAAAGTTGCTGATGAAGAGAAGAAACCCAAGAAACAGCAACCTGCAAGTCCCCAAAAGACTAACATTGCATGCATAATGTGTGGTCTGCACAACCACATGGCTAAAGATTGTTACTACAATCCAGCAAGCACACATTATGCAAATAATGTTAGAAAAGAAGTAGTCAGAGAAGGTTTCTCAGTTGGACCACTTCAAAAGGTCCAAATGATGAAAAAGGGAAAGTTGGTCTCGGAAGCCAAGTTGCTTTCGGAAGAAACTGCTTCTTCCGAAGGGAAAATGGCTTCGGAAGCCAAACCTTCTAAGGTTCGGAAGAACAAGAAGGCTCCCTTGAAACCATCTCAGAAGAAGACTACTTCGGAAGAAAAGATGGTGAAGGCTTCTTCCGAAAAGAGAGAAGCTTCGGAAGAAGACCATGCTGCAAAAGCTTCAACAAGCTCATCCTCAAAGATCAACCAAAGGATGGATCGGAAGATCAAGGAAGATGCTGCAGCCCAAACCTCTTCTTCAACAATGACCTCTATTGAACCCCATTGCATATCTTTTGGTTCAATTATGTCACTATCTTTGGAAGAGCCCGAGACCTGCAAGGCTTGGGCTTCCAAACAAAACTAACCATCTCATCTTATGTGCAGGGACATCCATTTGACAAGAACAACAATATCTGGATTGTAGATAGTGGATGCTCCAGGCACATGACAGGGAACAGATCTCTCCTTCAACAATTCCAGAACTTTGATGGAGGGCCTGTCCAATTTGGAGGTGAGGCCGGAGGATATATTTCTGGCAGAGGAAGTATATCCAATGGCAGAATAAACATTGACAAAGTTCACTTTGTCAAACAGCTTGAACACAATCTGTTAAGTGTTTCTCAATTCTGTGATCAGAAGCATCAGATGCTTTTCACAGAACATGAGTGCATTATCCTCAAACCAGGGATGACAATTCCTCCGGAATTGGTGCTTCTCAGATCTCCCAGGAAAGGGGATATGTACAAGCTGGATATGAACAATGCTTCTCCTATGGGTGAAGTATCATGCTTTCTTTCCAAAGCTGATAGTGATGAGTCAACACTATGGCATAAACGCATGTGTCATGTGAATTTTAAAACAATGAATAAATTGTCTAAAAATAACTTGGTACATGGTTTGCCTAAAAAGGAATTTTTCTGCAAAGATAACTGTGTTGCATGCCTGAAAGGGAAACAACACAGATCATCTCATAAATCCAAATGTGTTAACTCTATCACTACTCCATTACACTTATTGCACATGGATCTTTTTGGTCCCACAAGTATAATGAGCATTGGAAGGAAATCATACTGCCTTGTGATCGTTGATGATTTTACAAGATTTACATGGGTATTCTTTTTAAGAAGTAAAGATGAAACTGCTGAAACTTTAAAATCTTTTATTCTTAAAATAGAAAATCAAATTGATCACAAGGTTAAGATTATTAGAAGTGATCAAGGGACTGAGTTTAAGAACTTCGTTCTTGACTCATTCTGTGACTCAAAAGGGATCGCCAGACAATATAGTGCTCCCAGAACTCCTCAACAAAACGGTGTTGCTGAGAGGAGGAACAGGACACTTATTGAGGCTGCTCGGACCATGTTAGCTGATTCAAAGCTGCCTCTAACATTCTGGGCAGAGGCAGTCAGCACTGCATGCTATGTGCAGAACAGGGTTCTTGTAGTTAAGCCCCATGGAAAAACCCCTTATGAGTTATGGAACAAGAGGCCACCGTTCATTGGCTTTCTAAGGTCCTTTGGCTGCAGGTGTACCATACTTAACACAAAGGACAACTTGGCAAAGTTTGCTGAGAAGTCGGATGATGCTATCTTTATTGGATACTCTTCTAGCTCCGAAGCTTATAGAGTATACAATATCAAGAATCAACAATTTGAGGAGTCATCCAACATAGTTGTTAATGAGCACACTCCTTGTGTTAGGGGGAATGGACCTGAGTATATCTTTGATTTAGAATTGTTTCCAAACTATTCTAAACCATCTTGTGAGAATGTTTCAGCTGGAACAGGTGCTCAAACTGATGCAGGACAACTATATGAGCTTCCCAGACCTCTTCCAAATTCTCCAAGAGCTGAAAGGCAACAAGCTTCAAATATTCACAGATCTGACAGTGTAACTATCTCAAGAACTAGTGAAGCTTCAACAAGTGAATCACTTGATCAACCTCAAAGTTCTTCAGGTGATCCATTACAACACCAGGTTGATGGAAGTAGTATTCTGAAGGAACAGGCAACTGTTAACACTAATTCACAACCAACCATTGATGATGTTTCTCAATCATTCAATCAGTCCTCATTGAATGACTCTGAAACAGCAGTTGAACAGAGTGATCCAGTTCCTGATCAGAATATGTCTAACTTGGACTTATCTCTGCAACTGGAAGTGATTCCTCGTCTTAGGATTCACAACACTCATCCAACTGAGAACATCATAGGGAATGTCTCTGAGGGTGTGAGAACAAGAGGACAAACTCATCATGGGAATGTCTGCTTGTACTCATGCTTCTTGTCTCAGATGGAACCAAAGAAGGTAGAAGATGCCTTAAAGGATAGTAGTTGGGTTGAATCGATGCAGGAGGAGCTGCTTCAATTCAAAAGACAAAAGGTCTGGAATCTATGCCCACTACCATCTGGTCAAGTACCCATAGGCACTAAATGGGTATTCAGGAACAAGAAAGATGATAGAGGCTTGATTATCAAGAACAAGGCAAGACTAGTAGTTCAAGGGTACACCCAGGAGGAAGGAATTGATTATACTGATGTCTTTGCACCTGTTGCAAGACTTGAGGCAGTTAGGATCTTCCTTGCTTATGTTGCATCCAAGAACTTCACAGTCTACCAACTTGATGTCAAGTGTGCTTTTCTATATGGGGATATAGATAGGGAAATCTATGTGTGTCAACCTCCAGGATTTGAAGACCCACAGCACCCCAACTATGTGTGCAAGCTGGACAAAGCTCTATATGGGCTGCACCAAGCACCTAGGCTGTGGTATGAGACCTTGTCTCAGTTTCTCCTGAATAATGGATACACTAGAGGTACCATTGACAAGACTCTTTTCATCAGAAAGAGTGGAGAAGACATTTTGCTTGTACAAGTCTATGTTGATGACATCATATTTGGTTCTTCAAACGACCAAATGTGCAAAGACTTTGAAAGCATTATGAAGCAGAAGTTTGAGATGAGTTCCATGGGAAAAATGGACTTTTTCCTAGGAATCCAGGTGAAACAGATGAAGGAAGGGTTCTTCATAAGTCAATCTAAGTATGTCTCAGACATCTTAGAAAGATTTGAAATGAAGGACTGTAAACCAGCCAAGATACCCATACCCAGAAACCATAATCTTTGCCCTGACCTTGAGGGGGAGGATACTGATCAACATCAGTATAGAGCAATATTGGTTCTCTGATGTATCTCACTGCAAGTAGACCAGATATCATGTTTGCCACATGCATTTGTGCAAGATATCAGGCTGCTCCAAAGGTGTCTCACCTAGCTGCTGCAAAGAGAATCCTCAGATACCTCAAAGGAGCACCTAAACTAGGTCTCTGGTATCCAAGAAATAGTGATTTCAATCTCTATGGATACTCTGACAGTGACTATGGTGGCTGCCAACATTGACAAGAAATCAACATCAGGAGGATGTCAATTTCTTGGTGGAAGGATTATCTCATGGCAATGCAAGAAACAATCCTGTGTCTCTACATCAACTGCTGAAGCTGAATACATCGCTGCTGCTAGCTGCTGTGCTCAACTGCTATGGATTCAAAATCAGATGTTAGACTATGGGTTCAACTTCATGACTACTCCTATCCATATTGACAACAACAGTGCTATCTCCATTACTGAGAATCCCGTGAAGCACTCCAAGACAAAACACATTGATATCAGGTATCATTTCATTAGAGATATTCATGAGAAACAGCTGATAAAGTTAATCAAAGTTGACTCAAATGAACAATATGCTGATTTGTTCACAAAGGCATTTGATGAACAAAGATTTAAGTATCTCATATCAGCAATTGGGATGATAAACATTGAATAACTACCTCTTTTGAAAACCTTTTTAAATGAGTAATGTCTTGTGTCAATACAATTTAAGCCCTGTTGCAAAAGATCTTTAAATTATTCCAAGTATAAATTCCTTCCGAAGAGGAATTAACTCTCGGAAGATATTCTTGAATATCTTCCGAAGCCAAAATTCCTCATTCGAAATTTTCTTCTCGGAAGAGTTTTTGGTCTCGGAAGAAGCGATTGATTTTATATCAGATCTACTTCCGAAACTTATACAACTCTCCATTCGGAAAGACAGCTTTACCTTCGGAAGCAATGCCTTGCTTCGGAAGATAAAGTGCCTTCAAAGGACAATTTACCTTCGGAAGCAATATCATGCTTCGGAAGAGAAATTGCCCTCGGAAGAAAATACCTTCGGAAATGTTTTACCCTCGGAAGTAAAGGTTTTTATATGTAACGGATATCTTTTGGGCCCCACCCTGTAAAAGTAAAGATTTGTTGATAATGTCATATTATTTAAAATTATCCTTGCCGCCAACATCATTTCTCCGCCGTAAACCACCATACCACCCACAGTAACCCCAAAACAGTTACCCTATTACCACCACCATACCACTATTCACCCCTTTTAAATAATCTTGACTTATCAATTTCATCTTCTTTTACCACTTTACAGCCCTAACTGTTCCCTTCACTGTCAAACCATAAATTTCACTCAAAATTTCAAGCTTACCTTTTCTCCAATGGCGCTAAACCCTCAGCACAACCAAGTCGCATTACTTGACTCGTCAAGGGATGCTGACTTCACCCAAATCATCACCTTTCTCACCGAATCCACCTACCTCACTGCACTCACAGTTAACCCAACCGTATACTCCAACCATATGTCAGAATTTTGGAGCAACGGAGAAACTACAGTGCTGAATGGGGTTCGAGTCCTGAGAACCAGAGTTTGTGGCCAAGAGTTGGTCATCAATGAACAGATCATCAGGGAGCATCTCGAGCTTCACGATGATGGGGCTCCTACTGAGTTCCCCAAGGAAGACTTGGAAGGCACCTATATCCTCATGGGATATGGAGGCGATGTCAGCAGGTCCACAGTATACAAGTTCAACTTCTCTTACCATTGGAAGTTCCTGCTGCACATTGTTTTGCACTGCCTCTCCAACAAATCAGGGGGTTGGGATCAAATCCCATATGAACTAGGATGCCTAGTTCATGGGTTGGTGAGAGGCCTCAGATTCAACTACTCACGATTCGTGTTGAACAACCTAATCGCCAATCTCAGCAGGGATACATTCTTCATGTATCCCCGATTTCTTCAACACATAATCAACTGTGAGATGGAACCAAGCAAGCTTGTCTGCGCAGCTGCTCTTCCTGTTCCACACATGAGGCCTACCATCTTCAAGACACTGAAGAAGATGTCCACCAACTTCACTGGACGGTACACTCCATTACCTCCAGAGATGACTGAGCGCATAGCTCCTGGTGACATCCCTGTTCTCCCCACAGGTGATGAACCCACACCAGCAACATCCACCACAATACCAAAACCTTCTTTACCCATCAAAGCCACATATCAGAGACGTCCCAAACGAACCCTTGTTCAATCTCCTCTGATTGAACAAGCTCCTTCTGTTCACACCCAAAGGACTAGAGTGGAATCATGGGCTCCCACTCAGTCCGAGGTCACACCATCCTTCACAATTGACCTCAATGTGGGTTTTGAGTCTCCTCAGTCTCAAACCCCTGAGCCCGAACCCCAAGCCTTTAGCCCACAGGGTGAGTCTCTACACTCCCCTGTGCAGCCTTCTAGGGACAGCCCCACCATAGGCTCAATGCCTGTAGACATTGATCAAGGTCCCGGGTCAGTAGGACTAACCACCCTCTCTTTCACTGACCTTTTACTCCGAACTGATGAAGAGATTACATCTCTCCATGGCCATGAAGTTGATCTACAACACCCACTGAGAGATCAACAGAGCCAAGAGGGATCCCTTGTCTCTAGCCCCCATCAGAAGCCTGCTACTGAGGTGAGTCCCACTGATGTGGAGGGGACTCATGTAGACTCAGCTGCCACTACTCAGAGTCTCTCATTGAGCTCTCAGGACAGTGGTAACATAATTAGGACTGAGTCTACGGCAACTTTGCCCATTGACATCTCTGAAAGAGATGACTCTGAGCAAAGGAAACCAGGGTGCCAAGAGACCACATCTGGTGGTGAGAGTGAGCATACTAGGTATGTTATCTCATCTCCCCGTGATTCTTCCTATGAAGATGAGGGAAGTATGCAACTAACACTTCAGTACTTGCTTTCTAAGGTCTCCAACCTGGAATCACAGGTGAAGATCTTAGAATCAAGGACTGCCACTCAGCAACTTGAGATTAACTCTCTCAAGGCTCAACTAGCTGAGAAACAGACGGAGAGGTCTGTTAGGCATGTACCAATCCAGGTCTCAATGACTTCTTCCTCTAGCTCATCTAGCTCTCAAGATGATGCTACCAAAAAGGGGGAGAAAGTTCAGAGACAAACACCTATGGAACCACAGACCCAACTCATTTCCACCCAACAAATCATTACACCACCTGAGTCATCTCAATCCTTTCTGGAGATTGACTCAAGGATGCTTCAAGATCTCTACAGACTTTTCACAAAGTTTGTATTGAGATCATCCCTAGAACAGCCCAGCCCCGACACCACACTTGCATACTTTGGGGCTGAGGAGCTTCAAAGACTGACTGCACCTTCTACCACTGTGGAGGAAGTTGGTCAACCTAAGGTCTTCATGGAACCTGAGATTAGCTTCGAAGGGAAATGGGGACTGATGGCCCAGCAACTAAAACAGATGGGACAGAATCTGCAGCAGTCTCATCTTCCGAAGCTCTAGCTGAGGCTTCCGAAGTTTACATGGAAGCCTCGGAAGAACAAGACAAGTCTTCCGAGGCCGAAATAGAAGCTGCCGAAGGCTGCCAGAGATGTCCATCACAGATGTCATTGAATCATTCAGGGAGGACATTCTGATATACCTCCAACCCAAGACCAGCTGAACACACCCTCCATCCAAGAACCACCACAGTCAAGCACAATCAAAGACAAAGGCAAAAGAAAGTTGACTGCGGAAGAGCTTCAGGAGGAGGAGAAGATTGAGAAGGCCAAAAAAAGGTCGGTTTCCTACTGAGAAGCTGTTAGCTGCTAGTTCTAAGGCAGCTGCAGCCAATCAGGAAGAAATCAACCTAAAGAGAAGAACAGCACTCATTGACCAGCTCATCAGCCTAGGAGCTGTCAATGAGGAAAATACTCCTGCTACCACTAGAGGAGTTGGTGACTTTGGAGAGGTCAACCAGGCTACAACAAGAAAGGGAAGCCAGGTTGGCCTTGGAGAAGGCAAAGAAGAGCAGAGGGAGGCAGCCCTGAAGCTGAGAGAAGAGAGGATCAAATTCCTACTCTCAAGAGGCTTCAGTCTTCCTGAACTGTCTCCACATGATGATGATATGATCCTGCTGCTCCACAACAAGGAGCAGGATCAAATGGAGAAGGAAAGGAAGAAGGCTGCTAGGGAGAAGTTGAAGGTGAAGAGGAAGAGGGAGGAAGAGAAGGAGGTCACTGCTGCCAAGAAGTCAACTGACAAAGCCTGGATGAAGGACTACCTCCGGCTCATGGCTTCTCTGGTAGGCAGGTGGGGCCTATGTCCGAAAGGACACTCCAGCGGATAGTCAGTGAAATAAAGGCTGACATCCGCTTGGGGAAGAGAAGGAGATGTATAGGAGGGTAAAGGGAACGGTCTTCACCCCAGCCACTCAACCACAGCCACAACCCACACCAGAACCAACCCCTTTTCCCATTAAACCTGAACCCACTGATGAAACCTTCACCCCTCAACCCACAACTCTACCCAAACCTACCACATCACCTCAACCACCCAAACTGCCCATCCTAAAACCCAAGACTCAACCCAAAACCACTAAACCTAAGCCTACCCAACAACAACCAAGACCATCCCCTCAGCCTCCTAAACATCTCTCCTTTGAGGAAATAAAGGAGTTCAAGACGAGGCTCATTAACTGCACTACCTTGAGCAGTATCTCCTGTGAGGGAGAGCTTATCAACATCACCTATGTTGATAACTCTTCAAACTCCCTCACCCTAGGCAAATTTCTTGAATTGCCTAGAGACACCTTGGGCCAGGCTGCAAGACTTCTTGGTCTCAACTCCGATACCCTCAATGCTGAGGAGAAGAGGCTAAGAAGAAGACTGGTGACTCTGCTGGATACCAGGAAAGAGGACAGGATTTCTGGTCAATCTCCTGGACCTAGAATGCAATAATCCAGTGGAGGTTCGATGAACCTTCTCACAACTTTGTTGTGGAAAGGGAGAATGGTGAAAACAACAGGCTTAATGCCACTTCTCTACTGCATCTCAGCAGATTTGATCTTGCTGAGCTTGCAGAGAGCCATTCTCCAATCCCTCCAACTCTGAGACTGCTGCACACATCAGAAACCACATCAGCGTCTCCACTTGGCTGAACGAAGTAGAAGAGCCAAGATTGAAGAAGAGTTGAAGCTGAAAAGAGTGGAAGACAAGGAAAGATCAACCACCAAAGGCACAGCCTTTCTACAGATGGTGGAAGGTCCTGAATTGGAACCAATAGTTCGATGGGAATATGACTATACTTCCCATCAACTAACTCTTTTCAGAGGGCCACAACAGAGGGTACACATAATCCAAGGTGACAGAGCAGAGGTTCTGTCCACCAAAGATTTGTACAAGATTCTCAGCATCACAGCAGGAAAGAATGAAGACACTGATAAACACCTGCTCTCCTTGGTGCTGAGAGCTTTGAGAAGAAGAGGGAAGTGAAGTTTTGGTAGCATCAGCCTAGGGGGAGTTTGTTGGATCATGATAAGGCTGGTGCAACCAAAATCACTTCATAGTCATCTTTTGGTACTACATTCAAAGGCTTCCGAAGCTGAGAAGAGATCTTCCGAGAGTCTGAAGGACAGCTTCCGAAGACAAAGTCTGAAAGAACTTCCGAAGACAAGTCTGATGAAAGAGCTTCCGAAGACAAAGTCTGAAAGAACTTCCGAAGACAAAGTCTGATGAAGAGCTTCCGAAGACAAAGTCTGAAAGAGCTTCCGAAGACAAAGTCTGAAAGAGCTTCCGAAGACAAAGTCTGAAAGAGCTTCCGAAGACAAAGTCTGATGAAAGAGCTGAAGACAAAGTCTGCTTCCGAAGACAAAGAAGACTCCAAGCTTCGGAAGAAGCAGTCTTCCGAAGTATAAGTGCCTTCGGAAGAAGTTATTCTTCCGAAGCACTTTATCCTTCGGAAGACATTGCTATGTCCAGCAGATAAAGTATGGTCCTGACAGTCCGCTGCAGACCTCTGATACAGCATGGCATCTTCCTAAAGAGCCATGTTGTTGACCATACTTTATTCTACTGTTCACCTTTTTATGATAGTACATGTTACCAACTTTAGTTGGTGACAAAAGGTAAGTCAGGACATGTCCTGACTACCAACTCTCAGGCACAATGTCTGAAAGACCTCACCTAGAGTCTTGTAGTATAGATGTAAGGTTAGAGGTGTCCAGCTGGTATCAAAGTATATCCGGCTGTAGGTAGTATTATATATATCTTCTCCCTGTAACTCTTTATGAAAGTGATTTGAGTCCAAGTGTCTTGTAATCCTTTGAGTTGAGAAGCAATATATAAAAGTACCTTGAAAATTTATCTGCTGTTAAATTTTCTTACTGCTTGTTACTTGTTATATTGTGATCAACTCTTCATAGACTGCTTGCCGAGTGTTGATTCACAGTGAGTTGAGAGAAAACCACCCGAAATCCGATCCTGCAGCTGGTGGTGGTGACCGAAACTGGAACGAAAAGAGGTTCTGGCGTGGTGGTTCGTCCCGAACAACAAGAAGATGAGAATAGATGACCGTAGAGTGGGGTCATTAAGCTCGGGACCCAAGAGGTGTGGCAAGTGCGGGAAGGAGCATACGGGGGAATGCAGGCTGGGGCTCAATGTGTGTTTCAAGTGGGAAGCGGGCCACATCTCCAGAGACTGTAAGGCGCTGAGGTGTTAATATCTGCGGCGAGGAGGGCCATATGAGCAGGGATTGCAGAAGGCCGAGGGTGGAGAGTTCCGGGGCAAAGAAGACAGCCGGAACTGAAGGGTAGAAGGCGAGCGCCAGAGCTTTCCCATGACCAGGGAGGAGGCTATGATGGACCCCGATGTTATGTCAGGTACGTTTCTAGTAAATCAAGCTCTTGCTTCTGTATTATTTGATTCTGGTGCTAATAGGAGTTTTATTTCTACTACTTTATGTGCTAATTGCTTGTTAGTAGTAGACGTATCAATGAGCCCTTCGATGTGGAAACTGCTATTGGTAAGTCCACTAGAGTTACTGATATGATAGAGGACGGCGCCATAGAACTGGAGGGTCATAGGTTTGCTACTAAGTTACATGTGATGCCCCTAGGTGGATTTGATGTAGTACTATGGATGGATTGGTTAGCAACCTATAAAGCGAATATAATGTGTTATAAGAAGATGATTAGACTGACAGCGCCTGACGAGAGTTTGGTGATGATATACGGTGATCGAGTTACGACGATTCCGAAGGTGATTTTGATGGCGGTGGCGGGAAGGTGCATGAAGCGTGGATTTAGTGCTTATTTGGCCTACGTGAAGGATATGAACACATCAACACCACAATTGCCCGATGTGCCGATGGTGTGTGACTTTCCCGATGTGTTTCAAGAGGACTTATCAGGTGTGCCACCGATCGCGAAATCAAATATCAAATTGACTTGATACCCGGTGCTCAGCCTGTCGCTAAGGCACCGTATCGGTTGGCTCCGACTGAGATGAAGGAGTTAATGGAGCAACTGCAGGAGTTGCTTGATAAGGGTTTCATCGGGCCGAGTACCTGTCTTGGGGTGCTCCGGTCTTGTTTGTAAAGAAGAAGGACGATAGCATGAGGATGTGTATTGACTACCGTGAGTTGAACAAGTTGACGGTGAAGAATCGGTATCCATTACCGAGGATTGATAACTTGTTCGATCAGCTCCAAAATGTCAGTTGGTTCTCGAGGATAGATCTTCGATCTGGCTACCATCAATTGAAGGAGAAGGAGCAAGATATTCCTAAAACAGCTTTTCGCATGCGTTATGGACACTACAAGTTTCTTGTTATGTCCTTTGGTTGACCAACGCGCCAGCTGCTTTTATGGACCTGATGAATCGAGTGTGTCGGCCGATGTTGGACAAATCAGTGATTGTATTCATCGATGATATCCTAATTTATTCAAGGAGCGAAGAAGAGCATGCCGGTCATATTCGGGAAGTGATGGGGACGTTGAGAAAGGAGAAGTTGTATGCTAAGTTCTCCAAGTGTGCTTTTTGGTTACGCGAGGTGCAATTTCTGGGTCACGTAGTTAATGTGGAGGGAATCATGGTGGACCCGACAAAGGTTGAGGCCGTGATACAATGGAAGTTTCCTAAGACGCCATCCAAGGTTTGTAGCTTCTTTGGATTGGCGGGCTACTACAGGAGGTTTATTCAAGACTTTTCCAAGATAGCCTCACCTTTGATAAAGTTGACTCGTAAGGATGTGAAGTTCGTGTGGGTCAAGAACAGGAGGGTGCTTTCGAGCAGTTAAAGGCGAGATAAACACAAGCTCCTGTCTTGACATTGCCCGAGGGGAGTGAAGATTTAGTGGTGTATCCGGATGCATCTTATTCTGGGCTAGGTTGCGTATTGATGCAACGTGGAAGGTGATAGCCTACGCATCCCTACAGCTGAAAACCCATGAAGTCAACTATCCCACGCACGATCTAGAATTGTTGCGCGGGTTTTCGCGTTGAAGATTTGGCGGCACTACCTATGCGGGACGAAGTGCACCATCTTCACAGACCACAAAAGCTTGAAGTACTTCTTCGAGCAGAAGGATTTGAACATAAGGCAGAGATGATGGTAGGAGCTCATAAAGGATTACGATGCGAGATCCATTACCATCCGGGCAAGGCCAACATGGTGGCAGATTCCCTTAGCCGAAAAGAGAGACCCAAGCTGATTCAGGTGAAGGCATATCAGTTAGTGATGACCTCGGACGTGATGACTCAAGTGAAGGAATTTCAGATTGAGGCGTTGGAAGAGGATCGCCTCAACTCTGAACGAATGAGAGGGCTAGTCGCAGAGCTGGAAGAAAAACACCCATGGAGTTAAAGCCCGCTTTGGGCGAATATGGATCCCTCGTTATGGAGATCTACGAGGGCGAATCATGGATGAAGCCTACAAAACTCGATACTTCATTCATCCCGGTGCCACCAAGATGTATCAAGACATGAAGAAAGATTACCGGTGGCCGGGAATGAAGCGTGACGTAACGGAGTATGTGAGTAAATGCCTTACCTGTTTGCAGGTGAAGGCGGAACACCAGAAGCCGTACGGGAAAATCCAACCATTGGACATACCGAGTGGAAGTGGGAGCACATCACTATGGACTTCATTACGACGTTACCACGTACCCCGAAAGCGTATGATGCTATATGGGTGATAGTTGATCGCTTGACGAAGAGTGCTCACTTCCTACGATCTGAGAGACGTATTCATCTGAGAGACTCGCGGATCTATTCATCAAAGAGATTGTAGCTCGTCATGGTGTGCCAGTGTCTATTGTATCTGATCGTGACACTCGGTTTACATCTAAGTTCTGGAAGAAATTCCACAATGCGATTGGGATGAGACTACACATCAGCATGGCTTATCATCCTCAGACGGACGGCCAGTCTGAGAGGACGATCCAGAAACTCGAAGACATGCTTCGAGCGTGCGTGATCGATTTTGGAGGAAGCTGGGATGACCATCTGCCATTAGCAGAATTCTCGTACAACAACAGTTATCATACCAGCATTGGCATGCCACCATACGAGATGCTATATGGTAGGAGATGTAGGACACCCATTTGCTAGGGTGACATTGGTCAGAAAGAATTGGGAAGTATTAAGGTGATTGAAGCTACGATTGAAAAGCTCGAAAAGATCAAAGCCTTCATGAAGGCAGGCAAAGATAGGCAAAAGTCGTATGCTGATAAACAACATAGACCGATTGAGTTCCAGGTGGGTGATAGGGTTATGTTAAAAGTCTCACCTTGGAAGGGTATCATTCGGTTCAGAAAGCGGGGCAAGTTAAGCCCATGGTATATAGGACCTTTCCGAATCATTGCTCGAGTAGGAGAGGTGACCTATGGGTTGGAACTACCAGATGAATTAAGAGGAATTCACCCGACATTCCATGTATCTCATCTATGAAATGCCTAGCAAAAAGGATATGGTTGTACCAGTAGGGGACATTGAAGTGGATGAATGACTCAATTACGTAGAGCAACCAGTGGCGATCATTGATCGTAAGTAGAAGAGGTTAAGGAATAAAGTGGTTCCTCTTGTGCGTGTATAGTGGAAGCACAGAAAGGGATCCGAGTCTACGTGGGAGACTGAAGAGGAGATGAGACAGCATTACCCACATCTGTTCAAGGAATAACAGGTTTCGGGAACGAAACCTTTATAAGGTGGGTGGACTTGTAACACCCGGTCATTTCTTTTATGAAGAAGGAATAAAAGTAAAGGAAAAGGAAGGAAATGTAAGTTAACCTAAGTAAAGGGATTAAAAGTGTCAAAATGGTAAAATGTCAAAAAGTTGGTACAAAAGTGGGCATGGCCGCCCACTCTTGCCTACACACTTCTTTCATTTTGTTAGAGAGAGAGAGAGAGTAGAAAACTCTCGGAAGTTTTATAAGAAGCAGAAAATTCAACGCTTTTGGTAAGAATTCTTGGTTTTATGTTGTTATAAATAGTTCTAGTCTCGGTTATGTGCTTATGTGTTTGTGTGTGTTCAGGTGTGTGTCTTTGGTGGGTTTTTAGGTGTGTGAATTCGCTGCATACGGGTTTAAAAAGGAAGACACAGCCAAAGTTGCACAAGGCGAGTTCTAGAATTCCCCTTTTTAACATGTTCTAACAATTTTGAGGCTGGAAAATGCATGTGTGAATGTTTGTATAGAAATAACTTTATACCCGTATGTGTGTGTGAAGATGTTTGTGGGTGGGTGTATGTTTGGGTGTAAACAATGTTATGGATATGACTAAGTATGTATTTTCTTGCTTAGAATGTAAGAACTAAGCTTAGAACATGTTAGGTGTAAATTTAGGATTGAAAATAGGCTGATTAGTAAAAGTTAGTTGCTCAAACGTCTAAACAGTGACCATGCATCTAACGGCTTAATTTCCTAAGTGTTCCCAACTGCCCAAAAGCCCAACCGCCTGAATAGTGCCCAAACGTCCAAACAGGCCCATGCGTCTAAGTGAAAAATGGCTAAGTGTAGGCCCAAACGCCTAAATAGTGCCCAACCGCCTAAATAGTGCCCAACCGCCTGAGTGCCCATGCGTCTAAGTCAGGCCCATGCATCTGAATAGTGCTCAAACGTCTAGAATATTGCTCCGGATAACTAAGTGTAGGCCCAAACGTCTGAATAGGGCCCATGCGCCTAAACAGTACCTTAGAAAAATTCTAAGTATAGTCATGCGTCTGAACAGTGGTTCATGCGCCCAGGATTTCTGACTAAATGACTAATTATAGGGGCTCATGTGTCCCAATAATGACCATGCGCCTGGACCTCCCATACGCCTAAGTGACTTCATGCGTCTGAGAGGCCCATGCGCCAAACAGGGCCCATGCGCCCAAACAGGGCCCATGCGCCCAAACAGGGCCCATGCGCCCAACAGGGCCCATGCGCCCAACAGGGCCCATGCGCCCAAACAGGGCCCATGCGCCCAAACAGGGCCCATGCGCCCAACACTTTGAATTTATTTCAGGAATTTTTGGGTGTCTGTGCAATTAGGGTTTGCAAAAATGTTCAACTAGGGTTATTAAATGCTCATTTTATGCATAATCATGATTATCTTTATGATTCCTTATTATTATCATTATCATTATTGTTAACCTTATTATTATTGTTATTAATATTATTATCATGGTATGACTTTACGTGGTATGTTTATGATCGTAACGTAAAGTATTATCATTAATAAAAGGGCGTACCTGATGCTGCAAAGAGCTCCCGCGTTTTCGCAGGGTCCAGGGAGGGTCCGTCCCATTTAAGGGAAGATGTACGCGGTCTTTCCCCCACATTTGTGGGGAGACCATTTCCACGGAAAAGTGAAAGATTAATGATGAAGAAAAGTGGAACGTAAATGAATGAATGAAAGTCTTGCAAGAAAATATATTGAGGTGCACGGTCATGTTGTCGTTAGCTCAATTGTGATGCGGGTTAGCTACCCTAAAGGATGCACACAGGGTCAATCATTGAGGTTGACAATGAGGTGAGTGACCCTGTTGTCGCAAAAGACTCGGATAAAGTGCAATCATTGAGATTGCTAATGATGTGAGCGACCCTGTTGTCGCAAAAAACTCGGAAAGATAATGATAAAAGTATGGAATGAATGAAAGTTAATGAACGAATGATGAAGATAATAATGATATTATCTAAGTGTACGTATGATGTGTGATCACATTTAAAAGTGAAGAATGGTTCTTAAACGGAAGTAAAGAATGTTCTATTATAAAACTAGGACTCACTCAGCAACGCTGACTTTTATGCATTTTTCAGTTGGCAGGTAAAAATTGTTACTAACTGTATTAACTAACAATGCAATACGAATTCTTTTTATTTCAAAGTGATACTCAACTACACATACTAATCTCCTATTTATAGAGTTGGTAGAACTAACTATTTACAATTTAGTACCTTCTACTTTCTAAACTTTACACATTCATACTAAACATACAAACAAATACTAATACAAAGAATTACAATCTAATATTCACCCCCTTAATTCTTTGAATCCATCAACTCCCAAAAGCTTCTTCATTTCCACAAACTTCAATCTAGGAAGAGCTTTGGTTAGTATATCAGCCCTTTGTTCATTACCACTGATATGCCTCACTATTACCATTCCTTTCTCTACACAACCACGATATAATGGTATTTGACATCAATATGTTTCGATCTTCCATGAAAAACAGGATTTTTCATTAATTGCACTGCTGACTTGTTATCCACGTGTAGCACTATAGGACCCATCTTCTTCTCTATAAGTTCTTCCAATAAACCTTTCAACCAAACAGCCTGTTGTGCTGCTGCAGTGGCAGCCATAAACTCAACCTCACATGAGGAGAGAGCCACTGTTTCCTGTTTCTGACTTACCCAGCTCACAGGACCTTCACAATAATAAAACACTATACCAGTAGTGCTTTTCCCATCTGTCTTAGTTGGAGCATGTGAGCTATCACTAAAGCCAATCAATTCTTTAAGCCCACCATATCTATACCATACTCCATTCTCTATAGTACCCTTAAGGTATCTCAAAATGTGTTTCACAACTTGCCAATGTGTTGTTCTTGGAGATTCCATGAACCTACTAGTAATACCCACTGTATAACACAGATCAGGTCTGGTCTGAGTTAAGTACCTTAAACACCCAATAACCCTTCTGTATTTTGTGACCTCAACAGGTTCACACTCTTCATCCTTTCCCAATTTGACACCCGGATCCATTGGGGTTTTTGTGGCATTGCACTCCCACATCTTTTGATCCTCTAACACCTTCTTTGCATACCCTGACTGACTCAAGAAAATCCCATCACTTTCTTGTTTCACCTCAATACCCAAATAATACTTCAATAGACCAAGATCTGTCATCTCGAATTGTGACTTCATCATAGACTTGAATTCATCAACTACTTTCAAATTAGATCCTGTCATGACAATGTCATCTACATAAACTCCCACTATCAATGAACCATTTTCATTACTTTTCTTGTATACAGCATGTTCTTGAGGACATCTCTTGAACCCAAACCTTAACAATGTATCATGAAGCTTTTCATTCCAGGCTCTTGGAGCCTGTTTCAATCCATACAAGGCCTTTTTAAGTCTGTAAACCATGTGTTCTTGACCAGTCTTCTCAAAACCTTCCGGTTGCAACACATACACCTCCTCCTTTAGTCTCCATTGAGGAAAGTGTTTTAACATCAAGATGGTGAACCTTCCATCTATTTGATGCAGCTATGGCCATAATCAACCTTACAGTTTCCAATCTTGCCACCGGGGCAAACACTTCTTCATAGTCAATGCCAAACTTCTGCACATATCCTTTTACTACCAGCCGGGCTTTGTGCCTTGTAACTACCCCCTCCGCATTCTTCTTCAGCTTGAACAACCATTTCAATCCAATAGGTTTTACTCCTTTTGGACAGTGAACCAATTCCCAAGTGTTATTCTTCTCAATGCTATCAAGCTCATCTTGCATAGCTATTCTCCATTCTTTCTTATCTTTAGCCTGATCAAAATTGATGGTTTCTTCTTTCATCAACAACAACTCTGAATCCTCAAATACAGGAGGCTCAAAAGGAATTTGTTGTTGAATATCAGTTCTACTGAAGACATCTGCCATACTTCTGAATCCCTTTGATGGTGTATCATCATAGGCAGATCTAGGGATTAAGTCATCATCATCATTTGCATTAAGGGTATTTCCCTCATCCACACCCCCTGAATCATAAAACTGATCATTCACAACATCACCACTAATCCCTTGATCAATATGATCACTATGATCTTCAGGATTAGAGATCACTTCTGCTTCTTCCGAAGGTACATTACTTTGCATACTATGAGCAACCATTACTCCAAAATCTGCATACTTTTGCCTTGACTGGTCTATGTCACCATCTTCCCAATTCCATGGAATCCTTTCTTCAAATTTAACATCTCTACTCACCACAACTTTTCTTTTATCCGGATCAAACATTCTATAGGCTTTAGATCCTGGTTCTATTCCTAGATGAACCATAGATTTGCTCCTGTCATCCAACTTCCTTACTTGATTACTAGGTACTTTCACATACCCTTTACACCCAAACACCCTCAGGTGTTTCACCTTAGGTTTTTCTACTATACAAGCTCTCATAGGGGGTAACTCCTTCCAATGCCTTTGTAGGACTTCTATTTAGTAAAAACACTGAATGTCTCACTGCTTCACCCCACATATATAAAGGCATATTCATTGCTTTTAAAATGGATCTCACCATACCCATTACTGTTTGATTCGCCTCTCCACTACTCCATTTTGTTGTGGAGTGTATGGAGCTGTCAAGAACCTTTTGATGCCATCTACATTACATAGTTGCTCAAAAGTTCTTGAGGTGAATTCCCCCCTCTATCAGTTCTTAAAGCTTTGAGTTTATATTCAGTTTCACCTTGAACTTCTGTTTTAAACTTCTGGAAGGCTTCAGGTGCTTGATCCTTAGACTTTAGTATGTAGACCCACATATACCTTGAACAATCATCCACAAGTAACATAAAATACTTGTTCCCAGCAGGTATGGGTGGATCTAAGGGACCACACAGATCTGCATGGACAAGTTCAAGTGGGACTTTGGCTCTAAAACTGCTTGAGTTGGGGAAGGGCTGACTCCTATGCTTTCCTACCAAGCAGCTTTCACATAATTGTGACTTATGACTGATTTTAGGCAAGCCTCTGACCATGCTCTTCTTGGACATTTGATTTATAGCATCAAAATTCAAATGACCAAGTCTAGCATGCCATATCCAGGCAGTATCTGTCATAGCTGATAACAAGCACTTTGGTAGGGTTACTTGTAAGTGAATCTTATACAATCTGTTCTCTGACTTCTTTACTTTCATCAATGTCTTCCCATTGTTCTCATAGACCCACAAGTACCCATTCTCCATCAGAATCCTACAGCCTACTTCATCAAGTTGGCCTAGGCTTAGGATGTTACTCCTTAAAGCAGGAATGTAATACACATTGGTAACCACCCTGTGTTCCCCATTTTTACACTGAAAGCATATGGAGCCCCTCCCTTCAATGACAACCACCGATCCATCTCCAAATTTCACTCTTCCTGTGACACCTTCATCAAGATCAGTGAAATGGGAGTGGATTCCTGTCATGTGATTACTGGCCCCATTGTCCAAGTACCAAGAACTTGTATCACCTTCCTGTGGCAAGCTCTTTGGGAATACTCCCTGTTCATCCAACAGCCCCAAGTCTTTGGAGAGCTTTGCCATCAGTAAGGTTGGTTCATGGTCTTCTTGGGCTTGTGCAAGGTATGCGTCCTGCTCACCTCTCCTAGGAGCTTTGCACTCACTAGAGTAGTGCCCAAGTTTTTCACAGTTGTAGCACCTGATGTTCCTCTTGTCTTTCTTGTGGCCATCAGTTCTTTCACAATTCTCAGGGTTGGATTTACCTCCCCTGCCCTTTGAGAACCGTCCTCTCCCTCTACCTCTGCCTTTACTTTCACCTGTGGCATGCCCCTTCTGGTAACCACCTTTGGGCTCGGATCTTGACCTTTCTTGCCACTCAGCTTTGGTCAGGAGGAGATGACCAGACGTGCCTTTGTTTTGTGAGACTGGTTTCAATCTCTCCTCATAGGCTTTCAACCGCCCAACCAGCTCCTCAAATGGCATATTCTCAAGATCAGAAAACTGTTCGATTGCTGCCACATTGGTAGATACCTCCCCGGTGCAGCCTTCAATACCTTTCTTACTTGTTTCACATCCGGGATCACAGTTCCCAGAGCCCTGTATCTTGAGATTAATTCTCCCATTCCCTCCCTGCGAACTCATCTATGGACTCACTTTCCCCCATGCCTAGCATCTCAAACTCATGGTCTAGAGTTTGAATGCGGGCCTGTTTCACTCTTTCTTCACCAACATACCGTTTCTTCAAGGCTTCCCACACCTCCTTCGCAGTCTTGAAAACAGCTACTTGCATCAAGACATCTTCCGGCAAAGATTGGAAGATGAAGGCCCTCGCCTTCTTGCCCAGTTCACGTCAACTGCGGCTGTACCAGGGGGTTCTATGGCATCCCAGATTCCCTGGGCATTCTAAAGGCTTCCATCTTGATTGACTAGGAGGTGTAATTCGTCGGGGTTAGAACCGGGATCTTGAATGAAATGGAGTCGCTAGTATCTTTCAGCACCACCTGTGCACCGCGATCTGCCATCGAGTTCTCTTAAGAGTCTTGAATTTTGGTTCGAATTTCACAGACAATCGCTTCGGACGAGTCAATTGCAATATCCGATCGAGTTTAATTCGATCGAGAATTCAGAATTGGAATCCGATAGAGTTCAATTCGAATTGAATTGAATTGAATAGGTCGTCGATTGAATTGAATTGAATAAGCAGGTGATCGGAATTGAGATCGATCGCCGATTTGGAACGAGAGGGAGATTTTTCAGGCCGATTCGAAGGAGAAGAGATTTTCAAATCGAGGGAGAAGAAGATTCTTGGATCGAGAGCCGTTTTAGCTCTGATACCAAATTACTAACTGTATAACTAACTGCAAATTCTTTTTATTTCAAAGTGATACTCAACTACACATACTAATCTCTATTTATAGATTAGTAGAACTAACTATGACCTCTACTTTCTAAACTTTACACATTCATACTAAATCTCAACTACACATATTAATCTCCTATTTAGTAGAGTTAGTATTTAACTATTTACCTTCTACCTCTACTACTTTCTACTTATTTACACAAACACTAAAATACAAACAAATACTATACAAAGAATTACAATCTAATAAAAATGTTGTTGAGGATGGCACGCAGGTGAAGCTACTCGGCGGGGCATGACTGGCATCCATTAATACATGATAATACTGTTGTTTTGTAATGCAATTGAACAATTATTTTGTAATTGATTAAACCATGGTGTATTGCTTAACAACAATATTTATAATGAAACGAATGGTTTTGTTAAATTAATTCCGCTGCTTAAATTTGTAATATGTAATGTTTTGTGTAATTATTGTTGTGAATGACCAACTGTGAGGTCTCCGGATCGGGGCCTTACAAGGGTAGTATAGAATATACCATACTTTCAGACATACTGCAAGTGTATATGTTATTTAGAGTATAACCAATGGATTCTATGTGAGATATGTTATTACAATAAGTAATTGTTTTCAGATTGTTTATCTATTAATAGTTAATACAGTTTTAAAATTCTAAAATATTGGACGATTAGTTTAAACGTTTAGCAGCTTGTATGATTATAATAAAAGTAAGAAACACTAAAACAAAGTGTAAATTTATGTAAACCTAAACTTTAAGCTTCCAGTATGATTGATATAACTTGATCCATAAATAATATGGCCATCTAAATATATGGTATTGATATCAATCGTGGAATAAAATATGTGCATTCATCAAAGAAAGAAAGAGAAAAAAAAATTTATTTGAATCTTAGCAGTGTGATCAAATTTCTTTGCTTTCATATATGCCATACAAAGAAGGGTCTCTAGTCGCTATAGATATAGTCTTTTCCGGGTCATCCGATTCCCTATTACAAAACTATTTTCAGTACCCATCCAACCAACTAATTAACCTAATAATGCAATTGTATAACTAATAACCTAACTAGTGTTAATATGCAGACGCGCGTTGCGCGTCTTGAAAACGCTGTAAATCGATACTCTGTAAACTATCTAAAGACAGCAAGATCACACGAGAGGACCACGTCGACCACAAAATGTCGGTAACACCACAGTTTGAGACTATTAAAATCAACAATTTTCCACTTTAATGTCGGGCTCAGAGTGTGTAAAGAAATGACTCCATCATGGCCGGAGGGCAAGTTGCAGGCAATAACCTGCCATCCTACACCCCTTCCAGGGCTAGACAATGTCCTCAATCAATTTTTACTCAGACCCATCAACTTATCACAGCCCATTAGAATGAAATTAAAAGATGATACCTGAATCTGTAGCAAGATCCCATACTTCCGTAACTGATTCAATTGCACGTTCCTGAGGTAGGCAATTTCACAATTATTGGAATTAAATAATTTTTTGTAATCCTTTTTTACAAAATCATGTTTGAAAAGAGTTAAAATGTTAGGATAAAAAGTATTTCAGGTCAACATGGCCCGTTTCAATCCACACCAAAAGTTACTCTCTTGACCCATTACCCAACACGTTAATATGAAAAGAAGCTGATACAGATCACTGTTTGCAGACCTCTTCCCTGCTGGCAAGCAAGAATCTAAGGATGCTTGGATCTGCATCATTTACATAATCTTCATCATCAATTTTTCACCTTCTTTTTCAACAATTTCCTTGCATTTCATAATGAGTTCTTCAAACGGTTTCTCTAATCACAGTAACTGCTTGTTCGGCTTTTATTTGCCTTGGTATAATCTTACATAAAGCACTTATCTGCACAAAATGTAATCAACCAACATTTATCTTTAGTCTTTACTTTTTCTTAACACCTGCCATTGGAAAAGCAAGTGGTTAAGTTTGACTAATGAGGCCAAACCTACTACTTTCTGAATAAGAACAAAAGCACATCCAAACACTATTTGCTCTAACCCACTTTATAACAGATGATTATCACATAATGAATTTATGATCATTCAAAACCACATAATCACTTTGGTAAACACATCAAATTATCAAAACGCTCCCTTAGTCTGAGATCAAAAAGTCTAATAACATCTATTTTAAAAATGTATGAAAAAGGGTAGTATTAAAACCTGCCTTCCAATATGGTAACAGATCAGTTGAACGGGCTTCAGCTTCTTTCAATGCAGTATAAATAGAATCAATCACAGGACTATCAGCAGTAAGTGAATAAAAATTGTAATTAAATACTGCTAGACCAATAACATCAAAAGTTAACTAAGAAACTGTTGCTCCATGTTAACAGCCGTGTCATTGCTCGCGTACGATTTGAGGTTTTTGACAAGTCTCTCAAAGCATTTGCAAAAGACTCGAACAACTATTACTGATAAGTACTTGTGAAGTGATGGAACGACAGCCCTGCGCCTCACCTATAGAAGCTTCTCAGCATATTGTTTATACAAATCATTCCTTTTCGACTGCCGATACGGGCCATAATCACCACCAACTCCAGGGCCTATATAATCAAAACCCACAAAGTTTCAAACAGATTCAACATCGTTTTAACCAATTCCATGGCCTATATAATCAAAATCAACTGAGTTTTAAACATATTCAATATGTTGAACCAATTCAGTGCCTATATATAATCAAAATTGACATTGTGAACCAATTCAATATGGTTTAAACCAATTCCAGGGCCTATATATCAAAATCCAGAGTTTGAACATATTTAATATCTTTTGAACCCAATTCAGGGCCTATATAATCAAAATCCACAGGTTTGAGCAAATTCAACATCTTTTGAACCAATTCCATAGCCTATAATATATAATCAAAATCGACAGAATTTTGAACAAATTCAATATCTTTTGCATCAATTCCAGAGCCTATTTAACCAAAATCAACTGAGTTTTGAACAAATTCAACATTCTTTGAACCAGTTCCATGGCCTATATAATCAAAATCAATTAACTTTTGAACAAATTCAACATCTTTTGAACCAGTTCCATGGCCTATATAATCAAAATCAACAAACTTTTGAAAAAATTCAACATCTTTTGAGCCTATATAATCAAAATCGACAGAATTTCAAATCAATTCAACATCAAAATCAATTGCAACCTTCATCCCAGGTAAGACCAAGCCAAGAAAGGTCTCGCAACACAGCTTCCTCCGACTCCTTCGTTGATCTCTCCAAATCAGTGTCCTCTATCTGCAGAATAAACTTGCCCCCTTTAGACCTGTGTCAAATCAACGTTACAAAAGCAACAAATTCCCATATCAAACTGATTAAAAAAATCGAAAATTTAACCTAACCTAGCGTAAAGGTAGTTGAACAGAGCAGTTCTAGCCCCACCCACATGAAGATAACCGGTGGGCGACGGAGCAAATCGCACGCGAACTTTCCCCTCATTGACACCATTGCTATCGTCAGAAACCGATGCAGAAATCGCAAACGTTCGCTTTGGAACAAAGGAGATGCTGATAAAATTGCTGGTGGTTTTGTGGGTTTGTAGTGAAGGACGAAGAAACCTAGTTGGTGGGAAGATTTCGGGGATGAAACCCGTGTGCTGCAGCTGACGCCGGTGCTGATTCCGGCGAGAGTCGCCATTTTCATCATCTACAGATGATTAGCAGGTGTGGGTGTATGAAGATAAAGATTGTTCTTGAAGGGGTGTTAGAGGTTACGATTGATGGTGGATTTTGATCGGTGGTGGGAGTGGGGGTGTGGTGAATGATACGAAGAAAGGAAGGAAGAAGAAGGGGAAGGGGCACTGTTAAACTATTCATCAGCAGTTACTATTCATCATTTGCTTTTTTCATAGTAGGTAATAATGCCCCTAATTGCATAACAAATATATACATAGGATTACAAAATGCAACACGCACAAGAGATTTCAAAGTATTGAGATCTTTAACAGGTAATCCAAACTTCTTCCTCCTTTAAAGGATATTCAAATAATTGTGTATTAAATTTGTACACATTCCAGAACTTGCTTGCATTTCGCTAAGCTTACTGCAAATTTGTTCAGCAAGGATTTTGGCTGTTACATAACACCCCCAAAAAAAAATCCCGATGCAATTCAATTAAACCTTATATGTTCTTGAAACAACTAATAGCCAATCATGAACATCTGTAATCTTTCTTATAAAGAATCAATTTGAGGAAAGCACCAAGTCATAGCCAATCATTTGATTATTAGTTTAAACATAAATTACAAACTTCAATGATGATAGAAAGAATCAAGAGTCACTCACAAAGGATATCAAATGATCACATTCTTCTTTCGTAAGAAAATTGACTTATACGCACTGTAAAATCAGCCAATGAAACAAAATGGTAACTCAACAGCTTCAATCGTTGATTATACATATCAAACAAGCTCGAAATTGCATAAAGATAACCAAATAAGAAAAGGGACAGTAAGATACGTATATATATACACTAAACACAATGCACACACATACACGCAAAGCCACCGGAAACTGAAAGAATGAAACAGAAGGAAACCAAAGTAGATACTTACCTAAGTTTATGACTTCCGACTACAGTGACATCCTTTAGCCTCGGTGGCTACATATATATGTGGGGTGGGGATTCGAATCAGGCAGGGGATTGATTTGGGATGTTTAAGCGCTCACCGGGAATGAAGTGGGGAGAGGAGGTGAAACGGTAGAGACTTCAAGGGGCACGTCTTACAAGTAAGGGTTAATTTCCAATTTTACCCCACCAATATGTATTAAAAGGTAATAAAGATAAAGATATATAAATAAAAAGTAACCAAAAACCTAGCTTCATCGCAATTTATTGGCTGCTATTGGGAATCACCACCAAATCTTTTTTCTCATCCGGAGTTCCGTCAAAATCACAACCACTGGAGATCCATAACAAAGGAAAAACATTCACGATCAGAAGCATTAACCCAAGTTTATTTGTTTCTTGAATGGGGTTATTATTTTGGTAGCTATTACTTGGTTGGGTCATTGTTTTTTGGTTGTTGGCTGAGGTTGTCTAGGGCAGGAGCCAAGTCATTAGATATTGTAAATGAGATTTGTTTTGAGTGGTTTGATCAGTTGGGTTATTTTGTTTATCCAACTATTGCTATTATAATTGTTGAGATCCAAAGTCAGAAACTCTCATGTGCATTGTTATACTAGTTTCTTTACTGTTTTTTAAGACCGAGAAAAAAGATAGTGTTCAATAGAACCAACTCAAGCATCAAAGCGGCGCAAATAGGGGACTAGGGGAGTACCCGTTTCAGGTACTTTCTGGAAGCGGAAATGCGGCCGCAACGTGTCCGAAGCGTTTCGAGGGCGTATCGATATCAGGGGTAACATATGGGGATATTTCGAGTAAATTTCCTCAGAGTTTCAAATTAAATATAGGATTTTAATTTAAACCTTTTATATTCCCTTAAACAGCCATCGCCTAATCGCCTCCTTCAATCGAAAATTATGTGTAAGACTCAACAGCATCATCATCATCGTGATTCAACATCATCACCGATTCAATCATTAAAGTCTTCAATTCTTCATTCTTCAACAGCCTCCTTCATCGTGATTCAACATCATCATCGATTAACTATTTCACTATGAGTGTGTGACTGGGTCTGCATCGAAAAGCTACTGTGGGTTTTCCTCCTTCAATGAAACCATAAATTCAGTGAGTTTTGGCCTCTCATTCTCCCAATCGCTATGGTGGTTTATAAATGGAACAATAAAATATATATTATACTTAACATTTTGCATTAGTTAAATGGAACAATAAAATATTATGATATTAATTGTGTTGAGTTTGATTGTTTATTGTCTAGGTGTCATAAGCTAAACAAGAAGTGTAGAAACCAAGAAACAACTTTTTACAGGTGTAGAAGGCTTCAATCGATTATGGCTTCTCAAGAATCACAAGGATCATCAACATCAGTAGAAAAACTCTTTATTGTGGGAGTATGTGACTAAACTTGAAAAATAAGGTAATGGAGGAACATGGAAATTTAAGTGAAACCTTTGCAGTGAAATTAGACAAGGACCATATTCAAAGGTTAGAGCACATTTGCTTGGTATAAAAGGTAATGATAATTGATCTATAGTCAATGTTGATTGTGTAATACTATCATATTCTAAGATTCATTAATTCACATTGTATGTTTATAAATTATAACTTGTATAGAACAGTGGAACATATAGGTCTGGGTATTATTATTTAGAAGAAAGCAACAACGGGTGACAAACTTGAGATGAAACGGTTAGAAGATGCGCATGAAGAAAAGAAAACCGAGTCAAAAGCGAAAGAAGTTGGGTTGCCATGTGAATCTCTGGTCGGTAGTGAGAGGACTCTTAGTACCTGCATACCCAAGGGGGCACTAGTAAAAAGATTTTTCAAACCCTATTGAAAGAGCTTTTGGTGTTGAAATTATAGACCAACTGGATCAAGAAATAACTAGGACGTTTTATACTAGATGTTTACCTTTTAATCTTGCAAGAAATCCTCATTATGTAAGGGTTTTTCAGTTTGTTGCTAACAATAAATTTAGTGGTTATGTCCCTCCTAGTTATAATTAGAACAACCTTACTACAAAAAGAAAAAAGATAATATTTATAGGCTATTAGAATCACTTAGGTCTACATGGAAATAATAAGGTATGACTATTGTGGGTGATGGTTGAAGTGATCCTACAAGAAAGCCTCTGATCGGTTTCATGGCTACCTTAGGTAATGGTTCTTTATTTATGAAGGTAGTTAATTGTTTTGGGGAAGTATAAGATCGATTTGTTATTGCTAATTTGATGAAACAAGTCATTAGTGAAATTGGTCATCAAAAAATTATGCAAATCCACACTGACAATGCATCAAACTGTAAGGCGGCTCACATCTATTGGACACCAGGCGATGTTCATACACTTAATCTTGCTTTGAAGAACCTTTGTTTGCCAAGGAATGTGGAAGCAAATGAAACAACATATGAAGAGTGCAAATGGATAAAACAAGTTTGAATATATGTTTGCAATAAAATTTTTTAATCATGAATCATAACATGTGACTATCGATTTTCAACAAGTTTACTCATCATAGACTGCTTTCAATTGTGGATACTCGCTTTGCCTCGATCATTATGATGCTTAAGAGATTGAAACTAATCAAAAGGGGTTTTTAAGCTATGGTCATAAGCGAAGAATGATCTTCTTATAGAGAAGATGACACTTTAAAAGCAAGCTTTATTAAAGAAAAAAAATTTAGATGATGAATGGTGAGAAAAGTATCATATATTCTTAGTTTCACTGGACCTATATATGAGATGGTTAGAGTTTGTGACACCAACAAGCCATGTTTACACTTGGACTATGAGATGTGGGATTCGATGATCGATAAAGTGAAGATTGAGATCTACAAGAAAGAAAAACGTTTGACATCTGATTTAAGTATCTTTTATGATGTCGTGCATGATATTTTTAGTGGCTTGATTTTCGAAGAATAACACTCCCCTACATTGTTTAGCTCACTTTTTAAATCCAAGGTATATGATTTTAAACTATATGTTTGATTTCTATTATTTACTTATGTTTTCACTTTTGAATTTTGGAAATATTATAGTGATGAATAGTTACTAGAGGATTCTAAAAGACTTGCTCCACATAGAGATTGAGAAATTTTACAAGAAAGGATTAAAAGTTTTAAAAGGTTGTTTTCTAATGAAGACGAGCATAAGAAAGTTCTTGATGAATATGCAATGTTTTCACTGAAGAGTGGTCCTTTTGAGGATTTAACAAGCATTTCACAAATGACTACTATGGAACCCAGAATTGGAGGGCTAAATTTGGTGCTTAAACTCCTTTCCTAGAGACATGTGCTTTTAGATTACTTGGACAACCTAGTTCTTCTTCTTGTGCTGAGCGTAACTGGAGTAGTATGCATTTATTCACTCGCTTAGGAGGAATAGGTTGACTACACATCATGCTCAAGACTTGGTTTACATCTATAATAATCTCCAACTTTTGTCAAGGAATCCGAATGATGCTGTAAAGATGTGGGACGTGGGTGGAGATGCTTTTGATTCAATGGAAGATGTAGGGTTTGTGGAGGTTGTTGATCTCACGCTAGATGAACCGGGATATGAAAATGATTTTATTATTGATAGTTAATTACCTAAAGAATTTGCTTTTGGAATTTTTTAATACTTTAATGTCTACTATGGAAATTGTTTGATATATTTTTATTTTTTGTGAGGTCGCTGGATCGATGAACATCCGAGCGTGTTCTTGACGGAAGGTGATAAACCAAAAGACAAACAATAGTACGAACAATAATCGAATGATTTCATTTACAAAACCTAACGATTTTAAGCTCGTTACAACTTAAGAATCAAGACTTTTGGCAAGGGGGATCGAGCATGATCTCCCCTCTCATCTGGTAGCACCTAGGCCCCGGGCAAAAACCTCAATCTCTCTACACAATGAAACTGCTTTTTATAGGCCTCAGCCCATATCAGATGCGACTGGGCCCATTCGTACGATTAGACCATGCGTTTGGTTCAATCGTACGACTGGCCTAATCGCATCTCTCAGTCGCACGACTGGTCCATTTGCATGGCTCAGTCGTACGACTGAGTCTCATTCACATATGCCCATGCGAATGACCCAGTTTCATGTGTTTACAATTACATTAAGCCTAGACTACTCGACAAGTGACGGGCACACTATATATGACAATATATGCTTTAACAAATTCCCCCTTGGACGTTGCTTGCGAATAGTAGATAACACCTCTTACAATCTTCAGTCAATCTTTGCTCTAGTTTCCAATAGAATCAAACGAAAAACCATATTAGCCAACGTTGCCGATCCGTCAGGTTGCTACAGTATCCCTGAAAATGAATTTAGGCACAATAGCTTTCATTTACTTTGCAGAACACCATCATAGCAGCAAGATTCCCCATATGACTGATTTTTCCAGATAATGACATGAACAGTTTTCCATTGCTTCAATCTTCACACAATCTAACCTGATTAACATTAACAACTGTAGAAATTCCCCCTCATATTCAGCATATCCCAACATATAAACATTGTGCTCTCCTGGCGTCTTCATACGGTGTATTGGGCAAAAGGTTGAAGGTTCCAATCCACAGCTGACAATATCAAACAAATCAGCGTGCACGTATATTCATCATCAGAAACCTGCTCACATCATCACTTTCTGATTGCGTCTTCAATTTCTCTATACATGGATTCCCTCTAAGAATGAGAATCCTCTATGTGCGGATAAATATAACTTGATTGGCCCATAAATAGTCAGATGCTCCTGATTATCCCATAAAATCAGCACCGACTGCTGACATCTTCTCTTCTCTCTTTTGTGTTCTCACTACAATCACCTATTCTGGAAATCCAATGAATAATGGTGTATCCATCGAACTTATTTGACAAAAGAACCTCAAGGTGAATGTGCTTTTCTCATCCTCAAATTTGTACAAACGGTAGTTTCAGACCTTTTTTTTTCTGGAACGCCGTTCATTCGTATGGCATGGAGTACAATTATCACATTCGTGTGATTGGATAATACGAATGGTATCTTCGTGAGACTGGTCCAGTAGCATGACGGGTCATAAGACTGGTCCAGTAGCATGAATGGTCATAAGACTGGTCCAGTCTTATGACTGGTCATAAGACTGGTCCAGTCTTATGACTGGTCATAAGACTGGTCCAGTCGCATGCCAGTCGTACGGATGGTCCAGTCGCATGGTCCAGTCGTACGGATGGTCCAGTCATACGGATGGTCCAGTCATACGGATGGTCCAGTCGTATGGTCCAGTCATATGGTCCAGTCGTACGAATGGTCCAGTCACATGGTCCAGTCGTACGAATGGTCCAGTCGTACGAACGGGTCTACACGCAGATTTTCAAATCTGCAGCCGCCATGGCCGCGAAAAACCCTAATTTGATGAATTTTACATGAACCGAACCGAAATAGACATCATAAGATTCGCAAGGGAGATGGGAACGTGGTTTCGAGTTCGATTTTAACATAGAAGCACCACACGTAACCAGATCTGAGCAAAACACGAAGAACACAAAGTGGGTTTAACGTCAAATAACCTGAAATAGATCCAGAAATCAAGAGCTCGGGTTGCTAGAATGATTGTTAGATCATTCCAGCAGTAACCGGCTCTGATACCAATTGTGAGGTCGTTGGATCGATGAACATCCGAGCGTGTTCTTGACGGAAGGTGATAAACCAAAAGACAAACAATAGTACGAACAATAATCGAATGATTTCATTTACAAAACCTAACGATTTTAAGCTCGTTACAACTTAAGAATCAATACTTTTGGCAAGGGGAAATCGAGCATGATCTCCCCTCTCATCCGGCAGCACCTAGGCCCCGAGCACAAACCTAATCTCTCTACACAATGAAACTGGTATTTATAGGCCTCAGCCCATATCAGATGCGACTGGGCCCATTCATACGATTTGGCCATGTGTTTGGTTCAATCGTACGACTGGCCTAATCGCATCTCTCAATCGCACGACTGGTCCATTTGCATGGCTCAGTCGTACGACTGAGTCTCATTCACATATGCCCCTGTGAATAACCCAGTTTTATGTGTTTACAACATATCAGGTGTATTACATTAAGCCTAGACTATTCGATAAGCGATGGACACACTATATATGACAATATATGCTTCAACATTTTTTATATTTTTTTGCCATACCTTAGCCGTACCCGCATCTAGAATTTTGGATATTTTTGTTCCTTGTACCGTCCCTGTACCTACCTCCCGTACCTGTTCCGGTGTTACCTAGGCGGTTATTAGGTTGTCGCTGACAAAGGATGTTGCGTTTAATACTTTGAAGGAAACTACAATGAAAGATATCATGGATGCGGTATCTAATATGTACGAGAAGCCTTCGATAGCAATTAAAGTTGTCTTGATTCGAGAGTTGGTTAATACAAAGATGAAAGAGGAAAGTTTAGTTATAATGCACATCAACAAATTGAACTCGATTTTGTCAAGACTTGGGTCAGTTGGCATTAAATTCTAGGATGAGGTTTAGGATCTACTATTGTTATCATCAATACCTAATAGCTGGGTGATACTGTTACATTGATTACTAATTGTACTTGCGTGTTCACTTTAAATGTGATTCATGATATTATTATGGGTGAAGACATTAGACGAAGAAATTCAGGTGAATCATCAAGTGAATTACTGAATGTTTCCAAAGGAAGAAAGAATAAAAGAAGTAGTGGGAGCAAGAACAGGAAAATAAGTTAGTCTATGGCTCGAAATGATGTGACATGTTGGACTGTAAATAGGTGGGGCATTTTAGGAATCGATGTCTGAATAAACAAAAGTTATTAACAATGCAGCAGACCACTCAAACGATGATGCTTTAATATGTAGCGTGGACAACAGTGTAGATTCCTGGTCATGGATTCTGGAGCTTTGTTTCATGCTACCCACTGCAAAAAAGCATTGCAGAATCTAAAAAAAGTGTGATTTTGGTAAGGTAAGACTACCGAACATTGATGTTCTTGATGTTACAGACATGGGTGATATAGATTTATTTAGTTCAATTGGTTCATGGACTTTGAAAGACGTTAAGGTGATTCCTGGCTTGAAGAAACAGTTGATTTCTATTGGTCGGTTGGATGAACAAGGACATGAGGTTAAGTTCGGGAACAGACAGTGGAAAGTTGTTAAAGGGATTCTTGTCATTGCTCGTGGAAAGAAAACAGGTTCATTGTATATGGTCAGTTTATCATTTAAAGGAAGTGAAGTTCCAGTTCAAATGAAGAGTAAAATCCAGTTCACATAATCTTATTGACAGGAAAGATTAGAAGTGAATGTGCATGGAAGAGTTTAGGAAAACCAGTTAAAGGATTTCATGGAAGTGGGAGCATGGGTCCTGCTTCAGTTACAGTCCTAGATGACTATAGGTTAAGAGAACTAATAATCCATCTAATAAAATCTCTCCATATGATTACTTGCTAAATATGGAGAGTGTTTGTTCTTAGGGTGTTCCACGATCTGGAAGTTTAGTAGGAGCCGGTTAGTACGGAGAACTGGTCAGGGGTAGATACAACCATGACTGATGTGTTGAAGCTTGGGGGAGCTTCAACGAGCCTTCAGGTTAACTGATGAGAAGACCACTTCAACCAGGAATAGGAGAAACATTACAAGAGGTACAAGTGTTCATAGCAAAATGCAGTTTAAAGATGATCAAGCCTCCAAATATGAGATTGTTGGGTTTGGTGGAGTCTTGATTTGAGCTTGGTTTAGAAGACAAATTCATTGTGGATTAATTAAATTAAGGACTTGGCTTGTTTTTATTTAATTGTAGCTCATTTTGTTTTTTTGGGGATTAAGTTGTAAACCCTAATTTTCTCTATTTATATTATTTCATCGTATTTGTAATTCCTCACGAGTGAGGTAGAAAGCAATAAAAGTATTACCATGGTTGCAGCCCGTAAACGTAGGTCACATAAACGAACCACGCAAATCTTTCATGGTCATCTTTGTTCTTAATTTTCTCTTGCAATTAGATTGTGTTTGTGTGTTGATCTACACCCTCATCCATAACAAAATATAAGAGTTATGTTATTTTCATCCTTAAGTTTTGATCTTTTTTTATCAATTCCATTCAAAAAAGTTTATTTTCCCTCCTTTTGGGTGCCTGATTTTTATAATAAATTGTAATTTCTATCTATTTTTGTTAACTCAGTTAAAGAAATGTCTTTTATTGTTTGTTGTAGGGTTTATATGTTATTTGGATCTAAATAAAAACTCAAGTTAAATGATTTATATAATAACTTAAGTGCCCATAACTTAACAAACTTAATTAACTGAGTTAACGAAAATGAAATGAAAATGACAACTTTTAAACATCAAAGACTTAGAAGGGAAAAAAACTTTTTTAAATGGAAATAACAAAACAAACACTCTTGGTTTCATTATATTCATATTAATCAAATAGCAACCCCCAGCTCCTTTTCCTTTATATGTTTAACCACTACAAGTTCAGGTTATTTTAAATGTCATCTTCTAGGTTATCATTATTTTTCCCAATAATAAATATTTTATTATAACCAAATGTAGTGGCATGATCTTTCAAATGAGGATGTAGTATAAGCGTAAAGTGCAAAAACATATTATAAGTTTTGTCATCCTTCTATGTGTATTAGAATACTCCTGACACTACCTATAAGAATTTAATTATGGTTATGTTGAAACATGAGTAGCCAGAGAATTTAGAATTACATGTGGCTAAAAATTTTATACAGTGACGTAGGGATTTTAGGTCCATTTTGGATTGATTCATATAACGCTCGATTAATCCATTCAAAAAGTTGTTCGTATGAACTTATTATGAATTATAGACGAATTGGATTTCAAATAATTCAAATTATTACTATTGGCCAATAATAATCCATACTATCTGGAGTTGACCAGTAAACTATCAATTTTTACTTTTATTACCAAAAACAGTCCTAGTTACATAATTTTAATTTTTTTTACGTTTGTTTGGACTCGATGCGATTTGCAACAATAATTATAAAGGAAATGAAGAAACATATAAGCTAAACTCAGACTAAAAATAAATACTAATCGAGCGTAAAAATTTAAAAATTATATCACTAGAACTATTGTTGGTTATAAAAGTGAGAATTAAGGGTGTTGCAGGCCACACTAATAGTATGACATTACGGCATTGCCATGTTCCACCGTTGGAAGTTCATCATATTGAAAATGAAGACTTTGATAAGATAATATATGGAATGTAAAGCTTAAAATGATCATCTTGACTTGTAAAAGAAAAAATAAATGTTTCATAAGACAAACCAACTAATCTGTATATTAATCTATCCGATTTCTCTTAAAACAATAGTTGGTCCCGAGATTGATTAAAGATTAATGATCTCAACAACTAACGAGAGATTTGTGTGAAATGAGAGATCAAACTATCACAAACAAAAAGGGAACATATATAAATTACAGTGTGTATCAAATATATGATGAATAACAATTCAATAACAATTTTCGCTCGTACATCTAGCTCACTTGGAAACATATGTTTGGGCACTTGGATGAGTCATCCACAAACACTCATTTATGCTTGTTTCCTTTGAGCTTCGGCTTAAAAGGGCAAACTAGCCTGTTAAGTTGGCGAAAGAAACAATCTCATATGCCGGCTTTATTTGTGTGATTAAGCTGTTGTTTAAATGGAATCTGACATTTTTATTTTTCTTAATATTCTTCGTCGCATTCAGTTCAATTATGAGATGTCATTGTTGAATTCTTCTTTTAAAAGGATATATTATACTCCATTAGAACGACGTACTATCTTTTCGGAGAGATTTTCTCGTTCTTTAGCTAGAAACACTAGTTCTTGATAATTCAAAGACTTACCATCGGTATCTGATTTTGAACATTGAATTGAAGGTCTTTTAAAGTAGTCTTCAAAGGTCTCTAAAGTTGAAGTTAAGAAGTATCTTTTAAAGTTCACACATAGAGCTTGTCTTCTGACATCTTTTTATTTAATATTTCTAACATAGTTTTCCTCTAGTCTAGAGATCGACTATAAAAGAATACTAACAACTAAAAACCTATGTGACTGTAAATAAAAGGTTTGGGCGTAACCACATGCTTACTTTCTTTATATATTGAAATAACTAGTTTTAATAAACCCGTATAATACACGGGTTGAAAATATAAAAAAATATAATTCATAAATGTATAAATATTTCGTATGATTAAGTTACGTATTACTATAACAATAAAAGATATAAAAGTTACATTTATAAATTATAAATATTCAAATACTTTTTTGAATAATACAATATATAATTGACTCATTTAAAATTAAAACCACTTGTGTTAAAATCACACTAATCTAAAATAAATAAATATATCAATAAATATTTTTTCTTTTTAGTTTTTTTTAAATTGAATATATTTAGCTATAAAAATATGTATAGTTCAAAACAATATAATTACACAATTAAGTTGATAATATAAAAAATTAATTTAAAACAAAACGAATTATTACTATTAATTGAGTTTCTTAAAATAAAAAACTTGACTAAAATAATATATTAGTTTAGGCGAGAATTTTTTTAAGGAGTAATATTAGAGTGTCATGTGTCATCATAGTACTTTTTTTATTATATATATAGATATAGATATAGATATCTAGTTAAATTTTACTTTTAAATACAACATTTTGTCAAATTAGGATTATTTATGTAAAACAGTTGTAGTTATGTTTTCATGGAATTGTTAACTTTTACCTTTACGCAAACGAAGTCTTTAATTATGTAATATTTTGTTAAAAAGATAAATATTATATTAAAATAAATTTTAATTGTGAAATATTAACATAGAAAGTCGGAAAGAATTAAAAATATGTATAATTTTAAAGATGCATGCATTACTAAATTTCGTATTTAAAAATGACCGACATTTAAAAATGATGTATCACTACATGATGATATCAAGAACAAATATAATCCGTGTATTTTGGCTACCATGCTTTTGGATTTTAATATAACCATATTATTTATAGGTTTTGTTTATTTGGTTATTCCTATGCCTTAATTTACATTGTTTGAGTCGTACAAAAGGCTAAACCATGCCATGCCGCATCACATGTTAATTATATATTTGACGTTTGCTTATTTATTAATTTTTATTTAAAAGATACGTTTGTTAAAAGTATGCTCTATTAAAGCATCACCCAGCTTATCTTTACATGATTATAATTGAGTTTTTAATGGTAACAAGTCTCATGAATTTTGAAATTCTATTCTATTTATTCGCTTTTGTCGGTGGAACAGTATTCAAAATCAAAATCCCCAAACCCTAAACCATCACCACCACACCTCCAATTCCCCCACACCACCCAAATCGCCGCCCCATCGCCACCAGATCCACCCAAATCTCCAAAGCCAGCTTCAATTCGAAGCTGTTTAATGTGATCGAACGCTATGTTAGGGATTACGAAGGGGGGTTCGGTACGGACCCTGATAGTGAGCCTGAGCTGCCGCCGGAGATGGAGCCGGAGCCGGAGCCGGTGCTTGCCTCTGTTTTGCAATCGGGTATGTAATGATTCTAGAGTTGATGTTGATTGTTGGGTGTATGATTTAAAGTTCATATGGTTATAATCTGAGATGGTAGGTTTCAGGTGATAATTTTTGGTTATTCAACAATCTTGCTGCTTTCTTTATGACAAATTATTATATTGGGACTACAACCATGAAGTTTGATGTGCATAAATGGAACATATTGTGTCTAATCTCCCCTGTATATCAACAATGGCTCTATGAAGCTCATGAGAAGAAGCTGTATTTTTATAGTAGTTTCATTTATGTTTTGCATTTGTTCGTAAATGAATCGATTTGATATTTAATTTATGCATGTGAAGGTTTGTGTTTTGGGGTGCTGGGTTTTGATGTTATTATTTGTTAGATTGCAATTGAAATCGGGTGTTTTTAAATTGGATAATAGATAATTGAATTGTTTTCCACTTGAATCCCAGCTTTAACCTGTTATTTGCGTTCCCAAATGTACATTAAGATCAAATGCACTGTCATTTGTTGATAAATTACTTTCTTTCTACCTTCTTATTATGTGGCTATGTTTAATTTTGCAAGACTTTTTTCAGGTCAAATAAAAAAATTAATTAAAAGGGGAGCGGATTAAATTGGTTGAAAGTCGCTCAAAGTCTACATTATTATTGCAAGGACCATGTCATTAAACATAAAGTGTTGGAACGAATGAGTTTTTGACGTTTTCAACAAATTGAAGATTGGAGGTAGACCACTCGCCTTACCGGACGGCTGAGTAGCGTTGAGTTGCATGGTGGATTGGTTTGAGCGAAAGAAGAAAGCATAAACCCTGTAATTCTAGAATCTGTAATTGAGTCGAACGGTGGATTGACGAAGATCTCAGGTTAGTTTCCAATTGACAAGCTTTTAATTATAGTTAATGTTCCCTTTTGTAGCATAAAATAAAGCTCATTATGACTATGGATTGCTACTTTCATCTTCAATAAACAAAATATAATGATTATAGGATTTCAGAAGCGAAGAGATACATGCCCACAAAAACATGTAGATCTTGATACTAAAATAGTATTATTCATTGAATTAAGAGTACTAAACTATTAAGGTATAGTAAATAGTAATTTTGGTTATTACATGTTTAAACTTGGGGTAACCTTCTGTTTTCTTTATTTTTAGTGCGGTGATATATTTACAGTGATTCTCTAACCATGAAAGAAAGAATGTAATTTTCTTGGATCTCCTAACTCATGTAGGTTTTAGATTAGTATTACTAGCTAGGAGTTATAGGTTTTAGATTACTATTGGTATCTAGAACTCATCGGTAATAAATCAAGTTACCCCGACGCAACGCGAGGGTAATCTCACTAGTTTTTCATTAATTATCTTAAAATATAGCTTTTGGATTGGGCTTACGTTATGTGCAATAGCTGAGTTAGTTTTTCATATTGGGCCTTAGATGGGCAGGTTGATTATTGGCCTTAACCGCCTTCTGTACAACGTTTTGGGCTAAATTAAAGAAAATTCTCAGGTCAATAATTTCAGGTTGTCCCATGAATGGAGTCAAACTTCAAAGAACCTAACCCGCACATGCAAATCTTGATGTAGATCCGAGTAACTTTACCAATGGGAATCTGAAGACCGGTCTTCCACACCTTGAAGTGGTCTTTATTATGGCTACAGACCCTTAGCCTTTCACCTCTTCTGACAAATTCCTTTATTAAATAGGGGTTTCTTGGTAGCAAAACATGGTGAGGACGATGAAGGACGGAGAGAGATCTGTAAGAGGATTTTTGTCGGCATCTTTTCTCCACCTCTCTTTTGCCGCGAAGTATCTCATGCCACATGTGGTAAAGCAAGGTAATAATTACGTTCCTATCGTGGATCAAAAGTCGGACGGAGGTGATAAAAAATTTTAGTATTCATTTTGTTGTCTTTTTAATAGATGTATAATTATTTATAAAATAGTTTTTGCAATCTGTCATTTGAACAGTTTTTAACATCACAAACGCCAAAGTCGGTGGCTTATGCACCAGCCACCATTCACCAAACTAAATTTACAATTTAAACCCCGAATAAAACTAAATTTTACAATCTAAATCTTAAACAATTTGCAATTTCAATCTTCAAATTTCTAATGTTTTAATTTGACTTTTATCTATATGTATATGAGAAATATAAGGAGAAGTGAGAAGTATAATTATCATTTATTTTAAATTCAAGACATTTGATACGCTGTAAGCATGAGATATATGTTTTCTGTGTTATAGTTTTTGTTTTAACCTATTTACTAAATCATTATTTAATACATTATTTAATAATGTGAGATTATTAAATTTAAAACATTAAATGTTATCTTTTTACAATACTTTAAATTAATATTTACTATTTATATTTTTATATCTAAATATAATTTAAATAAAGTATTATCTTTTTTAAATATACTATGTCTGAACCCGCGCTTTTGCCACGAGTTGTTAAAATTTATAACAATTGATTTCTATTGCTTGTACATTAGTATTCAATTCGTAGATATGGATTAAAATTATATTGACAATTCTGTTTTGAAAAAAAAAATCACGTCGAAACGTTAATATAATTTAGCACATCATAACGACAATTAGATTTATAAACTATCATATTTTATATATTATAGAGAAAAAGGATATACGATTCAGACTTTGAATCAGTTTGAGAGCTTGTATATTTTAAGTTTGATAACTTGTATATTATTATACATTATTACTTATTAATATTTTTTTTATTTATAAATACTATTATAAATTACTTTAATACTATTACACTTGTATAGAACTTGAGAGCAATATAGAATATTTTCAAAAACCAAAATATTATTTGTGTTTGTTCTTGTTTTGTCTCATACTTACTTGTGTTCCTAATATTATCAACTAAAACTCAGTTTCCTATTTAATCTGTTAAGTATCTCCTCATTATGAAACTGATTGTATTGACCAACCTCAACGGTCATTCACTTAAGGTCAAGATAAAATTATTATTTTGGCATCTTAAAATGTTTTACAAATAGTATAGATAATATAAATATTCATTATTACTTTCTATATGTTATGCATAATGAATTGGCTCGCGTGATGCGCGCGTGCTACTGAGTTTTTTTCCCGACCATACTTAAATACTGATTATATTATTATTATTATTATTATTATTATTATTATTATTATTATTATTATTATTATTAGATTATTATTATTATAAACTATTTTTCAACATACTTAAATACTAGTACTTAGTTAATGATATAATACTTAATTTAAATAGTAAAAAATAAAAATATAAATATAATGTTAATTTAATTATTATAAATAAATTAAAAACATGAATATGTAATGCATAAGAACATAAGTATGTCATTTTTTGTAATGTATAAGAACATGAATATGTCATTTTTTGTTTTTATTATACAAATTGGTTAGTTGTTTTCGGTAATAAATTATATATGTGACGCTTTCTTTGAATTGTTTTTGTGTATCTTGTATTTGTTTACTTTTTTTTTTAATTTTCAAATTCTAATAATAACAACAAACTATTTACCCGTCGCGCATTGCAGGCAACGCTACGACTTGATAAAATATAGATTACAATTAACCTGACTTATATTCGAGCAAAATTAATGTAGGAACGTAAAAAAATCAAATTTATACATTGAATGCAAACTTATTATATTTGACCCGACGTTTTTATTGTAAATTATCTAATAAAATAGTTTAATGTAAAAAAATCCTTCAAATTACTAACATAACAAAAGTTTAAATACTAATATATCAAAAGTTAACGGTTAGGCCTAAATGTGAAGTTTGTCCCCTAACCGTGACCTCTAGACCTTACCGTCACGTTTTCTGAGTCACATTCACTGTCATCCCGACAACAAACAACAAAAGGACACTTATAAAGAGGCATGAAGTAGCCGTCATGGTTTGGCATAACCGTGACGTTTAGGGTACGAGGTACACTAATGTTAACAAAAGTTTGCCTTGATGTTGACAAAAGTTCTGTGAAACCCGAGTCTAAGTCTTGAATCGTGATGGTTAGGCCAAACCGTGATGGTTTCTAGTCTAGATTTTCAATATAGATAGACTTCATGATTTCATGCAACAACCATCACGAACCATCACTTTATTTTCATCATTCCAAAAACACGTTAATTCAAAAACGATGTCGGGTTCGGGAGATCATTATCAAAAGCCAAAACTTCTAGATTTGAATGAGGAGCCACATATCGAAGATTCAAACCGGGCTGAAGTAGTATCTATTTTATTATAAATGCTTATTTGAAATATCTAACCATTACCTTTTTAGGAATATTACGTATGCGGGAGTCAGTCTCGTGAGGGATGGATGAAACCAACAGCTCGAACACATTACTGAAGAGGAGTACAACTCATTATTTGGACCGACGAGTTACGGTAAAGGGTACAAACATCCTCCTTACCATTCTTACGAACATGCGCCGATCACGTACCACTCACAAACATAGCTGGATTACGGACATGCCCCGAACCCGTACTACTCACAAACAGAGCCGGATTACGGACATGCCTCGTACAACTCACAAATAGTGTCGGATCACAGACATTATGGACATCCCTCGTACCAGTCAGAACTAAAAGTTACACATGTATCAGATAATTTTAATGGGAATGACAGAAATGAGTGTGACGGTTCCATTCACCTCAAATAAAACCATGGGGACACCGCATAACACGATGGGGATGGGGATAAGATAAGAATGGCTATGGTTCTTATAAAGCCCACAAATTACAAAAGTTTTCATTCTTTTGTTTATATTATTTATTTATTTATTTATATATTATTTTTTATGTCGGGCTTTATAACTTTTTTAGCATTTTGATTCTCGTGAGAACTTAGAAAAGTGGGCTAAAATAAGAGGACACAAGCATGGGTGCGTCATTGTGGTGGGTCGGTCATGAAAAAAAGGACGTGGAACTCTTATGTAATCATAGTGGTGAACTTAAATTCACTGGCACAAGTAGGCATACTAGGAGCATAAAGAAAGGATGACTCTTTAAAATCCTAGGGAAGTACGTTAGAAAGAGTGGCAGTTGGATGTTGGAGGTGAGAAACGAGACGCACAACCACGATCCTGTTGTGTACGAGGAGGGCCACACACATCTTAGGAAGATGACTGCCGAAGAAATTAATCTTATCGAGAAGTTACACATGCAGCACGTGCGGCCACGACACATCCATTCAGCTATAAGGAAGCAGTTTCCAGACAGCGCATGTGTTGTTCAGGACATATACAATCTGACATCGATGTTTAGGGCTGAGGGCAAAAAAGGCATGACACTAATATAGAAACTTGAAAACCTGCTAGAATATAAAGAGTTCGTGTATGAAACAGGGAAAAATCCAGCAATTAAGGCCGTGGACGATGTTTTCTTTTGTCATCCTACCTCGTACAACATGTGGCGTGCATTCCCGCATGTTATGTTGATAGACACGACGTACAAGACTAACATGTACACATTCTGTTTTTCAGGTTATTGGCATTACGTCGACGTCGAAGTTGTTTTGTATTGCACACACATTTACATCGAGGGAATGCAGGATAACTTCATATGGGTCTTGGAGCAGATCAGAGATATGCTCGATAGGTGTGTGGAGCCCCACTTTATTGTCATAGATAGGGACCTGGCCCTGATGAGCGCGTGTGACACAGTGTTCCCTAGTGCTACTAAAAACATATGCAGGTGGCACGTTAGGGAGAATATCAAGAGAAGGTGGAAAATCCTTTTCAAAGTCGACATGTGGAAGGATTTTCCATACTGATGGAAGGTCCCGTGTTCGTCTCCCACAGAGGCATTGTACGATTACAATTGCATAAAGATGGAAGGAATGTTAAATGAAGATGGTAAACTGGTAAGACTTTCATAGTTATTTTTACTCTAATAATGCATTTGTTCACTTAATAAAATTGTTATTTCTTTCAAAGGTGTGGGATTATATTGTAATAATTGGTTAGTGCGTACAAATAATTTTTTTTACTTGTTGGATGCACGACCGACTCAACTTTGGAGAATATAAGCTAATAGGTTGAGGGCAGCACACCCAAATTCAAGAGTTACCTCACAGGGACCAACAATACATTGCACACACTTGTTGGATAGGTCTGTGACCTCGTGCGTAGCCAGGAGATTGAAATTTGTAAACATTCGAGGTGTCCCGTGTGAAGAATAAAAAAGACCATCGACTGCAATTGTTTTCAAAATTGCATTATAAGGTATCTATTTTTTGCATGAGCCTCTTAGAATCAGAGTTGACGAAAATGAAAATGATTCAAGAGTCAGGGGTTCATGTGGACCCTAGTTGTCCACATCCATGGGCTTGCCATGTGCTTGTCATTTGGAGGTATACTTCCGGGAAGGTAATATATACTTGAAATAAATTTTTTTACCATTGTCATATGATACATATTTTCACTAATAATTTAAATCCAGGCATATGTTTTCCACTTAATACGTAGACCCACACTAGAGGAAGCTTGATTTCAAGCCAGCATACGTCGTGCCGCCTGAACCCGACTACGATAAGAAAATTTGATGACTTGAAACAAAAGGTCATGTCGTCGCCCAATCCTCAAGTAAAAAAAGGTTTAAGAAATTGTATGACTCTTTGTTTTTAAGCAAGTCAAAACTTAAAGAGCATGAGGTGCGTCATGGCGGGTATAAACAAGCACTAGAATGACACAATATTAGCAGGATCGTATAAACAATTACATCAGAATGATGGATCGTCTAAGAGGCACCAACCCCAAACCACTCCCTACAGTTAATATGTCAGGATAGCGTATGTATTAATATATCTTTTTGTATCATTGTATTTATCGCAGTTTATCTACGTTTATTATAGTAATTTAGTTTTAATAATAATAATCATAACAATAATAATATAAAATAATAATAATAATAATAATAATAATTATATTATTATTATACAAATAGTAATTATACAAATAATACTAAACCAAAAAAAAACCCGTAAAGGTGAGACTAAACCGTAATGATAATAATGATAAAAATAATATGTGAATAGTAAACCAAGAAAAAAAAGCCGTGAAGGTTAAACCAAACCTTAATGACACCCAATTCATATCACAAGTCTGCCCACTAACAAGGCATATTAATCCATAAAAATATCAAAAGCGTTTTGTTTTCATCTAGAATCTTGTGTGATATAGTTTGGTTGAAAATTATTTTATAACTATATGTAGAAATTTCCTTTAATTATTATGACAATAATACTAAACTAAACAAAAAGAACAAATCGTGATGGTGTGAGCAAACCATCACGGCTAGGGTTTCTGACAACTAGTTAAAACATCACATTAGGATTTCTGATAAAAGCCAAATGTCACGGTTTTGGCCAACTGTAACGGTAGGGTATTTCTTTGTATAAAAGATTTTAATTTCATTCAATTTCAGCAAACCACTCCTGCCCTAACCGGTTAAGAGGTAGGGAATACGGGAGTGGTCTGGGCTCAAAACCCACCACCACCTATTCAAGGGTGTTTCATTTATAAAATTTTAATAGGAAATTTCATTTTTTTAGGCAAAAAAATCTCAAAGGGTAACGGTACCGTGACCCTTTGAGATATTTTGTAGGTCAAAAAAAAAAATTTTCTAAGTAAAAATTCTTTAGAAAAACACCCCTTTAACTGGTGGTAATGGGTTTCGAGCCCACGCCACTCCCGTATTCCTCCCCGTCTTAACCGGTCATGGTAGGAGTGGTTCGCTGAAATTGAAGGAAATTAAACATTTTTATACAAAGGTAGCAAAAATAGCGTCACGATTGGTCTAACCGTGACCTTTTCTTCAAGGGTGGTGTGTTTGAACAAGACTGTCATACTTTGTTGACTAAAGCCGCTAGGCTTTGAACTTGCTCTCACGTTTCAGTTGACATAAATATCACGGGTCGACCTAACTGTGACGTTTAGGGCTGCCCTAAACCATATCTTAACCGATTACAATCATCTAGATATATCGAAACCGATATACTTTTCGTGAACATACACAGACATCAACATTATACATATAAGAACAAATACTCTTCGTAGACGTACGTACAAACATCAATAATAAAATAATATAAATAATAATAATAATAATAATAATAATAATAATAATAAATAATAATAATAATAATAATAATAACGTAACCATCAATTTAATAAACACTATAAATAATAATAAATACGGATTTTTCTCAGATATGGATGCCGACCCTACGTTTATTCCCAGGATTGACGACTGCACGCATCTTCAGTTCGACGAGGGGACTATGCCATTTGAGCGGTTTAGGACCTTGAGAGGACAACCGCCAGCACCGGGGACCGTTTTCTCACATCATGGTTAGACCCTGTTGGTGAGCGCGATAGGTTTATGGAGATTATAGGCGAGGACAGCTCGTGGGAGCAGATGTTTAGCATGGATTTGCCAGCACATCGAGAGCTCACGGTGGAGTTTTACTGCATGTTCACCTTCTTTCCTCGTGCGTAGGAGCTTCCGGAGCTAGACGAGGATGACATCGCAGATGGTCGTGAGGCCGCGGAGGTGTCTTTCAGGATGTTTGGGGCCTTGCATCGCATGTCACTTTGACGGTTCGTTGTTGTCAGCGGCCTCTATATGGAGGAGACCTGAGAGCTGATCTACACCCTGGCTGTGATTCGAGGGGTTGATGACTCTGACCAGGTCTGGTGGCCTGCGATTGGTGACGACCCGTACAGTGGTGATTCTTGGTCCTCTCACATACGAGACCATTTATATCGTTACATTCATCGATTGATCACTGCGTCGGTCGCTAGACGTGGGGTGGGGACCGACTGGAACATCACCGCCGACCTCTTCATTCTCCGGTGTGTACTCATACACCGACACTGCCACATCTCGCTTGCTCTAGAAGATTACTTTGCCAGCTACTATCACAGATAGGCGCGATGGGCATTGGTAGGCGGTAACATCGTCATCCAGATCTCTCGGGACCTTGGATATGAGCATGCCATGTCCCAGCTTCCACTGCCTGCGACTCTTGTGCGCGTGGCAAGCCAAGCCACCACTACCAGGATGAGAATCCGTAACGCCCCGTTCCCGGGACGCTTACAGCTGGTCGATCATCGCACATAAAACATACATTCTCATTTATCTTATGTAAACAATGCAGCGGAAACATTCAAAAATGACATTTCATTTCACTATAAAGGCTTTTGCAAAATAATACATCGTAATCAGTTACAAAATCATTGTTGCATTACATCACAAAAGCATTATATGAATGGATGCCATCAAAAGAACTGAGTAGCCACCTCGTGCCATCCTTAGCAACCATTACCTGCCAACTGGAAACACATAAAAGTCAGCGTTGCTGAGTGAGTTCTAGTTTATAATAAAACATACATTTCTTTCGTTTAAAACGTTCTTTACTTTCATGCGATCATACATCATATGTACACATTGATAATATCATAATATCTTCATCATTCATTCATTCATTCATTCATTCATTCATTCATTCATTCATTCATTCATTCATTCATTCATTCATTCATTCATTCATTCATTCTTTAACTTTCGTTCAATCATCGTACGTCCTTATCATTCATATTCTTTCATCATTACCTCTTTCTTTCCATCAAACCATAAACCTACCCTTCTGTTTCCTAGTACTGGACCTAGGCCTATCATAGACTTCTATAACGGTGCACCGCACCTCTGGCCACAGTACCTAAGGTAATGTTTAGGTCTACCATTGCCATGTGCAATACCCTTCTGTTCCTGGTACTGGACCTAGGCCTATCATAGACCTTCTATAACGGTGCACCGCACCTCTGGCCACAGTACCTAAGGTATTCAACAATGGTTCTATACAAATGGTCAATCACAAAGAAAGACCCTGATGTGCATCCTCTCGGGGTAGCGAACCCAACACCGTTGGGCTAACACCTTTCAATGGCGTGTCCCGACATACAAGGCTTGCAAGACTTTCTTTACTTTCATAATTCATTAATGCATGCATTCATCATGTTCCTCTTTCATTATCTTCTACTTTACGTTACACAATACTTTCATTTCATTCATTAACGTAACACATAAAGTCACGGGAAAGATAAACATATATTATAATAAGGAACACATCATACACAGATAACATCATCATACAGGGCAACATCATACATACATAACATACATCATGCATAATCATGCAACATCATCATCATTCCCAACATAACCACTAAGGTCTCAACAGTCATCTTCCATGAACTTACGGGAACTTCCACGTCAAAACTGACATCTGCACTTTCCCCCGAAAGTCAGTAATTAAACTACGCTTTTCCTCGGGTACACCAGCCCTACATGGGCGTATGGGCACCCTTCAGTCACAGGGCCTTCCATGCGACTGAACCCCATGTGAATGAACACAAGGCGATTGAGCCTCGGGAGAATGGACATCCATACGAATGAACACTATACGAATAGACCTCATGTGGATGGCCTCAATGCGGATGAGTCCCGTGCGAATGGAAATAATGTGAATGAACACCTTGTGCGGATGAAACTAATGCAGATGATCACTTATGCGAATGGGCCCTCAGTTGCATGACTCCCCATGCGACTGGCCCCCAATCGTGCGAATGAATCTCAATCGTGCGAATGAACCCGAATCGCACCTCATTCGGCCGTATGGCCTCCATTCGGTCGCCTAGCCCTAGCTGATGCAGAATGAAGTTTATCCCAACCCAATCTGCCATTTTCAACCTCCAAGCTCATCCAAACCCCTTTTAAGCCCAAATCAACCATCCTAAACCTTAGGAATGCATACCACAACACCATTCAAGCACACACAAGCCCCGGAAACAACTCTAAACGCATCACATGCAAACACATACAAATAGGTCAAACACACACACAAAAAAGGTTTTCAGATGTGTTCCAGCCCAAAATTAACTAAAAAATGTAAAAGAGGGGTCCTAGAACTCACACAAACAACATCGAGAAGTAGAGCTTCGATTTGACCCACTACATGATGATTTTGCTCTCTTGAATCCACCCGAACTAATTTTTCTCCCTTTTCTCTCTTCTCCTCTTTTATGTAGAATTTTGGGTGTGGGGAGAGGGTAAGGTCTACCTCTCTCTTCAAATACCTCAACTCACCCAGCTTTCTCTCGTTAACGAGTTTGGTCCCCCAACTTTGGACTTTATTTCTTTCTCTTTTTCATCAGCTTCAAAGAAAATATCCGGGTGTTACAAGTCCACCCCCTTATATAGGTTTCGTCCCTGAAACTGTTAGTCCTCAAACAAACGTGGGTAATGATGTCTCATTTTCTTTGGTTTCCCACGTTGACTCGGATCCCTTCCTGTGCTTCCACTTCACACGCACAAGAGGAACCACTTTTTTTCTCAGCCTCTTCTCTTTTCGATCTATGATTGCCACTGGTTGCTCCAATATTAAGCCATTGGTCTACTTCGATATCCTGCAGTGGAACAATCATATCTTCATCTGCCAAGCACTTCCTTAGATGAGATACGTGGAATGTCGGGTGAATTCACTTAACTCATCTGGTAACTCCAATCTATAGGCCACCTCTCCTACTCGAGCAATGATTCGGAAAGGGTCTATGTATCTCGGGCTCAACTTGCTCCATTTTCGTAAATGAATGATACCCTTCCAAGGTGAGACCTTCAACATAACCGGTAACCGGTCACCCACTGTAACTCAGTCGGTCTGCGTCGTTTATCAGCATATGACTTTTGTCTATCTTTGGCTGCCTTCATGAAGGCTTTGATCCTTTCAAGCTTTTCAGTCATAGCCTCGATCATCTCAACACTCCCTAACTCTTTATGACCAATATCACCCCAACAGACGGGTGTCTGCATCTCCTACCGTATAACATCTAAGGTGGCATACTAATACTGGCATGATAACTTGTTGTTATATGAGAACTCCGCTAATGGTAAGTGGTCATCCTACTTCCCCCAAAATCAATCACACATGCCCGAAGCATGTCCTCCAATGTCTGAATGGTCCTTGCTGACTGACCATCAAACTGGGATGATAAGCGGTGCTAATGTGTAACCGCATCCCCATCGCATCGTGGAATTTCTTCTAAAATTGGATGTGAACCGGGTGTCACGATCAGACACAATAGATACTTGCACACCATGAAGAGTTACAATTTCCTTGATGAACAGATCAGCCAACCTCTCAGATGAATATGTCTCGCGGATCGGTAGGAAGTGAGCACTCTTCGTCAAGCGGTCAACAATCACCCATATAGCATCATACCCTTTCGGAGTACGCGAAAGCTTCGTAATGAAATCCATGGTGATGTGCTCCCACTTCCATTCCGGTATATCCAAAGGTTGGATCTTCCCATATGGCTTTTAATGCTCGGACTTCACTTGCAAGCAAGTAAGGCACTTACTCACATACTCTACTACATCACGCTTCATACCTAGCCACCAATAATCTTTCTTCATGTCTTGGTACATCTTTGTAGCACTGGGATGAATAGAGTATCGAGTCTTATGAGCTTCATCCATAATCTTCACCCGTAGATCCCCAAAATAAGGAATCCACATTCGTCCAACCCGGGTTCTAACACCGAATATGCTTTCACCCAACTCCGCGACCAGACCTCTCATTCTTTCAGAGTTAAGATGATCTTCTTTTAATGCCTCATCTTGAAACTCTTTGACTTGCTTCATCACATCCGAGGTCATGATTATCTGATATGCTTTCACCCGAATCGGCTCGGGTCTCTCTTTTAGCTAAGGGCGTCCCCACCACATTGGCTTTACCCGGATGGTAGTGGATCTCACAATCGTAGTCCTTTATAAGCTCTATACATCGTCTCTACCTCATGTTCAAATCTTTTTGCTCAAAGAAGTACTTCAAGCTCTTGTGGTCAGTGAAAATGGTGCACTTCGTCCTGTAAAGATAGTGCCTCCAAATCTTTAGTGCAAAGACCACAGCTGCTAGCTCCAAGTCATGAGTAGGGTAATTAACCTCATGAACCTTCAACTGTCGGGATGCATAGGCTATAACCTTTCCTCTCTGTATTAACACGTACCCCAATCCCGAGTATGAAGCATTAGAATAACCACCATATCTTCACTTCCATCGGGTAATTACAAAACAAGAGCTTGAGTCAATCTCGTCTTCAATTCTTCGAACACCTTCTCTTGAGCTTGACCCCATACAAATTTCACATCTTTCCCGTCAGGGTTTACCACATAGCCAAAAAACTGAACTTCGCATAACCAAGAAATTTCACATCTTTCCCGTCAGGGTCAACTTGGTTAGTGGAGAAGCGATCTTGGAAAATTCTTGGATGAATCTTCTGTAGTAGCCCGCCAAACCCAAGAAATTGCGAATCTCAGATGGCGTCTTTGAAGACTTCCATTGCATCACTACCTCCACCTTTGTCGGGTCCACCATAATCCCGTCAGGATTTACCACATAGCCAAAAAACTGAACTTCGCATAACCAGAACACGCACTTAGAGAACTTGGCATATAGCTTCTCCTTTCTCAATGTCTCCAAAACCTCCCGAATGTGACCGACGTGCTCGATCTCGCTCTTCGAATAAATCAGGATATCATCAATAACACAATCACTGATTTGTCCAACATCGGCCGACACACACGGTTCATCAGATCCGTAAAAGCAGCTGGCGCATTGGTCAAACCAAAAGACATGACAAGAAACTCGTAGTGATCGTAACATTTGCGGAAAGCTGTTTTAGGGATGTCCTGCTCCTTCACCTTCAACTGATGGTAGCAGATCGAAGGTCGATCCTTGAAAACCAACTGGCACCTTGAAGCTGATCGAACAGATCATCTATTCTCGTAAGGGGTATCGGTTCTTCACCGTCAACTTGTTCAGCTCACGGTAGTCAATACACATCCTCATACTACCGTCTTTCTTCTTTACAAACAGGACCGGAGCACCCAAGGAGAGATACTCGGTCTAATGAACCCCTTATCAAGCAGCTCTTGCAACTGCTTCTTCAACTCTTTCATCTCTGTCGGAGCCAACCGATACGGTGCCTTGGCAACAGATTGGGCACCCGGTATCAGATCAATCTGCAATTCGATCTCTTGGCCAGGTGGCACTCCTGGTAAATCTTCTTGGAACATGTCTGGAAAGTCGCACACGACCGGAACATCGGATATTTATGGTGTTGGCGTATCCACATCGTTCACATAAGCCAAGTAGGCGCTACATCCACGCCTCATACACTTTCCCGCCACCGCTATTGAGATTACTTTCGGGATCGTCATGACTCGATCCCCATAAACAGTTACCAAACTCCCGTCAGGCGCTATCAAATGAATCATCTTCTTGCGACACACAATGTTCGCCTTGAAGTCCGCCAACCAATCCATCCCAAGAACCAAATGAAAACTACCTAAGGTCATCACGAACGATCTAACAGGAAACTTATGACCTTCTAGTTCCACATCACAGTCCTCTATCATCTCAGAAATCCTGGTGGACTTACCTATGGCAGTTCTACATCAAAGGGCGCATCAACACGTCTACTACTAACCGACAGCTTAGTACAGAAAGCAGCAGAAATAAAACTTTTACTAGCACCAGAATCGAACAACACATAAGATAAAGTTTGGTTCACTAAAACGTACCGGACACAACATTAGGGTCCGTCCTAGCTTCCTCTTGCGTCATGGTGAATGCCCTGGCACTCACCCTCGGTCCTTCACTCCCGTCTTCTCCACACCACAGTTAAAGCACCGGACCGTACGATAGTCCCTGGCTATATGCCCCCGCCTCTACATTTGAAGCACACGTTCGACCCTAGCCTACATTCCCCACTATGCTCTCTCCAACACCTACCGCACTTCTTCATACCCGCACCCTACGTGACCACACGACGTTATCCACCCGTGCCTTCTTGTTACCCGTAGAGGCATCACCCCGACCAAACCTCTTGGCACCCCAGTTTCGATCACTACCACCCTTCCTGCTACCTTTAGCCACCACCACCACAGCCCTCTCATTGTACAGTCTCCCCGCCAAATCCATCACCGACCTAAACGTGCTCGGTCGGGCAGTGATCATATGCCTATGATATCCGCTGGCAAACCCTGAATGTACCTCTTAATCTTCCGTGACAAAGGCGTCACCTGATCCGGCACTAGAAGTGCCATCTCATTGAACTTCGTGGTGTACTACTGATGTGTCATGGTTCCCGCCTCCAGTTGCAGGAACTCCCTCTCAACCTTGTCCATCTCTCGGTAAGGACAGAACTCCTCAATAATCAATTTCTTCAGGTCCGACCATCTCATTCTCCCAATTGCCCGACTACCCTCGGCTTGTACTATATTGTCCCACCAACATAAAGTCGAGTCCAGAAACGAGTGGGCAGCAAATTTCACCTTCTGGTCTTCTCGGCACTCGCTGATATTCAGAACAACTTCCATTTCCCTCACTCATCGGTGAGTAGCAGCAAAAGTGCCATTTCCATCAAAGGTAGGGGCTTACACCTTTGAAATGCCCCGTAGTTACTGTAGGATTCTATGTGCCCAAGACACATAAAATATTGATGTGGTTAGTACGTTATGATCCAAGTCGGGTTATACCCAATAACAAGCTTAGCAAACACCAATTAATATTTAATTGATGATATGATCATGTAATTAAATATTTACACCAATTTAGAAAATGGTTTTTTAAATAAGTTGCATATGAGATGGAACAATTTATTAGGATATTTGTTCAATGATATTATTTGAAGTGTTATTTAAATTAGTTATATAACACCAAATAATAATGAGAGTATAATACTTATACAATTAAATGGTTAATTGTATAAACTAGTTACAAGACTAGACAATATATGTGTGTGTTAGTATTTGACATTTATAAAATACAACCACCTATTTTATAAATATCAAATACTAATAAAAGAGAATAAAAATCCTTCTTTTTTTAGCCCTCAAAACCGTCCAAGAGCAAGCATGCATGTGCATGTGTGTGTAGCTTTCTTTTGGTCTTTGATTCTCTTGGTAAGAACATTCCACTAACTATGTCTTGAGAAGAACATAGACACACATGCTTGTCTAGCACTACCACTAATAAAGGCTCTCAATTTTCTCATTCCATAGATGTAAGACATCACAAGAATCAATTCATCTCTCATCCAAGAAGTATCACACATGCAAACAAGAAAGAAACATTTCAGCTCTCTCTCTCTATTTTACGAAATGGGCAGCAGCATTGAATATGGATTTAGTGCTGAATTTTGAGCTGATTACATGTTGTTCTTGGTGTGAAGTTCTTGCATTCAATGATTATGATTCTCATACATGCAACACAAGAAAGTTTCAGCTCTTTCTCTCTCTAATCCTACGGATTCCAGCAGCTAGAAAATAGGGTTTTCTAGCTGAGATTTGAGCTGCATTTTGGTGGTTCTACCTAACAAGAAGGTGTGTTTGCAAGGATCTTGGGGTATACTAGCTTGAGGACTTCTATCCTTGAAGTCTTGGCTGCATTTTGGGCATCTCCACCTTCACCAAACATCTCTTTTGGTCGAGTTCTTGCTGCTGCAGTAAGGTAGAATCACAGCTCTATGTAGCTGTGATTTTATGTAGTTTTACACATGTTCATAGCTTGTTAATTCACATAAATGATCCTTTGGTTTATGGGTTTGTTTTATACATTAATATGGTCATCTAATGAACATAATTTTCAGATTATAAACATGGTTATAATGCTCTACTTCCGCTGCGTTTTCAGAAAGTTTAAATGGTTAAACTATGATTTTATGTTCTAACAAACCCAACAATGGCATCAAGAGCCGGTTATGTGGATAGCTTGCTTGTTCTTGTCCTTTAAAAATTAGTTTTAGAGGATGATTTTAAACTCATAATAGGCTGATTATGGGCTGCTACATTTCTATTTTGATGAATCCCCAACTTTCAAGATTATATCATACATGCTTGTGATGAAATCTTGAAAGAAATACATGTTGATAAAATGTTGATTGTTTGGACAATATTTAAAACCAAAAATTTCAGTTTATGTTGGCTGAAATTTGGTGGTTTTAAGTGGGGTTTCATTATATGAATAAATGATATGATCATGGTTGTTAAAGTGCATAACCTAGCTTAAGGCCTTGTGTGATTGATGGATGGTTTTAATGGTTGTTTTAATTCATTCAATTGGGTTGTAATATTTGTGTTTATTATTTGGGTTGTAATTATTTATTCATTTGGTTATGTAATAAATAGATTAGGTGCATTTCTTTTATTAGAAAAATGTATCAGGATATAATTTTTGTAAAAGGAAGATGCACAAAATGAAGACCCAAAGATGGACATCAAAGACACAAAAAAAGGGACTTGAAGCATATGGATGCAAGTTCAAGTGGGAGTCTAAGGAGACCTCTATTTTGTGTTGTATTCAACCCTTAGGAAAGACCAAATGACCACACTTGTGATGGCAAACAAGTGCGGTCACAATAGTAGCTATGGTTATGCACATTATGGTTGTTTATATTATGCTTGTTTGGTTGTTTGTTGTATGATTGTTGTTTGATATTTGGATATGCATAACAAACTCATTAGCAAACTTAACAAGCTGGAAATTTATGGTTTCTAATCATTAAGTGGTTAATAAGAGGTTATTAAAAGGATTAATGATTTAATAAAAGAGGTTTTATTAAAAATAAACCATAAGATACCTTGCATCTATGGTTCTTAATCATTAAGTGATTAATAAGAGGTTATTAAAATGATTGATGATTTAATAAAAGAGGTTTTATTAAAAATGAACCATAGGATACCTTGTATTTGAAAGCATGCAAATACAAGGTACATAGAGTTTTCAAAACTAGAATTAATGAAAACCAAAAAAATCCCCTTTCAAACAAGTTTAACACCGTCCTTTTGCACAACACTTAAGTCATTTGGAAACTCTTAATGGGATAAAGGTCACCTAACCATTTTGAGGGAACTTATGACTTAAGGTGGGAATACCACATTGGTGGGATAAAGGTCACCTAACCACTTGCGTTGGTAAACTCACATGTGTGTGCAAGTAGGGTGACTTGATTTGCAAACCATGTTGAATGGATCACCTAAAATATGGTTTCCAAATGGTGTTGATGGGATTAACATGCCGACTTTACATATGATGTTTAAAGTCGATCCCATACCGCTAGAAGTTGCACAGGTTGCAATTGTCAAAAGTTGACTACCTTGTTAATTTGAATAATGGGATAAAGGTCACCTAACCATTATTTGAATGTAACGTTGGATTCTAGATTTTAATTATTAATTGTCTATGAGACATAAAGGGTATTAATAATTAAAATGAAATTTTTCAGAAATACTAAAAGAACTTTGTAAAATTTGTAGAATGATCGCAAACAATAATGCTACCACCCCGACCGTCCATACCCTATCACTGAGAACTATTTTAGAGAGGGATCGTCTGAACCATAATAACCTTATGGACTAGTCTCGAAACTTAAGAATTGTTCTCAAGCAAGAGCAAAGGCAAATGTCCTTGACGATCCTATTCCTAACCAACCCGACCCCGACGATGTTGAGGCCATTCCCGATCCCAAGGCAAATGTTGCCAAAGGAGGAGGGCACATCAAAGGCAAAGGGGAAGGGAAGATCAAAGCGGAGCCTAAGGTAACCGAAAATGATCCATGCTTTGAGTATGGTGAGATAGGTCATTTGAAAGGGAATTGTCCAACCTATCTCAATGAGTTGAGAAATAAGAGGGATGCTGGGCAAACCTCAAGCACAACTTTCATAATCCATATTGACTTAAATGTTATTTCCTCAAAGCACATAGGTAATTGGATACCACATGTGCAACTCACTATTGCAATCTGTTGCAAGGGATCAAAAGGAATAAGCACTTTAAGAAAGGAGACTATGTTTTGAAACTTTCAAAAGGCTTGGAAGTTGTTCAAAACATGTTATATGCTCCTAGTTTGACTAGGAACATGATTTAAGTTTCCTTTTTAAAACGATATGGTTATGATTTAAAGTTAGTAAATGATGGTATTTATGTTTATATGGATGATGTATATTATTTCAAGGCTATGCCTTCTAATGATATTTATGAATTGGTTCATAAAGATTCATCCTATAATAACACATCATACCCATCATGTACCAAGAGACTTAAAATGGTTTAAGTAACTCTTATCCTTATCATTGTCATCTTGGTTACATAAACAAGAATCAGACTTAAACACTTTTAAAGAATGGTCTTTTAAAAGCAAATGAAAATTGTTCATTTGATAAGTGTGAATCTTGTTTACAAGGTAAGATGACCAACACACCCTTTAGTGGTACTAATGAGAGGGCAAAAGATTTATTAGGAGTCATACATTTGGATGTATGAGGTCGTTTTAAAACAATGACAAGGTATGGTGAAACTTACTTCATTACCTTAACCGACGATTATAGTCGCTATGGTTATGTGTACTTGATGGCACATAAACATGAAGAATTTGAAATGTTCAAAAACTTCAAAAATGAAGTAGAAAATCAACTCGATAGAACTACCAAAGTTCTCCGTTTAGATAGAGAAGGTGAATACCTAAGTGAGACTTTTGGGGATCATCTAGGAAGTTGTAAGATTGTCTCACAACTTACTCCTCACAGAACACCATAACATAATGATGTGTCTGAAAGGAGATCGAACCCTATTGGATATGGTTCAACCTATGATGCCTATAAGCTCACTACCTCTATAATTTTGGGGTTTCGCACTACTCTCCAAGGCTTGTATTTTGAATATGGCCCAAACCAAGAAAGTGGATTCGACGCCTTTTGAAATATGAAATGGAATAGTTCCATCGCCATCATATTTAAAAGTATGGGTTATGAAGCTTATGTTAAGCTTAACACCCAAACCAACTGAAAGTCGATTCACTAAGTGTATATTTGTTGGATATCCAAAGGACTGTATAGGATACTACTTCTTTGATCCAACAAAGCAAAAGGTATTTATTGCTCAAAAGGCATAGTTCTTGGAAGCCAAGTTCCTTATAGAAGGAATGACGCATAGAACAGTGGAATTTGATGAGGATCAAGATCCACAAGCCGATACACGTTGTTGCACTAGCTGTCAACAAGAGGTTGTTGATAATGATCAAGAGGTTGATCAATACACACAAAACGTTCATAGATCTGAAGAGTTAGCATTCCACCTGAAATATATGGATTTTCATGGATGGATGCTATGAGATTGACTCCGATGAGCCAACTACAAACCATAATGCTATGTCCAATTCGGATTGTGACAAATGGCTGGACGCCATGAACGTAGAGATGCAATCCATGTATGACAACCAAGTTTAGGAATTGGTTGACCCTCCACTTAACTCCAAACCGGTTGGATGCAAGTGGGTTTTCGAGAAGAAAACAAATATGCATGGAAACTTGGACACTGACAAGGCTTGTGTGTATAAAAAGGCTAGTGGGAGTGTAATCATATTCCTTGTATTGTATGTTGATGACATAATACTATATGGAAAGGACATTCCAACCATGGAAGGTGTTAAAACCTGGCTTGGAAATTGTTTTTCCATAAAAGATCTCGGTGAAGCCGCCTATATTTTGGGAATAAAGATCTATAGGGATAGATCGAGGCGGTTGATAGGTCTAAACCAAAGTGCATATATTGATAAAATCTTGAAAAGGTTCAAGATGGAAAACTCTAAGAAAGGTATGGTACCTATTCAAAAAGGGACAATATTGAGTGCATCTTAATGTCCAAGCTCAAAGGATGAGCAAGATTGTATGAGGACATCCCATATGCGTCTGCTATAGGATCCATCATATATGCGATGATATGCACTAGACTGGACATGTCATGCGCGTTAAGCATGACAAGTAGATATCAGCAGAATCCATGTAACACCTTGGATGGCTGTTGAAAGTATATTAGAATACCTTAGGAGGACTAAGGATATGTTTCTAATATACGGATCTGATGAAGAGGAACTAGTTGTAAAGGGTTACACGGATGCTAGTTTCGAAACTGATCGAGATGATCCTCGATCACAATCAGGGTACGTCTCCATTATGAATAGGGTAGCATTGTCCACTACAGAATTCGAATACATAGCCGCCTCATTAGCAGCTTAGGAAGCTGCTTGGATAAAAGGTTTATCACCAATCTAAGGATGGTCTCTACCATTCAAGACCCCTTAGAAATCTTTGTGATAACGAGGGTGTGATTGCTCAAATCAAGGAACCCCGTGCACATCAAAAGATTAGACACAATGAGCGGAGATTCAACTACATAAGGGATGAAGTTGAAAAGGGAAAGATATGTATTCGCAAAGTTCACTTTGATCAAAATATTGCGGATCCACTCACGAAGCTCCTCGAAAGGGCAAAGCATGAAAGTCATACCTATGCCTTAGGACTTCGATATTCTAGTGATTGGACTTGATCAAATTTTGTATTTGAATATGTGGAACTCTTTATTATTTGAGTAAAATTATTTGGTTATAATGTCTCAATCAATGTTCCGATTTAGCATGTTTAATCCATGAGTAAATTATTTACTCTAAATGTCTGTAGTCGTTCATACTTGTGGGAACAAGTGTGAGGGTAAGACTATTATGAACTTGGATTGGTTGATATTCATAAGGATGAATATAGAGAAATAGGTTGCTACCAAGGTTCATAGATATTGTGGGATACAAATATTGGACTAACCCGCATCTCGAATTTTACTACATGGAATCTTATCGATTGATCATAAGTAAATTTGAGTAAAGGCGAATATCATTTGGTATCCTCCGACCTAAGATACATATTGGGTTTGATATTCACCAAGTGTTATACCTTGAGCTAGTTCTTCACTGATATGAAACAATTGTCAGTACATAAGGCTATGTTCAGGTATGACATAAGGTGATTGTGAGAAACGTATGTAGTCAAGATGGGATTTGTTCCTCTTATTCGTTGAGAGTATGATGTCTAAGGCCTGATTAAGTTAAATCAACAAGGAATGATCATTCAGTGTCCTTGGATTTAACATGACATCTGTAACAAAAGGATAGATGATTGATTCACCTAAATCATTTCAAGTAAGGTACTTGAATGGGATGATGTTATTGAATGGCCATAAGTCATGCGTATTAAGGGTAGTAAACCGTTGTTAGGCGTCATTTACTACTTGCATCAATCTTCTATGAATCTTGGGCAAGTGGGAGATTGTAGGATTCTATGTGCCCAAGACACATAAAATATTGATGTGGTTAGTACGTTATGATCCAAGTCGGGTTATACCCAATAACAAGCTTAGCAAACACCAATTAATATTTAATTGATGATATGATCATGTAATTAAATATTTACACCAATTTAGAAAATGGGTTTTCTAAATAAGTTGCATATGAGATGGAACAATTTATTAGGATATTTTGTTCAATGATATTATTTGAAGTGTTATTTAAATTAGTTATATAACACCAAATAATAATGAGAGTATAATACTTATACAATTAAATGGTTAATTGTATAAACTAGTTACAAGACTAGACAATATATGTGTGTGTTAGTATTGACATTTATAAAATACAACCACCTATTTTATAAATATCAAATACTAATAAAAGAGAATAAAAATCCTTCTTTTTTTAGCCCTCAAAACCGTCCAAGAGCAAGCATGCATGTGCATGTGTGTGTAGCTTTCTTTTGGTCTTTGATTCTCTTGGTAAGAACATTCCACTAACTATGTCTTGAAAGAACATAGACACACATGCTTGTCTAGCACTACCACTAATAAAGGCTCTCAATTTTCTCATTCCATAGATGTAAGACATCACAAGAATCAATTCATCTCTCATCCAAGAAGTATCACACATGCAAACAAGAAAGAAACATTTCAGCTCTCTCTCTATTTTACGAAATGGGCAGCAGCATTGAATATGGATTTAGTGCTGAATTTTGAGCTGATTACATGTTGTTCTTGGTGTGAAGTTCTTGCATTCAATGATTATGATTCTCATACATGCAACACAAGAAAGTTTCAGCTCTTTCTCTCTCTAATCCTACGGATTCCAGCAGCTAGAAAATAGGGTTTTCTAGCTGAGATTTGAGCTGCATTTTGGTGTGTTCTACCTAACAAGAAGGTGTGTTTGCAAGGAGCTTGGGGTATACTAGCTTGAGGACTTCTATCCTTGAAGTCTTGGCTGCATTTTGGGCATCTCCACCTTCACCAAACATCTCTTTGGTCGAGTTCTTGCTGCTGCAGTAAGGTAGAATCACAGCTCTATGTAGCTGTGATTTTATGTAGTTTTACACATGTTCATAGCTTGTTAATTCACATAAATGATCCTTTGGTTTATGGGTTTGTTTTATACATTAATATGGTCATCTAATGAACATAATTTTCAGATTATAAACATGGTTATAATGCTCTACTTCCGCTGCTTTTTCAGAAAGTTTAAATGGTTAAACTATGATTTTATGTTCTAACAAACCCAACAGTTACAGCCTCGTGCTGGATCCTGCACAGGCTCTTCCTACTCCTCCTCGTCATCGGAGGGAATCATCTCAGTCTCCGGTTGCTCCCGACCTCCCGAGGACCGGTTCCCTTCCATTCTTACTCCTTCCCTAACAGCCTTAATTATTCGGTCACCACAGACGGTAAGATTGTCTACATGACCTGATGAACTTCTTCCACAACAACCTCCTTACTAAGGCTCTCAAATTGGCGCTCTCATCTCCACCCTCTAGATGAGGATCTCGGGTCCTTCATGAACCACCTTTTCAACTGGGTCTTCCCCTCTTGGGTCACGGCTTAGCACCAAGCCCATCACGACCACCACCACGAGAGGCTTTCAAAGATCTACCACCGCCATTCACACGCACACTGAAAGATTCAAACACCAACACGGTCATTCAAGGGAACAACTCAGTTTATGTCAAGTATAGTAAGTCCCTAATTACAGTGGCAGTTGTGATTAGCCACTTACTTTACTCTTCATATCCCGAGCATTACCTATCCTGACTACATCAATATCTAAATCTACAAGCAGCATATAAACCACATAACATGCGCACATAATACCGGTTAACATTACGAAAATACCTGATGGCACACAGCTATTCAGACTAGCATCCCTTCCCTTTCCGTCCCATTTTCAGTTTAAGTTAAGGTTTATTTTGAAAATTTACCGTTCACTTAAACTTTGGCTCTGATACCAACTTGTAAGGCCCCGTTCCCGGGACGCTTACAACTGGTCGATCATCGCACATAAAACATACATTCTCATTTATCTTAAGTAAACATTGCAGCGGAAACATTCAAAAATGACATTTCATTTCATTATAAAGGCTTTTGCAAATAATACATCATTAATCAGTTACAAAATACATTGTTGCATTATATCACAAAAGCATTATATTAATGGATGCCATTCAAAAGAGCTGAGTAGCCGTCCCGTGCCATCCTCAGCAACCATTACCTGCCAACTGGAATCACATAAAAGTCAGCATTGTTGAGTGAGTTCTAGTTTTATAATAAAACATACTTTTCTTTCGTTAAAACCATTCTTTACTTTCATGCGATCATACATCATACGTACACATAGATAATATCATTACTATCTTCATTCATTCATTCATTCATTCATTCATTCATTCATTCTGTAACTTTCATTCATTCATCGTACGTCCTTATCATTCACATTCTTTCATCATTACCTCTTTTCTTTCCATCAAACCATAAACCTTACCCTTCTGTTTCCTGGTACTGGACCTAGGCCTATCATAGACCTTCTATAACGGTGCACCGCACCTCTGGCCACAGTACCTAAGGTAATGTTTAGGTCTACTATTGCCATGTGCACTACCCTTCTGTTCCTGGTACTGGACCTAGGCCTATCATAGACCTTCTATAACAGTGCACCGCACCTCTGGTCACAGTACCTAAGGTATGCAACAATGGTTCTATACAAATGGTCAATCACAAAGAAGACCCTGATGTGCATCCTCTCGGGTAGCGAACCCACACACCGTTGGGCTAACACCTTTCAATGGCGTGTCCCGACATACAAGGCTTGCAAGACTTTCTTTACTTTCATAATTCATTAATGCATGCATTCATCATGTTCCTCTTTCATTATCTTCTACTTTACGTTACATAATACTTTCATTTCATTCATTAAACACAAAGTAAACACGGGAAGATAAACATATATTATAATAAGGAACATCATCATACACAATAACATCATCATACAGGCAACATCTACATACTACATCATGCATAATCATGCAACATTATCATCATGCCCAACATAACCACTAAGGTCTCACAGTCATCTTCCATGAACTTACGGGAACTTCCACGTCAAAACTTACATCTGCACTTTCCCCCGAAAGTCAGTAATTAAACTACGCTTTTCCTCAGTACACCAGCCTTACATGGGCGTATGGGCACCCTTCAGTCGCAGGGCCTCCCATGTGACTGAACCCCATGTGAATGAACACTAGGCGATTGAGCCTCGGGCGAATGGACATCCATACGAATGAACACTATGCGAATGGACCTCATGGGGATGGACTCAACGCGGATGAGTTCCCATGCGAATGGAACTAATGCGAATGAACACCTTGTGCGGATGAAACTAATGCGGATGAGCACTTATGCGAATGGGCCCTCAGTCGCATGACTCCCCATGCGACTGGCCCCCAATCGTGCGACTGAATCTTAATTGTGCGAATGAAACCCCAATCGCACCTCATTCGGCTGTATGGACTCCATTCGGTCTCCTAGCCCTAACTGATGCAGAATGCAGTTCATCCACACCCAATCTGCCATTTCGACCTCCAAGCTCATCCAAACCCCTTCTAAGTCCAAATAAACCATCCTAAACCTTAGGAATGCATACCACAACACCATTCAGGCACACACAAGCCTAGAAACAACTCCAAACGCATCAAACGCAAACCATACAAATGGGTCAAACACACACACACATAAAACGGGTTTTCAGATGTTCCAGCCCTAAAATCGACCAAAAAGGGTAAAAGAGGGGTCCTAGAACTCATACAACGACACCGAGAAGTAGAGCTTTGATTTGACCTGCTACACGATGATTTTGCTCTCTTGAATCCACCCGAACCAATCTTTCTCCCTTTTCTCTCTTCTCCTCTTTTGTGAAGAATTTTGGGTGTGGGGAGAGGGTAAGGGCTACCCTCTCTCTTCAAATACCTCGACTCACCCAGCTTTCTCTTTTTGGCGAGTTTGGTCCCCCTACTTTGGATTTTATGTCGTTTTCTTCTTTCGCCAGCTTCAACGAAAATATCCGGGTGTACAAGTCCACCCCCCTTATTAGGTTTCATCCCCAAAACCTGTTAGTCCTCGAACAAACGTGGGTTATGATGTCTCATTTCTTCTTCGGTCTCCCATGTTGACTCGGATCCCTTCCTGTGCTTCCACTGTACACAGCACAAGAGAACCACTTTATTTCTCAGCCTCTTCTCTTTTCAATCGATGATTGCCACTGGTTGCTCCACATAATTAAGCCGTTCGTCTACTTTGATATCCTGCAGTGGAACAATCATATCTTCATCTGCCAAGCACTTCCTTAGATGAGATACGTGGAATGTCGGGTGAATTTCACTTAACTCATCTAGTAACTCCAATTCGGAAAGGGCCTACGTATCTCGGGCTCAACTTGCCCCGCTTTCGGAAACGAATGATACCCTTCCAAGGTGAGACCTTCAACATAACCCGGTCACCCACCTGGAACTCAACCGTCTGTGTCGTTTATCAGCATACGTCTTCAATATTCGAACACCTTCTCTTGAGCTTGACCCCATACAAATTTCACATCTTTCCGAGTCAACTTGGTTAGTGGAGAAGCAATCTTGGAAATGTCTTGGATGAATCTTCTGTAGTAGCCCGCCAAACCCAAGAAACTATGAATCTCAGATGGCGTCTTTGGAGACTTGCATTGCATCACTGCCTCCACCTTTGCCGGGTCCACCATAATCCCGTTGGGATTTACCACATGGCCCAAAAATGAACTTCTAACAACCAGAACGCGCACTTAGAGAACTTGGTGTATAGCTTCTCCTTTCTCTCATGTCTCCAAACCTCCCGAATGTGACCGCGTGCTCGATCTCGCTATTCGAAAAATCAGGATATAATCATAAACACAATCATTGATTTTTCCAACATCGGCTGACACACACGGTTCATCAGATCCATAAAAGTAGCTGGCGCATTGGTCAAACCAAAAGACATCACAAGAAACTCCATAGTGACCCTAACGAGTGCGGAAAGCTGTTTTAGGATGTCCTGCTCCTTCACCTTCAACTGATGGTAGCCAGATCGAAGGTCGATCCTGAAAAACCAACCATCATGGTTGGGCCTGCCCGAAGGTTTGACGATAGCACATGGCACCTGGTGTAGGGATTCCATGACATAGTGGCATGGGTGCCCGAGCCGTTAGTGGACCCACCCGAGTTGGCGGGGCCGAGGTCTAGGTTCAGCCTCTTCACCAGCTGATTGGTAGCGAGGAGGATTAGCCCATTCCTCTGCCGCACGACCAGGACCCGTCGGGGCATTCTCAGCGCATGTACCATGCCATACGATTGCCCGTTCACATTGTAGATATGCTTCAGGACACGTATGCCATGGTCACGATGGACGACCGGCTCACACAGGTGTAGGATATGATGGACTGGGTCATCCAGCACATGGTTGTAGACTATGCCACTACCGGTATGCCACTGTTATGAACGCCACCCAGACAGTTAGGCCATGATGGTTTAGGAACCTCTAGCACGGGCGGGTCAGGTCAGGGAAGTGATGCGGACATGGAAGGTTATATAGATATTTTGTTTGTATTTTGTTTTTTTTTTGTATGTGTTGGACCAAAAGAACCAATGAGCCAGATCAGAAAAACCTTTAAGTCCCACAGACATCATAACAACTGAAGAAGACTACATCAGCTGAAGACAAAGTCTGAAGACAAAGTCTGAAGACAAAGTCGGAAGACAAAAGCTGAAGACAAAGTCTGAAGACAGAGTTTGAAGATAAAGTCTGAAGACCAAGTATTCAGATTGTCACAACAGCTGACGAAGTATTCTTCAGTAGTTGTGATGGTTTACTTTCCGTAGTTGTCTTTACATTTTCAGTAGATTGTAATCAATAGTTTAGTAAATATAAAACGTCTGAAGAGCTTACACTTCAATGTTGTAGTTTTAGTAGTTGTAGAATTAGCTGGTACTTAAGCTTTTATTATAAGAATATGTCCTCAGCTGTTAGACATCTTCAGTAGTTTCAGTTATTTTCAGTTGTTTGTGTAATCGGTTAGATGTCACTATCAGGCGACATCTGCTGACGTCACCTTTCCTCTATTACAGGAAAGTTGACCTAATTTGTAATGGCCGAAGCTTATAAATGAATGAGAACATTCTCTTTTGTAGAAAACTTTCTCTCTCTATAACCGTTACTGTTTGATTGAATATTCATCTTGTTCTTGCTTAAATTTCGTCTAATTCTAGTACTATTCCGCTGCAAATCATAACCTAATTGATCAAAGTATCTGCAGCACCAAGGCAGGAAGAAACTACTGGTAGTAATCCACCAATAGTTAGACAGACTCTACCAGCCATAACCGCTCAGGTATCCTTTCAACAGGATCTTGAAGCAACCACTTCTGGGGATGCCACATTACTGGAACCTCTCTCATTTGAGAAGGTTGCCATTGAAGAGCACCATTCACCCCCAGGTGCAATTTGCTTCACACCTATCTTCTATTGCAACCACCCCACAAAGCCTAACTTTTATAATTACAGAAGTGCTGACTCAGGTAAACACTCCACCCCTCCCCAGACACCTATTACAACTGGGAAATCTTAGAAGACTTCAAAAGAGCCTACAAGTCTAATCTGACCCCACAAACTTTACTGGAAAACAAATGGTGAAGAAGGGGTTGATCTACAAGAGGCTTGAAGAAGTCAGAAGCAATGAGCTCCAGTTGTTACCTGAAGGTAATCATCCTCATGAGTTTGCATACAGAGAAATAACAACTATGGAGCTAAAGAATGGGAAACAAGTTAAGTACTTATCTGAGTACTATGGGCCAGAGTTTTTCTTTGAAGAAGAAGCTGAAGAACTCACCCTGGAAGAACAGATTGTCTTCCTTAAGGCCTATGTTTGAGAGTCTTACATACTCATTGTAAGGGAAGTAGGTTTCATGGATGGGTAACAACTCTATGTCCAATTCCCTAAGATAAAGTTCCCATCCATCTCTTGCTAATCAAATCTTCTGAAACCTCTTCCCAGGCCTGTACTTATATTGGTCACTTCTGAGCTAATCCAGAAGAAAAAGACAATACTTTTTGCCCAATAAGTGGGACACCAATAAACTTAAAGGTTTTGGCTGCATTGGTTCAGGGGAGTTTGCTGGACCAAAAGAACCAATGAGCCAGATCAGAAAAACGTTTAAGTCCCACAGACATCATAACAACTGAAGAGACTTCATCAGCTGAAGACAAAGGCTGAAGACAAAGTCTGAAGACAAAATCTAAAGACAAAGTCTGAAGACAAAGTCTGAAGACTAAAGTCTGAAGACTAAAGTCTGAAGACAAAGTCTGAAGACTGAAGACAAAGTCTGAAGACTAAAGCTAAAGACAAAGTCTGAAGACCAAGTATTCAGAGGTTGTCACAACAGCTGAAGAAGTACTCTTCAGTAGTTGTGATGGTTTACTTTCAGTAGTTGTCATTATATTTTTAGTAGTTTGTAATCAGTAGTTTCAGTAGAGTATTTTCATTAGTTGTAGTATTAGCTGGTACTTAAGCTTTTATTGTAAGAAGATGTCCTTAGCTGTTGTGGACATCTTCAGTAGTTTCAGTTATTGTCAGTTGTTTGTGTAATCGGTTAGATGTCACTATCAGGTGACATCTACTGACGTCACCTTTCCTCTATAAAAGGAAAGTTGACCTAATTTGTAATCGCTAAAGCTTATGAATGAATGAGAACATTCTCTTTTGCAGAAAACTTTCTCTCTCTATAACCGTTACTGTTTGATTGAATATCATCTTGTTCTTGGTTAAATTTCATCTAATTCTAGTACTATTCCCACTGCAAATTATAACCTAATTGATCAAACTAGATCTTAGATCCTTTCAAATGGTATCAGAGCCTATGTAACTACTGGTGGATTACTGCCAGTAGTTTCTTCATGCCTTGGTGCTGCAGGGGCATCCTCAGGGGACTCAACTCCCTAAGTAGCCTTTTTAGGCTTTTTAGATTTGGCTTGGAGGGGATTTGGATCTGGAGGATGAGGCTATGGGTTCCCGCTGCTTGGGTTTTAATAGCTCGGCAGCCTCTTGCAGTTGTGTGTTCGAGTTGTGCCTGGAGTATACTTCAGGTAAAACTGCCACAGCAGGGACTCCAAGGCCAACAAGGCCGTTAGATTTTAATTGATTTTCAATAATGGCCATAAGAAACCTTGGATATAATATCCATCTGTTAGCCACAGGTTTCAATGCTAGATCTTTTAATTCTAAAATATAATTTCAGAAAAATTTAAGCTTTGGCGTTCAAGGATTGAATACAATACCTGTTGCCACCTTGAAGACATTTAATCCCATGAGGAGTCTTGGGGGCAAGGCAGACGTGACCATGTGAAGATTAGGCGTTCAAGGTCATGGAAGTGCTTCTTCAAAATTGTGGTAGCACTTAGGTCGCCTTCGTACCCATTGTTAATGAAGGATAAATCAGTGGTACCCTTAGGGTATTCGGTGACGAAGTCGGCATCATTCAGATTTAGGGTTTTCCGAATGATATCAGAAGTGACAACCACCTTCTTCTGATTGACAAACGACTGGAGAGCGATCTGCCATCATTCTCACCAGTTGTGAGTGTGACGTTTGTCCAGAATTGTTGTAGGGTTTCTAAGTATATGGTTGGGTTCAGAAGAAATGCTATTTGGTATTGAGATTCAACCTTCAGATCAATGGCATCATCAAACTTGTTTCAGAAGGCCGATTTGGTGAGGTAAGCGACACAGTTATGGCGGGGTTTGAGTTGCATGGTCGCCATTAATGCAGGAGGGAAGTTCTGAGAATTTGAATAATAATGTTCTGAGAATGAAAAGTTCTAAAGTTAGGGTTTGGTATTTATAGGCTATGAAACAGCTGATAGAAAACAACTGAAGGTTTTGGTGTTAGTCATCAGTTGTTTGAAATGACTGAGGACATGGTTTTAACCTTTAGATGTTGTAAACGACTGAAGACTTGGTGTTAGTCAACAGTAGTTGGAAACTACTGAAGACTTGGTTTTGGCTTTAGTTGTTTTGAAATGAAACAACAGTTGTTTGAAACAGCTGAAGAGTAAAGTTACTCATCAATTGTTGTCGTCAATTCATAGGTTTCAGTTGTTTCATTCTGACCTCAACATTTACTCATCAGACTTTGTCTGATTTTCAGACGTTTCATTGGTCATCAGTTCTTTTGAATATTTATTCATCAGCTCTTCTAAACATTTATGTAGTAGATCTTTTGAAATAAATATTCTTCAGAACTTGTGAACAAATTTTGTCTTCAGTACTTATGCTCAAGATTACACATCAGTTCTTTTGGACAAATTGTTCTTCAATACTATCTGTTGGAAATAGGCATCAGTAATTACAACCACATCAGTAGTTGTAACTACATCAGTTCTTTTCAACACATAATGTACTTCGGTACTTTAAGTATTTTAGTCTTCAGTCTTTGTAACACTTCAGTAGTGTTGAAAACTGTTGAAGACAAATAACTTATCAGTACTTATTTTTGACTTTTGTATACAAATACTCATCGTACTTGTGATCTGAGAGTATCAGTATTAGTCAATTCATTCCAGCTGCAACATACCAAGCCTTAGCACCAGATTTTGAAAAGTTGCACTGTCAAAAGGCTTAGTAAATATATCTGCAAGCTCATCAGCACTAGGACAAACTTTGGATCAATCTGACCTTTTTCATAACAATCGCTGATGAAATGATGTCTGATCTTAATGTGTTTGGTCTTAGAATGCTCGACTGGATTCTTAATAATACAAAGAGCTGAAGCACTGTCCATCAGTAATGGAGTCTTAGTCTCTGCAATGCCATAATCCAGTAATTGATTCTGAAGCCAGAGTACCTGAGATGTACAACTTACAGTAGCAATGTACTCTGCTTCAGCAGTGGATATAGCAACTGAAGTTTGTTTCTTACTCTACCAAGAAACCAAACAATTGCCTAGAAATTTGCATCCACCAAAAGTTGATTTTCTGGTTACTTTACACCCTGCATAGTCACTATCAGAGAAAGAAACCAATTTGCAAGAGTGCCCAGTCGAATACCAAATTCCTAAAGATTGAGTTCCTTGCAAGTATCTAAAGATCCTTTTGACTGCAATCAAATGGGATTCTTTAGGTGCAGCCTAAAATCTAGCACAGACACAAGTTGCAACATAATGTCTGGTCTACAAGCTGTAAGGTACATCAAGGAATCAATTATACATCTGTAAAGGGTTTCATCAACCACTTTACCTTTCAGATCAGCATCCAGTTTGTGTGGTGCTGCTCATGGGAGTAGAACAGGGCTTACAGTTTTGTAAATCAAACTTTTTCAGAAGATCCTTTGTATATTTTGACTGATGAATGAAAGTTCCATCAGATCTTTTGTTGATTTGCAAACCCAGAAAGAACTGTAATTCTCCCATGGCACTCATTTCAAACTTTTTTGCATCAATTTTGTAAATGCATCATACAACTTTGGATCAGAGGATGCAAAAATAATATCATCTACATAAATTTGAACAAGTAGCTTATGCTGTCCTACTTTCTTTATGAACAAAGTTTTATCTATGGAGCCTCTAGTGAAATTGTTTTGAAGAAGAAAATTAGACAGTGTTTCATACAGGCTCTAGGAGCTTGTTTTAACCATACAGAGCCTTATCAAGCTTATACACCCAATCTGGATGTTTATTATCCTCAAAACCTGGTGGTTGACACACATAAACCTCTTCTTTTATTTTACCATATAAGAATGCACTTTTGACATCCATTTGAAAAACTTTAAGATTATGGAAAGCAGCATAAGCTAAGAACAATCTGATTGCCTCCAGTCTAGCTACAGGGGCAAATGTTTCATCATAATCAATACCTTCTTCTTGTGAAAACCCCTGTACAACCAGTCTGGCCTTGTTCTTGACAATTTGACCTTTTTCATCAGTTTTATTCCTAAACACCCATTTAGTGCCTATTGCACACTTACCTTGGGGTAGAGGAACCAGCTCCCACACTTGCTGCTTTTTAAACTGAAGAAGTTCAAGTTGCATGGCTTCAACCCATCCATTGTCTTTAATGCAACATGATAGTTCTTTGGCTCTTGCTGACTAAGGAAAAGAGCATAGAAGCAGAAATTGGACAATTGACTTCTGGTTGAAACTCCAGCATTGATATCACCAATGATTTGAGACATTAGGTGATTCTTCAGCTCTTGATAGACAATAAGATATGTGTAAGTGTTTGCAGGAGATTCAACAGCAACAGATGTTGATTCAGACTCTTGAAACCATAAAGGAGATGACAATTCAAACGAAGTAGATGATTCAAAATCTCATCAGCATTTGTTGTGGATGGAGCTGCTGAAGCTACAGGAACATCAGGTTTAGATGACTCAGGCAGTTGAGCACTAAACTTGAAAAGGTGAGTACTGGCATCATCATCATCATCAGTACCACCAGATGAAGAACTGTTTGTAGGAGGTGATGGATTTTCAGGAACTACAACAGCTGGAGACTTATAAGGAACATATTGCAGTATGCCCAAATCAAATAACTCCACAGGGTTTTGTGGGATTTTATCCTTTGGAGATTCATTAAACTTACATGCAAGGTATCTTCAATTATCTTTGTTCTGCAGTTAAAAAACTCTGTATGCCTTGCAAGTGGATGAGTACCTAACAAAGTACCCTGCATCAACCTTTGATTCAAACCTCTGAAGTGGATTCTTTGTGTTGAGAATGTAACACGGACACCCAAATGCTCTAAAAAATGAAATCAGAGGGGCCAAATGATGTAACACTTCATAAGGAGTCTTCATCAGCCTCTGATTTACTAAGACTCTATTCTGCACATAGCAAGCTATGTTGACAGCTTCTGCCCAAAAGGTCAGTGGCAAACCAGAATCAGCCAACATTGATCTGCCGCTTCAATAAGTGTCCTGTTCTTTCTTTCCACAACTCCATTTTGTTCAGGAGTTCTTGGAATGCTATACTGCCTCTTGATTCCCTTAGACAAGTAGAATTCATCAAGTGTTTGGCTTCTAAATTCTATGCCATTATCACTCCTCACACACTTGACTGGAAGGGAGTACTTTTTTTCCATATACAACACAAAGTATATTATGGTTTTTGCAGCTTCATCTTTTGAATGCAAGAAGAAAGTCCATACAAATCTGGAGTAATCATCCATAATTACCAGACAATATTTCTTATTTGCCATGCTCATCACACTTACTAGACCAAAAAGATCCTTATGCAGTAATTGCAAGCAGGCAGTAGACTTTGGCTCTTCTATTGGAGGAAATGATACTTTGTGTTGCTTCCCTTTTAAACAAGCAGAGCAGTTGTCATCACATTTGAACTCCTTCACTTATAAACCTCTCACTAAACCATGAAGGATTAGCTGGTTCATGTTTTTAAGATTCACATGACCAAGCCTTCTGTGCCATAGTTTAGATTCCTTAGGAGAGGCCTTGTAGAACAGGCAAGGATGGCCTTTTAGATCAATTTTCTTTGATAAGTCTAAGGGATATACTCTTACTGTCCTGTTGGCCTTCAGGAGAGTATGTCCATCCAGTACCTTGTCAATTAAACTCAAACTTTAGAAGACAGAATCCTGCAGTTCTAGCTAGTGAAAAGGGCAACATGACCTTTATCACACATCTGACTGACACTCAAGAGGTTGTACTTGAGATTCTCCACATGGTTGACATCATCAAACTTTATTTCACCATTGGAAACAAAGCCTTTGCCGATGATGTAACCTTTAGCATCATTACCAAATGAAACAAATCCCTTCTTTCCTTGAGAGTAGTCATTAAGAAAAGAGCTGCTCCCTATCATAAGCATGGATCCTCCACTGTCCACATACCAGATGCTTCTTTGGCATGCTGAAGAACCCTGCATTTGTTAAAAGAAACTAGTTAGTTTTTGAGACCCAAACCATTTTGGTTTTTGGTCTGTTCTCATCAACAGATTTTACACTAACTGGTTTGTCATGATTAACAGCCTGTGGAGGTGGAGATGGTGTTGAAAAGGATTCCTTTGATTTTGGATTGGTTTCCTTTTCTGTGGTTTAATCACAGGTACATCTATTTGGTTGACTCTCCCTAACAGATGTTGAACCATCATAACAAGTTGTGTCTGATTGTTTGCTAAAGCCTTCAGTTTATCAGACACATCAGTTCTTGTTTTGATTGGTTCCTGTGTTTCACCATTTCCTCACTTTTGAAAGACACAGACTTGGTCTGATGTTTTGGTATTCCATGAGGAATCCGTTGAACACCTTTAGCTGTTTCATGATAAACCCCTTCCTTCTTTTTGAATTTTTGTAAGGATTTTGGGTTTTCAGGTTGAGATGTCTCTGGTACAAACTTGGTTTCAAATTTATCTTTCATTTTATTAATTTCTTTTTGATGTTCTTATCTTTGTTGAATTTGGAACCCTTTCTGTACCAGCATTCATCAGTGAGATGATTGAATAAGCCACATATTTCACATGGCTTTTTTTTCATCTTCAGTTGATCAACTACTAAAGAAGATGAAACTACTGAAGGTTTGTTCTTCAGTACTTTCTTCCTCTCAGTACTTATGTTAAGTACTGACGGATTCTTAACTACTGAAGTTTTGTTCTTCAGAAGTTTTCTATCAGTACTTTTGGACTTCCTGATAGACTCTTCAACAGTTGTCAAACCATTTTGTTTTAGTGGTTTGGTTTGTTCTTCAGGTGTTGTGACTTGCCCTTCAGTACTTCGAGTACTTTGTGAGACAACACCTAAAGTGATCAGCTTTCTCCTGATCATGTGTTTGTCAGTATTGGGACCATCAGCTAATTGATTTGCTAAGGTTCTAATACTGACTTCATCCTCTGATTTTGGTTCATTACCATAGGGTGAGACACATGATGATGTGGATTGGTAATTGCTTTCTCCTTCAGATTCTACTTCCAATTTGGGAGTAAAATTTGTAGGAGGAGCAGTGTGATTATAACCAACCCCAAACTTCACATTCGAAGCTGTTTGTTTGTTGAGAAGCATTTCAAACCCTTGCATGATGTTACCCAGTGTTCACACTCTACCTGGGTAGCTGCAAGTGTTTCTTTGAGATTCTTATATTTCTCTAAGATGACCTCTACCTTTGCCTTTTAATCAGTGATTTGGCATTTTAATTTATAAATCTCATCATCTTTTCATTTAAAACCGACTCAAACTTAGTTTTTCTTTTGGAAATCACCTTCTCTAGCTCAAGATTTTTATTGATTAAAGCTACATTTGCTTCTCTAATTGAGGCAAAGGTAGCTATGCATGACTCAGAACACAACTTGGTCTTAGCCTCTGAAGATACCTGTGGTACCTGTGATGTTGAAGCATTTGAGCATGAACCATCAGTAGACTCCAGGGCCATAAGAGCAAGATTTCCAAAATGGTTTTCACCACCATGTTGACCAGCACCAGGAAACAGTTGTTCATGATAACCAGAAAGATCATCTGGTAAGCTGCTCCAGTCAACAACTCCAGGGGGAAAAAGCTTTGTTGTGGTTGAGATTGAGATTGTTATTTGATTGAGATGTTTGAGGCTCAGGTAGGTAGGTGGTTTTTGAGTTGTGGGTACTTGAACCTGACTAGTCTGAGGCATGTAAAAACAGGGGTAAGGATATGGCATAGGACCTTGAGGGACATAATATGCAGGAGATGATTGAGCTTGTGAAGGATGACCAGAACTGGTGGAATGTTGCTCTTTGTTTTGTGAGCTATTGCTTAGGAAGGTCACAAAGGGTGCAGATGAGTTAGATCCAGATGATCTACACTCTCTTGCAAAGTGTTCAAGTCTATGGCACTTGTGACACCTCAACATACTCTTGTCAACCAACCTTGGTTTTTCTAGAGAGACCTAGGAATTTTCGACCAGTCCTTTTGTAAAACTTTTGAGATCTGTATTGATCGTTGCCATTTGGCTCAAAATATCCATCTCTTCCAGATCATCATCTGGAATTCCTTTTAAATCATCCATCAAAATGCACAAATTATCATTGCTACCACCTGAATTACAATCAACACCAACAAAAGCATGTTCTCCACTGTTTGAAGAGAAATCTATATGCTCATCATAGGAACCTTCTGATGCAGCATATTCTAACTCCTGACTGACCAGTGCAGTGTTTCCTGGTACAAAGTTATCAGTGAGCTTCCCAGATGAAGACAGTTCCTTTTCTGTTCTATCTCTCGTTCAAATGTCAACAGTTTCCCATGAAGTTGGGTGAGAGATAGAGTGTCCAGTTTTGCACTGGAGCGTATGAAAATAGTATATGTGTCCCATCTCTCAGGCAGGGATCTGAGGAATCTGTTATTTATCTGGATGTTTGAATATTCCTGTTTAACCATTTTCAACTCAGATATCAAACATGAAAATCTCTCAAACTACTGGGTCAGAGACTCACCCTTTCTATGAGAGAATGTCTCATATTGCTGGGCAAGGATCTTTCTAGTGTTTGCCAAAACCTCATCAGTTCCTCTAAATTGTTCCTTCAGAGCAACCCAGAGGTCATGTGCAGTTTCATGATGCATAAGCCCTGAATAGATTTCATTTGGCAGTGCCATGGCCAGAATTCCATGGGCTTTAGCATCAATTTCAAACAGTTTTAGATCCTCATCCTAATACTGCTCTGGTTTCATCGGAACTCTCTCATTTGTTTCCGGAAGACTCACCATAGGCTTGTATGGTCCATGCACCACAGATTTCCAACATCCTGAACTATTGATAGACAGGTGATGGAGCATACGTCGTTGCCATATGTTATACTCCCTCCTAACAAGCATCGGAGGCTTTGTTGAGGAGCCAGTATTGTGAGGATCATTAGTTGGTGTAGCCATTTTCACAGATTCAAACAAATTCAATGTAATTTTAACAGACCTAGCTCAAAAACTCAAAAATTCTATTTTAAACACGTAGAACCTCAATTAATTCACCGGAAGCAATAGAAAATCAAACTCTATAACCAATTCTTGCAAATTTGCTAATTCGATCAAACTTAGATATCAAAAGAACAGTTTCAATGATCAATTATTAAATTAATCAATGATTAACTAGCTCTGATACCATTTGAAAGGATCTAAGATCTAGTTTGATCAATTAGGTTATGATTTGTAGCGGAATAGTACTAGAATTACACGAAATTTAAGCAAGAACAAGATGAATATTCAATCAAACAGTAACGGTTATAGAGAGAGAAAGTTTTCTGCAAAAGAGAATGTTCTCATTCATTCATAAGCTTCGGCCATTACAAGTTAGGTCAACTTTCCTTTTATAGAGGAAAGGTGACGTCTGCAGATGTCACCTGATAGTGATATCTAACCGATTACACAAACAACTGAAAATAACTGAAACTACTGAAGATGTCCACAACAGCTGAGGACATCTTCTTACAATAAAAGCTTAAGTACCAGCTAATTCTACAACTACTGAAACTACACCATCTGAAGTGTAAGCTCTTCAGACGTTTTACATTTACGAAACTACTGATTACAATCTACTGAAAATGTAAAGACAACTACTGAAAGTAAACCATCACAACAGCTGAAGAACTACTGAAGAGTACTTCTTTAGCTGTTGTGACAATCTCTGAATACTTGGTCTTCAGACTTTATCTTCAAACTCTGTCTCCAGACTTTGTCTTCAGCTTTTGTCTTCAGACTTTGTTTTCAGACTTTGTCTTCAGACTTTGTCTTCAGACTTTGTCTTCAGACTTTGTCTTCAGACTTTGTCTTCAGCTGATGTAGTCTTCTTCAGTTGTTATGATGTCTGTGAGACTTAAAGGTTTTTCTGATCTGGCTCATTGGTTATTTTGGTCTAACATATGTACAAACTCGTTGTATTTATATATACAGTTTTATTTATAATGCTTTTGTTATAATTATCATGCTTCTATATTTGATTGTGTATGTTTGGTTTTGTTTGTTTGTTTGTTTGTTGTTTTTGTTTGTAATGGTAATTATATACAATGTTTGTAAGATTAATAATTTTAATTGTATATGTATGAACCAATTTGTTATGTTATTGTATAATAACAACCGATTTTACAAAATCGTAATTTGATAAAAATAAATTAAACACAAACCGTCACATTAATAATAATAACCAATTTTTACAAATTTTGAATTTGATTAAAAAATTAAACACAAACCGTCACATTTATAATAACAACCAATTTTACCAATTGTTAGCGGTGTGTCTAAAATTTCCGTTGTGGATCGCATACTTACAACATTTATTGTTAATGATTAAATTTGTAAGTTCTCAATTTACAAGTGATCGATGCATCCAATTAGATTCGGTCACAAATAAGTCATATATAAGATTAAATTATAAGTGACGAGATTAAATTGTAAACTTTCAATTTGTAAGCTTTCAATTTATGGTTTTCGACGAGACTAAGCGATGACGATCAAACAGAAAAAATACTCGTAATATGTAAAATAAAAAAATAAACACAAAACACAAGCTCATATGTCACAATTAGGTTCAACCGTGCGATAAAATAAAAATAAACACAAATTAGTATGATTAAAGAAATTAACTATTATACTCAATATGTCACGGTTTGACCAAAGCATCATATACACCACCACCAAAACACTAAAACCCGACTCTAAAAAACACATTCCCACTCTTAATAATTAATCCAATCCCGAGGTGCAAAACATTCTCTGAAGCCTAACCGTCATGGGCAGGTCCAACCATGACGGTTAGTTTCTACACCTGACCTAACAATCACGGTTAGCCCAAACTATCACGTGTAAGTCGGGTTTTCTCCAGATTACTTACGGTGCGCCTAAAATTTTCGTATAGAAGATAGTTGAAAATACGAATCTAACAAAAGCATTAATAGCTAACTGGTAAAAAAAGTTCTTTTTAAAAATTAAATTGGGTAAATAAGTATTTAAGAATTTACTTTGTTTAAAAAAAGGATATCGAACCAAGTCTATTTGTATATATATAACCTCCATTTCCCCCAACAACCCTTATCCGGCCGCCACCCCATATATAGGGTTGTCATCGACGGCTGTTTCCGATGACCACCACCATCTATTTTGGACATTAAGTATTAAACTTGTATTTTTTTATCAAGCTTGTAAAACACATTTCAAATCTTTTGGGCCAATGCTTATCTTTTAGTTTGATTCTTGACACCACACAATCGATCGCGAGTAACGCCCACTATTTACTATATTTCTTTGTCATTCATTGTCATTTTGAAATTTTTTTTAATAGCTTTAACATAAATTATAATGTATAAGGTACAATTTATCAATGTATGTAAATGATATCTTCCCATTTAACCCTTATTAATAGCATGTAAACAATTTTAATTTTATTTGTTTATAACAAGTAACTTCAGGGTCAAAACTTTTTAAAACAATAAAAAATGTTTAATTTGTAATTTTATATATCAATATATAGGACTAAGTGAAAAGAAACTAAATCAACAGCGTTTAGTTTGTAATATAAGGGCCTAGGTGAAAAAAAATCTATCTCGGGATCATGGGTGGTTTTCTGGATGGGTTAAATTTAATTTTAATACAATAATAGCTATGTAGAACGTGTGTTACGTTTTGTTTTTCTTATATAATATTTTCATTGAGAACTGTTTTTAACTAAATAAAAATGCTATGCATCTTGCAAGTTAGGTTTTTATTGAGCAAGTTACGTTTTGTTTTTCTTATATAATGTTTTCATTGAGAACTGTTTTTAACTAAATAAAAGTGCTATGCATGGTGCAAGTTAGGTTTTCATTAAGAAGTGTATAAGATATTTTGTTAACAAAATAAAAAGCTTAAACTTATTAAGACGAAACGAGAATTGCTGTAAAACACTTTTCAAAAAGATATTGATATATCAAATTACGACTTGTATATCTTCTTAAAACTTCAAAGTGATTATTAAAAATAAAATTTCAATTTGAATGTTAATTTAAAGAAATAGTGTTGTTGTAGGACCGGTGAAGGGGGTCAATGCTACAGTTTCACAATGTTAGGAGAGTTAAAGCACTTAACAGATCAAATAAGGAACTAGCTTATAATGAAACAAATAACACAAGTAAAGAGCTAAACAAGAACAAGAGCAAGAACAACAACAGGAACAAGAACAAGAACAAGAACAAACTAATATGGTTTTCAAGAATGATGTATATTGCTCTGAAGTTCTTACAAAGTGTTACAAAGCCTAAATTGAAATGCCAAGTACTTGAGACAATATATGATACATCCTACAGCTGACCATACTTTGAAGGCCAGTTGAAAACACTAATCTAGACGTCAATATCAATGTAAAGTTAAAAGGAAGATTACCTTTTGACTGTTGATTATGATGTCATAACTCACATCCTTATCTAATACAAAAAAGATAAAAGTACAAATATAGAAAGTTATAGACTCAAGACCTTAATCTACAGTTTGATAAAAGTATGGACTTTCACCAACTCATATAAGTTAGTGAGTCTTCAGAGTTGGTAGCAGAAAGTTGTTCAACTTTTATCAAAAGGTGATTTAGAAAAAGCATGTATTCTGTCTTCGAAAGAAATCAGTCTCTTGGCTTCGATAAGACTTTGTCTTTAAAGCTTTAGAATACTTAATGTTTGGCTTCGGAAGATTTGGTCTTTTGATTTCGGAAAAGTTGATACTTAGTGTAATTCATTGAGTTGTATCAAATCTTTTGAAGTAACTTCCTTGTACTTCACATGTGCATGCTGAGTGCTCTATGGTTGCATCAGCCTTTAAGTGTAATCCTTACAAACTTCCCCTAGGCTGATGCCATCAAACCTGAAAGAGAACTTTAAAGCTTTCTCTTCATCTGTTGATAGTCCTCATAAGAATCAAGACCATTTCCTTCATTATCAGTTGGTCAGGATTCCTCAAACTTTCAAAGTACATTCTCATGTCATAGAGATCATGCGGAGGAAGGTCAAGTATGTTTTGCCTAAAGTACATGTCTTGACCCCCTTGATCTCTAGTGACATACCATCTGTCTGGCTAGTAGAAATACCTAAGACAAGATAGGTCTCTTAGTAGCAAGAGGCTTTACAATGTGTAGACTTTATTGAGCAGCCTCTTCTTGATCATCCTCAGGATGTTCTGACCCATCTTGAGGTGTAGAGGTGTCTGCCTTGGATTTTTTCTTCTCTTCTTCTTGTCCCTTCTGATGGCCATCCTCTTCCTCCTTCTATACTTTAACTGAGAAGGCTAGCCTTGAGTACAAGATCGTTTTGTTTGTCCTTCTCAGTTGGGGCCTTTTCCTTCATAAGTTCAGAAAGAGAAAGATCAGGACACTACTATGGGTTAGAATATGAAGCTGGCTGAGATGCAACACTAGGTCCTAGTTGAGTTGTCTCTTAGGTTCAATCTTGACCTCAGCTTCATGTCATACCCCGACCGATGGCGGTATCAATAGGGTGGACGGATGTGAATCGATTGCTCATAGCACATGGTAGTACATGCGTTGAAATAATATTAAATGTCATTTTCATTGAACAATACTAATCAAATGATACATTACAGTTATACGATAATCCAAATAAATATAACAAAATCCTTTTATAAAACTAGGTCCAAGCCCTAAATGAGCATGAAGAATCCACTAATCTGCATTCCTGAAATCATGTGAGAAAGTAACGAGTCAGCTAACGAATTAGCCGGTGAATAAACACAAGTTTTAATACATATATAGATTGATTAAATAGATCGAAAACAATTCAATTCACATGGAAATGTCAAGACTTATAATGCAATAGTGATACAAACCAACACAACAAACCTAGATTGACTTGACCCGGTTCGTAGACGAAGCCTTATAGAATGAATGATTCCGGTTCTAATCACTATGCGACTAAACAAATCGGGTGGATTTGTCAAACCAATAGATCTATCATTGTTATCGTGGTTACATGAGTTAATGATTGTATTATCATCAATTTATTTAACTATGAACACACAATTGTAGGTAATAACATAACATGTAGAATGAAGTAGAATAACAATAAATATCAATGAATCTTGATGAATATCAATGATTGAATATTGAACCACATGATTTCTCTAAACTATAAAACACATAAAAAGGGATATGAATACTCACATTGATAATTATAAGTGTTTGGACATGATAGAATGCAAGACTTGACACCAAAAATTACTCACGATTCAACCTAAGGTTTGAGGTCTTTTTATTAGAACGATAATGATTACAGGACTAGGTATGATTTAGGATTATGATAGAAACTTGGGGTTTTAATAAATTCTTAAGAAAAATGTAATTAATTTATATAACCTGGTTAAATAAAAATAAATTGTTTAAATGATCAAAATTGAAAATGACAATGAATTATTTGTGAAACTAGATAATTAAAAATATTTAATCAATAATAATTGATTAAATAAATGTTGAGTATTAAAGTGTGAAAATTAACAATTAATGTAATAAATATATTCAAAACTTGGTCAAAATAATTGATTGGATAAATAGTAATTGAAATAAGTTGTAAAATAATTTGTTTGATTTAAACCATGTTATAAAGTAATAAAAATATCAACCTTTAAATACTTTGTAATAGTTATATAATATTAAACCCTTTAAAATATAGTAATTAGAAAATTATATGGTTTATAATTTCAAGAAATTAAATAGATATTTCTAGAATAAACATTATTGACAAAATTGTTTTTATACCATTATAAGACTTATAAGTGAATTTCATAGTAATTTTTATAATACTTTTATTCTAAGATAATTGAATGTGAAAATTATATCTTTTAAAATCTTCAAAAATTAATTAATAGTTCCTGCAATGTTTTAGTTAACAAAACAATTTTTATACCAATTTAATAATATAATGATAATTTTTCTTTTAAATGAATTTATTAGAAAAATAGTTTAAAACTAGTTTGAGGATGCCTGGGGTCGAACCCGGGACCTCTCGTGTGAATGCACATGGTGTTAACCGGTGGGCTAGAGGCCCGAATTCATTTAAAATCCACCAAATATTTTTTAAAAACATTAATCAGAAAATCACCAATTCCATATAAACCCTAGATCGAATTGGATCCAAATTGAACATCTAATATGATGATGATACTTGAATTAAACTTAGGGCTTTGATTCCCCATGTGAAACCGAGTGTGTGTGTGTTTGATTACCAGATTAAAGCTCAGACTAATTAACACAAGACGAAGATAGTCGCGATAGAAGGCAGAATCCGATTCGAGAAATATGATGATGATTTCGGTTCAATTAATCATATGCGGAGCTTCCAAAGATAATAAGAGACAAGAAACTTCAATCAATTGAAAGATGTGATGCTCAGAAGGTAGCGAATAGATCAGTTGCAGGTCGAATGAATGGTGATGATCGAACTCCATGAGATCATGTGTATCAGGTAGAATTGAGAGCTTAACGAGTTTAGGGATGTTGGACCAAAAGAACCAATGAGCCAAGATCAGGAAAACCTCTAAGTCCCACATGACATCACAACAACTGCTGAAGACTCCCATAAGCTATTGTGTTTTCTTGCTTGAATGTCAAACTCGAGAGCATCTTAGCTCCAACCATCAGCTGTTCTGACAAAGTCTGAAGAACAAAGTATGAAGATCAAAGAACTGAAGAATAACAGCTGAAGAAGACTCCAAAGTACTGAAGACAAGTACTGAAGAATCAAAAGCTGAAGAACTGAAGAACTGAAGACCTTCTACTGAAACACAAAGTCTGAAGACAAAGACTGAAGACAACAACTGATGATATCTACTGAAGTCATCAGTTGTTATATCATCTGAAGCCAAGTCTGAAGACCAAGTACTGAAGACTCAGAGTTTGTCACAACAGCTGAAGATATCTTCTTCAGTTGTTGTGATGGTTTTTCCTTTTCAGTAGTTTATTTGTTTCAGTAGTTGTACAACAACTGAATAGCATGTTCTCAGTTGTTATAGTATCAGTAGTTATAAACGATTGAAGAGCTTGTTCTTCAGTCGTTGTAGGATTTCAGTAGTTTTACTTTTGTCAGTACTTAGGAAACTTTTGTAAGAAGATGTCAGCTGTTGACATCTTCAGTAGTTTTATGTTTTGTCAGTTGTATTTTTAATATTCAGTTGATGTCAGAAAAAGGACATCAACCCATCCTTTTGCCGCCTATAAAAGGATGGGGAACCATACTGTTTTAATTGCCGAAACGTGCGAAGCAATAGAACATTTATTATTTCGCAGAACTCTTTTCTCTCTCTATGCTTGTGCTTTTACATGCAATATCTTTTATGTTCTTGCATTAATCGCTAATTAATGTGCTAAATCCGCTGCAAACATAATCTGATTGATCAAACGAGAGGCTGAGATCCTGTCAAATGGTATCAGAGCAGGTTAATCATTGATCAATTTCACTATTGATCATTTGAAACTGCTCTTTTGATCTCTATGTTTGATCGAATTAGCAATTTGAAGAGTTAGCCATAGAGAGTGAGTTTCTGCTGTTTCCGGCCAAAATCTTGAGGTCTTTTGGTGGTTTGAGTTACGTTTGTCATGTTTAAACTTGTTTTTGACTAAAACTTGAGATGACAACACCAACTAATGATCCTCACAACACTGGTTCCGCAACCAAGCCTCCGATGCTGGTAAGGACGAGTATAACATATGGCAAAGACGTATGCTACACCACTTGGCTGTCAACAGTGCTGGTTGTTGGAAGTCAGTGGTGCATGGGCCATACAAGCCTATGGTGAGCGTCCCGGAATCTAATGAACAGGTTGCGAAGAAACCTGAACAATATTCGGACGAAGATCTAAAGCTGTTCGAAATTGATGCTAGAGCCCATGGAATTCTAGCCATGGCCATTCCTAATGAGATATATTCAGGGCTCTTGCATCATGAGTCTGCTCATGACCTATGGGTTGCTCTAAAGGAACAATTTGGAGGAACTGATTCGGTCTTAGCAAACAATAGGGAAATCCTCGCCCAACAATATGAGACATTCTCATATAGAAAGGTGAGACTCTGACCCAGCAGTTTGAGCGGTTCTCTTGTTTGATCTCTGAGCTGAAGATGGTTAAACAAGAGTACTCCAAAAGCCAGATGAACAACAGGTTCCTCAGGTCATTGCCTGAGAGATGGGACACATATACCATTGTCCTACGCTCCAGTGCTGACCTGGACACTCTATCTCTCACCCAACATCATGGGAAATTGCTCACTTTTGAGAGAGAGGTAGAGCAAAAGAGGAAGTTGTCATCTTCTGGCAAACTTGCTGATGACTTTGTCCAAGGTAATGCTGCCTTGATAAGTCATGAGTCAGAATATGCTTCATCAGAAAGTTCTTATGATGAGCATATTGATTTCTCTACCAACTCAGAACAAGCTTTTGTTGGTGTTAGTAGTTCAGGAGGTGGTGGTGACAACTTGTGTTTTCTGATGGAGGACTTGAAGGGCATTCCAGATGATGATCTGGAAGAGATGGATATTTTGAACCAAATGGCAATGATAAATATCCGCTCTCAAAAGTTCTACAAGGAACTGGTAGGAAATTCCCAGGACTCTCTGGCAAAACCAAAGTTGGTTTTGACAAGAGCAAGTTGAGGTGTCACAAGTGCCAAAGGCTTGGACACTTTGCAAGAGAGTGTAGATCATCTGGATCTAACTCATCTGCACCCTTTGTGACTTTTCCCAGCAATAGCTCACAGCACAAAGGGCAACCCTCCTCCAGTTCTAGCTATCCATCTCAGGCACAGGCACCACCTGCTTATTTTGTGCCACAGGGTCATATGCCATATCCTTACCCCTGTTACTACATGCCTCAGCCTAGTCAAACTCAAGCACCCCCGGCTCAACCACCTCATGCTCTTCCAAGCCTCATTCTTCCCAATCTCATCACCACACACAACCTCAACAACAAAGCTTTTTCACCCCAACTGTTGTTGACTGGAGTAGTCTACCAGAAGAGCTATCTGGTCAGGATCAACTACTTCAAGGTGCTGGTCAACATGGTGGTGACCAACCTTTTGGAAATCTTGCTCTGATGGCCCTTGATTCTGCTGAAGGGTCATCATCCAATGCCTCATCTCAGGTATCCACTGAGGCAAAAGCCAAGCTTTGTTCAGAATCATGCATAGCAGCATTTGCTTCTATTAGAGAAGCAAATGTAGCTTTAATAGATAAAAATCTTGAGCTTGAGCAAACAATTTCCAAAAGAAAAGCTGATTTTGAGGTTGTTCTAAAAGATAAAAATGATGAGATTTACAAGCTTAAATGCCAAATCAAAGATGATAAAGCTAGGGAAGATGTACTTCTAGAGAAGTACAAAGACCTCAAGGAAACTCTTGCAACCACCCAAGTTGAGTGTGATCGATGGGTGCAATCATGCAAGGGTTTTGAAATGCTTCTTAGCAAGCAATCAGCTTCCAATGTGAAGTTTGGCATTGGTTATAATCACACTGCTCCTCCCACAGATTTCACTTCAAGAGCAGAAGTTGAATCTGATGGGGAGAGCAATAACCAATCCTTCTCATCATGTGACTTACTATCCTCTGAATCAGCATCATCAGAGATAGATGTCAGCATTTACTCCTGCCAAAACCAATCAGCTGATGCTACAACAGCTGATGGTTCAAATGCTGACTGTCACATGACCAAAAGGCTGATCAACTCAGGTGTTGTCACTAGAAGTACTGAAGGTACTGGAGAGCAAGTGACAACATCTGAAGTTCAAACCTCAAATACTGTTAGCACTAAAGAGAAGAAAACTAACAGTAGGAATGGTTTGAAGACAGCTAGAGAGGATACCAGGAAAGCAGGCACTAGGAAGAAAACAGCTAGTACTGATGACAAACAGCTGAAGAACAAGTCTTCAGCAGTTAAATCCTCTTCAGCTGATGATCAGCATAAGATGAAGAAAAAGCCATGTGAGATATGTGGCTTGTTCAATCATCTTACTGATGATTGCTGGTACAAAAGGGGTTCCAAACTCAAACAGAAGGAGAAAATTGATGAAAGCATCAATAAAATGAAGAATGAGTTTGAAACCAAGTTTGTGCTAGCAACATCCAAGCCTGAAATCCCTAAGCCCAAAGCTAAATCTAAAAAGAAGGTAGGGATTACTCAGGCAACAGCTGAGGTTGCTCAGAAAAGATGGTACAACATAGGAACTCATCATTAGCAAACTCCAATGTGTCTGAAGAGCTGAAGGCCTTATCACAGAATCAGACACAATTGGTGATGATGGTTCAGCACCTAGTGGGAAGAGTCAACCACTTAGATGCTCCTGTGTTGAAACCACAGAAAAGGAAGTCCAAGCCAAAGGATTCCTCTTCTGTACCATCTTCTTCACCTCAAGCTGTGACACATAACACACCTGTTAGTGCTGCACCTGTAGCTGAGAACAGACCCAAAACCAAGCAGGTTTGGGTCTCCAAGACAAACTAACACATGGTTGTGTTTGCAGGGTTCTTCAACATGCCATAGAAGCATTGGTATGTAGACAGTGGAGGATCCATGCACATGACAGAAGCAGCTCCCTTCTTAATGACTACTCTCAAGGAAAGAAGGGATTTGTTTCATTTGGCAATGATGCAAAGGGTTACATCATTGGTAAAGGCTTTGTTTCTAATGGGGAAATAAGGTTTGATGATGTTAACCATGTGGAGAATCTCAAGTACAACCTCCTGAGTGTCAGTCAAATGTGTGACAAAGGCCATGTTGCCCTTTTCACAAGCCAGAACTGTCGGATTCTGTCATCCAAAGTTCTGAGTTTGATTGACAGGCATTGGATGAACACACTCTCCTGAAGGCCAACAGGACAGGAAGAGTGTATGCCTTAGATCTCTCCAAAAAGATGGATCTAAAAGGCCATCCTTGCCTATTCTCCAAGGCATCTTCTCAAGAGTCTACACTATGGCATAGAAGGCTGGGTCATGTTAATTTCAAGAACATGAATCAGCTTATAAGCCATGGTTTAGTAAGAGGATTGCCTCAGAAGGAGTTCAAGTGTGAAGATGACTGCACTGCTTGTGTGAAAGGAAAACAACACAAAGTTCCATTCCCTTCAATAGAAGAACCAAGTCTACTGCCTGCTTACAGCTTCTGCACATGGATCTCTTTGGTCCTGTCAGAGTAATGAGCATGGCAAAGAAGAAATACTGCCTGGTAATTGTGGATGATTATTCCAGGTTTGTATGACTTTCTTCTTGCACTCCAAGGATGAAGCAGCAAAGACAATAATGAACTTTGTGTTACATGTAGAAAAGCAGTATTCCCTACAGGTCAAGTGTGTGAGGAGTGACAATGGAACAGAGTTCAGAAACCACACACTTGATGACTTCTACCTGTCCAAGGGAATTAGAAGGCAGTTTAGCATTCCTAGAACTCCTGAGCAGAATGGAGTGGTGGAGAGAAAGAACAGGACCCTCATTGAAGCAGCAAGGTCAATGTTGGCTGACTCAGGTTGCCACTGACCTTTTGGGCTGAAGCTGTCAATACAGCTTGCTATGTACAGAATAGAGCTTTAGTGAATAAGAGGTTGATGAAGACTCCATATGAAGTTCTTCATCATTTGGCCCTCTTATTTCATTCTTTAGAGCCTTTGGGTGTCCTTGTTTTATTCTCAACACTAGCAACCCACTCCAGAAGTTTGCTAGTAAGGTGGATGCAGGGTATTTTGTTGGTTATTCATCAACTTGCAAGGCATACAGAGTCTTCAACTGTAGAACAAAGGGGGTTGAAGAAACTCTGCATGTTAAGTTCAATGAATCTCCAAAGGACAAGATTCCACAAAACCCCGTGGAGTTGTTTGATCTAGACATACTGCAATATGTTCCTTATCAACCTCCATCTGTTGAGCCTGTCAACAGATCTTCACCTGGTGGTACTGATGATGATGAAGTCAGTACTCACCTCTTCAGGTCTAGTGACAACCTGCCTAAGTCCACTGAACCTGATGCTCCTGTAGCCTCAGCAGCTCCATCCACTACAAATGCTGATAGATTTCTGCTTGCTCTACTCGTTTGAGCTGCCATCCTCTACATGGTTTAGGAATCTCCATCACCATCTGTTGCTGCTGATGGGTCTACAAACACTTGCACAGATATCATAGTCTATCAAGAGCTCAAGAATCACCCCACATCACAGATCATTGGTGATATCCATGCTGGAGTTTCAACCAGGAATCAATTGTCTAACTTCTGCTTCTATGCTCTCTTCATCAGTCAGCAAGAGCCAAAGAACTATCATATTGCTTTAAGAGACAATGGATGGGTGGAAGCTATGCAGCTTGAGCTTCTTCAATTCAAGAAACAACAAGTATGGGAGCTTGTTCCATTACCCAAAGATAAGTGTGCTATAGGCACCAAGTGGGTATTCAGGAACAAAACAGATGAGAAGGGCCAAATTGTCAAGAACAAGGCCAGACTGGTTGTCCAAGGGTTTGCACAGGAGGAAGGCATCGATTATGATGAGACCTTTGCACCTGTGGCCAGACTGGAAGCAATCAGACTGTTCTTAGCTTATGCTGCCTTTCACAGTCTCAAGGTTTATCAAATGGATGTCAAAAGTGCCTTCCTATATGGAAAAATAAAAGAAGAGGTTTATGTGTGTCAACCACCAGGCTTTGAGGACAATAAACATCCTGATTGGGTGTACAAGCTTGATAAGGCTCTCTATGGGCTGAAGCAAGCACCTAGAGCCTGGTATGAGACACTCTCACCTTTCTTCTAGAGAATAAGTTCACTAGAGGCACCATTGATAAAACCTTATTCATCAAGACTGTGGGACAACATAAGCTCCTTGTTCAGATTTATGTTGATGACATCATCTTTGCATCCTCTGATCCAAAGTTGTGTGATGAATTTACAAAGCTTATGAAGCTACGATTTGAAATGAGTGCTATGGGAGAATTACAGTACTTTCTGGGTTTGCAAATCAAACAACAGGATGATGGAATCTTCATCCATCAGTCCAAGTATACCAAAGAGTTGTTGAGTAAGTTTGATTTACAAACCTGTAAGCCCTGTTCTACTCCCATGAGCAGCATCACACAACTAGATGTAGATCAGAAAGGTAAAGCGGTTGATGAAACCCTTTACAGATGTATGATTGGGTCCTTGATGTACCTTACAGCTTCTAGACCAGACATCATGTTTGCAACATGTGCTTGTGCTAGATTTCAGGCTGCACCTAAAGAATCCCATTTGATTGCAGTCAAAAGGATCTTTAGATATCTGCAAGGTACCCAATCACTAGGTCTTTGGTATTCAGCTGGGCATTCTTGCAAATTAGTTGCTTTCTCTGATAGTGACTATGCAGGATGCAAAGTCACCAGAAAATCCACTTCTGGTGGTTGCCAATTCCTAGGCAATTGTTTAGTTTCTTGGCAGAGTAAGAAACAAACATCCATTGCTACATCCACTGCTGAAGCCGAGTATATTGCTGCTGCAAGCTGTACCTCTCAAATACTCTGGCTTCAGAACCAACTTCTGGATTATGGCATTACTGAGACTAAGACTCCATTATTAATGGATAGTGCTTCAGCTCTTTGTATTGTTAAGAATCCAGTCCAGCACTCTAGGACCAAACATATTGAGATCAACATCATTTTATTAGAGATTGCTATGAGAAAGGTCTGATTGATCCTAAGTTTGTGCCTAGTGCTGATGAGCTTGCAGACATCTTTACTAAGCCTTTAGATAGTGCCACATTCCAAAATTTGGTACTAAGGCTTGGCATGCTGCAGCTTGACTGATTTGACCTTCTGCTGCTTTTTCACAACTACTGATGAGCATTAGGTCAAATACAAGTACTGATGAGTAATTTAGTCTTCAGCTCTTTCACAACTACTGAAGACTAAAATGACTCAAAGTACTGATGTACATTATTTATTGAAAACAACTGAAGTAGTGAGGTGGATTACATATACTGATGTATGATTTTCAATAAATAAGTACTGAGGAACAAATTTTGTTCACAAGTACTGATGTGTGATCTTACACAAGTACTGACGACAAAATTTGTTCACCAGCTCTGAAGAATATTCATCAGCACTTGTGAACATCTGATCACAAAAGATGAAGGCATAAATATTCACAAGAGCTGAAGGGTCAATGAAACATCTGAAAGTCAGCCAAAGAGCTGATGAGTAAGTGTGGAGGCTAGTATGAAACACTGATTTGATGGAAACAGCTGGTGAGTAATTTCTCATCAGCTGATGACAACAGCTGTCTTCAGTAATTTCACAACTACTGATGGCTAACACCAAGTCAGTTTATAACTAAGGCAATACCATGTCTTCAGTAGTTCACAACTACTGACATCAGTAGTTCATAACTACTGAAGGCTAACACCAAGTCTTCAGTTGTTACAAAGTCTGAAGAAGAATATTAGGTCATCAGTAGTTCATAACTACTGAAGACTGACAGTAACTCTTCAGACGTTTACAACATCTGAAGGACAAAACCAAGTCTTAGTAGTTTCAACTACTGAAGACCAACACCAAGTCCTCAGATGTTACAACCACTGAAGGTTAAAACCACGTCATCAGTTGTTACAACAACTGATAACTAACACCAAAACCTTCAGTAGTTTTCTACCAACCTTTGACCTACCCTATAAATACCCCACTTTCAGAGCATTTACTCCTCACTTGACCTAATCCTTCCAAACCTCTGAAATTCCCATACACCATTAATGGCGACCATGCAACTGAAACCTCGACACAACTGTGTCGCCCATCTTACAAAATCGCCATTATGGCCCAACTTTCACCAAGCCGTCGATCTTATGAACGACTCACCCTACAAAACGGCTTTTCTCCTGAACCCCACTATATACACCGACTCTTTGGCGGAGTTTTGGACAAATGTAACCGTCCAAACCGGAGAGCAGGATGGCGAGGTCTCCCTCCGGTCCTCCGTCAACAACCACCCGTGGTTATCACTCCAGCTACCCTACGCCAAACCCTAGAGCTGGAGGATGCCACTCACCCAACTTCCTACCCCAAAGGTACCCTGGATCTCTCATTCACATCCCATGACTACAGGGTAACCTCTCCGCCTCCACCATGTTGAAGAAACACTTCCCTGACCCTCAACGATTGATCTTCCACATGGTGAACGTGTGTCTGGCTCCCAAGACCTCTTCGTGGGACCAGATGTCCACAAGGTGGCAACAGGTATTGTTCTCTATCCTTGAAAAACAACCGTTAAACTTAACTGAATTACTATTTTTGGAATAAAGGATATGGCCACAAAACCAATTTCTAACCGATGGATCTTGTATCCTCGGTTCATTATGGCCATCATAGAGAACCAGCTTCAGGCTGAGGGACTAGTTGGGACTGGGGTCCCTGCCATGGCTGTTCTAGCCGAGGTATACTCCAGGCACAACACTGACCAAACACTCAAACAGGCTGGCCGGCTGCGAAAACCACGCAGCTGGAACCCACAGCCTCCACCTCCAAATCCAAAGTCCCCACCAAACCAAAAGCCAAAAAGAAGCCCAAAAAGGCTACTCAGGGAGATGAGTCCCCTGAGGATGCCCCTGCAACACAAAGGCAGGATGTGCCTGCTGGTTCGATTCTCCCAGCAGGTACCACGACTCCACCCACCACAACCGCACAGGCTTCCTCTCAACAGGAGCCTGATGCAACCAATTTTGGGGCAACCACATTACTGGGGTCTTTCTCACTTGAGAAGACTGCCATTGAAGAGCACAGTCCTCCCCATGTGCACACTGCTTCGAGCCCATCTCTTGATGAGAACGCCCCACAAAGCCCTACATTGGTTATCGCCAAAGTGCTGACCCATCTGAGCACTCCACCCTCTCCCCAGAAACCTATTACAACTGGGGAGACTCCAACCGAAGAGGGGGTGGATACAAGTGCCGGTGGGAGCCCACAGCACAGAGAATCAGTCAATCTCCCATTGTGGCTAGGGAGACAGGACAATCTGGTGAGGCTGCCACTTCCCCTGCATCAACATCTGAGCAGGGTGAAGCTGGTAACATCACTAAGACCTCACCAGAGGCAACTGCCGATGATGGATCCAATCCGGAGGCTAGAAGTCCCCAGTACCATGAACAAGGGGCACATGCTATTACTGAGCCACACTCAGGGCTGTACATCCTGACATTGTCAGGAGGTCAGGTGATTCAGCTCATGCTGATGATGACCTGAGCTTCTTCTATGATGTAGTAGCTCAAAACACTATCCTAGAGGATGAGATAAGCAGACTCAAAGAGCTGCTTGCTCAAATGACTCAGGATAGAAGTCCATCTGCCACCACTACCCCACAGATGGCACCTTCACCCGAAGGTCTCATAAACACTGAGCCACTCCCACAAACTCGGCCACCAGCCCCTGCTTCTGGCACTAGCTCTCAGGGTCAGAACCCCTCTGAGCAGCTGGATGCTATCCTCCAAAAATCCCTACCTCTCATCACACCCATGCTTAAAGACTTAGTAATTCAAACCCTTGATGAGAGGCTTCCCACATACATCCAACCCATGGTGGAGGTTGCCATTTCTAAGGCACTTGCTGATAGTCAAACCCCAACCAATGCACCCAAAAAGGGGGAGACATCAGTGCAAGTCAAGAGGAAGAGGGGTGAGGAGGAGGTAGAGGCAGAGAAAGAGGTGGTGGTTGAGAGGGAGTTGGTTGAGGAGACTAGGAAGAAGAGGGAGAAAGGGAACAGGAAAGAGAGGGAGTTTGAGCAAATAGAAGTGGCTGACATCCAAAAGGATTTCAGTTTCACTGATAAGAAAAAGAGAGGAGGGAAAGATGGTGGCTGACTCTGATCTAGCAGCCCTCGTCAAGGAGGCTGATGCTGAACACAGCAAATCAATGGATTCTGCCATTGCTCAGCTGTTCAAGCAAGGCTTTGACAAGAAAACTGCCCTGCTAGATCAGGAGATCAGGAAAATGGAAACTAGGGAGATAGAATATCGATGGTCTACTTATAGCCAAGAGGATCAAAAGAAACTCGAGGCTATGAGTAGATTCATTTCGAAGTATCTGGGCAGGCCAGTCCTTGATGTAAAAGCATGGACCAGGGATAGACTCTTGGCAATAACCACCAAGATCTGTTCGGCTGGTGATTTCACTAAGGGACTGGTCGCAGAGGCCCTTTCTGAAGCAGGTGCTGGGAACAGGACACTGCTAGTAAAACAGACCAAACCAGCCCTTATCCCTAGGTTACTAGCAGTGCCTGCCAACATTCCCACACCAACAAACCAACCACAACCCACTAAACCAACCCCTTCACCACCAAAACCCGCAGCCAATGATCCACCCTTGAAGAAGAAGAGAAGGGTGTTGAGGCTGCAAGAAGAAGAAGAAGAAGAGGGGGATGAGGAGGATAGACTGCCTCTTTCAGCAGTCATTCCTCTACCAAAGGCCAAAACCCAAACCATCACCCCCACCTCACAGATGGAAACTGTGAGGGTGAAGATAGAGGAAGAGGCACAGCAGCTTCATGATGCTGAGATGCTTAAGTCTATTGACCAAGCATATGCTGCCTCTACCTCTATCATGAATATGAAGAAAGAAGCTCTGAGACTCTTCACTCTCAAACAAACCTTCCAATATAACAAAGAGAGAGTGAAGACTTGGCCTGATCCTAGGGTGGCTCACAGGATCACAAAGAACAATATTCCTGTGAGGTACAGGAGCCAGATGAAGAGGATTGTAGATGAAGTAATCACTCTGGCTCTTGTAGTAACACCCTGGGAAATTGTGGATGAGTTCGAAAAAGCTTATAAAGCTAAGCTACCTCCTGAAATGATGCTGGAAAACTGGATGGTTAGGAAAGGCTTAGTTTATAAGAAGCTAGAGAACTTCCGCAAAATGAGCTCAACTTGTTGCTAGAAGGCAGACATCCAGATGAATTTGCTTACAAGCAAATCACAACAGTTGAGCTCAAAAATGGGAAACAGGTCAAGTATGTCTCAGAGACATACGGCCGTGAAGGATTGTTCGATGGTGGGATGAGGGCATGACCAAGGAAGAACAAATGATCTTTGTCCGAGCCTACACCCGAGAATCCTACCGGCTTGTACATGGGAGGTAGATCTCATGGATGGGACAACAGCTCTGTGTCCAATTCCCCAAGACAGAGCTCCCATCCATACTTAGCCAAACAAACACTAGAGACTACCTCTCAGGCCAGTGCTTATCTGGGTCAACTTCTAATCTGATCTAGAAGGAAATAGACCAATCATTATGCCACCAATAAGTGGGACAACCAATAATTAGAGGTTTTGGCTGCATTGGTTCAGGGGGAGTTTGTTGGACCAAAAGAACCAATGAGCCAAGATCAGGAAAACCTCTAAGTCCCACATGACATCACAACAACTGCTGAAGACTCCCATCAGCTATTGTGTTCTCTTGCTTGAATGTCAGACTCGAGAGCATCTTAGCTCCAACCATCAGCTGTTCTGACAAAGTCTGAAGAACAAAGTATGAAGATCAAAGAACTGAAGAATAACAGCTGAAGAAGACTCCAAAGTACTGAAGACAAGTACTGAAGAATCAAAAGTTGAAGAACTGAAGAACTAAAGACCTTCTACTGAAGCACAAAGTCTGAAGACAAAGACTGAAGACAACAACTGATGATATCTACTGAAGTCATCAGTTGTTATATCATCTGAAGCCAAGTCTGAAGACCAAGTACTGAAGACTCAGAGTTTGTCACAACAGCTGAAGATATCTTCTTCAGTTGTTGTGATGGTTTTTCCTTTTCAGTAGTTTATTTTGTTTTAGTAGTTGTACAACAACTGAAGAGCATGTTCTTCAGTTGTTATAGTATCAGTAGTTATAAACGACTGAAGAGCTTGTTCTTCAGTCGTTGTAGGATTTCAGTAGTTTTACTTTTGTCAGTACTTAGGAAACTTTTGTAAGAAGATGTCAGCTGTTGACATCTTCAGTAGTTTTATGTTTTGTAAGTTGTATTTTTAATATTCAGTTGATGTCAGAAAAAGGACATCAACCCATCCTTTTGCCGCCTATAAAAGGATGGGGAACCATACTGTTTTAATTGCCGAAACGTGCGAAGCAATAGAACATTTATTATTTCGCAGAACTCTTTTCTCTCTCTATGCTTGTGCTTTTACATGCAATATCTTTTATGTTCTTGCATTAATCGCTAATTAATGTGCTAAATCCGCTGCAAACATAATCTGATTGATCAAACGAGAGGCTGAGATCCTGTCAAGGGATATCGAATAGAGGGTTTACCCTCAATTATAAGGGCTTTATTTGTTCAGTTTCGAGTATAATGGTTTCAATGCTTTGAATGCGGGTTCGGTTTTGAGTTTGGTCAAAGATTACAGTCAAATGGTTTGAATTGAATTGTGCTTATAGGTCGAAACTTACTCCGAGTGTCATGGACCGGTTTAATTGATTTATTTTGACCAAAAATCGTGTTTCTGTGGTCACCAGAATAACGGCCGGAGCTTGTCCGGAGGAACAAGGGTCGATGGTGGGGGTTGGGTTTTAAAAGAAAGTTACACTTTAATCCCTGTTGTTTGAAAGTTTGTTATTTTATGTAGGAAAATTTTGAATTAAGTTTCAAAAATTACAAAGTAAACCCTAGACTTATAAAACCTAATTTCGATAATAAATCAATTTATTTTTATAAAATCTTTATAATTTTAACAAGGCATTTCAATTTAATTATTTATTGTAGGTTTAATAACTAAAACACATAAATCGCAAATGAAACTTTACAACTTTATAAAAAAATAATCAAATTATTATTAAATTGTTTAAATAATTTAATAAATGAAAATTAAATGAAATAATTCACAATATTGGTTGAATTACATATCTATTGCATTTGATTCATTTAAATAAATAAAACAATTTAATAATAATTTTTCCATCGTGTAAAGTTAAAAATGAGTTTGGGTTTGAGTTTTTAGTTGGAAAATGGGTCGGATGTTACATTTTAGGTGCAGCATGACTTGGTGGAGAATGCAAGTCTATCAACTCACCCTTCTTAATCTTCTACTTGATCACTCTAAAGTGATCATCCGTGGTGGATATAGACATTGGACCAAGTCTTCTTTCGAAGAACCCATACAGCTTCAAGAAGCTCACCATCTTCTGTCTGTCAGCAGATTTTTTTTGATTAGCTCTGATGGTGGCTCTTGAGTTGTAGCCTCATTCCTCATCTTCCTCTTAACAGCCTATTACTCTTTTAGCACTTCTTGCTTAAGCTGCTGGAGGTATTCAACTACAATGTATTCACAGGATAAGGGAAGTAGGTCTACTACCTGATAGAGGCATGTGGCACTCAGGTAGGTTATCATATTTTGTCTGTCTTGTTCCCAACCTACTTGAGTTTATTGCTCAGTAGCCATAACCTCTTTCTTTGGGCTTTTCTAAACCGGGGAGATGGAATGAGCATTATACAATCTTTCCTTCTTCTTTCTTCTTTAAATTTGAGGAGAATTTTTGCATCCTCAGCTTCCTTCCTCTTATTTGACACTTATATGTCAGCCAGATCATTTAATTTTAATAAGGGAAGAGAGATGATTTTATCTATGTTGTAGTTCCTTGACCCCAGATAGTTCAATCTGACTGCCTTTAACTCATCTTCCTGAGTGTTTGTCCTAGGGGCAGCCCTGATTGCACCTTTTACAAAACCAGGGGTCTCACTTGAAGTCTCTCTCCTTGTTTTCCTGTTCCTCTCTCTTTTCTCCTCAATCTCCTCAGAGGTTATATTCCTCTTTTGTGACGCCCTAAACCCGGCAGGGCACCAGAGGCACGTCATGCAGTTAGATTAATATTTTAAACACAAATCAGAGCTTCCTACTTACAGCGGAAGACTTTAAACAATATTATATATTAACCCAACTTTTAAAACATTTTACATATAATTGTATTTAATTATATATTGCCCTATTTACAGTATTAACAAGCCCTATATCCTATGCCAGCAACTACTCCGGGATAGCGTCCTCGTTCAGCTCATACTTGCTTTCCTCTATTATTAGAGGATCCCTCCTTACCTAGCACACACAACATACTCAAAACATCAGATAAACTGGTGAGTTCTAGTTTTCATTAAAACATTAACAACATCTTTACACACACAAAAGTTATATTTATATTGGAAATATTATAAGTTCAACTTTCATCATTACTTTGTCCCACTGGACCTGTCCCACCGAACGTCGGTTGCCCACATCCAGCAACTGCCAGTTCCCATACCTAGTAACGTTGGTTACCCATATCCAGCAACTACCAGTTACTATCTCTCATCCAGTAGGATGCCAATTAATCATCTAGGGTCGTTACCACAAGATGTTCACAAAGCTGAGTGATCGTCATCACTCCTATCAAACTGTACAGTTTATACACTCAGGCATCTTACCCTAACTGGCCTGTTAAGATTTACATCACATTACCATTTCAAAAACATTTCTTTTACTTATTGGCAATATTATCACATTCATTTACACCCCACACATCCTTTCTTTTAGCACCAGTTTTATCATATTTTTATTAATCATTACACCCCATCTGACCCATTGGAATCATCACCATCACGCAATGATTAACAATGTTCAGATGACCATCTTTTACATTCTACCTGGCCCACGGAAATCATTACCATCACGTAATGATTAACAATGTTCAGGTAATCATTCATTACCCCCACTTTCCCCCTAACAACTTTACAAACTGTTAGAAACATATCAACATCACAAACGCATTTCTGGTACTAAAACATTCAATTCATTTAGCATTGTATGTGTGCTAGCCTGAATGTTAAAACCAAACATTTGAAAAGGGCTTAGAACTCACCTTATCAACTTCCTCACCACAATCTACACAATCCACGTACACAAGATAACTAGTCCTTCCTCTAATCAAGGTATATCAAAAGCAATAAACCTTGATTCAGTAAACTTATTCTCAAACAGGGCCCTCATGCGATTGAACACTTATGCGAATGAGCACTCATGCGATTGGACCTATGCGGATGAATCATGTGACTGAACCTTCAGCCATACGACTAGCCACTCATTCGCACGATTGAGTTCTCATTCGTGCCCAGTGTTCACTCGTCTTCATTCGGCCTTCTAACCAGGCGACTGGGTTCCAATCGCATGACTGAACCTCCATTCGCACTCAGTCGCACGACTAGACTCTCATTCGTACGACTGAGGCATGCGATTGAGCCCATTCGTCTGAAACGGATCAGCAGCTGTGTTCTTGACGTTTTTGATCCAAACTCACTCAAAATTTGAGTTTTAACCATCCAAATTATGTCATATTCCAAACAGATCATATATCCATCGTTTATAATGGTTTCGGACCATTATTTCATCAAAACAACACAAAAACTTGGATCCGAATTCTTGGATTTTAATTTAGAAAAGAAACAGACCAATTTACTGGTTTAAATAGGTTATTGGATCAAATTCACTCATACAGACAGCTTATAACATATCAAAAATTGATCCGTGACGTCCAAAACTTACCAAAACGGAGTTGCCTTAGTCAATTTCGTGAGAACAGGGTGTTGGGTGTGAAGGGAAAAAGAGATTGAAGATGATGCAGATAAGAATCTGCCTTTAACCCTATGCACCGCCTTACTTATCCATTCCTACAACTTTACCGCCTCACTTCCAGTTCCATGACTGAACCATTCGTACGACTGAATCGTGCGACTGAAGCTCATGCGCCTACTATTCGTACGACTGAGTCTCAATCGCACATAAGGAGTGCGACTGAAGTTCATTCGTATGCAAGTCATGCGACTAAACACCAAAATAATCAAACAAACTCAACTTAGTTAATTAATCATAATTATCATATAATTACAAGTCCGGATTTAGAAACCGGATGTTACAACTCTACCCCCTTCAAATAGGTTTCGTCCTCGAAACCGACTATTCAAACAACTGGGGATAATCTCTCTTCATCTCATCTCCTGATTCCCAAGTGAAATCAGATCCCTTTCTATTCGACCACTGCACTTTAACTAACTCAATAGTTTTATTCCTCAGCCTTTTCACCTTTCTGTCTACTATAGCAGTAGGTTTCTCAACAAAGTTCAACTTATCATCTACCTCTATATCATCTAAAGGTACATAAGCATTCTTATCAGCCAAACACTTGCGCAACTGTGATACATGAAAGGTTGGGTGAATTCCTTGCAACTGATCGGGTAATTCTAGTTTATAGGCCACTTCCCCAACCCGTTCTATAATTCTAAACGGTCCTATAAAACGAGGACTTAACTTTCCTCTCTTCCTGAACCTTATAATTCCTTTCCAAGGGGATACTTTCAACATAACTTTATCCCTACTTCAAATTCTATATGCCTCCGCCTTTTATCTTCATAAGACTTTTATCGATCCTGAGCCGCTTTAAACCGAGATTTAATTTGATCCAACTTCTCATTTGTAGCCTGCACAATTTCTAGACTGCCCAACTCTTTCTGCCCAACTTCTCCCCAACATATCGGACTCCTGCACTTTCTTCCATATAACATCTCATAAGGGGCTCTCCCAATCGTAGAATGATAACTGTTATTGTAGAAGAATTCAACTAATGGCAGATGACTATCCCAGCTACCCCCGAAATCTATAACACAAGCTCGTAACATGTCTTCAACTATTTGGATAGTCCTTTCAGTCAACCCATCAGTTTCTGGGTGAAAAGATGTGCTGTGTAATAAACGAGTACCCATATCTTCATGAAACTTTCTCCAAAGCCTCGAAGTAAAACGCGTATCTCTATCTAACACAATAGATACTGGTACCCCATGACGAGCAATAATTTCTCGAATAAACAATTCTGCTAACTTCTTGGAGTTATACGTCTCCTTGATTGGTAAGAAATGCCCGCTACGTGTCAATCTATCCACTATGACCCAAATGGTATCATAACCTTTAGCTGTACGTGGAAGCTTAGTTATGAAATCCATTATCAATTCCTCCCACTTCGATTTTGGGATCTCTAAAGGTTGAAGCTTACCATATGGTTTCTGATGCTCAGCTTTGACCTAAAGACACGTCAAACACCTATTTACGTACTGCATCACATTAAACTTCATACCGGGCCACCAATATTCTTGTTTTAAATCTTTGTACATCTTAGTAGCACCAGGATGTATAGAATATCTGGACTTATGAGCTTCATCTAACACCAAATCCCTCATCTTAATCGGAACCCATATACGACCACATTTTATCTTGACCCCAAAACTATTTTCTTCTAAATCTTTCGTTTGACCCTTCATTCGTTCTCGCTTCACGTTCTCTTCTTTCAATGCTTCTAATTGAGCTTCTCGTAACTGGTGCATAAAATCTGGGGTTATTAATAACTATATGACTTAACTCGGATCAAAGGGTGTTCATTCTTTCTACTTAACGCGTTAGCAACCATATTTGCTTTGCCCGGATGGTAAAGTATTTCACAATCAGAATCTTTCACCAACTCTAACCATCTCCGTTGGCGCATGTTCAATCCCTTCTGATCAAAGAAATATTTCAAACTCTTATGATCTGTGTAAATCGTACATTTCGTCCCATATAAGTAATGCCTCCATATCTTCAAGGCAAATACCACTGCTGCCAGTTCTAGATCATGTGTCGGATAATTCTTTTCATGTTCTTTTAATTGTCTGGAAGCATAAGCTATCACTCGTCCCCCTGCATCAATACACAACCTAAGCCTTGATAAGAAGCATCTGAATAAATTACCAAGTCTTCATTTCCATCTGGCAATGCCAACACTGGTGATTGGGTTAATTTCTGCTTCAGTTCTTGAAATGCATTTTCTTGTTCTGGTCCCCAAACGTATTCTTCATTCTTCCTTGTCAGTTTCGTTAACGGGGATGCGATTTTGGCAAAATCCTGAATAAACCTTCTATAATAACCAACCAGACCCAAGAAATTGCGAACTTCAGATGGCGTCTTTGGAGGACTCCATTTCACTACTGTTTCAATCTTAGTAGGGTCTACTAAAATGCCTTCCGCATTGATTACATGTCCTAAAACTGTACTTCCCCCAACCAAAACTCACACCTTGAAAACTTTGCGTAAAGTCTTTCTTTTCTTAATCTTTCCAACACTTCAAGAAGATGGCAGGCATGATCTCCCTCATTCTTTGAATAGATCAGTATATCATCTATAAACACAATTACTGATCGATCCAACATTGGCTTACACACCCTATTCATCAAATCCATGAAAGCAGCAGGTGCATTTGTTAACCCAAAGGACATAACCAAAAATTCATAGTGACCGTAACGGGTACGAAACGCCGTTTAGGTATATCTTCCTCCTTAACTTTCAACTGATGGTAACCAGATCGGAGATCTATTTTAGAAACCAACTGGCTCCCTGTAGCTGATTAAACAAATCATCTATTCACGGGAGTGGATACTTGTTCTTTATCGTCAACTTGTTTAATTCTCTGTAGTCGATACACATACGCATACTCCCATCTTTCTTCTTCACAAACAATACTGGAGCACCCCACGGGGAAGAACTGGGTCTAATAAAACCTTTTTCTAACAAATCTTCAGTCTGCTTCATTAGTTCCTTCAATTCCGATGGAGCTAATCTATAAGGTGACTTAGCAACTGGCTTAGCACCCGGAATCAAATCAATTTTAAACTCAACTTCATGATCTGGAGGAATACCCGGTAATTCTTCTGGGAACACATCTACAAAATCTCTAACCACAGGAATATCCTCAATCTTTCTTACAGGCTTTTGAGAATCGATCACATATACTAAATAAGATGCACACCCGCGGCTCATTAACTTATCAGCTTTCATCATGGATACTATTTTCACAGTTGACTCCTCTCTATCACCATATACATTAATCGTTTTCCCATCCGGTGCTCTTAACTGAATCAGCTTTTTATTACATACAATATAGGCTTCATGGTTTACCAACCAATCCATACCCAAAACTACATCAAACCCTCCTAACACCATAGGATATAGTTTAACAGGCAATCTATATCCTTCTAATTCAATATAACAACCATTAATCATACTACTAATCATCACAGATCTATCATTAGCAGTTTCAACTATAAAGGCTACCTCTAATGGTCGAATTTCACACGCAAGCATAGGGCAAAAATCAACAGATATGAAACTTCCACTTGCACCAGAATCAAATAACACGTTAGCTGGAATCCCATTAACTAGAAACGTACCTGAGACTACATCTGGCAGAGCTTTAGCCTTACTAGCTGACATAGAATAGGCTTGCCCCTTCGCCACACTTGACCCTTCTCCTGACCCTTTCATCGATCTAACCGGTTCAGGCTTTCTAACGGTTAATCTTGGACATTCACTACGAATATGTCCCGTTTCTCCACACTCATAACATTTACGAGGACTCTCACTGCATTCATTAGCATAATGCCCGAACTTTCCACATCTAAAACAAGTTCTACTACCAATCATACATTCACCCTGATGTAGCTTGCCACATCTCCCGCAACGTGGCAGCTCATTTCTGACATTCCTCGGAAATTGACCCCTTCCAAACCTACCCTTCTTTTGAAAACATGGATTCTCAAATCTTCTTTGCACTACAGGTTCTTCACGCCTCCTTTTACTCCCATCAGGAGCAACACAACCACTATAAACTTCTTGATACATATCTGCAGCTAAGTTTACCGTCAACTGATAACTACTTGGAGCAGATGATCTAACCAACTTTCTAACCTCCTGAGGTAACCCCTGTGTATACCTCAAAATTTTCTTCTCTTCAGGAATTACCAGATGAGGCACCAATCGCGCCATCTCCTCAAACTTAGACGTGTATTCCCTATGCGACATATTACCTGCCTGAAACTGCAGGAAACTCATCTCTATTCGATCCATCTCACCCTTCGGATAAACTTATCCGATACTAACTTTCTAAATTCAGGCCATAACATTTTGTCAGTAGCCTCCTCACCTAACGTTTGGATAATTGTATCCTACCAATACAGAGCCTCACCTACAAACGAGTGGGCTACAAATTTTACTTTCTGATCCTCCCTACACTCACTCAACTTAATCACGACCTCCATTTCACGAAGCCATTTATAGGTGGCTACCACATCCATAGCCCCAGAAAATCGTGGAGGATTACACTCTTTGAACTGACTATACGTAACTCCCTTCTTCTCGCTAGACCCCTCAGCTTTATCAACAATCCTACTTTCATCAGGTCTAGCAACATTCAAGGCTTTACGAACCTCCTCAGCAATTGCATCGCGGAATTGCTGTCTCGTCATACTAAGCACCTCTGTGCTCTCATCAACATTTCCTTCCAAGGTTCCACCTTGCATTCTTTCACTCTCTCTATCAGCCATAACCTATTAAAACGAGATCAGGATTATTTGGTACTCGCATGTAAGTATATAACCAGAATACTATAAGTAAAGTAAATTATTAATAATGTTGGCCAAGTACTATTAATTGTTTACTTTACTTTTACTATTCTCGTTATTCCTTCTCATGATAGTCCCATCACCTTCTCTTGTTTTAATAAACTATTCTATCTAGCTATCCCTGCTGGCATATCTATTTTCTAGTTAAAGTCTAGTTATTATGACACTAGATCCCTTTAACTACTGCTCTAATACCAACCTGTGACGCCCTAAACCCGGCAGGGCACCGGAGGCACGTCATGTAGTTGGATTAATATTTTAAACACAAATCAGAGCTTCCTACTTACAGCGGAAGACTTTAAACAATATTATATATTAACCCAACTTTTAAAACATTTTACATATAATTGTATTTAATTATACATGACCCTATTTACAGTATTAACAAGCCCTATATCCTATGCCAGCAACTACTCCGGGATAGCGTCCTCGTTCAGCTCATACTTGCTTTCCTCTATTATTAGAGGATCCCTCCTTACCTAGCACACACAACATACCCAAAACATCAGATAAACTGGTGAGTTCTAGTTTTCATTAAAACATTAACAACATCTTTACACACACAAAAGTTATATTTATATTGGCAATATTATAAGTTCAACTTTTATCATTACTTTGTCCCACTGGACCTGTCCCACCGAACGTCGGTTGCCCAAATCCAGCAACTACCAGTTCCCATACCTAGTAATGTCGGTTGCCCACATCCAGCAACTACCAGTTACTATCTCTCATCCAGTAGGATGCCAATTAATCATCTAGGGTCGTCGCCACAAGATGTTCACAAAGCTGAGTGATCGTCATCACTCCTATCAAACTGTACAGTTTATACACTCAGGCATCTTACCCTAACTGGCCTGTTGAGATTTAAATCACATTACCATTTCAAAAACATTTCTTTTACTTATTGCCAATATTATCACATTCATGTACACCCCATATATCCTTTCTTTTAGCACTAGTTTTATCATATTTTATTAATCATTACACCCCATCTGACCCATTGGAATCATTACCATCACGCAATGATTAACAATGTTCAGATGACCATCTTTTACATTCTACCTGGCCCACGGAAATCATTACCATCACACAATGATTATCAATGTTCAGGTAATCATTCATTACCCCCACTTTCCCCCTAACAACTTTACAAACTGTTAGAAACATATCAACATCACTAACACATTTCTGGTACTAAAACATTCAATTCATTTAGCATTGTATGTGTGCTAGCCCGAATGTTAAAACCAAACATTTGAAAAGGGCTTAGAACTCACCTTATCAACTTCCTCACCACAATCTACACAATCCACGTACACAAGATAACTAGTCCTTCCTCTAATCAAGGTATATCTAAAGCAATAAACTTGATTCAGTAAACTTATTCTCAAACAGGGCCCTCATGCGATTGAACACTTATGCGAATGAGCACTTATGCGATTGGACCTATGCGGATGAATCATGTGACTGAACCTTCAGCCGTACGACTAGCTACTCATTCGCACGACTGAGTTCTCATTCGTGCCCAGTGTTCACTCATCTTCATTCGGCCTTCTAACCAGGAGACTGGGTTCCAATCGCACGACTGAACCTCCATTCACACTCAGTCGCACGACTAGACTCTCATTCGTACGACTGAGGCATGCGATTGAGCCCATTCGTCTGAAACGGATCAGCAGCTGTGTTCTTGACGTTTTGATCCAAACTCACTCAAATTTAATGTTTAACCATCCAAATTATGTCATATTGAAAACAGATCATATATCCATCGTTTACAATGGTTTCGGACCATTATTTCATCAAAACTACATAAAAACTTGGATCCGAATTCTTGGATTTTAATTTAGAAAAGAAACAGACCAATTTACTGGTTTAAATAGGTTATTGGATCAAATTCACTCATACACACAGCTTATAACAATCAAAAATTGATCCGTGACATCCAAAACTTACCAAAACGGAGTTGCCTTAGTCAATTTCATGAGAACAGGGTGTTTGGGTGTGAAGGGAACAAGAGATTGAAGATGATGCAGATAAGAATCTGCCTTTAACCCTATGCACTGCCTTACTTATCCATTCCTACAACTTAACCGCCTCACTTCCAGTTGCACGACTGAACCATTCGTACGACTGAATCGTGCGACTGAAGCTCATGCGCCTACTATTCGTACGACTAAGTCTCAATCGCACATAAAGAGTGCGACTGAAGTTCATTCGTATGCAAGTCATGCGACTAAACACCAAAACAATCAAACAAACTCAACTTAGTTAATTAATCATAATTATCATATAATTACAAGTCCGGATTTAGAAACCGGATGTTACATCTTTCCTTTATTAGTCACTGGCAATTATGACTCAAGGGGGAGAGAGCTTTGGTATTAATTACTTGGTGTAGCACTTAAGGTCTTGACAAAGAGAGATTGTGAGACACTTTCACCAGCTGGTCACTGAGGGTACTGGGTGCTAAAGCAGTTGTAGTCTCAAGGTTCACATGCTCAACTACTAGGCCTTCAACCAAGGTTTCCTTTTTGAAGCTAATCTTAGGATCCACCTTAGTATCCAGTTGACCTATAGTATTACTTGCTAGCCTCTATCTATATAGCTTGGTAGTCTTGCTTGCTAGCCTCTATCTATATAGCTTGGTAGTCTTGCTTGCTAGCCTCTGTCTATATAGTTTGGTATTTTTATGAACTCTTTAAGCACCCTATCTTAAATCCTTTCAGCTAACCTTGCAGCTTGCCTGTTTTGACTTGGGTTGGCAAGTGGTAGGTCAACCAAGTAAGTTCTCTCATAGCATCTCAGGTTTTGAAAGTTGAAGACTTCTTTTGGCCCTGATATCAAGAGAGTACCAAGGCTTTTCTATCAGCATCATACCTTCATCCCATTATTATATTTTTAGCATGGTATTATGGGCGTCAAAATTGCCCTTGGTATGCCATCCTCAAATACGCTTTGAATTAAGGCTTCCACATCAATGGGGACCTGATAAGGTTGTTAAGTATGGACAACTACAAGTAAGGGTGGTAGGTCTTCTATGGTCATACTCAAGGTAGAACTCCTAGGTTCTGTGATTGTAGGTAGGTCTTTCTCCCTTTTTTTGTAGCATCACCCTCTTGTATAGGGAAGCTAAGGGTTAGGTCCACCATATCCACAGGTTCTTGTGGTCTTAGTTGAGTTTGCCTGATAGGTCTCTCAACTAACTTACCCTTGAGATTGGTGATCTTAAACTGCTGTTCATTGACCTGTCTTTGTAAGGTAGCCACCTTAAATTGCAGGTGACTTACCTTTAAAACTAAATAGGTGCATGATTTTTAAAGTTTTGCACCTTTAGTTACAGAGTCCCCTCATATTCATCAAAAAATCACAAGAGGATGAAAGAATAGGACTAAGGTCTTCTTCCTCACCACCAGCTTGGGTTCTTTGCTATTGGATTTCCTCTGTATCATGATAGCTTCAAAAGAAGTGTCAATAGGCTGGATTATCATGGTTGAGGTCTTAATGATGTAATCAATTACAAATGTGAGAGCCTCTTCAATATGGACTTCCTAAACATGTTTAGGGAGGTCCATCTTAGTTGGGGTTAGATGATGTAGGTTAGATATGGGTGAAGCAGGATCACTCATCTCTCCTTGATTAAGGGTGGAGAAGAGAGACTCATGACAGTCACTAAAGTCCATATCTTCATAATCATGGAACTAAAGATCAGGGATGGGTTGGTTTAAGTCTAAAGGCCGGGGATGGTAGCTTTCTTTTAAAGGTTGATCACTTAAGTTTTGAGACTCAAAGTGATGGCTTAAGGCTTGGGCAATGAGCTCATCAGGCTAAGCAAGAGAAACCTCAGCACTAATCAAAGAACTAATGGGAGTGGTCTGCTCCTAAGAGTAAGTAGGAGCTCTTGTTTCCACTTCCTCCTACATAGGTGGTTGTATGGGGCCTTCTCAACCTAAGTAGATTGGACAGGGGTTTGTTTGGATTTTCTAGTGCAGGTGATGGTTATTGTGGCTGTGTGGGTGGTGCAGATGTAGAAGGTGTGGATTTAACATTAGCTGGTGCTGCCAAGTTGTCACCTTAAGCAATGAGCTCTAATATTTTTGGGACCAGGGTTGTTTCTACCCTTGAGAAGCAAATAATGGACTTTATTATTATTTTGAAGATGTCGGGCTTCGTCTGTCCCAGTTTAAGAGTATTATTTGTTCCCCTTAACTGTGAGCCTAGCTCATAGTTAAGAATGTGTTAAACATATATAAGGAACATATAATACTCTAAGGAGTCCAAGTTAGCAAGCAAGTTTGTATAGACAAACTATGAGAGAAAACCTTAGGAATCTGGTCCTAATCTCCATGTTTGTTAGATAGAGTGTGGATTACAACATGGAGAGGGTACTTCCATTGAGAGGAAACCTTACCCTTCTTGAAAGTTCTGATAGACTAGTCCATTTCATAGCCTATCTGTTGGAATGAGTTATTGACAACAGATATTAGGAAGGACAACTCGTCTTCTTTATCATCCAGCATCAGATGAGAGTCGATGGTGAGTGGAGTGAGGAAATTTTCCTTCCCTTGCACTGTGGCAGACAGTGCCTTCTCACCTTCCCAAGTGACCTCTTGGCAGTTGCTCCAGAACTCTAGGAATTGCTCTTCATACAGTGGAGGGTCAGTGAGGTAGTATGAGTGAGATAAGAAGCAACAAACATCTGAGAAACCTGGATCTTCCTCAGATGATAGCAGAGCAACTTGATTATGTTGAGTGTGTAGATGCATGGAAAAATCTAGTTGGTTTCGGGATTCAGGGTTGGCCATTTTGAGAAGCTTAGATGTGAAGAAAGCTAAGTACAAAATTAATGCAAAATGATAAACTTTAAATCCAACGTTTGAACTTTTGTAGATGAAGAGGATGTAGAAAGAGGGGGAACCATTGAAGGTATATTTATATGGTTGGATTTGAGACAAAATTAATGCAAAATGTTTTAAAATCCAGATGTTGGTCCCACCTCTGAAAAAGTGCCCAAAAAGATAGTTTTCATGGAAGTCTAAAATCTTCCGAAGGTAATTTTGTCTTCTGAAGTTTTGAGAAAACTTCCAAAGCCAAATTGACTTCGAAAGATATTCCTTAGCTTGATAAAAATTTGCTTCAGAAGAAAATTACTTAGAGTATTTTGCTTCCGATACTTAATTGCTTTAGGAAGAAAATTGTCCTTCATAACATATAAGTACTTAGAAGCATATTTAAGCTTCAAAAGATATATCAGAATATCTTCCGAAGGTAAATGTCATAGTAAGTAGTTATTAGTTAGGAAGACATAATTTTCTTCCGAAGTAAACTTAGTGTCTTTTGAAATAAAATATATCTTAACTTTTCAAATTCTAAGGAATATCATTTTAAAAAATTTCTTCTAAGATAAACTAGGCTTCTATGGATGATAATATAGACAAACTTTAGACTCACATATTTGAAAAAATAATCTTGAATTTAATTTAAGAAATGTACTCAAAGTTAATAATCCAATAGCTGATACAAAATACTTAAATCTTTGTTCATTAAAAGCTTTTGTGAATAGATCAACATATTATTCATTTGTGTTCACTTTGACTAGTTTTATCAATCACTTTTCAAAATTATCTCTAATCAAATGATACATGATGTTGATATGCTTTGTCGTTGAGTGCTACACAGGATTCTCTATAATAGAGATAGCACTGTTGTTGACTATGTGAAAGGGAGTCTCTTTTAAGTTGAATCCACAGTCCAGCATCTATTCTGAAACCAAAGCACTTAAGTATAGTAGCTTACAACAACAATGTATTTAGCTTTAGCAGTTGATGCAGACACAGAGCATTGTTTCTTGTATTACCATGAGAATATCATTCCACTAAGAAATTAACATCCCCCAGATGTAGACTTTGCACGCATGTTACAACCATCATACTCAATATCTATATAAGAATATAGATTGAAGTTAGAATTCTTTGGATACCAAAAGGCCCAGTTTGGGAGCACCTTTGAGATATTTGAGAATCCTTTTAACAGCAACCATGTGTGACATCTTGGTGTTGGCTTGATATCTTGCACAAATACATGTAGCAAACATGATATCGGGCCTACTAGCTGTGGGGTACATAAGAGACCTAATCATAGCTCTGTAGAGATGTTTATCAACACGCTCCCCCTCAAGATTAGGTCCTAGTGAGTGGTTTATAGCTATTAGTGTCTTAGCAACCTTGCACTCAGTCAGATGAAATCTTGCATGTCTTGCACATACATTGATTGGTTTATGAAGATGCCATTGTCAACCTGATTCACTTGAATTCCTACAAAGAAATTGAGTTCCTCCATGGTACTTATTTTAAATATATTCTTCATCAGCATCTTAAAGTCTTTGTAGAGCGTTGGATTAGTTGACTCAAAGATGATGTCATCTATATAAACTTGAACTAGCATCAAGTAATTTGTTGTTCCTTTAATGGAAAGTGTTCCATCAATAGTACCCCTTTTGTATCCATGCTGAACAAAGCACTGTGATAGTGTCTTATACCACTTCATTACTGCTTGATGAAGCTTATAGTGAGCTTTGTCAAGCTTGAAGACATACTCTAGATGATTTGAAAGCCAATTGGTGATGAAGCTTATAGAGAGCTTTGTCAAGCTTGAAGACATAATCAGGATGATTTGAAAGCCAATTAGTTGTTTGACATACAATTCCTTATCAATCATCCTATATAAGAAGGTACACTTGACATCAAGTTGGTAAACTTTGAAATCCATGGATGCAGCAAAAGCAAGGAATATCCTAACAGATTCAAGTCTTGCTACAGGACCAAAAACATCTATGTAGTCAATCCCATCTTCTTGTGTGTACCCTTGAACAACTAGTCTATTTTAGTCTTGGTGACAAGTCCTCTATCATCTTCTTATTCCTAAAAACCTATTTATTACCTATGGTGGTCTTCCCTTGAGATAGAAGACATAGGTTTCAAACCTTTTGTCTTTTGAATTGAAGCAGCTCCTCCTGTATTGCTTCAACCCAACTTCCATCCTTCAGAGCCTCTTCAACCTTCTTTGGCTCAATTTAGGACAAGAAACAAGAGTGTAGACAAACATTGTTGTCATGAATTTTTACTCTTGCTCTCACCCCTGTCTCAACATCTCCAATGATGTTTGTGGTGGGATATGACTTAAGATTTTAGTTGAGAAATCATAGCAAGTTGGTTGGACAGATCTAAATTTGTGAAATTCAGATCTGGTGATTGAGTGTCATCCACCTTTTCGTTTGAGTTCTGTGCCTTTATGATGGAATTGGTAGGAACCTCAGATGTATCAGCTGAAGAGTTTGTCATACTGATAAGATTTCTAACTGCAGTGTTTGTTACCACTGGAGCTGAGGTAGTTTTTTGACATTGTCTTCTCAGCTCAAATCTTGGGTTAGAATCTCATGTTGATAAGCTACCTGTAGATCCTAAAACATCTTCATAAGATTTGTTAAAAGAGTTGGTAACAAAATCAATATCAAACAATAAATAAGGACCAGAACCTTTCATACTGGGTGTGTGATCATTGAAGGTCACATTGGCTAACTCCTTAACTACTCTAGTTTTAAGATTGTATACTCTATAAGCCTTAGCTTAGGAAAAGTATCCAAAAAAATGTATATTTGATTTCTTAGCAAATTTGACTATCTGATCGTTGGTATACAAGGACATCCAAATAATCTGAGGAAACCAATAAAAGGTGTCCTTTTGTGCCATAGCTCATAAGAAGTCTTACCATGAGTTTTGACTACTAAAACTCTATTTTACACGTAGCATGCAATCTCATAAGAAGTCTTACCATGAGTTTTGACTACTAAAACTCTATTTTACACGTATCATACATTATTGATTGCCTCTGCCAAGAAGGTGATGGGCAGTTTAGAGTCAGATACTATGGTTCTTGTAGTTTCAATAAGTGTCATGTTGCTCCTCTCAGTAATACTATTTTGCTGAGGAGTCCTGGGAGCACTATATTATCTTGTAATACCTTTCTCATCACAAAATGAATCAAGGATTTGTTTCTTGAATTTAGTTCCTTGATCATATCTTATGATTTTGACCGTGTCATCATATTGATTCTTAATTTTTAGAATGAACTCTTCACTGAGGGGTCTCATCCTTAGTTCTAAGGAAGAAGACCCAAGTGTATCTTGTGAAACCATTTGTGATCACCAAACAATATGAGGTCCTTCCTAGACTCATACACTGGTGGGGCCAAAGAGATCCATATGTAATAAGTGTAGGGGTAGTGATGGAGTTCATTTCCTTCGGCTTGTGAGACACTTTGTATTGCTTCCCTTTCAGACATGCAACACAATTGTCATCACTAGCTTGTAAACTCTTTCTTTGACATTCCAGTTACTAATAATTCTTAATTAATTTAATCATGTTCATAAAGTTTACATGGCACATTTTATTATGCTAGAGGAAAGACTTTTCACTATTTGCTTTAGTTAGAAAGCAAGAAACTTCTCCTAATGGGGACGTTTCTTACAAATCCATCTTGTATATGTTCCATTTCCTAGAGGTTCTGAGCAGGATATACTCTTGAGGAATGACCACCTCAGGCTTGAGAACAATGCACTCATGCTTAGTAAAAATCATGATATGTCTTGGTCAAAAAATTAGGATACACTTAGAAGATTTTACCTTAGGCTCCTTAACATAGTTTATTTTCTCAATGTTGATCTACCACTTATGACTGTACCCCTTCTAGTGATGTAACCACCTGATTCTTCTCCAAAAGCAACTGACCCTACATCAATTCTTTCAAAGTTCTGAAGCAAAGAGCCATTGCCTGTCATGTGTCTGGAACAGCCACTATCAATGATCCATACATTTCCTTTGGTCTTCACCTATTCCTACATAGAAAGAGTTGGTTAGTTATATTTGGAAACCCAAGCCTTGTTGGTCTTGGGCTTATCAAAGTGATCCAAAGATAATTCAACAACTATTGATCCTATATGCAAGCTCTGAGGATCATTTCCTATTGTTGATGAAGAACTTTCAGTCACATGGCATTCTTTCATCTTCCACATCATCTTTAAAAGACTAGACTTGACCTTCAATACTACAGAAGTTTTGATAACTTCAGAAGTTTTGAAGACCGGACCGTCGGATGGTTTTGCATCCATTGCAGCAGACTTCAGTACTTATCTTCTTCCACAGGTAGTTTTTTACTTATCTTCTTTTTCATTTTGGAGCTTCTAAAAGGAAGAGATTTTCCTTTTGAATCTATCTTCTTCTTCTTCTTCTTTTTTGTAAGGCCCCGTTCCCGAGACGCTTACAGCTGGTCGATCATCGCACATAAAACATACATTTTTATTTATCTTAAGCAAACACTGCAGCGGAAACATTTCAAAAATGACATTTCATTTCACTATAAAGGCTTTTACAAAATAATACATCGTTAATCAGTTACAAAATACATTGTTGTATTACATCACAAAAGCATTATATGAATGGATGCCATCCAAAAGAGCCGAGTAGCCGCCCCATGTCATCCTCAGCAATATTACCTGCCAACTGGAAACACATAAAAAGTCAGTGTTGCTGAGTGAATTCTAGTTTTAAAGTAAAACATACTTTACTTTCGATTAAAACCGTATTTTACATTCTTACGCGATCAAGCATCATACGTACACATAGGTAATATCATTATTATCTTCATCTTCGTTCGTTAACTTTCATTCATTCAACGTACATCATTACCATTCACATTCGTTACTTTCATTCACATTCATTCATAAATTCTCACTTTCATTCGTACGTTCATTACTTTCGATGACATGTACAATACCCCGAACATTGTGCACAAAGCTGGTTAGTGGGCCTAAGGTCTTTCATAGACCTCGAACATTGTGCACGAAGCTGACTCCAGTACCTAGGGCAACTACATTCACCACTTATCTTTTCTCTTTCATTCCGGATCAATGCCATGTGCTATACCCAGAACATTGTGCACGAAGCTGGTTACTGGGCCTGAGGTCTTTCATAGACCTCGAACATTATGCACGAAGCTGACTCTAGTACCTAGGTCAAGCGGCAAGGATCCCATACCTATGGTCAATCACAGGGATTGGACCCTAGTGTGCATCCTTCTGGGCTAGCTAACCCGCACACAGTTGAGCTAACACCCTTCATTGGGTGTGAACCTCCATACATTTGCTTACAAGCCATTCTTACTTTCATTCATTCATTAACGTATGCATTCTTTCATTACGTTCCTCTTTTCATTATCTTCCACTTTACGTTACATAATACTTTCATTCATTCATTAACGTAACTTTAAAGCCACGGGAAAGATAAACCTACATCATAACAAGGAACATCATCATACACAGATAGCATCATCATACAGGGCAACATCATACATACATAACATACATCATGCATAATCATGCAACATCATCATCGTCATGCCCAACATAACCACTAAGGCCTCAACAATCATCTTTCATGAACTTACGGGAACTTCCACGTCAAAACTTACATCTGCACTTTCCCCCGAAAGTCGGTAATTAAACTACGCTTTTCCTCGAGTACACAAGCCCTACATGGGCGTATGGGCACCCTTCAGTCGCAGGGCCTCCCATGCGACTAAACCCCATGCGAATGAACGCCAGGCGATTGAGCCTCGTGCGAGTGGACATCCATGCGAAGGAACACTATGCGAATGGACCTCATGCGGTTGAACACTATGCGAATGAGCACTTATGCGAATCGGCCCTCAGTCACATGACTCCTCATGCGACTGGCCCCCAATCGTGCGAATGAACCCCAATCATGTGAATGAACCTCAATCGCACCCCATTCGGCCGTATGGCCTCCATTCGGTCGCCTAGCCCTAGCTGATGCAGAATGTAGTTCATCCCGAACCCAATCTGCCATTTTCAACCTTCAAGATCATCCAAACCCTTTCTAAGCCCAAATCAACCATCCTAAACCTTAGGGATGCATACCACAACACCATTCAAGCACACACAAGCCCGGAAACAAAATCCAAACACATCACACGCAAACACATACAAATGGCTCAAACACACACACACACACACACACACACACATAATACAGGTTTTCAAATGTGGTCCAGCCCCAAATCAGTTGAAAACATGTAAAAGAGGGGTCCTAGAACTCACACAAACAACACCGAGAAGTAGAGCTTCGATTTGACCCGCTACACGACAATTTTGCTCTCTTGAATTCACCCGAACCAACCTTTTCTCCCTTTTCTCCCTCTCTTCTCCCTTTGGTTGAGTTTTTGCAAGAATGGGGAGGGTGTGGGCTGCCCTCCCCCTTTTATACCCCCACTCATCGAAATTTCTTCTCGTTATGGCAAGTTTGGTCCCTCGACTTGGACTTTATTTCTTTTCTTCTTTCGTCGGCTTCAAAGAAAATATTCGGGCGTTACAAGTCCACCCCCCTTATATAGGTTTTGTCCCCGAAACCTGTAAATTCTTGAACAAACGTGGGTAACGATGTCTCATTTCTTTTTCGGTCTCCCACGTTGACTCGGATCCCTTCCTATGCTTCCACTATACGTGCATACGAGGAACAACTTTATTTCTCAGCCTCTTCTCTTTTCGATCGATGATTGCCACTGGTTGCTCCACATAATTGAGCCATTCGTCTACTTCGATATCCTCCAGTGGAACGATCATATCTTCATCTGCCAAGCACTTCCTTAGATGAGATATGTGGAATGTCGGTTGAATTCCACTTAACTCATCTGGTAACTCCAATCTATAGGCCACCTCCCCTACTCGAGCAATGATTCGGAAATGACTTATGTATCTCGGGCTCAACTTGCCCCGCTTTTGAAAAGGAATGATACCCTTCCAAGGTAAGACCTTTGACATAACCCGGTCACCCACCTAGAACTCAATCGGTCTGCGTCGTTTATCAGCATACGACTTCTGTCTATCCTTGGCTGCCTTCATGAAGGCTTTGATCCTTTTAAACTTTTCAGTCATAGCCTAAATCACCTCAACGCTCCCTAACTCTTTATGACCAATATCACCCCAACAGACGGGTGTTCTGCATCTTCTACCGTATAGCATCTCATAAGGTGGCATACCAATACTGGCACGATAACTGTTGTTATATGAGAACTCCGCTAATGGTAAGTTGTCATCCCAACTTCCCCCAAGATCATCGCACATGCCCGAAGCATGTCCTCCAATGTCTGAATGGTCCTTTCTGACTGACCATCAGTCTGGGGATGATAAGCCGTGCTAATATGTAACCTCGTCCGGGTGTCACGATCAGACACAATAGACACCGGCACACCATGACGAGTTATTATTTCCTTGATGAACAGATCAGCCAACCTCTCAGATGAATATGTTTCGCGGATCGGTAGGAAGTGAACACTCTTTGTCAAGCGGTCAACAATCACCCATATAGCATCATACCCTTTCGGAGTACGCGGCAGTTTCATAATGAAATCCATGGTGATGTGCTCCGACTTCCATCCGGTATATCCAAAGGTTGGATCTTCGAATACGGCTTTTGATGCTCGGCCTTCACTTGCAAGCAAGTAAGGCACTTACTCACATACTCCACTACGTCACGCTTCATACCCGGCCACCAATAATCTTTCTTCATGTCTTGATACATCTTTGTAGCACCGGGATGAATAGAGTATCAAGTCTTACGAGCTTCATCCATAATCTTCACCCGTAGATCCCCAAGACGAGGAATCCACATTCGTCCAAACCGGGTTCTAACACCAAATGTGTTTTCACCCAACTCCACGACCAGACCTCTCATTCTTTCAGAGTTAAGATGATCTTCTTTTAATTCCTCATCTTGAAACTCCTTGACTTGCTTCATCACATCAGAGGTCATAATCAGCTGGTACGCCTTCACCCGAATCGGCTCGTGTCTTTCATTTCGGCTAAGGGATCCGCCACCATGTTGGCTTTGCCCGGATGGTAATAGATCTCACAATCATATTCTTTTATGAGCTCCAACCATCTCCTCTGCCTCATGTTCAAGTCTTTCTGCTCGAAGAAATACTTCAAGCTCTTGTGGTCAGTGAATATGGTGCACTTCGTCCCATACAGGTAGTGCCTCCAAATCTTTAACGTAAAGACCACGACTGCTAGCTCCAAATAATTAGTAGGGTAGTTAACCTCATGAACCTTCAACTGTCGGGATGCATAGGCTATAACTTTTCCCATCTGCATTAACACACACCCCAACCCGAGTAGGAAGTATCAGAATAAACCACCAGATCTTCACTTCCATCGGATAACGATAATACAGGAGCTTGAGTCAACCTTGCCTTTAACTTCCTGAACGCCTTCTCTTGAGCTTGATCCCACACAACTTTACGTCTTTCCGGGTCAACTTGGTTAGTGGAGAAGCGATCTTAGAGAAGACTTGAATAAACCTTCGGTAGTAGCCCGCCAAACCCAAGAAACTACGGATCTCGGATGGCGTCTTTGGAGACTTCCATTGCATTACCGCTTCCACCTTTTGCCAGATCCACTATAATCCCCTACGGATTCACCACGTGACCCAAGAATTGAAATTCGCGCAACCAGAACGCGCATTTAGAGAACTTGGCATACAACTTCTCCCTTCTTAACCTCTCCAACACCTCTCGAATGTGACCGGCATGCTCTATCTCGCTTTTCGAATAAATTAGGATATCATCAATAAACACAATCACTGATTTATCAAACATCGGCCGACACACTTGGTTCATCAAGTCCATAAATGCAGCTGGCGCGTTGGTCAAACCAAAAGACATAACGAGAATCGTAATGTCCATGGCGTGTGTGAAAAGATGTTTTAGGAATATCCTGCTCTTTCACCTTTAGCTGATGGTAGCCAGATCAAAGATCTATCCTTGAAAACCAACTGGCACCTTGAAGCTGATCAAACATATCATCAATCCTCGGTAACGGGTACCGATTCTTCACCGTCAACTTGTTCAGCTCACGGTAGTCTATACACATTCTCATGCTACCATCTTTCTTCTTTACGAATAAGACCGGAGCACCCCAAGGAGAGATACTCGGTCTAATGAACCCCTTATCAAGCAGCTCTTGCAATTGCTCCATCAACTCTTTCATCTCAGTCGGAGCCAACCGATACGGTGCCTTGGCAACAGGTTGGGCACCGGGTATCAAATCAATCTGAAACTCAATCTCTCGGTCAAGTGGCACTCCTGGAAAGTCTTCGGGAAACACATCGGAAAAGTCACACACAACCGTACATCAGATAGTTGTGGTGTTGGCGTATCCACATCCTTTACATAGGCCAAGTAAGCACTACATCCACGCCTCATGCACTTTCCAGCCACCACCATTGAAATCACCTTCAGAATAGTTATAACCGATCACCGTAAACCGTCACCAAATTCCCGTCAGGCGCTGTTAGTCTAATCATCTTCTTACGACACACAATGTTCGCCTCGTAGTCCGCCAACCAATCCATTCTAAGGACTACATTGAAACCGCCTAAAGTCATCATGAATGGTCTAACCGGAAACTTATGACCTTCTAATTCAATATCACAACCTTCAATCACCTCAGAAATCCTGGTAGACTTACCTATCGCAGTTTCTACATCGAAGGGTTTATCAATACCCCTACTTCTAACGGGCAGCTTAGCATAAAAGGCAACAGAAATGAAACTCTTACTAGCTCCAGAATCAAATAACAAAGATGCAAGAGTTTGATTTACTAGAAACGTACCTGACACCATGTCAGGGTCCATTCTAGCCTCCTCCCGAGTCATCGTGAAAGCTCGGGTGCTCGCCTTCTGCCCTTCCGTTCCGGTCATCTTCACCCCCGAACCTTCAGCCCTCGGCTTCTTGCAGTCTCGGCTCATGTGGCCCTTCCCGCCACAGTTAAAACATCTCCCCGCTTTGCACTCCCGTGCCATATGACCTGGCTTCCCACATTTGAAGCACACATTCAATCCCCACCTACACTCGTCGGTATGCTCCTTCCCACTTTTTTCACACCTCTTCGATCCCGTACCCGGTGTGGCTACATGGCGATCATCCACCCGTGCCTTCTTGTTACCCATCAAGGCATCACCCCAACCAAACCTCTTCCCACTCCAGTTTCGATCACCACCACCCTTCCTACTACCTTCAGCCACCACCACTATAGCCCTCTCATCATATAACCTCCCTACCAAGTCCACCGCCAACCTAAACGTGCTTGGTCGGGTAGCGGTCATGTGCCTGTGAATATCTGCTGGCAAACCTTGAATATACCTCTTAATCTTCCGTGACAGAGGCGTCACCTGATCCGGCACCAGACGTGCCATCTCATTGAACTTCGTGGTGTACTACTAACATGTCATGGTTCCTGCCTCCAGTTACAGGAACTCCCTCTCAACCTTATCCATCTCCCGATGAGGACAGAACTCCTCAGTAACCAACTTCTTCAGCTCCGACTATCTTATTCTCCCAATTGCCCAACTACCCTCGGCTTGGACTATATTGTCCTACCAACACAAAGCCGTGTCCACAAACAAGTGGGAAGTAAATTTCACCTTCTGGTCTTCTCGGCACTCGCTGATATTCAAAACAGCTTCCATTTCCCTCACCTATCGGTGAGCAGTAGCAGCAGTGCCATTTCCATCAAAAGTAGGGGGCTTACACCTTTGAAATGCCCCGTAGTTACAACCTCGTGCCGCCTCCGACGCAGGCTCTTCTTCTTCCTCCTTTTCTTCATCATCAGATAGAACCGTCACAGTCTCACGATGTCTTCTTTCACCCGTAGGTCTACTTCTTTCCTTCCTTTCTCCTTCCTCACAGCTTTGATTACTTCGGTCACCACAGACGGTAAGATCGTCTGCATGAACTGATGAACTTCTTCTACAACAGCCTCCTTTACTGAGGCTCTCATCTCCACCCTCCGAATGAGGGGTCTCGGGTTCTTCACGACCACCTTTTCAACCCTGGTCCTTCCCCTTGTGGCCCATAGTTCAGCACCACGTCCTCCATGTACTCCGCCTCGCGAAGCTTTAGATGATCTACCACCGACCATTCTCTAACACGCACTGAAAGATTCAAACACCAACACGGTCATTCAGGGGAACAACTCAGTGTATGTCAAGTATAGTAAGTCCCTAATTACAGTGGTCAGTTGTGATTAGCCACTTACTTTACTCTTCATACCCCGAGCATTACCTTTCCTGACTACATTAGTATCTAAATCTACCAGCAACACATAAACCACATAACATGCACACATAATGCCGGTTAACATTAAGAAAATACCTAATGGCACGCAGCTACTCAGATTGGCATCCCTTCTCTTTTCGTCCCATTCTCAGTTTGAGATTAGGTTTATTTTGAAAATTTACCCGTTTCACTTAAACTTTAGCTCTGATACCAACTTGTAAGCCCCCGTTCCCAGGACGCTTACAGCTGGTCAATCATCGCACATAAAACATACATTCTTATTTATCTTAAGCAAACATTGCAGCGGAAACATTCAAAAATGACATTTCATTTCACTATAAAGTGTTGGGTTCAACAATTGGATAGACTGAAGCTTTCCAAATCACAATCACAGCCGACTGAAGATCTCATTGTACAAGTTCAGAGACCAAGTTGATTACAACAAAAACAACAATACAAGACAACTCAACATGACAAAGTCAAGATCAAGACAAATAGAAAAGTCAAAATTAGGTCATGTTGTAATAATAATATAAATACACCCACTGTGCATTTTTGCAAGTGTGGCTTTTTGTGTGTTTTCTCATGGTGTAAATCACTACCCAAGGAGAAATCCTCTCCTTTGGGTGGGTTTGATTTCACCAGCCGTTTATGATTCTCGTTGTAACTTGTTATCAACATCAATGAAATCATAACATTATTATTATCCATGTCTTTGTTCTTTGATTCACACACGTCCACCCATCTTAATTTTGAATTTTCAGATCTGAAAGTGATGAATCCTAAGATCCAAACTCAATGAATCTGAAATAATGATTCAGCAAAATGGTATCAGAGCTGTTGGTTGCTGGATTCATCTAGTTTTTAGATCTGATTTCAACCTTAATGATGTCAAGAACAAAGAACACAACAACAAAAATGAAGAAAAAGGTCGTTGTTCATCAAAACCCCATCTGTTCATCACAAAAAACAGAAGAAAATCAACAAATCTATTCAACTATGGTACGATTTGAAGACTCGTGAACAAGTTCATGATTATTCCTTCAAAATTCGATGCAATTGAACAAGATTATCATCAAAAAGAAGAAACCCGCTTGTTCATCACAAAATCAAAAAGAAAAGTCATCAGATCTGTTCTAATATAGTACGATTTAAAGAAATATAATCATCCATTGGATTATTCCTTCAAAATTTGATGCAATTTAACATTATAATCATCAAAAACGAAGAAAAGATGAAGAAATCAAAGCTACTGCTGATTTTCCGACCTGCACTGCAGCGTGAAATCATTTTTGTTCAAGTCTGAAAACAAATGCGGATGAACAAAAACAAATGCGGATGAAGCTTGATCAAATACGGATGAGATATAAACAAATGCTGATGTGTATTCCACAAATGCGGATGTGTTAATCTCAAATGCGGATGACTTTTTCACAAATGCGGATGACTGACAAAGCATCCGCATTTATTCAAAGAAATACGGATGTTCAAGGAACAAATGCGGAAGTTCAAAGAACAAATGCGGATGCACAAGGCATAAATACGGATGTTCAATGAACTAATGCTGTTGAATGACATACTAATGCGGATGTTATGTATACTAATGCGGATGTTGATCATACTAATGTGGATGTTGACTTCACAAATGCGGATACCAGTCAACTAATGCGGATGAATGGTGATGATAACCTCAAATGCGGATGTTAATCACCAAATGGGCATAACTTGGGCTACGAGCCTCCGTTTCTGACGTGCTACCAGTCAAAACGACCGTGGAAACGAGGGCTACGTCTTGGTAACTGCCGAAGGCGGGTTATCCCATTATTTATCCAAAATAAGGCCTCTAAATAGGTTTTTAGGCCACTTTTATGTTTTGGAGCTTCGATTTCATTCCGTGAGCTGCATCACAAATGCTCGTGCTTTGAGTAACTAATGTAAATGTTAGCTTACTTCAACCACATGCACATCCATCAATATCAACACCATTATTATCAACATCAACATCAAAAGAAACAGCAGCATCAACAACATAATCAATGAACAGATGATGAACAAATGACACAAACAAACAAGAAAAGAAAACATCATGAATGCGGACGATTGCAACCAACAGGCACGTCCATTTTGAGCATTCAAAACAAAAGAAGAAATTAACTTTGGTCACGTAATCAATGATTTATTCAAGGATTTGTACAACTATCATAAACTCTTTCTGAAGCTCATGATACTACAATCAAAGATGATCTTTTGCACCCGTGTCTGACTACTGAGCGGAACAGTTAGACGGGCTTTAATCAAGGGGACCAATGATTATCTGAAGAATGTCAGATTGTGAAGTCATTTCAGAAATTCAAATAAGTTGAAGTGTTTTCAAGATTGATTTATGTTCCTGATGCAATTTACTGAAGTTCAAAGCCTCATCATATGCCTAATACAAACTAATCCTTTGAGTGTGATATAAACAACAGTAATCCAAAAGTGATACACCTCATTTCCAATGCGTTAAGTGTTCTCAAAGAGATTCTATCCTCTATCAGAAATAAATTAGGAGAAGCTTAATCTGAGGGGGAGAACTACCGTGAATTGTGTCAGAACATCAGTTGATCATGAAAACATGTGACAGAGAAGATCTTCAAAGTTAGAGTTTGGCAAGCATCAGTTTAGGGGGAGTATTGTTGGGTTCAACAATTGGATAAACTGAAGCTTTCCAAATCACAATCACAGCCGACTGAAGATCTCATTATACAAGTTCAGAGACCAAGTTGATTACAACAAAAACAACAAAACAAGACAACTCAACATGACAAAGTCAAGATCAAGACAATAGAAAAGTCAAAATTAGGTCATGTTGTAATAATAATATAAATACACCCACTAGTGCATTTTTGCAAGTGTGGCTTTTGTGTGTGTTTCTCATGGTGTAAATCACCACCCAAGGAGAAATCCTCTCCTTTGGGTGGGTTTGATTTCACCAGTCGTTTATGATTCTCGTTGTAACTTGTTATCAACATCAATGAAATCATAACATTATTATTATCCATGTCTTTGTTCTTTGATTCACACACGTCCACCCATCTTAATTTTGAATTTTCAGATCTGAAAGTGATGAATCCTAAGATCCAAGCTCAATGAATCTGAAATAATGATTCAGCATAATGGCTTTTGGAAAATAATACATCGTTAATCAGTTACAAAATACATTATTGCATTACATCACAAAAGCATTATATGAATGGATGCCATCCAAAAGAGCCGAGTAGCCACCCCATGCCATCCTCAGCAACATTACCTGCCAACTGGAAACACATAAAAAGTTAGCGTTGCTGAGTGAATTCTAGTTTTAAAGTAAAACTTACTTTACTTTCGATTAAAACCGTATTTTACATTCTTACGCGATCAAGCATCATACGTACACATAGGTAATATCATTATTATCTTCATCATTCGTTCGTTAACTTTCATTCATTCAATGTACATCATTACCATTCACATTCGTTACTTTCTTTCACATTCATTCATAAATTCTTACTTTCATTCGTACGTTCATTACTTTTGATGACATGAACAATACCCCGAAATTGTGTACGAAGCTGGTTACTGGGCCTGAGGTCTTTCATAGACCTCGAACATTGTGCATGAAGCTGACTCCGGTACCTAGGGCAAGTACATTCACCACTTATCTTTTCTCTTTCATTCCGGATCAATGCCATGTGCTATACCCCGAACATTGTGCACGAAGCTGGTTACTGGGCCTGAGGTCTTTTATAGACCTCAAACATTGTGCATGAAGCTGACTCCAGTACCTAGGGCAAGTAGTAAGGATCCCATACCTATGGTCAATCACAGGGATTGGACCCCAGTGTGCATCCTTTGGGGGTAGCTAACCCACACACAGTTGAGCTAACACCCTTCATTAGGTGTGAACCTCCATACATTTGCTTGCAAGCCTTTCTTACTTTAATTCATTCATTAACGCATGCATTCTTTCATTACGTTCCTCTTTTCATTATCTTTCACTTTACGTTACATAATACTTTTCATTCATTCATTAACGTAACACGTAAAGCCACGAGAAAGATAAACGTAAATCATAATAAGGAACATCATCATACACAGATAGCATTATCATACAGGGCAACATCATACATACATAACATACATCATGCATAATCATGCAACATCTTCATCATCATGCCTAACATAACCACTAAGGCCTCAACAGTCATCTTACATGAACTTATAGGAACTTCCACATTAAAACTTACATCTGCACTTTCCCCGAAAGTCTGTAATTAAACTACGCTTTTGCTCGGGTACACAAACCCTACATGGGCGTATGGGCACCCTTCAGTCGCATGGCCTCCCATGCGACTAAACCCCATGCGAATGAACGCCAGGCAATTGAGCCTCGTGCGAGTGGACATCCATGCGAAGGAACACTATGCGAATGGTCCTCATGCGGTTGAACACTATGCGAATAAGCACTTATGCGAATCGGCCCTCAGTCGCATGACTCCCCATGCTACTGGGCCCCAATCGTGCGAATGAACCTCAATCGTGCGAATGAACCTTAATCGCACCCCATTCGGCCGCATGGCCTCCATTCGGTCGCCTAGCCCTAGCTGATGCGGAATGCAGTTCATCCCGAACCCAATCTGCCATTTTCGACCTCCAAGCTCTTCCAAACCCTTTCTAAGCCCAAATCAACCATCCTAAACCTTAGGAATGCATACCACAACACCATTTAAGCACACACAAGCCAGAAACAAACTCCAAACGCATCACACGCAAACACATACAAATGGGTCAAACACACACCCACATAAACGGGTTTTCAAATGTGTTCCAGCCCTAAATCAGTTGAAAACATGTAAAAGAGGGGTCCTAGAACTCACACAAACAACACGAGAAGTAGAGCTTCGATTTGACCCGCTACACGACAATTTTGCTCTCTTGAATTCACCCGAACCAACCTTTTCTCCATTTTCTCCTTTTTCTCCCTCTCTTCTCCCTTTGGCTGAGTTTTGCAAGAATGGGGAGGGTGTGGGCTGCCCTCCCCCTTTTATACCCCACTCATCCAAATTTCTTCTCGTTTTGGCAAGTTTGGTCTCTTGACTTTAGACTTCATTTCTTTTCTTCTTTTGTTGGCTTCAAAGAAAATATCTGGGTGTTATATTTTCTTCTTCTCAGATGTATTCTTTTTGGTCATGTGGATGTTACTTTTTGGATTGTAGATGCAATCCTTAGCAAAATAAGAGGTACCATCACACATAATACATTTAGTTGGCATACTTCTAAGAGTCTTCTTCTAAGTAGAGGGCTGAGCTTGATCTCTTTTCACTTTCTTCTTCATCTTCATAGATGATGCAACAGTCTACTTAGGGTGAGGCTTGCTCTTGGAGAAGGATGGTTTAGGCTATACCGCAGTGGTGCATATTTGATAAGCCTTCTTCTATTGACGAGGATGATTTGGACATAAACTAGTCTCCTAGTACTAGAGTCTATGTTTGAGTCTTTAGTATTCACCACTTCAATCCAGCAGAAATAAAGACTTGGTTTTGCTTAGAGTTGAAGGTGGTCTTGATCTCTTGGGCTTTCTTACCCTGATCAAGTTCTTCCTAGCAGACTTGGTCATCCTTGGATCTTTCTTCTCTCGAGGAGAACAATGACCCTTCTTAGGATGATCTTCTTCACTCACTTTAGATCCATCTTTCACTATCTCCTCTTTATCTTCATTCTTTTTTTATAGGGTCTATGAGGGGCAGCTCATCTTGACAAGTTTCACACCTTGGTGGTCTTACAGATAGTAATATGTGTGGAGGAGCTACCTCACTTGAACCTAATCACTGCCTATTCTGATAAAAAAATTTGCATACATGGATGAAGATAGGATATTCTTGAAGGTTTCCTCTTCAAGAACACACTTTTCTGCCTTTGCTTTGCTGATCACAAGCTCAGCCTGGTTAACTTCGTAATGAGATCATTGATTTGAGTCCTCTAATTTTTATGTTCATGCTTAAGAGTTGAAATTGTTTTTTCTAAATCTTCTACTTTAAGTTTTAGTCATTTTCAACTCGTTTGAAATTAACTTTTAAGATGTTCAAGAACTCAAGGTCAGATCTCACTTCCTGGTTATAAGACCTATACATATTTACTTTAGGAATGCATTTAGGAGTATATAGATGTTCTAATACCTTGGCTTCTTCATTGTTAGTGACCAGTGCTTGGTTGGGAAAAACATCTTCTATCTAAAAGCTCCAGTCAAAGCCTCCTTCTTTAATAGCAATAACAGCTTGTTGTTTTGGTTGGCATGGCTTCTTAATTCTGGGAGAAGCATCAAAGCAATTAGGTCTAGATTATGCTTGGCCACCATTAGTCCTTGGTGCCTTGCACTCCCTAGCAAAGTGTCCTATTTGGTTACAGTTGTAATACTTTACTTGCTTGTATCCAGTCTAAACTTTCCACTAGTTGGTTGGGAAACTTTCTTCTTGTTCTCTTGTAGAACTTCTTGGCTCTATGAGTAAGAAAAGCCATTCACTGGACTATCTCCATATACTCCAGGTAATCTGGATAGATACAATCCAAGTCTTCAAGAGTGAAGAGAAAGTTGCCACAACTTTCATCAACAGACATAAAGGCTTGAGAAGAGTTTATCTCTTGAAATGAGCTTCCTTGGATGTTGCTCTCCCTTGGTGTCTCAGGGAAGGTAATAAAAGGACCCTTTGGTGAGTTGTCAGGGTAGCAGATAAGATGATGTTGTGGTTCTCTACTATCCCTTTCAACCACATGCAGGGCTGAACTCTGTTGATTGCTGGAAGAGCTGTTTGATAGGTTCTGCATGTTCATCTCCATCTGGCGGCCACTAAGGATATCATACAACTCTGTGAGAGTAAGGATAGGGAAGGTTTTCAGTTCTTTTAATACCCATATGATAGTGTGTCTATTTTCTACGAATTATAATGTCCCTATTCTCAAGCTTTACTCTAACATCCATGAGAGTATCTACGATCTCAACATACGTAAAGTATTGTTGAGTCATAGTTTCACCTGAATTGCAGGCAAAGTTCTCAAAATGATACTTTATGAGGTCTTTATTGTATTACTTGGCTTCCTCAGAACCCTCTTACATAAGCTTCAGTGCATCCTAGAACTGCTTAGCAGTTTGCACTTCTTAAAGCCTTTGTATATAGAATTTGGAAGAGCAGTTTGGATAGCGGTCATGGCTTTCTCATCTACATTAATTTTCTTCCAAGCTTCCTCAGAATAGTCAGTCGTTTTCTTTAGAATCATCCTACCTCCAGTAGTGGCTGAAGAGGTGCATAGGATGTGAGGTCCTTCAATAATAGATCTCCACATCCTGCTATCTTGAGACTTGATAAACCCTTTCATACGTTGGCACCAAGTATCAAAGTCATCAGGATTGATTAGTGGAGATTTTGTCATGGTACCGGTTTCTATATCAGCCTTTGTGAGAGCTGCCATTTGAGCTGGTAAGTGTTTTATGAAATTAAAGAGATCTAAGATTGTGAGATCTTACAATCAAGAGCCTGAAATGCTCTGATACCAATTGCAGAACCAGTGAAGGGGTCAATACAACAGTCTCATAATGTTAGGAGAGTTAGAACACTTAACAGATTAAATAAGAAACCGACTTATGATGAAACAAAGAACACAAGTAAAGAATAGAACAAGAATAAACACACTAATATGGTTTTCAAGAATGATGTATATTGCTCTTAAGTTCTTACAAAGTGTTATAAAGCTTGAAGTGAAATGACAAGTACTTGAGACACTTTATACTACATCCTACACACGGTCATACTTTGAAGGTTAGTTAGAAACAATAATGTAGATAATAAAATCAATGCAAAGTTAAAAGGCCGATTGTCTTTTGACTAGTAACTATAACATGTCATAGCTCTCATCCTTATCTAATACAAAAATGATAAAAGTATAAAATTAAAAAGTTACAAATTCAAGACCTTAATCTACAGTTTGACAAAAGTATGGACTTTTCACCAACACATATAAGTTGTTGAGTTTTCAGAGTTGGCAGGGAAAAGTTGTTCAGCTTTTGTCAAAATATGATTAAGAAAAAGCATGTTTTCTCTGTCTTCAGAAGAAACCAGTCTCTTGGCTTTAGTAGACTTCAACTTTGGCTTCGAAATATTTGATAATTAGTGTAATTCGTTGAGTTGTATCAAATCTTCCGAAGTAACTTTCTTGTACTTCACATATGCATATTGAGAGCTGTTTGGTTGCATCAGCTTTTAAGTGTAATTCTTATAGTTGTTTAAAAGAAAATGACTTGAATCACACTTAGAAGAAATTCATTTGAAAGTTGATTAGTGTAAACCACTCAAAATTGAACCAACTCTAGATATGAGGTCGTCTCAGATTTCCTTAAAACTAAATTATTTTAATCTTATATAAACTTATATATATATATATATATATAAGATATTATAAGTAATAAAAAACTCGAATGACATCAAATAATAAATAAATTGAAAGGTGAAATACGATATTTTTAAAACTAAATATGTAAAATATTTTAATTAATTTAAAAAATAAAATAACATCAAATAACAAACAAATCAATAAATAATAATAATTATACTTATAACAAAATTATATGAATTAAGTTTATTTTTATAACTTTAGGGTGAAATTTATTTAAAAAATGGTTTAATTTGTGTTTTACATATTGATATAAAGGCCTAAGTGAAAAAAAAATTAAAGGGTTTAATTTGGATTTAGCTATTAATATAAGGGTCTAAGTGAAAAACCCACCACAGGATCAGGAGTTATGTTTCAGGATGGGGTACATTTGATCTTAACAAAATAAAAAAATTATGTAAAACGTGTGTTACGTTTTGCTTTTTCTTATATAAAACTTTTGTGAAGAAGTGCTTTTAGCACAACAAAATTAATGTGTGGTAGGTTTTCATTGAGAATTTTTTTTATCTATGTTTTGATTTAATTTTGTTGAAAATCGTTAACTCACCCACCAGGAAGCGTGAGTCATACTTTTTCAGTCTACTAATTTATTACTAATTTGGGTATTTCTTCAATAAATTTGGTTGTTAATTAGTTTTTAAAAATATTTTGTGTTTAAATTTATTTTTTCTTGGCATTCCGATATTAATTTTTATTAAAACTGGAGTTGTATTTAAAATTGGGTGTTTTATGTTATATCGACTAATGTTGTCATGCTGGTACCATTAAGAATGAGACCGATACCAACCAAAGAATATTGGTACCATTACATATTTGTTTTAATATGTGTTTTGATAAGTAGAATACGTTTTTTTTCTATCTATGTTTCGATCTCTAGAATACGTTTTTTAGATGTACTTAAGCACGTTATTGTCACAGTTAGAACGCGCGTAATGAAGTGCGCAAACGCATTGCATCGCGCAGTCTTAAATTCTTAGTTAAAATTAATTAGTATAACCAAAGGAAATTGAACCTAATAGTATCAAGGTGTTGTGGTGTCCCTATCAAGCGGTGAGGGTTCAAGTACCGTCCTATAAATCTGTGAGGTTTAGGAGTAAATTAGAGAGTGTGTTAGCTAGTTGTTAAAAAAAATCTGAATATAACCTTTCAAGATTCTATTTCATATTGTCAAATAACAAAGACAAAAAATCGCATTTATAAAGAATATTTTTGGTTCTAAATAAATATATAAATTTTAATCCATAAGATAAGGATGAGCGGGTCTAATTACATAATCTTGTTAATACTTTGTTTTAATTTTCTTTATGTCATTTACTCTAATTATGTTGATAAGAATACAGATAATTCATGAAAACATAAGAAAAGGACATAAAAACAGAAAAATATAGTAAACGATCCGGAAAACAGGAGAGATGAACACAAAAAGGGGGGAAATACAAAATGATCCTAAAATAGAACAAATGGACACAACAAGAAAACATAAACAGATTCCTAGAAATAGGAAAATGTAACAAAAATAGTCTAACAACATAATAGTATGAATAACAATATGAGAAAGATACAAATACGAGACATTTATTTATTAATTAGGTATTTTAAGTGTTGAAAATTATATAGACGCGAGCTATATATATATATATATAAACGCGACAAACTTATAAAATAATCCAAATCTATTTTAAGTGTTGAAAATTACAATAATATATATCTATAACACTCATTCTTGGTTATTAAATTCATATGTTTGAAAATATTGTCTTGTTAAGAAAAAGTATAAAGCATATTAAATTCAGGAAAACCTAATGGGTAAATTGTAGTTGAGGAAAAAAAAGTACAAGGCACATTGTCATCGCCTTTGATAATTCTGTATCAACCATGTTGACCCAATAAAACCTTATTAAGAAAATCAAATGCGGCAAAATTTAATGAAGCGAAAAAGAGTGCAACGTCTATAAAACTCCTTTTTATGTGTTCTTTAAGTGAAGGATGTCGTTCTATGAAAGTTGCTCAAAACATTTGTAGCCAATGATTTTCGCTTGTCACTTGATGTGCAATTCTTTTATGATAGGAATGTTGTGTGATATTCATGTGATTTCTAGAGCTGTAAACAAACTGAATGTTCAATTAACAGTTTCATGAACCGTTCGACAGGAAATATGTTTACGTTCATTGGTTTAATAAATGATTGAACATGACAAGAAATTTCTTTATTTAGTTAACGAACAAACATGAATAGAGGTCACACTCGTTCATTTGTGTTCATAAATGTTTGGCAAAATGTCCATTTACATTTGTTCTATCCGTTCGTTTATTTTTTTCATGTTCGTTCAATAAATATTTGTATAATTTGTACCTTTTAATTTTAACTAATCTTCCTAGTCTTTATATATTTTGTAACTTCTATATTCATATCAGCCTAACATGTATACTTTATAATTGTTTATGTTTGTGAACATTCAATAATACGTTTATTCACGATTATGTATATGACCATTATGTCAAGCGCATAACTTTAAATAATATGTGTTCGTTTGTGTTGATGAATTGTTCGGTTATATTTTTATAAATGTTCGGTTATGTGTTCGTGAAGTGGTTATGTGTTCATGAACCGTTCACGAACAATTTTAAATCGTTAATGAACAAACACATAATAATTTTTGTTCGATTATGTGTTCATGAACGCATTTAGTTGTTTATAACATGAATAAGGCTTCATTCAATTCAGTTAGATTTGTTTATAGCCCTATAGACTTCCGTTGAATCTAATTGTAAACATATACTACAAGATCCATGATTATGTATTGTTATATTACATGAATATGCATGACTAACTAAACTTGTTTTGATGGGTTAGTAAAGTATAAACCCATACCTTTCAAACCGTAAGAGTATACAAGTTTTTTATCCCATCCAATGTCTTCTAAAAAGTGATTTGTGATTTGACATATATATATATATATATATATATATATATATATATATATATATATATTAATAATAAATTTTACACAATAAGCTTTAAAATTATAAAAATGATTTTCACCTTATAACTAACTACACATGCAATAGGAAAGTATAACTATCAGATAGCAGTATAGCTTTTGACAAAAATCAAGTATCGATCTATTGACACAAGAACTCTTGATACTAAGTCATTGTCATTATCTAGCCGATGAAGGATGATTTGTGAATAATATGATTAACTAATTTAGCTAACAATTATACTAATTAAAGAAAGTAGATGAAGATGACGATGAAGATAATCAATCAAAGAAAAATATCACTTAGACTTCGAATCCGTTTTGTAAAACAATGACAACATACATGAACCTATGATGAGATCATCTTCTATGCATGAAACATGTATATAAATTAGACTCCTATCAAGGTTATCTAATTATATAACTTGTTGGAAAACTAGACCAATAAACACATAATAGCCATGTAAAGTTATGTCATGAAGACCCAATGATATAATTAAGCTAAAGTTAAAGATGGTTAGGGCTTCTGTCAAGGATACCAAACCCATAAATCTTTAGAAAGTTAACACGATTAACACATGGTAACCACCTCAATTCGCGTAATGTAACAATAGCTATGTAAATACTTCAGTTTATAAATGTCCTAACACGAATACACGAATCATAAATTTGTGCATTATCTATGGTTACACATTCATAAAGTTAGGAGATACTCATAACAAACACAATGGTTTCACAAACATGTGTATAAGGATATAAACTTGTTCAACTTTGTTAAATATCAACCCGCATTTACCATTCCTAGTTAAATCTATAAACAACACACTAATGTATGTTTTCAAGAATAGATGTTCTAAAACACAAAGTTTTCCAACAATATGTGATTATAACACCTACAAGATTCATCATTTCATTAAGTATAACAAGCATACATAATCATTGAAGAATATTCATAGCCTTGTAATAACATTAACCTAATCATCATCAGAAGAATATTCATTTAATCTAAGTAATAAAAAGTGTTTAACTTAGGAGGCTTACAAAAACCACAACCAAACTCATAGCAATGGAAGGAAACATTATAGATTTAAAGATTCTCAAACCAAAGATGAGTAGAGGGGGTTGTGTGGAGTTGAATCCTCCTTTGAAATGCTTGATATTTAACCTAGCTTGAACTTTTGAGAAACTTCCTTCAAAGTCAACACAAGAATGGAGACAACTAGGGTTTCTTCTTGCAAAATTCATCTCCCCCAAAATAAAGAAGGATAAGGGCTTAAAAGAGGATCTTGATGCATGTTATGACTATGATAGATTCAGTAATGACCATAATGTGCATGAATAGGGGAACTGATGCTTGTTATGTTCATGACAGAATCAATCATGATCATAACAGACTCTAAACTTTCAAAAGTTTCATGAATTTCTTGTCGTTTTCTTTTGAAATCATCAAGCAACCTTCCAAAACTATAAAATCTAAATTAATCATAATTAAGTATAGATAAAGATGAATTTATATAAAAAAGACACTTAAAATGAGGAAAGACATGCATTATTAACATGTATATTTATTCACATATAAAAAAGACACAAGCTTTATGTTGCTAATATATTTTAAATAAATGGTATATCTAGTGTATAACTATGTTAGAACTTCTTAAAGATTGACATGTTGTCTTTATTTGTCTTTTGTATAAGCTTTGTCATAGTATAGGGACTAGTTTGTAAATAGTAGTTCATTTGTTTATTGGTAGTATAAATAGCTTAGATGTGTGTAGGCAGTAGTAGACTAGACAGATTAGACTTGTAACTGCTACTACACTTGTAACTGTCTTTGCTTTTTATCAATGAATGACTATGAATTTTCTTGGATTGTTTGCATTGATTTGATTGTATTTGTTTGTTTTTATTGAATTGTGTTCTAATATCATCACATATTGATTCATTTGATCCTATCAAATTGTAACATCCGGTTTCTTAATCCGGACTTGTAATTGTATTATAATTATGCTTAATTAACTAAGTTGAGTTTTTTTGATTGTTTTGGTGTTCAATCGCATGAGTTGCATGCGAATGAACTTCAGTCGCACCCCTTACGTGCGATTGAGACTCAGTCGTACGAATAGTAGGCGCATGAGCTTCAGTCGCACGATTCAGTCATACGAATGGTCCAGTCGTGCGACTGGGTGTAAGGCGGTTAAGTTGCACATGTGAATAAGTAAGGCGGTGAAGGGAGATGAAAAGCAGATTTCTATCTACATCTACTTCATTCTCTTGTTCCCTTTACACCCAAACACCCCTGTTCTTGCTAATCTACTAGGCTAAACTCCGTTTTGGTAAGTTTTGAACATTACGGATCAATCCGGAGATGTTATAAGCTGTGAAAATGATTAAATTGATCCAATAACGTGTTTTAAATCCCTAAATTGGTCTGGTTTCTTTCTAAATTAAAATTTGGGAATTCGGATCTGAGTTTTTGTGTAGTTTTGATGAAATAATGGTCTGAAACCATTGTAAACGATGTGTATATGATCTGTTTTGAATATGACATGATTTGGAGGGTTAAAACTCAAATTTTGAGTAAGTTTGGATAAAAAACGTTAAGAACACAGCTGCTGATCCGTTCCAGATGAATGGGCTCAGTCGCATGCCTCAGTCGTGCGATTGAGAGTTTAGTCATGCGACTGAGTGCGAATAGAGGTTTAGTCGTATGACTGAGAACCCAGTCGCCTGGTTAGAAGACCGAATGAAGACGAGTGATCACTATGTAGGAATGAGGACTCAATCGTACGAATGAATGGTCAGCCGTACGACTGAAGGTTCAGTCGCATTGATGTTCATCCGTATAGGTCCAGTCACATGGGTGCTCATTCACATAAGTGTTCATTCGTATAAGGATCCTGTTTGAGAATAGTTTATTGAATCAAGGTTTATTGCTTTAGATAAACCTTGATTAGAGGAAGGACTAGTTACCTCGTGTACGTGGATTGTGTAGATTGTCGTGAGGAAGTTGATAAGGTGAGTTCTAAGCCCTTTTCAAATGTTTGGTTTTTAACATTTGGGCTAGCACACATATGATGATAAATGAATTAAATGTTTTAGCACCGGAACTGTGATAATGATGTTTATACGTTACTAACAGCTCGTGTGGCTGTTAGGGTAAAGTTGGGATGATGAATGGTTGGGATAATGAACGGTTATCTGTACATTGTTAATCATTACGTGATGGTGATGATTCCAATGGGTCAGATGGGATGTATTGATAAATGAAAATGCATTAAAACTGGTGCTAAAAGAAAGTATGTGTGGTGTGTAAAGTAATGTGATAATATTGGCAATAAGTAAAAGAATGTTTTAAAGTGATAATGAGATGTAAATCTCAACAGGCCAGTTAGGGTAAGATGCCTGGGTGTGTAACTGTACAGTTAGATAGGAGTGATGACGATCACTCAGCTTTATGAACATCTTGTGGTGAAGACCCTAGATGATTAATTGGCATCCTACTGGATGAGAGATAGAAACTTCAGTTGCTAGATGTGGGCAACTGATAGTTTCTGGATGTGGGAAACTGACCGTTGCTGGATGTGAGAAACTGACCGTTGCTAGATGTGGGCAACTGACAGTTGCTAGATGTGGGCAACTGACGTCCGGTAGGACGAGTCCGGTGGGACAAAGTAACGATAAAGTGGATTTAATTATATTGCCAATATCAATATGATTTTGTATGTGATAAATTGTTGTTAATATTTTGATGAAAATTTAGAACTCACCAGTTTTTCTGATGTTTTAAGTGTGTTGTGTGTGCTAGGTAAGGAAGGGTCCTCTAATAATAGAGGAAAGCAAGTATGAGCTGAATAAGGATGCTATCCCGGAGTAGCTGCTGGCATAGGGTGTAGGACCTATTAATAATGTAAATAGGGAAATGTATAATTAAATACAACTATATGTAAAAATGTTGTAAAAGTTGGGTTAATATGTAATGTTGTTTAGTCTTCCGCTGTAAGTAGAAAGCTCTGATTCGTGTTAATATATTAATCCAACTGTGTGACGTGCCTCCGATGCCCTGCCGGGTTTAGGGCGTCATAGGTTGCTATCAAAGTAGTAGTTAAAGGGATCTAGTGTCATAATAACTAGACTTTAACTAGAAAATAGATATGCTAGCAGGGATAGCTAGATAGAATAGTTTATTAAAACAAGAGAAGGTGATGGGACTATCATGAGAAGGAATAACGAGAATAGTAAAAGTAAAGTAAACAATTAATAGTACTTGGCCAACATTATTAATAATTTACTTTACTTATAGTATTCTGGTTATATACTTACATGCGAGTACCAAATAATCCTGATCTCGTTTTAATAGGTTATGGCTGAAAGGGAGAGTGAAAGAATGCAAGGTGGAACCTCGGAAAGAAATGTTGATGAGAGCACAGAGGTGCTTAGTATGACGAGACAGCAATTCCGTGATGCAATTGCTGAGGAGGTTCGTAAAGCCTTGACTGTGGCTAGACCTGATGAAAATAGAAATGTTGATAAAACCAAGGGGTCTAGCGAGAGAAAGGGAGTTATGTATAGTCAGTTTAAAGAATGTAATCCTCTACGATTTTCTGGGGCTATGGATGTGGTAGCCACCTATAAATGGCTTCGTGAAATGGAAGCCGTGATCAAGTTGAGTGAGTGTAGGGAGTATCAGAAAGTGAAGTTTGCAGCTCACTCGTTTGTAGGTGAGGCTCTGTATTGGTGGGATACGATTATCCAAACGTTAGGCGAGGAGGCTACTGACAAAATGTTATGGCCTAAATTTAGAAAGTTAGTGTCGAATAAGTTTTGTGCGAAGGGTGAGATGGATCAAATAGAGATGAGCTTCCTGCAGTTTTAGGCAGGTAATATGTCCCATAGGGAATACACGTCTAAGTTTGAAGAGATGGCGCGGTTGGTGCCTCATTTGGTGGTTCCTGAAGAGAAGAAAATCTTGAGGTACACTCAGGGGTTGCCTCTGGAGGTTAGAAAATTGGTTAGATCATCTGCTCCGAGTAGTTATCAGTTGACGGTAAACTTAGCTGCAGATATGTATCAAGAAGTTTATGGTAGTAATGTTGCTCCCGACAAAAGTAAAAGGAAACGTGAAGAACCTGCAACGCAGAGAAGATTTGAGAATCTAAGTTTTCAAAAGAAGGGTAAGTTTGGAAGGGGCCAATTCCAAAGGAATGTCAGAAAGGAGCTGCCACGTTGCGGGAAATGTGGTAAGCTACATCAGGGTGAATGTATGATTGGTAGTAGAACTTGTTTTAGATGTGGAAAGATAGGACATTATGCTAATGAATGTAGTGAAGGTCCTCGTAGATGTTATGAGTGTGGAGAAACGGGGCATATTCGGAGTGAATGTCCAAGATTAGCTGTTAGAGAGCCTGAACCGGGTATATCAATGAAAGGGTCAGGAGAAGGGTCGAGTGTGGCGAAGGGGTGAGCTTATTCTATGTCAGCTAGTGAGGCTAAAGTTTTACCATATGTAGTCTCAGGTACGTTTCTAGTTAATGGGATTCCAGCTAACGTGTTATTTGATTCTGGTGCAAGTGAAAGTTTTGTATCTGTTGATTTTTGTCCTATGCTTGCATGTGAAATTCGACCATTAGAGGTAGCCTTTATAGTTGAAACTACTAATGATAAATCTGTGACGATTAGTAGTATGATTGATGGTTGTTATATTGAATTAGAAGGATATAGGTTGCCTGTTAAACTATATCCAATGATGTTAGGAGGGTTTGATATAGTTTTGGGTATGGATTGGTTGGCAAACTATGAAGCCCATATTGTATGTTATAAGAAGCTAATTCAGTTAAGAGCACCGAATGGAAAAACGATTAATGTATATAGTGATAGAGAGGAGTCAACTGTGAAAATAATATTTATGATGAAAGCTGGTAAGTTAATGAGCCGCGGGTGTGCATCTTATTTAATATATGTAATTGATTCTCAAAACCCTATATGAAAGTTAGAGGACATTCCTGTGATTAGAGATTTTATAGATGTGTTTCCAGAAGAATTATCGGGTATTCCTCCAGATCGTGACGTTGAGTTTAGAATTGATTTGATTCTGGGTGCTAAGCCAGTGGCTAAGTCACCTTATAGACTAGCTCCATTGGAATTGAAGGAATTAATGAAGCAGACTGAAGATTGTTAGAAAGAGGTTTTATTAGACCAAGTTCCTCCCCGTGGGGTGCTCCAATATTGTTTGTGAAGAAGAAAGATGGGAGTATGCGTATGTGTATTGATTATCGAGAGTTAAACAAGTTGACAATAAAGAATAAGTATCCACTCCCACGAATAGATGATTTGTTTGATCAGCTAGAAGGAGCCAGTTGGTTTTCTAAGATAGATCTCCGTTCGGGTTATCATCAGTTAAAGGTTAAAGAAGAAGATATACCTAAACAACGTTTCGTACATGTTATGGTCATTATGAATTTTTGGTAATGTCTTTTGGGTTGACGAATGCACCTGTTGCTTTTATGGATTTGATGAATAGAGTGTGCAAGCCAATGTTAGACCGATCAGTAATTGTGTTTATTGATGATATACTAGTCTATTCAAAGAATGAGGGAGATCATGCCTGCTATCTTCGTGAAGTGTTGGAAAGGTTTAGAAAAGAAAAGCTTTATGCAAAACATTCTAAGTGTGAATTTTGGTTGCGGGAAGTACAGTTTTTAGGACATGTGATCAATGCAGAAGGTATTTTAGTAGATCCTGCAAAGATTGAAACAGTAACGACGTGGAGTCCTCCGAAGACGCCATCTGAGATCCGCAGTTTCTTGGGTCTGGCTGGTTATTATAGAAGATTTATTCAAGATTTTGCCAAAATTGCATCCCCGTTAACGAAGCTGACAAGAAAGAATGAAGAATATGTATGGGGACCAGAACAAGAAAATGCATTTCAAGAACTGAAGCAGAAGTTAACCCAATCACCAGTGTTGTCGTTGCCAGATGGAAATAAAGATTTGGTAATTTATTCGGATGCTTCATACCAAGGTTTAGGTTGTGTATTGATGCAGAGGGGACGAGTAATAGCTTATGCTTCTAGACAGTTAAAAGACCACGAGAAGAATTATCCAACGCATGATTTGGAATTAGCAGCCGTGGTGTTTGCTTTGAAGATATGGAGGCATTACTTATATGGGACGAAGTGTACGATTTATACGGATCGTAAGAGTTTGAAATATTTCTTTGATCAAAGAGAGTTAAACATGCGCCAGCGGAGATGGTTAGAATTGGTGAAAGATTATGATTGTGAAATACTTTACCATCCTGGTAAAGCAAATGTGGTTGCTGACGCGTTAAGCAGAAAAAGTGAACACCCTCTGATTCGAGTTAAGTCATATAAGTTAGTGATAACTCCAAATTTTATGCATCAGTTATGAGAAGCTCAATTAGAAGCATTAAAGGAAGAGAACGTGAAGCGGGAACGAATGAAGGGTCAAACAAAGGATCTGGAAGAAAATAGTTTTGGGGTTAAGACAAAATGTGGTCGTATGTGGGTTCCGATTAATATGAGAGAGTTGGTGCTAGATGAAGCTCATAAATCCAGATATTCTATACACCCTGGTGCTACTAAGATGTATAAAGACCTAAAACAAGAATATTGGTGACCAGGTATGAAGTTTAATATGATGCAGTATGTGAATAGGTGTTTGACATGTCTTCAGGTCAAAGCTGAGCATCAAAAGCCATATGGTAAGCTTCAACCTTTAGAGATTCCAAAATGGAAGTGGGAGGAGTTGACAATGGATTTTATAACTAAGCTTCCACGTACAGCTAAAGGTTATGATACCATTTGGGTCATAGTAGATAGATTGACACGTAGCGGGCATTTCCTACCAATCAAGGAAACGTACAACTCTGAGAAGTTAGCAGAACTGTTTATTCAAGAGATTATTGCTCGTCATGGAGTACCATTATCTATTGTGTCAGATAGAGATACATGTTTTACTTTGAGATTTTGGAGAAAATTTCATGAAGGTATGGGTACTCGTTTATTACACAGCACATCTTTTCACCTAGAAACTGATGGGTTGACTGAAAGGACTATCCAAACAGTTGAAGACATGTTACGAGCTTGTGTTATAGATTTCGGTGGTAGCTGGGATAGTCATCTGCCATTAGTTGAATTCTCCTACAATAACAGTTATCATTCTACGATTGGTAAAGCCCCTTATGAGATGTTATATGGCAGAAAGTGCAGGAGTCCGATATGCTGGGGAGAAGTTGAGCAGAAAGAGTTGGGCAGTTTGGAAATCGTACAGGCTACGAATAAGAAATTGGATTAGATCAAAGCTCGGTTTAAAGTGGCTCAGGATTGATAAAAGTCTTATGAAGATAAAAGGCGAATGCGTATAGAGTTTGAAGTAGGAGATAGAGTTATGTTGAAAGTATCTCCTTGGAAGGGAATTATCCGATTCAGAAAGAGAGGAAAGTTAAGTCCTCATTTTATAGGACCGTTTAGAATCATAGAACGGATTGGGAAAGTGGCCTATAAACTAGAATTACCCGATCAGTTGCAAGGAATCCACCCAACCTTTCATATGTCACAGTTGCGCAAGTGTTTAGCCAACAAAAGTACATACGTACCTTTAGATGATATAGAGGTGGATGATAAGTTGAATTATGTTGAGAAACCCACTACTATAATAGACAGAAAGATGAAAAGATTGAGAAATAAAACCATTGAGTTTGTCAAAGTGCAGTGGTCGAATAGAAAGGGGTCTGATTTCACTTGGGGTGCTCCCGTGGGGTGCTCCAGTATTGTTTGTGAAGAAAAAAGATGGGAGTATGCGTATGTGTATTGATTATCGAGAGTTAAACAAGTTGACAATAAAGAATAAGTATCTACTCCCACGAATAGATGATTTGTTTGATCAGTTACAAGGAGCCAGTTGGTTTTCTAAGATAGATCTCCGTTCGGGTTATCATCAGTTAAAGGTTAAAGAAGAAGATATACCTAAACAGCGTTTCGTACACGTTATGGTCATTATGAATTTTTGGTAATGTCTTTTGGGTTGACGAATACACCTGTTGCTTTTATGGATTTGATGAATAGAGTGTGAAAGCCAATGTTAGACCGATCAGTAATTGTGTTTATTGATGATATACTAATATATTCAAAGAATGAGGGAGATCACGCCTGCTATCTTCATGAAGTGTTAGAAAGGTGAGAAAAGAAAAGCTTTATGCAAAACTTTCTGAGTGTGAATTTTGGTTGCGGGAAGTACAGTTTTTGGGACATGTGATCAATGCAGAAGGTATTTTAGTAGATCCTGCAAAGATTGAAACAGTAACGAAGTGGAGTCCTCCGAAGACGCCATCTGAGATCCGCAGTTTCTTGGGTCTGGCTGGTTATTATAGAAGATTTATTCAAGATTTTGCCAAAATTGCATCCCCGTTAACGAAGCTGACAAGAAAGAATGAAGAATACGTATGGGGACCAGAACAAGAAAATGCATTTCAAGAACTGAAGCAGAAGTTAACCCAATCACCAGTGTTGTCGTTGCCAGATGGAAATGTAGTTTTGGTAATTTATTCGGATGCTTCATACCAAGGTTTAGGTTGTGTATTGATGCAGAGGGGACGAGTAATGGCTTATGCTTCTAGACAGTTAAAAGACCACGAGAAGAATTATCCAACGCATGATTTGGAATTAGCAGCCGTGGTGTTTGCTTTGAAGATATGGAGGCATTACTTATATGGGACGAAGTGTACGATTTATACGGATCGTAAGAGTTTGAAATATTTCTTTGATCAAAGAGAGTTAAACATGCGCTAGCGGAGATGGTTAGAATTGGTGAAAGATTATGATTGTGAAATACTTTACCATCCTGGTAAAGCAAATGTGGTTGCTGACGCGTTAACCAGAAAAAATGAACACCCTCCGATTCGAGTTAAGTCATATAAGTTAGTGATAACTCCAGATTTTATGCATCAGTTACGAGAAGCTCAATTAGAAGCATTAAAGGAAGAGAACGTGAAGCGGGAACGAATGAAGGGTCAAACAAAGGATCTGGAAGAAAATAGTTTTGGGGTTAAGACAAAATGTGGTCGTATGTGGGTTCCGATTAATATGAGAGAGTTGGTGCTAGATGAAGCTCATAAATCCAGATATTCTATACACCCTGGTGCTACTAAGATGTATAAAGACCTAAAACAAGAATTTTGGTGGCCAGGTATGAAGTTTAATGTGATGCAGTATGTGAATAGGTGTTTGACATGTCTTCAGGTCAAAGCTGAGCATCAAAAGCCATATGGTAAGCTTCAACCTTTAGAGATTCCAAAATGGAAGTGGGAGGAGTTGACAATGGATTTCATAACTAAGCTTCCACGTACAGTTAAAGGTTATGATACCATTTGGGTCATAGTAGATAGATTGAGACGTAGCGGGCATTTCCTACCAATCAAGGAAACGTACAACTCTGAGAAGTTAGCAGAACTGTTTATTCGAGAGATTATTGCTCGTCATGGAGTACCATTATCTATTGTGTCAGATAGAGATACACGTTTAACTTCGAGATTTTGGAGAAAATTTCATGAAGGTATGGGTACTCGTTTATTACACAACACATCTTTTCACCCAGAAACTGATGGGTTGACTGAAAGGACTATCCAAACAGTTGAAGACATGTTATGAGCTTGTGTTATAGATTTCGGTGGTAGCTGGGATAGTCATCTGCCATTAGTTGAATTCTCCTACAATAACAGTTATTATTCTATGATTGGGAGAGCCCCTTATGAGATGTTATATGGCAGAAAGTACAGGAGTCCGACATGCTGGGGAGAAGTTGGGCAGAAAGAGTTGGGCAGTTTGGAAATCGTACAGGCTACGAATGAGAAATTGGATCAGATCAAAGCTTGGTTTAAAGCGGCTTAGGATCGACAAAAGTCTTATGAAGATAAAAGGCGAAGGCGTATAGAGTTTGAAGTAGGAGATAAGTTATGTTAAAAGTATCTGCTTGGAAGGGAATTTTCCGATTCAGAAAGAGAGGAAAGTTAAGTCCTCGTTTTATAGGACCGTTTAGAATCATAGAACGGATTGGGGAAGTGGCCTATAAACTAGAATTACCCGATCAGTTGCAAGGAATCCACCCAACCTTTCATATGTCACAGTTGCGTGTTTAGCCGACGAAAGTACATACATACCTTTAGATGATATAGAGGTGGATGATAAGTTGAATTATGTTGAGAAACCCACTGCTATAAAAGACAGAAAGATGAAAAGATTGAGAAATAAAACCATTGAGTTAGTCAAAGTGCAGTGGTCGAATAGAAAGGGGTCTGATTTCACTTGGGAATCAGAAGATGAGATGAAGAGAGATTATCCCCAATTGTTTGAATTGTCGGTTTCGGGGACGAAACCTATTTAAGGGGGGAGAGAGTTGTAACATGCGGTTTCTAAATCTGGATTTGTAATTGTATTATAATTATGCTTAATTAACTAAGTTGAGTTTGTTTGATTGTTTTGGTGTTCAATCGCATGAGTTGCATGCGAATGAACTTCAGTCGCACTCCTTACGTGCGATTGAGACTCAGTCGTACGAATAGTAGGCGCATGAGCTTCAGTCACACGATTCAGTCGTACGAATGGTCCAGTCGTGCGACTGGGTGTAAGGCGGTTAAGTTGCACATGTGAATAAGTAAGGCGGTGAAGGGAGATGAAAAGCAGATTTCTATCTGCATCTACTTCATTCTCTTGTTCCCTTTACACCCAAACACCCCTGTTCTTGCCAATCGACTAGGCTAAACTCCGTTTTGGTAAGTTTTGAACATTACGGATCATCCGAAGATGTTATAGCTGTGAAAATGATTAAATTGATCCAATAACGTGTTTTAAATCCTTAAATTGGTCTGGTTTCTTTCTAAATTAAAATTTGGGAATTCGGATCTGAGTTTTGTGTAGTTTTGATGAATAATGATCCTAAACCATTGTAATGATGTGTATATGATCTATTTTGAATATGACATGATTTGGATGGTTAAAACTCAAATTTTGAGTAAGTTTGGATCAAAAACATTAAGAACACAGCTGCAGATCCCTTCCAGATGAATGGGCTCAGTCGCATGCCTCAGTCGTGCGATTGAGAGTTTAGTCGTGCGACTGAGTGCGAATAGAGGTTTAGTCGTACGACTGAGAACCCAGTCGCCTGGTTAGAAGACCAAATGAAGACGAGTGATCACTATGTACGAATGAGGACTCAATCGTGCGAATGAATGGTCAGCCGTACGACTGAAGGTTCAGTCACATTGATGTTCATCCGCATAGGTCCAGTCGCATGGGTGCTCATTTGCATAAGTGTCATTCGCATAAGGATCCTGTTTGAGAATAGTTTATTGAATCAAGGTTTATTGCTTTAGATATACCTTGATTAGAGGAAGGACTAGTTACCTCATGTACGTGGATTGTGTAGATTGTCGTGAGGAAGTTGATAAGGTAGTTCTAAGCCCTTTTCAAATGTTTGGTTTTTAACATTCGGGCTAGCACACATATGATGATAAAGGATTAAATGTTTTAGCACCAAACTGTGATAATGATGTTTATACATTACTAACAGCTCGTGTGGCTGTTAGGGTAAAGTTGGGATGATGAATGGTTGGGATAATGAACGGTTATCTAAACATTGTTAATCATTACGTGATGGTGATGATTCCAATGGGTCAGATGGGATGTATTGATAAATGAAAATGTATTAAAACTGGTGCTAAAAGAAAGAATGTGTGGTGTGTAAAGTAATGTGATAATATTGGCAATAATAAAAGAAATGTTTTAAAGTGATAATGAGATGTAAATCTCAACAGGCCAGTTAGGGTAAGATGCCTGGTGTGTAACTGTACAGTTAGATAGGAGTGATGACGATCAATCAGTTTTGTGAACATCTTATGGTGATGACCCTAGATGATTAATTGGCATCCTACTGGATGAGAGATAGAAACTTCAGTTGCTAGATGTGGGCAACTGATAGTTTCTGGATGTAGGAAACTGACCGTTGCTAGATGTGGGCAACTGACAGTTGCTAGATGTGGGCAATGACGTCCGTGGGACGAGTCCGGTGGGACAAAGTAACGATAAAGTGGATTTAATTATATTGCCAATATCAATATGATTTTTATACGTGATAAATTGTTGTTAATATTTTGATGAAAATTTAGAACTCACCAGTTTATCTGATGTTTTGAGTGTGTTGTGTGTGCTAGTTAAGGAAGGGTCCTCTAATAATAGAAGAAGTAAGTATGAGCTGAACAAGGATTCTATCCCGGAGTAGCTGCTGGCATAGGGTGTAGGACCTATTAATAATGTAAATAGGGAAATGTATAATTAGATACAACTATATGTAAAAATGTTTTAAAAGTTGGGTTAATATGTAATGTTGTTTAGTCTTCCGCTGTAAGTAGAAAGCTCTGATTCGTGCTTAATATATTAATCCAACTATGTGACGTGCCTCCGGTGCCCTGCCGGGTTTAGGGCGTCACACAAATGGTATCAGAGCTATTGGTTCAGTGATTGAGCTTGTACGACCTTGCAAACTCATAAATCACTTGAATCTGTGATTGATAAGCAATTCAATTGAAATATTGTTGATTTTAGTTGTGTTTCATCATTAGAAGCATGAATTGAATCACAATTTGCAGTACAACTAGTACATAATCAGGGAATTGAAAGAATTAGTGTTCGAAGCTGTTCATCACAGTCGAACTGGAATTATGATCAAAATCGGGATTTGTTGTTGTTAATTGAAGAAATTGAAGATTAAGGATAGTTAATCGACCTAAAAACTACCTAATTGGAAGTTTTTAGATCAATTCATCAAGTTTTGAAGAATTCAAAAGAATTGAGTTCGTTATGATTCATAAGAACTAGTTGAAGTTGGCATATCAGGGTTGAAAAACTGCTAAAAATTACCTAAGTGTTAGGCGCTTGACCACTGTTCAGGCGTTTCAGCACTTTTTGGGCATTTTTGGAGTAGGCGTTTCACAACTGTTGAGACATTTTTCAACCATTTGGGCACTTTGAAATTACTCAAAAACTAAGTAATTCTAGGCGCATCACAACTATTTGGGCGCATTGAACTGTTTGGGCGTCTGACAACTGTTCAGGCGTTACAAATGTGGGTGTTTTTCAGAATTATTCTAAGGCAATCCCTTAGACGTTTCTAAGTTAGAAGTACCACAACTATTGAGACGTTTCAGTACTATTCAGGCGCATCACTTTAACACTTAGAAATTTTTCTTAAAAAAATTTAAAAAATCTAAAAATATTTTTAATTCATTTCTTTAATTCAAAAACTTAAAAATCAACAAAAAATTTTCTTCTTCTTAAATCAAAATATAAAAATGGTGAAATCAGAGGATTCTTGAAAAATAGAGTTCCTAAGCTGAAAAATAGAGCATAGTTTAAAAATTGGTCACTTAGGTTAAACATCACATTAATTCCATTAATACTTTGGAAATCTATAGAAAAAGGACCACATATTCCTATAACCACTGATGGCCTGATAGGGGATTTGTCTATACTAAAGATTCACCAGAACCCTACCTTGAAGATGGTCTACAAGGTGATGATCTTAGAAAGGTTAAGAATGACATTAAAGCTTACTCTATGATGTGTAAAGAACTACCTCTTGAAGTCCTAGCCGGCTTGATGGATATCAACTGTTTACACAATATATAAAGCTTTAAAGATTATTTGTGAAGGTGGTAAAGAGATATAAAATATCAAAAAGCAAAAAATGAAGAGGCAGTTAGAGCTTTTTCAACATCTATCTGGTGAGACCATCAATCAGATGATGAACAGATATGTGCAGCTTACCACAGAGATATCAACAGCTGGCATTACACATAATCTTGAAGATCTAAACATTAGACTTCTTAATGCTTTACCTCATCTTGGAAACAAACAATGACATTGTTAAAGCACACAGAAATTTCCAATGGATCTAGATCTGTTGATTACCAAGATTGCATCTGTGGAAATTGATGAGAGTTCAAGAATAATGACAGAATCCTCAATGTCACAATATCAATTTGTTTCATGTCCTGCAAATACTGTTGAGAATGCTTTCATGGCAAAGAATGAAAGTTTACCTGAAGAAGAGGGAGATCTGTTTGTTAGAGTAGGGTTCTTCACTGATTCATCATTCACAAGTGCACCTGCTTATGCAACTAAATCTCTGATGGGTTTGTTAGAACATAAAATCATAGTTTAACCATTTAAACTTTCTGAAAACGCAGCGGAATTACAACTTTATAAACCTTTCTATAAGCTGAAAAATATGTTCATTAGATGACCATATTAATGTATAAACCAAAAACCCAAAGAACAAAGGATCATTTATGTAGATATGCAAGCTATGAACATATGTAAATGCGCATAAAATCACAGCTATATAGAGCTATGATTCTACCTTACTGCAGCAGCAAAAGTCGACCAAAATGAGATGTTTGATGAAGATGGAGATGCCCAAAATGCAGCCAAGACTTCAAGGATAGAAGTCCTCAAGCTAGTATACCCTAAGCTCCTTGCAAACACACCTTCTTGTTAGGTAGAAATCACCAAAATGCAGCTCAAAACTCAGCTAGAAAACCCTCTTATTCAGCTGCCTAAAACGTAGGGTGAAAAGAGAAGAGAGCTGAAGTGTTTTTTTTATCTGCATCTTTGAATGATGAGAAGAAGAGTATATTATGCTAGTTAGTGGAGGAGACAAGACATGCACTGTGTGTGTGTTCTTCCCAAAGTCAAGCTAGTGGAGCATGCATGGCTTGTCTTACCAAGAGAATATCACACATGCATGTGATGTGGACGGTTTACATGTTTAAAAAGAAAGGTTTCTTTATAAACAATAAGTTTTAACACACACATGCAATGCATCTTTATGGTGGACGGTTTTGAAGTTTATAAAAGAGAGTTTTCTTTTATAAATTCAAACATTAACACACATAGTATTTTAGTATTTTAACTAGTTTATACAATTAACCAATTAATTGTATAAGTGGTATACTCTCATTATTATTTGGTGTTATACAACTAATTTAAATAACACTTCAAATAATATTATTGAACAAAATATCCTAATAAATTGTTCCATCTCATATGCAACTTATTTAGAAAACCCATTTTCTAAATTTGGTGTAAATATTTAATTGCATGATCATATCATCATTAAATATTAATTGGTGTTTGCTAAGCTTGTATTGGGTATAACCCGACTTGGATCATAACGTACTAACCACATCAATATTCTAAGTGTCTTGGGCACATAGAATCCTACAATCTCCCACTTGCCAAGATTCATAGAAGATTGATGCAAGCAGTAAATGACGCCTAACAACGGTTTACTACCCTTAATACGCATGACTTATGGCATTCAATAACATCATCCCATTCAAGTACCCTACTTGAAATGATTTAGGTGAATCAATCATCTATCCTTTGTTACAGATGTCATGTTAAATCCAGGGACACAGAATGATCATTCCTTGTTGATTTAACTTAATCAGGCCTTAGACATCTAACTCTCAACGAATAAGAGGAACAAATTCCATCTTGACTACATACGTTTCTCACAAACACCTCGTGTTATACCTGAACATACCCTTATGTACTGTCCACTATTTCAGGACAGTGAAGAATTAGCTCAAGGTATAATACTTGGTGAATATCAAAACCCAATATGTATCTCAGGCCGGAGGATACCAAATGATATTCGCCTTTACTCAAATTTACTTATGATCAATCGATAAGATTCCATGTAGTAAAATTTGAGATGCGGGTTAGTCCAATATTTGTATCCCACAAATATCTATGAACCTTGGTAGCAACCCATTGCTCTATATTCATCCTTATGAATATCAACCAATCCAAGTTCATAATAATCTTACCCTCACACTTGTTCCCACAAGTATGAACGACTACGGACATTTAGAGTAAATAATTTACTCATGGATTAAACATGCTAAATTGGAACATTAATTGAAACATTATAACCAAATAATATTCAAATAATAAAGAGTTCCACATATTGAAATACAAAATTTGATCAAGTCCAATCACTAGAATATCGAAGTCCTAAGGCAAGTGTGATTTCATGCTTTGACCTATCTAGGAGCTTCGTGAATGGATCCGCAATGTTTTGATCGGTATGAACTTTGCGAATACATATCTTCCCTTTTCAACTTCATCCCTAATGTAGTTGAATCTCCGTTCAATGTGCCGAGTTTTGATGAGCACGAGGTTCCTTGATTTGAGCAATAGCACCTTCGTTGTCACAAAAGATCTCTAGGGGTCTTGAATGGTAGCAACAACCCCTAGATCAGCAATGAACTTCCTAAGCCACGCAGCTTCTTGAGCTGCCAATGAAGCGGCGATGTATTCTGATTCTGTTGTAGATAGTGCCACTACATCTTGCTTTGAGCTCTTCCAAGAGACTGCTCCTCCATTCATAATGAAGACATATCCCGACTGTGATCGAGAATCATCTCGATCAGTTTGGAAACTCGCATCCGTGTAACCCTTTACAACGAGCTCCTCCTCACCAGATCCATATATTAAGAACATATCCTTAGTGTTTCTAAGGTATTTCAAAATACTCTTAACAGCCATCCAATGACTATTACCAGGATTCTGTTGATATCTACTTGTCATGCTTAGAGCACATGACACGTCTGGCCTAGTACATATCATTGCATACATGATGGATCCTATAGCAGATGCATATGGGACTCCATTCATTCTTTCTTGTTCAACCTTTGAACTAGGGCATTGAGATGAGCTCAATATAGTCCCTTTTGAATAGGCACCAAACCTTTCTTAGAATTCTCCATGTGAACCTTTTCAAGATCTTTTCAATGTATGTACTTTGGTTTAAACCTATTAACCACCTTGATCTATCCTATAGATCTTTATTCCCAAAATATAGGTGGCCTCACCAAGATCCTTGATGGAAAACAGCTTCCAAGCCAGGTTTTACACCTTCCAAGGTTGGAATGTCGTTTCCAATAGTAGTAGAATGTCATCGACATATAATACAAGGAAAGTAATAATGCTCCCACTAGCTTTCTTATATACACAAGCTTTCATCAGCGTTTTTGATGAAGCCAAATTTCTTTACTTCATCATCAAAACGGTGATTCCAACTTCTTGATGCTTGTTTCAATCCATAGATTGATTTCTTTAACTTGCATACCTTGTTTGGATGTTTGGATCGACAAAACCTTCAGGCTGTTTCATATGGACATCTTCCTCAAGATATCCATTAAGAAAAGCGGTTTGACATCCATTTGCCAAATCTCATAGTCATAATATGCTGCTATGGCAAACAATATCCTGATAGACTTTAGCATTGCCACAGGCGAAAAGGTTTCATCATAATCAACCCCTTGAGTTTGAGTGAAACCTTTTGCTACAAGTCTAGCTTTATAGGTATCCAAGTTTCCATGCATATCGGTTTTCTTCTTGAAAACCCACTTACTTCCAACTATCTTGGACTTAAGAGGTGGTGTAACCAATTCCCAAACTTGGTTATCATACATGGATTGCATCTCAACGTTCATGGCTTCTTGCCATTTGTCAAAATCAGGTTTTGACATTGCCTCATGGTATGTGGTTGGTTCATCCGAATCTACCACATAGCATCCATCCATGAAAAATCCATATCTCTCAGGAGGAACACTAATTCTACCAGATCTGCGAACGTTTTGTGTATCTTGATCATCCACATGATCATTCTCAACATCCTCATGTTGATTGCTAGTATCAACCAATTGTGTATCGTCTTGTGAATCTTGAACCTCTTCAAGTTCCACTGCTCTTCCACTAGTTTCTTCCGAAAGAAACTTAGTTTCCAAGAACTCTGCCTTTCGAGCAATAAACACTTTCTGTTCTGTCGGATCATAGAAATAATATCCAATACAATCTCTAGGATATCCAATGAAGATACACTTTGTGGATCGGGCTTCCAGTTTGTTTTGAGTGTATTGCTTAGGATAAGCATCACACCCCCAAACTTTTAAATATGATAATGATGGAACCCTTCCATGCCATATTTCGAAAGGTGTCCTTTCCACTTTCTTGGTTGGGGCCATATTTAAAATACGGGCGCGGAGAGCAACGCGAAACCCCAAAATGATAGAGGTAGTGTACTTCTAGCCATCATAGATCGAACCATATCCAATAGAGTCCGATTCCTCCTCTCAGACACACCATTATGTTGTGGTGTTCCAGGTGGAGTAAGTTGTGAGACAATCCCACAACTTCTAAGATACTCTTGAAATTCACTACTTAGGTATTCACCTCCTCTATCTGTACGAAGAATCTTGACCGTTTTGTTGAGTTGATTTTCTACTTCATTCTTGAAGATTTTGAACATTTCAAAAGATTCATGTTTGTGTCTTAACAAGTACACATACCCATAACGACTATAGTCATCGGTAAAGGTAATGAAGTATCTTTCACCATTCCTAGTTATTGGTTTAAAAGGTCCACATACATCCGAATGTATGATTCCTAATAAATCCTTTGCCCTTTCATTAGTCCCACTAAAAGGGGCCTTTGTCATTTTACCTTGTAAACAAGACTCGCATACATCAAATGAATCATTTTCATTAGTTTTCAAAAGACCATTCTTTTGGAGTTTTGCATACGATTCTTGTTTATGTGACCAAGGCGACAATGCCAAAGATAGGAATCACTCAAATCTAATTTGAGCCTTTGGTGGGTTGCTTGGTACATTGAGCTATCATATGTTGTGTTTTCATGAACCAATTCATAAATACCATTACAAGGTATAGCCTTAAAATAAAACATATGATTGAAAGAAACATGAATATCATTGTCAACAAACTTGAAATCATAATCACATTGTCTTAAACGGAAACAGAAATAATGTTCCTAGTTAAACTAGGAGCATACAAAACATTCTTTAAAATAACTTCCAAACCACTTGGAAGCTTCAAAATGTAGTCTCCTTGGCTTCCACGTGAACCTTTGCACCATTCCCATGAAGAGACTAATTTCCCTTTTGCATAATGCTCACTTCTTTTGAACCCCTGCAATAAATTGCAAATATGAGTTCCACATCCGGTATCTAGTACCCATGTGTTAGAAGAAATAACATTTAGCTCAACATGTATCATAAAGATTGTGAGGTTTGCCCCGCATCCCTCTTTGATCTAATGCTTTGAGATAGACCGGGCAATTGCGTTTCCAATGGCCTACCTCACCACACTCAAAACACGGGTCATTTTGAGCAACCTTTTGCTTCTTTTCTTTTGGTTTGGGCGGTTCCACTTTTGCTTTTCCTTTTCCTTCCCCTTGACGTGCCCCTTCCCTCTTGCAACACTTGCCCTAGGGTCGGGGAGGTGCCTCTTCCTACTACCTCCTTCATTGATCGTAAGGACCGGTAGAACCTTTCTACCCATGCCCGCCTCGGCCGTTTTGAGCATTGAGTGAAGCTCACCAATGCTCTTGTCCCATCCATTCATGTTATAGTTCATAACAAAGCTATCAAACTTCTTGGATAGAGAGTTGAGGATCAAATCGTTGCCAACTCATTGGACACACGACAGTTAAGCCTTTCGAGGCGATCAATGTGGCTCTTCATCTTAAGAACGTAAGATGACACCGATTGGGTCTCGTCCATTCGACATGCATGGAGTGCTCGAACCGTTTCGAAGCGCTCCACCCTTGATTGTTGTTGGAACATTTCCTTCAACTGGGTGATCATGTCATAGGCATTATGGTTCTCAAAGTCCTTTTGCAAATCGGGAATCATGCTTGCTAGCATGAGACATGCGACTTGCACAGAGTCCTCGGTGTACTTGACCCACTCGGCAAAGCCTCATCGTCATTTTCATCGGGTTGATCGGGAATGGGATCGTCTAACACATAGGACTTCTTTTCTTGCTTGAGAACGATTCTCAAGTTTCGGTACCAATCCATGAAGTTCCCATGGTTTAGACGTTCCTTTTCAAGGATTGTTCTTAGTGATAGGTTATGGACGGTCGGGTTTGTGTTGTTGTTGTTTGCGGCCATTCTACAAAATTAACAAAGTTCTTATTAGTATTTCTGAAAATTACATTTTAATCATTAATACCCTTACGTCTCATAGACAATTAATAATTAAAATCTAGAATCCAACGTTACATTTAAATATCGGTTAGGTGACCTTTATCCCTTTATTTAAATTAACAAGGTAGTCAACGTTTGACAATTGTAACCTATTACAATTTCTAGTGTATGGGATCGGTTAAACATCTTATGTTTGTTTGGCATGTTTATCCCATCAACACCCTTTGTACGTCATGCTTCGGTGATCCTAATGCATGATTTCCAAATTAAGTCATCCTACTTAGACACACGTGTGGATTTGCTAATTAGTGGTTAGGTGACCTTTATCCCATAAATATGGCAAACCCACCTCAAACTCATAAGTTCCCTCTAATGTGGTTAGGTGACCTTTATCCCACATCAAGTTCTCAAATGATTCGAGTGTTGTATAAGAGGATGGTGTTTGACTTATTTTAAAAGGGATTTTGGTTTCATAATTCTAGTTTTGAAAACTCTATGTACTTGTATTTGCATGCTTTCAAATACAAGATACCCTATGGTTCTTTTAATAAAACCCATTTTATTAAATCATTAATCCTTTTAATAACTTTTATTAACTTTTAATGATTAGAAGAACCATAAATTTTCAGCTTGTTAAGTTTGTTAATGAGTTTGTAATATATGTCTAAATATCAACCAAACAATCAAACAACAAACATTCAAACAAGCATAAATATAAACATGAGTGCATAACCATAGCTACTAAGTTGACAACACTTGTTTGCCATCAAGTGTTGTCATAAGGTCTTTCTTAAGGGTTTGTAATGACACATTATATGTGTCCATGGACTCCCACTTGAATCCATATCCAAATACTTCAAGGTCCATGTCTTTGATGTCCATCTTTGGGTCTTGATCTTGTGCATCTTCTTTTTACAAAATTATATCCTAATACATTTTTCTAATAAAAAGAAATGCACCTAATCTTTATTACATAACCAAATGAATAAATAATTACAACCCAAATAATAAACATAAATATTACAACCCAATTGAATGAATTAAAACAACCATTCCAATCATCCAAATAAATAAGGCCAAAGGCTAGGTTATGCACTATCATATGAACAATCATAAACATTATTCAATAAACAAAATAAACCCCATCAAACCCTAAATTTTCAGCCAACATAAACTGAAAATTTGGGTTTGTTGTCCAAACAAACAACAACCAAACATATCAACCAATTGACATTCCTATCTTTCAAAGTTTAATCATAAGCATGAAGATATAACTTTGAAAGACTTGGGGTTATTAAATCAACCAAAATCAGCCCCTAATTAGTTGATTAACATCCTTTAAAATGATTTTTAAGGATAAGAACAAGCAAGCTATTCACATAACCGGCTTTGATGCCATTGATGGGTTTGTTAGAACAAAATCATAGTTTAACCATTTAAACTTTCTGAAAACGCAGCGGAATTACAACTTTATAAACCTTTTATAAGCTGAAAAATATGTTCATTAGATGACCATATTAATGTATAAAACAAACCCAAAGAACAAAGGATCATTATGTGAATATGCAAGTTATGAACATATGTAAATGCACATAAAATCACAGCTATATAGAGCTGTGATTCTACCTTACTGCAGCAGCAAAAGTCGACCAAAATGAGATGTTGATGAAGATGGAGATGCTCAAAATGCAGCCAAGACTTCAAGGATAGAAGTCCTCAAGCTAGTATACCCAAGCTCCTTGCAAACACGCCTTCTTGTTAGGTAGAAATCACCAAAATGCAGATCAAAACTCAGCTAGAAAACCCTCTTATTCAGCTGCCTAAAACCGTAGGGTGAAAAGAGAGAGAGCTAAAGTGTTTTTTTTATCTTGCATCTTGAATTGATGAGAAGAAGAGTATATTATGCTAGTTAGTGGAGGAGACAAGACATGCATGTGTGTGTGCTTGTTCTTTCCAAAGTCAGCTAGTGGAGCATGCATGTGCTTGTCTTACCAAGAGAATATCACACATGCATGTGATGTTGGATGGTTTACATGTTTAAAAAGAAAGGTTTCTTTTATAAACAAAAGTTTTAACACACACATGCACATGCATCTTTATGGTGGACGGTTTTGAAGTTTATAAAAGAGAAGTTTTCTTTTATAAATATCAAACATTAACACACATATATGTATTGTCTAGTATTTTAACTAGTTTATACAATTAACCAATTAATTGTATAAGTGGTATACTCTCATTATTATTTGGTGTTATACAACTAATTTAAATAACACTTCAAATAATATTATTGAACAAAATATCCTAATAAATTGTTTCATCTCATATGCAACTTATTTAGAAAACCCATTTTCTAAATTTGGTATAAATATTTAATTGCATGATCATATCATCAATTAAATATTAATTGGTGTTTGCTAAGCTTGTTATTGGGTATAACCCGACTTGGATCATAACGTACTAACCACATCAATATTCTAAGTGTCTTGGGCACATAGAATCCTACAATCTCAACCTCAGTCTCCTACTATTTCTCAAAGTTCTAAGCCTCAAATAGAGACTCCATCTGTTAGCTCTGCTAAATCTAGCAAAGTTAAAGATGTGATAAATATCCTATTAGAGGATGAAGAGTCTAAAACTGTCTTTACTGCTTTCATTGGAAGCTTTCAAGCATATCAAGGTAGTCATCGAACATAATTAGATCTTGTTTTGCAGGATTTGTTTGAAATGTATGCTGAAGATGTTGAAGATATGTATCTAAATTGGCAGATGGTGATGATTGCCTACAGAACTCAAAAACACTCGTATGTCAACCGAAAATACAAGCCGAGTTCTAAAAAGACCGTTGGGTTTGATAAGTCAAAGTCAAGGTGTTTCAACTGCAATAGTTATGGACATTTCTCTAGGGAATGCAAAGCTCCTGGGAATAATGGAGGAAATTCTCAATCTAGTTCTTGCAATTAGAGGTTTCAATCATCTCAGAAGACATTTCAAAAGCCATATCAAAGTCTTTTAATGCCTGAGCTTAAAGATGAATCAAAACCATCTGATGAACCAAAGAAAGCTTTGTAGTCAGTGAGTGCATATGCTGAGTAATTTACTAATGATTAACCTCAAGTTTATCTCTTATTGCAAAAATCCAAGGGGAAGATTGGTCAGAGGACTGTGATCCTAAAGTGGAAGGTAACAATGAGAATGAAGAAAATGATTATGACTGGAGTCGCAAATCTAATCCTAAAGAGGATTCAGATGAAATTGCTTTGATGGCTCAGTCTGATCAACCTAAGGTTGGATCTTCATCCTCTAACTCTGAAACCTCTTCTCCAAAATATCCTGAAATACCATCTGAAGTAAGGGAAAAACTTTACACCAAATCTTGCTTCGAATATGTCGATCACTATCGAAGCTATTCATATAAAATATGTGAGAAACTTAAGCAAGAAGAGTCAATGCATAATAAACTAAAATCTGACCATAAAATAGCAGATGAAAAGATCATTTCTCTTCAAACATCATGGAATAAAATGTTAAAGAATTAGAAATTATTTCTAAATAGTTGGAAAAAGACTAAAAATCTAGAACATAAGAAGATAGCACATGCTGCTACTCAAGTTGATCTTGCTAAGGATAAAAGTTCTACAGTGATTGTTGCAAAACTAGTAAGTGAAAGGAAAGATAAACAAAAAGCAGGATTAGGCTTCACTCATGAACCAATGTGTTGATACATATGTACCTAGTTTAGGAGCTTAATGTAAAATGTCTTTCATGTCTTACATATTTGTAATTGAATGGGTATGAATGAAATACAATATGTGGTTGTTACTTATAATATTTAATATTTCATTGTTTATTGTGTGATAACATATATTGAACTAACTATATAGTTTTGTGGTTGTTTGTATAATTCTTAGTCAAATATGGTTTAGAAACATGTTTAAACTTAACAGTATGAAGTATTCATGCGAATGGACCATACGCATGAACACTTTATGCTAATGAACCAGTCGAATGACTGAACCAGGAGACTGGATCAGTCGCACGATTGTGACATGAGATTGACTCAGTCGTACGACTAGACCTTCAGTAATGCGGATGGATCAACCGCATGCTTTAGTTGAAGGAATTGATCTACCCAAGATACATATTAAATTGATGTGGCTAGTGTGATATGATCCAAGTCGGGTCATACCCAATAACAAGCTTAACAAACATCAAAAGATAATTTATTTGTTGATATGATCATACAAATAAATAATGACACAAATTTAGAAAATGGATTTTCTAAATTATTGCTTTTGTATATGAACATCATTATGTTGATAATTGTTCATAAGATATTATTTGTTTCATTATTTAGTTTTGCTAAATGATAACAAATAAAAGAGTGCTAAGTTATAAAGTTTAAAAATTAGTTTTCAACTTTATAAACTAGAGATTAGAGAGTGTTAGTTGTGTTTAAAAAAAAATAAGAAGGTGGGACCTTTTGGTTTTGAAAATTTCGGCCACCAAGGAGCCTTTTGGGTTTCCCACTTCTTTGTCTTGAAAAGAGACAAGACTTAAAGCAACTAATACACTCCAACTAAAGACACACTCTCCATTGCATGCAAAGGCTTTTCCTTCTCTCCCAAAAACTCTCTCTCTCATGGTTTTTTGAAGAAAAGAAGGAGCAAAATTTTTAGCTAACAAAAGAGGTTTTGATTGCTGAAAATATGTTTTACAAAAGGTGTTGATGGGATAAACATGCCGTTTTAAATATAAGATGTTCAAACGATCCCATACCACTAGAAGTTGCAATAGGTTGCAATTGTCATTTATGACTACCTTGTTTATTTAAATAATGGGATAAAGGTCACCTAACCAATATTTAAATACAACGTTGGATTCTAAAATTTTATTTATTAATAGTCTATGAGACATAAAGGGTATTAATAAATGAAATATAATTATATCAACGATTACTAATGGAACTTTGTAAAATCTTGTAGATGTCCGACAACAACAACGCTAATAACGATGTACCAAACCAAAACAACCAGTCCCTAAGGGCGATCCTTCAAGGGATCGTCTAACACCTAACAATTTCATGGATTGGTACCGCAACTTGAGAATTGTTCTCAAGCAAGAAAAGCAGGCCTACATCCCTGATGATCCCATCCCCAATGAACCTAACGAGGAGGATGTGGAAGCCTATAATGATTGGGTTAGATATGTGGAAGACTCCATCCAAGTCTCTTGCCTAATGTTAGCAAGTATGACACCCGAACTCCAAAAGGAGTATGAGCTCCATGGAGCTTATGACATGATCACTCAGTTGCGGGAAACGTTCCAGCAACAAGCTAGAGTGGAGCGCTACGAAACGGTTCGAGCGCTTCATGCATGTCGGATGGAGGAATCCCAATCAGTTTCATCTTATGTTCATAAGATGAAAAGCCACGTCGACCGCCTTCAAAGGCTAAACTGTCCTGTCTCAAAGGAGTTGGTCACGGATTTGATCCTTAACGGCCTAACTAAAAAGTTTGAGGCGTTCGTCATGAACTACAACATGAACGGATGGGACAAGAGCATAAATGAACTTCATTCAATGCCAAGGAGGGAATGGGTAAAAGGGTGGGTTTTACCCGTTCTCACCATTAATGAAGGTGGGAGAAGGAGAAGGTCTCTACCCCCTCCTATGGCAACTGTTGCCAAAGGAAAGGGGCACGTTGGGGGAAAGGGGAAGATGGTTGTTAGGGCGGAACCTCCGAATCCCAAGGAGAAGAAGCAGAAGGTTGCTGTAAACGACCCATGCTTCAAATGTGGTGAGATAGGGCATTGGATGAGGAATTGTCCAGTCTATCTCAAAGAGTTGAGAGAAAAGAGGGATGCGGGGCAAACCTCAGGTATAATTTACATGATACATGTTGAGCTAAATGTTATTTCTTCTAACACATGGGTATTGGATACCGGATGTGGAACTCACATTTGCAATTTATTGCAGGGGTTCAAAAGAAATGAGCATTATGCAAAAGGGAAATAAGTCTCTTCGTGGGCAATGGTGCGAAGGTTCACGTGGAAGCCCAAGGAGACTACATTTTGAACCTTCCAAGTGGTTTGGAAGTCATTTTAAACAATGTATTATATGCTCCTAGTTTGACTAGGAACATTATTTCTGTTTCCCGTTTAAGACAATATGATTATGATTTCAAGTTTGTTGACAATGATATTCATGTTTCTTTAAATCATGTATTTTATTTTAAGGCTATACCTTGTAATGGTATTTATGAATTGGTTCATGAAAACGCAACATATGATAGCTCAATATACCAAGCAACCACCAAAAGGCTCAAATTAGATTTGAGTGATACCTACCTTTGGCATTGTCGTCTTGGTCATACAAACAAGAAACGTATACAAACACTTCAAAAGAATGGTCTTTTAAAAACAAATGAATGTGATTTATTTTATGTATGTGAATCTTGTTTACAAGGTAAAATGACTAAGGCACCCTTTAGTGGAACTAACGAAAGGGCAAAAGATTTATTAGGTATCATACATTCGGATGTATGTGGTCCTTTTAAGCCAATGACTAGGAATGATGAAAGATACTTCATTACCTTTACCGATGATTATAGTCGCTATGGGTATGTGTACTTATTGAGGCACAAAAATGAAGCTTTTGAAATGTTCAAAATCTTCAAGAATGAAGTAGAAAATCAACTCAACAAGTCGATTAAAGTTCTCCGCACCGATAGAGGAGGTGAATACCTAAGTGATGTTTTCAAGATCATCTTAGGAGTTGTAGGATTGTCTCACAACTCACTCCACCTGGAACACCATAACATAATGGTGTATCTGAGAGGAGGAATCGAACCTTATTGGATATGGTTCGATCTATGATGGCTAGAAGCACATTGCCTCTATCATTTTGGGGTTTCGCTTTGCTCTCCGCGGCCCGTATTCTAAATATGGCCCCAACCAAAAAGGTGGAAAGGATGTCTTTTGAGATATGGCATGGAAGAGTTCCATCCCTATCATACTTAAGGGTTTGGGGATGTGAGGCTTATGTTAAGACTCCCACCCTAAACAAATTGGAAGTCCGATCCACCAAGTGTATCTTTGTTGGATATCCTAGAGATTCTATGGGATATTATTTCTATGATCCACTGGAACAAAAGGTGTTTGTTGCTAGAAAGGGTGAGTTCTTAGAAACAAAGTTCCTTATGGAAGGAACTAGCAGTAGAACAGTGGATCTTGAGGAGGATCAAGAACCACAGCCCGATGCACGTTTGGTTGAAACTAGCACTCAACATGAGGATGTTAAGGATGATCAAGCGGTTGATCAATACACACAAAACGTTCACAGAAGTGGTAGAATTAGTAATCCACCTGAAAGATACGGATTTTTCATGGATGGATGCTATGTGGTAGATTCAGATGAACCAACCACATATCATGATGCAGTGTCCAATTTGGATTGTGACAAATGGCTCGAAGCCATGAACGTTGAGATGCAATCCATGTATAACAATCAAGTTTGGGAACTTGTTGTACCACCTCTTAATTCCAAGGTAGTTGGAAGTAAGTGGGTTTTCAAGAAGAAAACCGATATGCATGGAAACTTGGATACTTACAAAGCTAGACTTGTAGCAAAGGGTTTCACTCAAACTCAAGGGGTTGATTATGATGAAACTTTCTCACCTGTTGTGATACTAAAGTCTATAAGGATATTGTTTGCCATAGCTGCTCATTATGATTATGAGATTTGGCAAATGGATGTCAAAACCGCTTTCCTAAATGGATATCTTGAGGAAGATGTCTATATGGTTCAGCCTGAAGGTTTTGTCGATCCAAAACATCCTAATAAAGTATGCAAGTTAAAGAAATCAATCTATGGATTGAAACAAGCATCGAGAAGTTGGAATCACCGTTTTGATGATGAAGTAAAGAAATTTGGCTTCATCAAAACGCTGATGAGGCTTGCATGTATAAGAAGGCTAGTGGGAGCACAATAACCTTCCTAGTATTGTATGTTGATGACATACTACTGTTTTGAAATGACATTACAACCTTGGAAGGTGTAAAAACCTGGCTTGGAAGTTGTTTTTCCATCAAGGATCTTGGTGAAGCCGCCTATATTATAGGAATAAAGATCTATAGAGATAGATCAAGGCGGCTGATTGGTTTGAATCAAAGTGCATACATTGACAAAATCTTGAAAAGGTTCAAGATGGAAAACTCTAAGAAAGGTACTGTACCTATTCAAAGAGGGACAATATTGAGTACGACTCAATGTCCAAGCTCAAAGGAGGAGCAAAATAGAATGAAGGCAATCCCATATGCATCTGCTATAGGATCCATCATGTATGCAATGATATGCACTAGACCGGACGTGTCATGCACTTTAAGCATGACAAGTAGATACCAGCAAAATCCTGGTGATAGTCATTGGATGGCTGTCAAGAACATTCTGAAGTACCTAAGGAGGACTAAGGACATGTTCTTGATCTACGGGTCTGGTGAAGAGGAACTCGTTGTAAAAGGTTACACGGATGCGAGTTTCCAAACCGATCGAGATGATTCATGAACTCAATCAGGGTACATCTTTATTCTGAATGGGGGAGCTGTTTCTTGAAAAAGCTCAAAGCAAGAAGTCGTAGCGTTGTCCACTACAGAGTCAGAATACGTCACCGCTTCAATGGCAGCACAGGAAGCTGCATGGTTGAAGAAATTCATAGCCGATCTAGGGGTAGTCCCTTCCATTCAGGATCCCCTAGAGATCTTTTGTGACAACGAGGGTGCGATTGCTCAAATCAAGGAACCTCATGCTCATCAAAAGTACATTGAACGGAGATTCAACTACATAAGGGATGAAGTTGAAAAAGGAAATATATGAATTCGCAAAGTCCACACTGATAAAAACGTTGCGGATCCACTCACAAAGCTCCTTGAAAAGGCAAAGCATGAAGGTCATGTTTGTGCCATGGGACTTAGATATTCAAGTGACTGGGTTTGATGTTGTATTTTGTATTTGGATATTGGAACTTATGTTATTTAACTTAATTATATGGTTATAATTTTCATTTGTTCTCCTATCTTAGCATGTTTAAATCCGTGAATAAATAAGTTATTCTAAACGTCCGTAGTCGATCATACTTGTGGGAACAACTATGAATGTAAGATATAATGAACTTGGATTGGTCTATATTCATAAGGTATGAATATAGAGCAAGAGGTTGCTACCAAGGTTCTTTGATATCTATGGGATATGGATATTGGACCGACCCGCTCTCAATTATTTCTGCATGGAATCCTTGTGATTAGTCATAAGAGATATTGAGTAAAGGCGAATATCATTGTATCCTCAGACCTGAGATACATATTGGGTCTTGATATTCACCAAGTATTATACTTTGACTTAGTATTTTGCTGTTCTGAAATATTGGCAGTACATAAGGCTGAGTTCAGGTATGATATGAGGTGATTGTGAAAGACGTATGTAGTCAAGATGGAATTTGTTCCTCTTATTCGTTGAGAGTTAGATGTCTAAGGTCTGTTAAAGTTAAATCATCGGAGAATGACAATTCTGTGTCTCTTGGATTTAACATGACATCTGTAACAAAAGGATAGATGATTGATTCACCTAAATCATTTTCAAGTAAGGTACTTGAAAATGGATGATGTTATTGAATGGCACTTAGTCATATACATTAGGGGTAGCAAACCGTTGCTAGGCGTTATTTGCTGCTTGCATCAATCTTCTATGAATCTTGTGCAAGTGGGAGATTGAAGGAATTGATCTGCCCAAGATACATATTAAATTGATGTGGCTAGTGTGATATGATCCAAGTCGGGTCATACCCAATAACAAGCTTAACAAACATCAAAAGATAATTTATTTGTTGATATGATCATACAAATAAATAATGACACAAATTTAGAAAATGGATTTTCTAAATTATTGCTTTTGTAGATGAACATCATTATGTGGATAATTGTTCATAAGATATTATTTATTTCATTATTTAGTTTTGCTAAATGATAACAAATAAAAGAGTGCTAAGTTTATAAAGTTTAAAAATTAGTTTTCAACTTTATAAACTAGAGATTAGAGAGTGTTAGTTGTGTTTAAAAAAAATAAGAAGGTGGGACCTTTTGGTTTTGAAAATTTCAGCCACCAAGGAGCCTTTTGGGGTTTCCCACTTCTTTGTCTTGAAAAGAGACAAGACTTAAAGCAACTAATACACTCCAACTAAAGACACACTCTCCATTGCATGCAAAGGCTTTTCCTTCTCTCCCAAAAACTCTCTCTCACGGTTTTTTGAAGAAAAGAAGGAGCAGAATTTTCAGCTAACAAAAGAGGTTTTGATTGCTGAAAATTTGTGTCAAAGATTCCTAGCAATCAAAGGTGTTTGAAGAAGCTTGGGGTATCACCTCTTGAGGACTTCTAGCTTGAAGTTTCAGCCACAAGAACTCATCTTTTCACCTCCTTAATCTCGATTTCCAGCAGCTCCAAAGGTTGTGTTTTCACCATCTTATGTTCATTTGATTGTATGCATTTTCGTATAATGATCCATGGCTTTGGGGTTTGCTTATTAAATGGGTTTAATAATCATGACATTAATATGTTTTAAAACTAAAATCCGCTGCGTTTTCATATAAACAAGGTTATATGAGCTTTGATAAACATGTTAAAACCCATACATTAGTCGCACAACTGAACCATGCTAATGGTTCAGTCGTACGAATAGAAAACCCTAACCTATAAATGCCACTTAATTCATGAAAAAACGTAAAAATTCAAATACCTACGCACATACTCGTACCCTAGTCGTCCAGAGGCTCAAGAAAACCTGCTCCAACTTCATAGTTCGTCTCTGATCAATTCTCGTTTGTTCTTAACATTTGTTTCATCGTAGGATTGATCAGATTGTCGTTCTCACTGATTGGGTCGCCAATCAAATAGGATTCCACACAATTTGAGTTGGTATACGCGCAGAATCCATTAGTACTCCGTACGTACACGGTCCTAACAAGTGGTATCAGAGCTTTGGCTCTTGATTTTGCGTGTGATTTGATCGATTTGGTATAAAAATCATGTTTTTTTCATTCAAAACACCATCTTTTTGGTTAAAACAGTGTTTTCGACGTCTCCAGATCAAAAAGTTCATGTTTTTCGTCATACGGCAGATTAGGGTTAGTAAAAATTCGTGTTTGTGAGTCAAAATCTTCAAAACCTCAAATTTTTCAAAACAGCAGCCTTCAGTCGTACGAATAGCTCATTCGTATGACTGAACCCAATCGTACATCCCATACGCACAATTGAACTCAGTCGGTCATCCAATCGTACGAGTGAGCATTCCATTTGCATTGTCCAGTCGTCCTGTCCAACCGCATGATTGACTCATCCGTATTGTTTAATCGCACGATTGAGCCATTCGCATTGTTCAATCGCACGTTTGGCCCATTTGCACATCTCCACTCGCACTAGTGAATAAATCTTAGATTACAGCCTAAAGTTTATACAAATGGAAGATCAGTACTCAGCTTTCACTGCCGGTAGGGATTCACGGATCCAGAGTCTTTTGCCTCTGGAAAACAAAGTTGGTAATCACAATAAGCTCCTAAGCTCATAACATTAGACGATTACACACAATGGAAGCAAAGGTTCGAGATATACTTAAATGGAGTTGATCCTAATCTGTGGGAAACAATCGAGACTGGGTATAACATGCCAGTTGGTGCTGATGGAGTAAAACTTACCTTGGGTGGCATGACTGATAGCCAGAAGGTAAAGTACAATGCAGAGACGAAGGTGTATGCTTTGTTAACTCAGTCAATTCCTAAGGATATATTCCATCAGTTTTATGAGAATAAACAAGCCAAGAAGTTATGGGATGCTCTGGAAAAACGGTATGACGGGAATGCGACGTTGAAGGCATTAAAGGCAAAAGCTTTGAAAAAGGAGTTTGATAACTTCTCTTTAATCGGAAAAGAGAGTCTGGATGATGTTATCGACCGTTTCTACCACTTAATGAGTGCGCTTCACACTCATGGGGTTACCACGTCCATGGAAGACAAGGTGTCAAGTTTTGCAGATGGATTGCTAGAGAAATGGGTTTCGTTTGTTTCAAATCTCAGACAGAATGATATGCTGGCAAAGTTGGATATCAACGATTTCATTCTGAAGCTGAGAAGGGAAGAGTTGAGGATGAAGTACAGATCCCAGAAAAGTTCATATGATCAGAACCCGTCACTTTACAACTCAACTCCTCAACCAAAAACTTCTGGAGCACAACTCCAAACAGCATTCGTCTCCAGTTCAGCTGCTTCTTCTCAAGCCATTACTTCAGGATCTGACATGTCAGGGTCATCTTGCACCCAATACATAGCACCTGAAGCCAATGCTATAAAATTAAAGACCGAGAATCTCGGTAATGTGACTGTAGAGGTAGCAAAGGAGCATATGGATCTCCTAGCAACTGTCGTTCACTCCTATGATGGTCTAGTTGCTGGGAAAATCGGAAACTGCCATCTCGCCGATGAAGACTACGAGCAGGTAGATGAAATTAAGCTCAAAAGGATGGACATTATGTGGGCACTGGCTAGTGCTGTCCGAAGGGTGAAGAAGTTTGTTAAGATGACCGGACAGAACTTGATAGCCACAAAAGACACTACTTTTGGTTTTGACAAAAACAAAGTTACCTGCTTTAACTATGGAGAAAGGGGGCATTTCAAACGTGAATGTGTAATGCCCAAGAAGACAGGTAACGGGAATCCTTTCTTATCTTTCAATCGTCAAGACAAACCCACCAATGGGACTACATCTTCAAACAAGGATCCTAAGACCTTGACTGCCCAAGACGATGAAGGACAAGATTGGACCTTTCGCTTTGTGTCTCTGGGAGAATCCAACATTGCATGCGTTGAGGATTTGGATGATGACTCCGCAAGCGAAGGTGATATAGAAGTGGAACTTGTAATGTCAGATCATGAAGATACTGCTACTGTGGTCACTCGCCTAAATGAAGAAGGTCCTAGCACAACATGTTCAGAATCACCAGCACCCGAACAGTCAATCTCTGTGATGATGGCTGATTCAACCGAACCTTCTCAGGTAAGTTCCACAGACCAACTCTTTGATGATCATGCTTGTTCTGAATGTAATAAATTTAGGGATAGCATAGATTCAAAATTTGCTAGGTTATTAGATCACAATGATAGCTTAGTAAATGATTTACAACTATGCACATAAGCAAACCGAATTTTAAAAGAAAATGAGCATAGTTGTAAAGAGAAAATAGAACTGTTAAATAAACAACTAAGGGAAACTAAAGTTATGGCCTTTAACCAAGCAAATGATATAAAGTTCTATTTAAACTCCTTGGAAGAAACCAAGAAAGAAAAAGCAGTTTTGGAAGTCGAAGTCAACTCACTAAAACAAAAACTGCACAGTTGGACTAGTTCTTCTCACATAGTTCAACACATAGTGAGAGAACGAAATCACGGGGAAGGTTGGGTTACAAAGTGGTTCCACCACCACATGATACCTTGTTGAATGCTAAAAGCAAACCAATTAATAATAACCCAATCAAGGATCATGCACCATGTCTAAGTCCAAATAAACAAAAGGGTAAAGATGTTAAACATGTTCAAACAATGAATTTTGTTAAAGAAATCAAAACATCTAACAAAGAAGTGTCAAAACCCAAAGAAACTAAAGTCACTCCTGTGTCTCGCACCTCCCCACAGAAACATTTTCACCAACATGTCGAAAGTAGATCATGCTACACTTGGGGAAAGTATGGACACATTGCTTCTGAATGTTCTTATTATCAGACACCAAGAAAGAAGATTGAACTTAATGATCCAAATCTAGTTCTTTAAAAAGGAGGTCAATTACTCCACTGTAAGGATTCCTAGAAGTCTGATGCAGCCAAAACTCTTGAAACCACCTACTGATCATAACAACTGATGAAGACTTCAGCTGAAGACATCAGCTGAATACAACAGCTGAAGGTAACAGCTGAAGACAACTGAAGTTAACAACTAAGACATCAACTGAAGTTAACATCTGAAGACAACAGCTGAAGGTAATAGCTGAAGACATCAGCTGAAGACAACAGCTGAAGGTAACAGCTGAAGACATCAGCTGAAGACAACAGCTGAAGACAACAGCTGAAGGCAACAGCTGAAGACAAAGTCTAAAGACAAAGTTTGAAGATAATTTTCAGTAGTTGTCACAACAAATGAAGAAGTATTCTTCAGTAGTTATGATGATCCTCCTTCAGTAGTTATCACAACAGCTGAGGAAGTATTCTTCAGTAGTTGTCACAATAACTGAAGAAGTACTCTTCAGTAGTTATGATGATCCTCTTTCAGTAGTTATCACAACAACTGAAGAAGTATTCCTCAGTAGTTGTGACCGTTCTTCTTCTAGTAGTTCTATGAAATGATCAAGTCTTCCTGCATGCTGCACAGAACATGAAGTAGTATTGCTACGAAAGTTTTACACTAATTCAAAAACATTTCAAGTGTAAAATCTTTCATAGCCAAGACCAATATCTTCAGAAGCCAGAAATGAAGTCTTTCTTAGCTTCAAGACAAAGTCTACTGAAGCCAAGAAACCAAGACAGATTCTTCCGAAGACTTTATCATACATGCTTTATCTGATGTACTTTTTCTGAAAAGCTGAACCACTTTGCCGCTGCCCACTCTGGTTGGTCACCAACTTGTATGAGGTGATGAAAAGGTCCATGCTTTAGGAAAACTGTACATTGAGGTCTTGGGTCAAACCTTTCTACTTTATGTACCTTTATCCTTTTTGTAATATATTAGGATGTGAGGTATGGCATGTCATAGTCACTAGCCAAAAGGCAAATCTGCCTTTAGACTCTACATGGATTGTGTTGTCTAATTCGTGTATCCAGCTGGCCTTCAAAGTATGGCCGTCTGTAGGTTGTAGTATAAAGTATCTCAAAGTCTTGTAATGTATGTTATACTGAATACTTGTAACTTGAATTTGAGAAGCAATATACAACATCCTTGAAAACCAACCACTTGTGTTGTTATCTTGTTCTTTTCTTTCTGAAGTTACGCTTGTGTTCTTAGCATCATCATAACCGGTTCTCCATTTGATCTGTTAAGTGTTCTAATACACTCTCCTCATTGTGTTGTTATGTTGTAAGTGCTAACCCTTCACCCGGTCCTGCATTTGGTATCAGAGCTCTCAGGCTCTTGATATAAGATCTCACCATCTTAAGATCCCTCACACACACAAAATACTTAACAACTCAAATGGCAGCTCTTTCTAAAGCTGATATGGAAATTGGTACTATGACCAAGTCCCCACTGATCACTCCTGAAGATTTTGACACATGGTGCACAAGAATGGAAGGCTTCATCAAGTATCAAGATTCAAGGATGTGGGACTCAGTTATCAATGGTCCCTTCATACCAAGCACTACTTCTACTACTGGTAATCGTATCATCCCTATAGATGTAGATGATTACTCAGAAGAAGACAGGAAGAGAATAGAGCTTGATCAAAGGGCCATGACTTGTCTTCAAACTGCTCTTCCAAACTCCATCTACAGAGGCTTCAAGAAGTGCAAGACAGCTAAAGATCTATGGGAAGCACTGAAGCTCATGTATGAAGGATCCAAAGAAACTAAAGAAAACAAGAAGGATCTCTTGAAGCAGCAGTTTGAAAATTTCACCTTCAAGGCTGGTGAGACACTGACTCAGCAATACTTTAGGTATGTTGAGATAGTGGACACTCTAGTGGATATTGGAGTAACTCTTGAGAACAGGGACATAGTAAGGAAGTTCATGTCTTCTCTTCCTAAACTATGGACACATTATTGTGTTGTGATCAAGAGAACTTCGGATCTTAAAACTCTTACTCTTACAGAGTTGTATGGTATCCTGAGTGCATTCCAGATGGAGATGAACATGTAAAATTCCTCTGGTGACTCCAATAACCAACTGAGCTCAGCTCTTCATGTGAATAAAAGGGAATGCATTGAACCACAACATCAGTTGTTATGCTACCCTGACAACTCATAAAAGGGGCCTTTCATCACTCTTCTAGAGACACCAAGAGAAAGCTACACTCAAGGAAGTCCCTTCCAATAGACAAGTTCTTCTCATGCCTTTATCTCAGCTGATGAAACCTCTGGCAACCTTCTCTTCAGTCTTGAAGACTTGGACTGTATCCATCCAGATGATCTGGAGTATATGGAGATAGTTCAGCAAATGGCTCTTCTCACTCACAGGGCCAAGAAATTCTACAAGAGGACTGGGAGAAGATTTCCAAGCAATACATCCAGTGAAAAGTTTGGGCTGGACAAAAACAAGGTAAAGTACTACAACTGTAACTAGATGGGGCACTTTGCAAGAGAGTGTAAGGCTCCAAGAACAAATGGTGGCCAGACACAAACCAGACCAAACTACACTGAGAAAGTTCACCAGAATGAGAACCCAAAGCAACAGGCTGCAGTTGCTGTTGAAGAGGGAGGCTTTGACTGGAGCTTTCAGATAGAAGATGCATCTCCAAACCAAGCTCTCATGGCAGATCATGATGAAACCAAGGTATTGGAAAATCTTTGCTCTTCTAATGTATTGCTAAAGTTAATAGATACAGGTCATATAACTTAGAGCTGAGATCTGACCTTGAGTCCTCAAACATCTTGAAAGCTGATTTTAAAAGAGCTGAAAATGACTATAAACTTAAAATAGAAGATTTTGAGAAAACCATTTCAACTCTTAAACATGAGCTAACAAATTACAGGACTCAGATCAAAGATCTCATAGTTAAGTTAACTGAATGCCAAGCTGAGCTTGTGATCATCAAAGCTAAGGCAGAAAATTGTGTTCTTGAAGAAGATACCTTCAAGAACATAATATCCTCATCCTTGCATGCAAAAGTGTGTTATCAGAACAAGCAGGGACTGGGATCTAGTGAGATAGCTCCTCCACATACCATCTTGTCTGTAAGATCTCCCAGGTGTGGAACTTGTGAAGATGAGCTTCCCCTCATAGATGCTTTGACTGAAGAGGATGAAAAGGAGATGGTGAAGAATGACTTTGGTTTGAGTGAAGAAAAGCATTCTGAGAAGGGTCACTATTCCTCTAAGGAGAGTAAAACTATTGAGATGACCAAGTCAAGAAGAAAGAACTTGATCAGGAAAGCCAAAAGAAAATCAAGGAAGGCTCAAGAGATCAAGGCTACTTTTGACTCTAAGCAGAAACAAGTTTTCATCTCTACAGGGTTTGAAGTAGTTAAGACTGATGACATGAAATCTGGTTCATGTGCAACTCATCTCAGCAACAAGAAGAAGACTGATCTGTTGTGTGTTACTGCTACACAACCTGGACCATCCAACTCCAAGAACAGTTCTCAACCCAAAAGAACTGTCTCAGCTCCTGCAAAGGTGAAGATGGAGAATGGATGTGACCAAAGTCAGTGCTCTTCCATGAAGAAGACTCTTGGAAAGAAGAATCTGAAGTGTGTCATGTGTGAGAGTACTTCTCATTTGGCTAAGGATTGTCCATACAATCTAAGGTACTCTTCACACGATAAACAAAGAGACTTCCAAAAATTCCATGATGAAGAAGAAGGCAAGTGGAAAACTGCCTTCGGAAGAAAATTTGGTCTCAGAAGAAAGGAATGCTTCTGAAGTACTGAAGCTTGCTGCAGTAAAGGCAAGATCTTCCGAAGGACCAGTCATCAAAACTTCTGAAGTCTCAAAAGCTTCTGAAGTATTGAAGGTCAAGTCTAAACTTCCAAAGGTGGTGTGGAAGTCAAAGAAAGACCAAAAGACCGAAGGTTCTTCATCAACAACAGCTCAAGATCCTCAAAGCACAACCATTGGATCTATTACTGTTGCATTGTCTTCAACTGTTTTAAATGAGCCTAAGACCAATGAGGCTTAGGTTTCCAAATGTAACTAGCTATCTCTTTATACAGGAACAGCCATAGACAAACAAAAATGTGTGGATCATTGACAGTGGTTGTTCCAGGCACATGACAGGCAATAGGTCACTACTCCAGAAGTTTGAAAGAACTGATGGAGGGCCAGTTGCTTTTGGAGGAGATGCAGGTGGTTACATTACTGGAAGGGGCAAGGTCATAAATGGTAAGCTCAGCATTGACAAGGTAAACTTTGTCAAGGAACATTGGATACAATCTTTTGAGTGTATCACAATTCTATGATCAGAGTCATAACATGCTATTTACTTAGAATGAGTGCATTGTTCTCAAGCCCGGGGTGGTCATTCCTCATGAGCACATCCTACTCAGAGCCCCTAGGAAAGGGAACATGTACAAGATGGATTTGCAAGAAACATCTCCCTCAGGAGAAGTTTCATGCTTTCTATCTAAAGCAAATAGTGATGAATCTTTCCTTTCGCATAAGAGAATGTGCCATGTAAACTTTAAGAACATGAATAAATTGATTAAGAATGATTTGGTAACTGGAATACCAAAAAGAGAGTTTACAAGTGATGATCATTATGTTGCATGCCTGAAAGAGAAGCAACACAAGGTATCTCACAAGCCTAAGGAAAGAAATTCCATCACTACACCCTACACTTGTTACATATGGATCTCTTTGGCCCTACCAATGTAATGAGTTTAGGAAGGACCTCTTACTGTTTGGTGATCACAGATGACATTACAAGATTCACATGGGTATTCTTCCTTAGAACTAAGGATGAGACCCCTGAGATTTTGAAGAATTTCATCTTAAAAATTGAGAATCAATGTGATCACAAGGTCAAAACCATAAGATGTGATCAAGGAACTGAGTTCAAGAATCAAACACTTGATATATTTTGTGATGAAAAGGGTATTACAAGACAATATAGTGCTCCCAGGACCCCTCAACAAAATGGAGTTGCTGAGAGGAGAAACAGGACACTAATTGAAGCTGCAAGAACTATGTTGTCTGACTCTAAACTGCCCATCACCTTCTGGGCAGAGGCAGTCAACACTGCCTGCTATGTGCAAAGCAGAGTTTTAGTAGTTAAGACCATGGTAGGACTCTTTATGAACTTTGGCCCAAGAGGAAACCTTTCATTGGTTTTCTCAGGTCCTTTGGATGTCCTTGCACCATCTTAAATACCAAAGATCATATAGCCAAGTTTGCTGAGAAATCAGATGATGGACACTTCATTGGATACTCTTCTCAAGCTAAAGCTTATAGAGTATACAATCTCAGAACTAGAGTAGTTGAGGAGTCAGCCAATGTGACTTTAATAAACACACACCTAGTGTGAAAGGTTCTTGTCCGGATTGGCTGTTTGATCTTGATTTAGTTACCAACTGTTTTAACAAATCTTGTGAGCATGTTTCAGGAACCACAGATATATTGCCTACAGGTGATCCTGATCCAAGAATTGAGCTAAGAAGATCTTCAAGCAACATATCTCCAGCTCCAGTGGTAACTAATCCTGCAAATGAAGCTTCTACCAGCACATCAATGACAAATCCTGCTGATACATCTGAGTTTCCTTCATCTTCCAGTTTTGAGGCACAAAACTCAATGTAGAAACTTCAAATGTTGGGAAACATGGTGGTGGTCACAGTGATCAAGAATTTCTTGATGCTGAGAACCATCCCATTGAAGAAAACCTCAATGACGTCACACACTCATTGGATCAAGTTAATCATGATAGGTGTGCTGCTGTAGAGGGTGAATCCTCCTTGCCAGATCAGAATTTCTCCAATTTGGATCTGTCTAAACAACTTGCTATGATCCCTCAACTAAGGATCCATAAGTCTCACCCCTCTACAAATCATTGGAGATGTTGGTACTGGTGTAAGAACAAGAGGACAGTCTCATAACGCAAATATCTGTCTTCACTCTTGTTTCTTATCCTAAATAGATCCAAAAAAGATTGATGAAGCTCTAAAGGATGGAAGTTGGGTTGAAGCTATGCAAGAGGAGTTGCTTCAATTTAAGAGATAAGAGGTTTGAAATCTATGTCCTCTTCCTCATGGGAAGACTACAATAGGTACAAAATGGGTTTTCAGAAATAAGAAGGATGATAGAGGACTTGTCATCAAGAATAAGGCTAGACTAGTTGTTCAAGGGTATACTCAAGAAGAAGGAATTGATTACACTGATGTCTTTGCTCCAGTAGCAAGACTTGAAGCTGTCAGGATATTCCTAGCTTTTGTTGCATCCAAGAACTTCAAAGTCTATCAACTTGATGTCAAGTGTGCTTTTCTTTATGGAGTGATTGATGAAGAGGTGTATGTCAAACAACCACCTGGCTTTGCAGATCCTGATCATCCTGATTATGTCTGCAAGCTTGACAAAGCTCTCTATGGGCTACATTAGGCACCAAGAAAGTGGTATGAGACTCTATCTCAGTATCTCTGTCAGCATGGCTACAAAAGGGGTACCATTGACGGAACTCTCTTCATCAAAGGAACAAGAGATGACATAATGCTAGTTCAAGTATATGTAGATGATATCATCTTTGGGTCAACTAATCCAAAGCTCTGCAAAGACTTTGAGAAGCTGATGAAGGATAGATTTGAAATGAGTGCCATAGGGGAACTCAATTTCTTTCTAGGGATTCAAGTGAAGCAAGTTGACAATGGTATCTTCATAAATCAGTCAAAGTATGTTCAAGACACCCATAGCTAGAAACCACTCCCTTGGACCTGATCTTGAGGGGGAGTGTGTTGATGAACATCTCTACAGGGCTATGATTGGGTCTCTTATGTATCTTACAGCTAGCAGGCCAGATATTATGTTTGCCACTTGCATCTGTGCAAGATATCAGGCCAACCCCAAGTTATCACACCTAATCACTGTCAAAAGAATTCTAAGATACCTTAAAAGAGCCCCATCTCTTGGCCTTTGGTATCCTAAAAATTCTGACTTCAATCTGTATGCATATACAGATAGTGATTATGGTGGATGCAATATGACTGCAAAGTCTACATCAGGGGGATGTCAATTTCTTGGTGGAAGGATAGTCTCTTGGCAATGCAAGAAACAATCCTGTGTGTCTGCATCAACTGCTGAGGCTGAATACATTGCTGCTGCAAGCTGCTGTGCTCAAGTGCTTTGGATTCAAAATCAGATGCTGGACTATGGATTCAACTTCAAAGAGACTCCCATTCACATAGACAACAACAGCGCTATCTCAATCACAGAAAATCCAGTACAGCACTCAAGAACTAAGCATATCAACATTAGGTATCATCTTATTAGAGATAATTTTGAAAAAGGATTAATCAAACTAATCAAAGTTCATACAGATGAACAATATGCTGATATGTTCACAAAAGCTTTTGATGAACAGAGATTTAAATATCTTATATCAACTATTAGGATGATCAACTTTGAATAGCTTTTCTTAAAAACTTAATCATATTATTTCTAAAACTATGTGTGTTCTATGTTATCTATTCTATCACCATAATAAGCCCCAGTTTCTCTTTGGAAGAAAATTCTTTTAGGATATTCCTTAGATTTTTTAGAATTTTACACAAGTTGCAAAATTCTTCAAAATCTTTGAAATATTTTTGGAGGCAAAATTTGCCTTCGGAAGCTTTCTGGTTAAAACTTCCGAAGCAAAATATCCTTCATGGTCAAAACTTCTGAAGTTAAATTATCTTTGGAAGATTTCTTAGAATTCCAAGAAAACTACTTTTTAGGCAAAAAGCAAACTACTTTTCAGAGGTGGGACCAACACAATGGATTTCAAAGTTTATCCTTTTTCATTAACTTTGTCTCAAATCCAAATTCATACAAATATCCAACGGTTACACCTCTTTCCACTACCTCCAAAATTCACCCATACCTAAAATTTGATCTCTCTGAAACCACTTTTGCTTTTCACCTTTCTTCATCCTTAAGCTTTTCAAAATGGCCAACATTCCAAACAGAAACAACCCAAATTTCTCCATGCAGCTCCATAGGCAGCACAATCAAGTTGCCTTGTTGCACTCTGAGAAAGATGATAGTTTCTCAGAGGTTTGCCATTTTCTTGATCTATCCAACTGCTACACCTCACTCACCACTGATCCTATTCTTTATGAGGATCACCTGCTTGACTTTTGAAGGACATGTCAAGAGCTTATTATGGATGGGGAGAAGGCATTGTCTGCCACAGTGCAGGGGAGGACAGTCTTTATCACTCCAGCCATCATCAAAACCCATCCTCAGCTAGATGATGAAGAAGGTGAACTGTGCTTGTTCTTACCAAAGTCAAGCTAGTAGAGCATGCATGTGCTTGTTCTTACCAAGAGAATATCACACATGCATGTGATGTTGGACGGTTTACATGTTTAAAAAAGAAAGGTTTCTTTTATAAACAATAAGTTTTAACACACACATGCACATGCATCTTTATGGTGGACGGTTTTGAAGTTTATAAAAGAGAAGTTTTCTTTTATAAATATCAAACACTAACACACATATATGTATTGTTTAGTATTTTAACTAGTTTATACAATTAACCAATTAATTGTATAAGTGGTATACTCTCATTATTATTTGGTGTTATACAACTAATTTAAATAACACTTCAAATAATATTATTGAACAAAATATCCTAATAAATTGTTTCATCTCATTTGCAACTTATTTAGAAAACCCATTTTCTAAATTTGGTATAAATATTTAATTGCATGATCATATCATCAATTAAATATTAATTGGTGTTTGCTAAGCTTGTTATTGGGTATAACCCGACTTGGATCATAACGTACTAACCACATCAATATTCTAAGTGTCTTGGGCACATAGAATCCTACAATCTCAACCTCAGTCTCCTACTATTTCTCAAAGTTCTAAGCCTCAAATAGAGACTCCATCTGTTAGCTCTGCTAAATCTAGCAAAGTTAAAGATGTGATAAATATCCTATTAGAGGATGAAGAGTCTAAAACTGTCTTTACTGCTTTCATGGGAAGCTTTCAAGCATATCAAGGTAGTCATCGAACATAATTAGATCTTGTTTTGCAGGATTTGTTTGAAATGTATGCTGAAGATGTTGAAGAGATGTATCTAAATTGGCAGATGGTGATGATTGCCTACAGAACTCAAAAACACTCGTATGTCAACCGAAAATACAAGCCGAGTTCTAAAAAGACCGTTGGGTTTGATAAGTCAAAGTCAAGGTGTTTCAACTACAATAGTTATGGACATTTCTCTAGGGAATGCAAAGCTCCTGGGAATAATGGAGGAAATTCTCAATCTAGTTCTTGCAATTAGAGGTTTCAATCATCTCAAAGACATTTCAAAAGCCATATCAAAGTCTTTTAATTCCTAAGCTTAAAGATGAATCAAAATCATCTGATGAACCAAAGAAAGCTTTTGTAGTCAGTGAGTGCATATGCTGAGTAATTTACTAATGATTAACCTCAAGTTTATCTCTTATTGCAAAAATCCAAGGGGAAGATTGGTCAGAGGACTGTGATCCTAAAGTGGAAGGTAACAATGAGAATGAAGAAAATGATTATGACTGGAGTCACAAATCTAATCCTAAAGAGGATTCAGATGAAATTGCCTTGATGGCTAAGTCTGATCAACCTAAGGTTGGATCTTCATCCTTTAACTCTGAAACCTCTTCTCCAAAATATCCTGAAATACCATCTGAAGTAAGGGAAAAACTTTACACCAAATCTTGCTTCGAATATGTCGATTACTATCGAAGCTATTCATATAAAATATGTGAGAAACTTAAGCAAGAAAAGTCAATGCATAATAAACTAAAATCTGACCATAAAATAGCAGATGAAAAGATCATTTCTCTTTAAACGTCATGGAATAAAATGTTAAAAGAATTAGAAATTATTTCTAAACAGTTGGTAAAAGACTAAAAATCTAGAACATAAGAAGATAGCACATGCTGCTACTCAAGTTGATCTTGCTAAGGATAAAAGTTCTAAAGTGATTGTTGAAAAACTAGTAAGTGAAAGGAAAGATAAACAAAAAGCAGGATTAGGCTTCACTCATGAACCAATGTGTTGATACATATGTACCTAGTTTAGGAGCTTAATGTAAAATGTCTTTCATGCCTTACATATTTGTAATTGAATGGATATGAATGAAATACAATATGTGGTTGTTACTTATAATATTTAATATTTCATTGTTTATTGTGTGATAACATATATTGAACTAACTATATAGGTTTGTGGTTGTTTGTATAATTCTTAGTCAAATATGGTTTAGAAACATGTTTAAACTTAACCGTATGAAGTATTCATGCGAATGGACCATGCTAATGGACCGTACACATGAACACTTTATGCTAATGAACCAGTCGAATGACTGAACCAGGAGACTGGATCAGTCGCACGATTGTGACATGAGATTGACTCAGTCGTACTACTAGACCTTCAGTAATGCGGATGGATCAACCGCATGCTTTAGTTGAAGGAATTGATCTACCCAAGATACATATTAAATTGATGTGGCTAGTGTGATATGATCCAAGTCGGGTCATACCCAATAACAAGCTTAACAAACATCAAAAGATAATTTATTTGTTGATATGATCATAGAAATAAATAATGACACAAATTTAGAAAATGGATTTTCTAAATTATTGCTTTTGTATATGAACATCATTATGTTGATAATTGTTCATAAGATATTTTGTTTCATTATTTAGTTTTGCTAAATGATAACAAATAAAAGAGTGCTAAGTTTATAAAGTTTAAAAATTAGTTTTCAACTTTATAAACTAGAGATTAGAGAGTGTTAGTTGTGTTTAAAAAAAATAAGAAGGTGGGACCTTTTGGTTTTGAAAATTTCGGCCACCAAGGAGCCTTTTGGGGTTTCCCACTTCTTTGTCTTGAAAAGAGACAAGACTTAAAGCAACTAATACACTCCAACTAAAGACACACTCTCCATTGCATGCAAAGGCTTTTCCTTCTCTCCCAAAAACTCTCTCTCTCATGGTTTTTTGAAGAAAAGAAGGAGCAAAATTTTAGCTAACAAAAGAGGTTTTGATTGCTGAAAATATGTTTTACAAAAGGTGTTGATGGGATAAACATGCCGTTTTAAATATAAGATGTTCAAACGATCCCATACCACTAGAAGTTGCAATAGGTTGCAATTGTCATTTATGAGTACCTTGTTTATTTAAATAATGGGATAAAGGTCACCTAACCAATATTTAAATACAACGTTGGATTCTAAAATTTTATTTATTAATAGTCTATGAGACATAAAGGGTATTAATAAATGAAATATAATTATATCAACGATTACTAATGGAACTTTGTAAAATCTTGTAGATGTCCGACAACAACAACGCTAATAACGATGTACCAAACCAAAACAACCAGTCCCTAAGGGCGATCCTTCAAAGGGATCGTCTAACACCTAACAATTTCATGGATTGGTACCGCAACTTGAGAATTGTTCTCAAGCAAGAAAAGCAGGCCTACATCCCTGATGATCCCATCCCCAATGAACCTAACGAGGAGGATGTGGAAGCCTATAATGATTGGGTTAGATATGTGGAAGACTCCATCCAAGTCTCTTGCCTAATGTTAGCAAGTATGACACCCGAACTCCAAAAGAGTATGAGCTCCATGGAGCTTATGACATGATCACTCAGTTGCGGGAAACGTTCCAGCAACAAGCTAGAGTGGAGCGCTACGAAACGGTTCGAGCGCTTCATGCATGTCGGATGGAGGAATCCCAATCAGTTTCATCTTATGTTCATAAGATGAAAAGCCACGTCGACCGCCTTCAAAGGCTAAACTGTCCTGTCTCAAAGGAGTTGGTCACGGATTTGATCCTTAACGGCCTAACTAAAAAGTTTGAGGCGTTCGTCATGAACTACAACATGAACGGATGGGACAAGAGCATAAATGAACTTCATTCAATGCCGAGGAGGGAATGGGTAAAAGGGTGGGTTTTACCCGTTCTCACCATTAATGAAGGTGGGAGAAGGAGAAGGTCTCTACCCCCTCCTATGGCAACTGTTGCCAAAGGAAAGGGGCACGTTGGGGGAAAGGGGAAGATGGTTGTTAGGGCGGAACCTCCGAATCCCAAGGAGAAGAAGCAGAAGGTTGCTGTAAACGACCCATGCTTCAAATGTGGTGAGATAGGGCATTGGATGAGGAATTGTCCAGTCTATCTCAAAGAGTTGAGAGAAAAGAGGGATGCGGGGCAAACCTCAGGTATAATTACATGATACATGTTGAGCTAAATGTTATTTCTTCTAACACATGGGTATTGGATACCGGATGTGGAACTCACATTTGCAATTTATTGCAGGGGTTCAAAAGAAATGAGCATTATGCAAAAGGGGAAATAAGTCTCTTCGTGGGCAATGGTGCGAAGGTTCACGTGGAAGCCCAAGGAGACTACATTTTGAACCTTCCAAGTGGTTTGGAAGTCATTTTAAACAATGTATTATATGCTCCTAGTTTGACTAGGAACATTATTTCTGTTTCCCGTTTAAGACAATATGATTATGATTTCAAGTTTGTTGACAATGATATTCATGTTTCTTTAAATCATGTATTTTATTTTAAGGCTATACCTTGTAATGGTATTTATGAATTGGTTCATGAAAACGCAACATATGATAGCTCAATATACCAAGCAACCACCAAAAGGCTCAAATTAGATTTGAGTGATACCTACCTTTGGCATTGTCGTCTTGGTCATACAAACAAGAAACGTATACAAACACTTCAAAAGAATGGTCTTTTAAAAACAAATGAATGTGATTTATTTGATGTATGTGAATCTTGTTTACAAGGAAAAATGACTAAGGCACCCTTTAGTGGAACTAACGAAAGGGCAAAAGATTTATTAGGTATCATACATTCGGATGTATGTGGTCCTTTTAAGCCAATGACTAGGAATGGTGAAAGATACTTCATTACCTTTACCGACGATTATAGTCGCTATGGGTATGTGTACTTATTGAGGCACAAAAATGAAGCTTTTGAAATGTTCAAAATCTTCAAGAATGAAGTAGAAAATCAACTCAACAAGTCGATTAAAGTTCTCCGCACCGATAGAGGAGGTGAATACCTAAGTGATGTTTTTCAAGATCATCTTAGGAGTTGTAGGATTGTCTCACAACTCACTCCACCTGGAACACCATAACATAATGGTGTATCTGAGAGGAGGAATCGAACCTTATTGGATATGGTTCGATCTATGATGGCTAGAAGCACATTGCCTCTATCATTTTGGGGTTTCGCTTTGCTCTCCGCGGCCCGTATTCTAAATATAACCCCAACCAAAAAGGTGGAAAGGACGTCTTTTGAGATATGGCATGGAAGAGTTCCATCCCTATCATACTTAAGGGTTTGGGGATGTGAGGCTTATGTTAAGACTCCCACCCCAAACAAATTGGAAGTCCGATCCACCAAGTGTATCTTTGTTGGATATCCTAGAGATTCTATGGGATATTATTTCTATGATCCACTGGAACAAAAGGTGTTTATTGCCAGAAAGGGTGAGTTCTTAGAAACAAAGTTCCTTATGGAAGGAACTAGCAGTAGAACAGTGGATCTTGAGGAGGATCAAGAACCACAGCCCGATGCACGTTTGGTTGAAACTAGCACTCAACATGAGGATGTTAAGGATGATCAAGCGGTTGATCAATACACACAAAACGTTCGCAGAAGTGGTAGAATTAGTAATCCACCTGAAAGATACGGATTTTTCATGGATGGATGCTATGTGGTAGATTCAGATGAACCAACCACATATCATGATGCAGTGTCCAATTTGGATTGTGACAAATGGCTCGAGCCATGAACGTTGAGATGCAATCCATGTATGACAATCAAGTTTGGGAACTTGTTGTACCACCTCTTAATTCCAAGGTAGTTGGAAGTAAGTGGGTTTTCAAGAAGAAAACCGATATGCATGGAAACTTGGATACTTACAAAGCTAGACTTGTAGCAAAGGGTTTCACTCAAACTCAAGGGGTTGATTATGATGAAACTTTCTCACCTGTTGTGATGCTAAAGTCTATAAGGATATTGTTTGCCATAGCTGCTCATTATGATTATGAGATTTGGCAAATGGATGTCAAAATCGCTTTCCTAAATGGATATCTTGAGGAAGATGTCTATATGGTTCAGCCTGAAGGTTTTGTCGATCCAAAACATCCTAATAAAGTATGCAAGTTAAAGAAATCAATCTATGGATTGAAACAAGCATCGAGAAGTTGGAATCACCGTTTTGATGATGAAGTAAAGAAATTTGGCTTCATCAAAAACGCTGATGAGGCTTGCGTGTATAAGAAGGCTAGTGGGAACACAATAACCTTCCTAGTATTGTATGTTGATGACATACTACTGTTTGGAAATGACATTCCAACCTTGGAAGGTGTAAAAACCTGGCTTGGAAGTTGTTTTTCCATCAAGGATCTTGGTGAAGCCGCCTATATTATAGGAATAAAGATCTATAGAGATAGATCAAGGCGGCTGATTGGTTTGAATCAAAGTGCATACATGACAAAATCTTGAAAAGGTTCAAGATGGAAAACTCTAGAAAGGTACTGTACCTATTCAAAGAGGGACAATATTGAGTACGACTCAATGTCCAAGCTCAAAGGAGGAGCAAAATAGAATGAAGGCAATCCCATATGCATCTGCTATAGGATCCATCATGTATGCAATGATATGCACTAGACCGGACGTGTCATGCACTTTAAGCATGACAAGTAGATACCAGCAAAATCCTGGTGATAGTCATTGGATGGCTGTCAAGAACATTCTGAAGTACCTAAGGAGGACTAAGGACATGTTCTTGATCTACGGGTCTGGTGAAGAGGAACTCGTTGTAAAAGGTTACACGGATGCGAGTTTCCAAACCGATCGAGATGATTCATGAACTCAATCAGGGTACATCTTTATTCTGAATGGGGGAGCTGTTTCTTGAAAAAGCTCAAAGCAAGAAGTCGTAGCGTTGTCCACTACAGAGTCAGAATACGTCGCCGCTTCAATGGCAGCACAGGAAGCTGCATGGTTGAAGAAATTCATAGCCGATCTAGGGGTAGTCCCTTCCATTCAGGATCCCCTAGAGATCTTTTGTGACAACGAGGGTGCGATTGCTCAAGTCAAGGAACCTCGTGCTCATCAAAAGTACATTGAACGGAGATTCAACTACATAAGGGATGAAGTTGAAAAGGAAATATATGTATTCGCAAAGTCCACACTGATAAAAACGTTGCGGATCCACTCACAAAGCTCCTTGAAAAGGCAAAGCATGAAGGTCATGTTTGTGCCATGGGACTTAGATATTCAAGTGACTGGGTTTGATGTTGTATTTTGTATTTGGATATTGGAACTTATGTTATTTGACTTAATTATATGGTTATAATTTTCATTTGTTCTCCTATCTTAGCATGTTTAAATCCGTGAATAAATAAGTTATTCTAAACGTCCGTAGTCGATCATACTTGTGGGAACAACTATGAATGTAAGACTATAATGAACTTGGATTGGTCTATATTCATAAGGTATGAATATAGAGCAAGAGGTTGCTACCAAGGTTCATTGATATCTATGGGATATGGATATTGGACCGACGCGCTCTCAATTATTTCTGCATGGAATCTTGTGATTAGTCATAAGAGATATTGAGTAAAGGCGAATATCATTGTATCCTCAGACCTGAGATACATATTGGGTCTTGATATTCACCAAGTATTATACTTTGACTTAGTATTTTGCTGTTCTGAAATATTGGCAGTACATAAGGCTGAGTTCAGGTATGATATGAGTTGATTGTGAGAGACGTATGTAGTCAAGATGGAATTTGTTCCTCTTATTTGTTGAGAGTTAGATGTCTAAGGCCTGTTAAAGTTAAATCATCAGAGAATGACAATTCTGTGTCTCTTAGATTTAACATGACATCTGTAACAAAAGGATAGATGATTGATTCACCTAAATCATTTTCAAGTAAGGTACTTGAAAATGGATGATGTTATTGAATGGCACTTAGTCATATACATTAGGGGTAGCAAACCGTTGCTAGGCGTTATTTGCTGCTTGCATCAATCTTCTATGAATCTTGTGCAAGTGGGAGATTGAAGGAATTGATCTGCCCAAGATACATATTAAATTGATGTGGCTAGTGTGATATGATCCAAGTCGGGTCATACCCAATAACAAGCTTAACAAACATCAAAAGATAATTTATTTGTTGATATGATCATACAAATAAATAATGACACAAATTAGAAAATGGATTTTCTAAATTATTGCTTTTGTAGATGAACATCATTATGTGGATAATTGTTCATAAGATAGCATTTGTTTCATTATTTAGTTTTGCTAAATGATAACAAATAAAAGAGTGCTAAGTTTATAAAGTTTAAAAATTAGTTTTCAACTTTATAAACTAGAGATTAGAGAGTGTTAGTTGTGTTTAAAAAAAATAAGAAGGTGGGACCTTTTGGTTTTGAAAATTTCAGCCACCAAGGAGCCTTTTGGGGTTTCCCACTTCTTTGTCTTGAAAAGAGACAAGACTTAAAGCAACTAATACACTCCAACTAAAGACACACTCTCCATTGCATGCAAAGGCTTTTCCTTCTCTCCCAAAAACTCTCTCTCTCACGGTTTTTTGAAGAAAAGAAGGAGCAGAATTTTCAGCTAACAAAAGAGGTTTTGATTGCTGAAAATTTGTGTCAAAGATTCCTAGCAATCAAAGGTGTTTGAAGAAGCTTGGGGTATCACCTCTTGAGGACTTCTAGCTTGAAGTTTCAGCCACAAGAACTCATCTTTTCACCTCCTTAATCTCGATTTCCAGCAGCTCCAAAGGTTGTGTTTTCACCATCTTATGTTCATTTGATTGTATGCAATTTCGTATAATGATCCATGGCTTTGGGGTTTGCTTATTAAATGGGTTTAATAATCATGACATTAATATGTTTTAAAACTAAAATCCGCTGCGTTTTATATAAACAAGGTTATATGAGCTTTGATAAACATGTTAAAACCCCTACATTAGTCGCACAACTGAACCATGCTAATGGTTCAGTCGTACGAATGGAAAACCCTAACCTATAAATGCCACTTAATTCATGAAAAAACGTAAAAATTCAAATACCTACGCACATACTCGTACCCTAGTCGTCCAGAGGCTCAAGAAAACCTGTTCCAACTTCATAGTTCGTCTCTGATCAATTCTCGTTTGTTCTTAACATTTTTTCATCGTAGGATTGATCAGATTGTCGTTCTCACTGATTGGGTCGCCAATCAAATAGGATTCCGCACTATTTGAGTTGGTATACGCGCAGAATCCATTAGTACTCCGTACGTACACGGTCCTAACAAGTGGTATCAGAGCTTTGGCTCTTGATTTTGCGTGTGATTTGATCGATTTGGTATAAAAATCATGTTTTTTCATTCAAAACACCATCTTTTTGGTTAAAACAGTGTTTTCGACGTCTCCAGATCAAAAAGTTCATGTTTTTCGTCATACGGCAGATTAGGGTTAGTAAAAATTCGTGTTTGTGAGTCAAAATCTTCAAAACCTCAAATTTTTCAAAACAGCAGCCTTCAGTCGTACGAATAGCACATTCGTATGACTGAACCCAATCGTACATCCCATACGCACAATTGAACTCAGTCGCTCATCCAATCGTACGAGTGAGCACTCCATTTGCATTGTCCAGTCGTCCTGTCCAACCGCATGATTGACTCATCCGTATTGTTCAATCGCACGATTGAGCCATTCGCATTGTTCAATCGCACGTTTGGCCCATTCGCACATCTCCACTCGCACTAGTGAATAAATCTTAGATTACAGCCTAAAGTTTATACAAATGGAAGATCAGTACTCAGCTTTCACTGCCGGTAGGGATTCACGAATCCAGAGTCTTTTGCCTCTGGAAAACAAAGTTGGTAATCACAATAAGCTCCTAAGCTCATAACATTAGACGATTACACACAATGGAAGCAAAGGTTCGAGATATACTTAAATGGAGTTGATCCTAATCTGTGGGAATCAATCGAGACTGGGTATAGCATGCCAGTTGGTGCTGATGGAGTAAAACTTACCTTGGGTGGCATGACTGATAGCCAGAAGGTAAAGTACAATGCAGAGACGAAGGTGTATGCTTTGTTAACTCAGTCAATTCCTAAGGATATATTCCATCAGTTTTATGAGAATAAACAAGCCAAGAAGTTATGGGATGCTCTGGAAAAACGGTATGACGGGAATGCGACGTTGAAGGCATTAAAGGCAAAAGCTTTGAAAAAGGAGTTTGATAACTTCTCTTTAATTGGAAAAGAGAGTCTGGATGATGTTATCGACCGTTTCTTCCACTTAATGAGTGCGTTTCACACTCATGGGGTTACCACATCCATGGAAGACAAGGTGTCGAGTTTTGCAGATGGATTGCTAGAGAAATGGGTTTCGTTTGTTCAAATCTCAGACAGAATGATATGCTGGCAAAGTTGGATATCAACGATTTCATTCTGAAGCTGAGAGGGGAAGAGTTGAGGATAAGTACAGATCCCAGAAAAGTTCATATGATCAGAACCCGTCACTTTACAACTCAACTCCTCAACCAAAAACTTCTGGAGCACCACTCCAAACAGCATTCGTCTCCAGTTCAGCTGCTTCTTCTCAAGCCATTACTTCAGGATCTGACACGTCAGGGTCATCTTGCACCCAATACATAGCACCTGAAGCCAATGCTACGAAATTAAAGACCGAGAATCTCGGTAATGTGACTGTAGAGGTAGCAAAGGAGCATATGGATCTCCTAGAAACTGTCGTTCACTCCTATGACGGTCTAGTTGCTGGGAAAATTGGAAACTGCCATCTCGCCGATGAAGACTACGAGCAGGTAGATGAAATTAAGCTCAAATGGATGGACATTATGTGGGCACTGGCTAGTGCTGTCCGGAGGGCGAAGAAGTTTGTTAAGAAGACCGGACAGAACTTGATAGCCACAAAAGACACTACTTTTGGTTTTGACAAAAACAAAGTTACCTGCTTTAACTATGGAGAAAGGGGGCATTTCAAACGTGAATGTGTAATGCCCAAGAAGACAGGTAACGGGAATGCTTTCTCATCTTTCAATCGTCAAGACAAACCCACCAATGGGACTACATCTTCAAACAAGGATCCTAAGACCTTGACTGCCCAAGACGATGAAGGACAAGATTGGACCTTTCGCTTTGTGTCTCTGGGAGAATCCAACATTGCATGCGCTGAGGGTTTGGATGATGACTCCGCAAGCGAAGGTGATATAGAAGTGGAACTTGTAATGTCAATCATGAAGATACTGCTACTGTGGTCACTGCCTAAATGAAGAAGGTCCTAGCACAACATGTTCAGAATCACCAGCACCTGAACAGTCAATCTCTGTGATGATGGTTGATTCAACCGAACCTTCTCAGGTAAGTTCAACAGACCAACTCTTTGATGATCATGCTGTTCTGAATGTAATAAATTTAGGGATAACATAGATTCAAAATTTGCTAGGTTATTAGATCATAATGATAGCTTAGTAAATGATTTACAACTGTGCACATAAGCAAACCGAATTTTAAAAGAAAATGAGCACAGTTGTAAAGAGAAAATAGAACTGTTAAATAAACAACTAAGGGAAACTGAAGTTATGGCCTTTAACCAAGCAAATGATATAAAGTTCTATTTAAACTCCTTGGAAGAAACCAAGAAAGAAAAAGCAGTTTTGGAAGTCGAAGTCAACTCACTAAAACAAAAACTGCACAGTTGGACTAGTTCTTCTCACATAGTTCAACACATAGTGAGAGTAACGAAATCACGGGGAAGGTTGGGTTACAAAGTGGTTCCACCACCACATGATACCTTGTTGAATGCTAAAAGCAAACCAATTAATAATAACCCAATCAAGGATCATGCGGTGTCCACTCCTCTTGTAAGTGATCAAGATTCAACAAGTAAACCTATTGAATCTGTCACTAAACAGAAGGAGACCACTTTGAAGTCAAAAGGTAAGATGACTGTTGTTAATTTGGATGAACAATTGTGAAGGTTAGGGTGGAGTCAGGTTCTAACATGTCTAAATCAAAACCCAAAAAGACCAAACAATTTAACCAAACTCGAGCACCATGTCTAAGTCCAAATAAACAAAAGGGTAAAGATGTTAAACATGTTCAAACAATGAATTTTGTTAAAAAAATCAAAACATCTAACAAAGAAGTGTCAAAACCCAAAGAAACTAAAGTCACTCCTGTGTCTCGCACCTCCCCACAGAAACATTTTCACCAACATGTCGAAAGTAGATCATGCTACACTTGGGGAAAGTATGGACACATTGCTTCTGAATGTTCTTATTATCAGACACCAAGAAAGAAGATTGAACTTAATGATCCAAAATCTAGTTCTTTAAAAAGGAGGTCAATTACTCCACTATAAGGATTCCTAGAAGTCTGATGCAGCCAAAACTCTTGAAACCACCTACTGATCATAACAACTGATGAAGACTTCAGCTGAAGACATCAGCTGAATACAACAGCTGAAGGTAACAGCTGAAGACAACTGAAGTTAACAACTGAAGACATCAACTGAAGTTAACATCTGAAGACAACAGCTGAAGGTAACAGCTGAAGACATCAACTGAAGACAACAGCTGAAGGTAACAGCTGAAGACATCAGCTGAAGACAGCAGCTGAAGACAACAGCTGAAGGTAACAGCTGAAGACATCAGCTGAAGACAAAGTCTAAAGACAAAGTTTGAAGATAATTTTCAGTAGTTGTCACAACAACTGAAGAAGTATTCTTCAGTAGTTATGATGATCCTCCTTCAGTAGTTATCATAACAGCTGAGGAAGTATTCTTTAGTAGTTGTCACAATAACTGAAGAAGTACTCTTCAGTAGTTGTGATGATCCTCTTTCAGTAGTTATCACAACAATCGAAGAAGTATTCCTCAGTAGTTGTGACCGTTCTTTTTCCAGTAGTTCTATGAAATGATCAAGTCTTCCTGCATGCTGCACAGAACATGAAGTAGTATTGCTACGAAAGTTTTACACTAATTCAAAAACATTTCAAGTGTAAAATCTTTCATAGCCAAGACCAATATCTTCAGAAGCCAGAAATGAAGTCTTTCTTAGCTTCAAGACAAAGTCTGCTGAAGCCAAGAAACCAAGACAGATTCTTCCGAAGACTTTATCATACATGCTTTATCTGATGTACTTTTTCTGAAAAGCTGAACCACTTTGCCGCTGCCCACTCTGGTTGGTCACCAACTTGTATGAGTTGATGAAAAGGTCCATGCTTTAGGAAAACTGTACATTGAGGTCTTGGGTCAAACCTTTCTACTTTATGTACCTTTATCCTTTTTGTAATATATTAGGATGTGAGCTATGGCATGTCATAGTCACTAGCCAAAAGGCAAATTGCCTTTAGACTCTACATGGATTGTGTTGTCTAATTCGTGTATCCAGCTGGCCTTCAAAGTATGGCCGTCTGTAGGTTGTAGTATAAAGTATCTCAAAGTCTTGTAATGTATGTTATGCTGAATACTTGTAACTTGAATTTGAGAAGCAATATACAACATCCTTGAAAACCAACCACTTGTGTTGTTATCTTGTTCTTTTCTTTCTGAAGTTACTCTTGTGTTCTTAGCATCATCATAACCGGTTCTCCATTTGATCTGTTAAGTGTTCTAATACACTCTCCTCATTGTGTTGTTATGTTGTAAGTGCTAACCCTTCACCCGGTCCTTCATTTGGTATCAGAGCTCTCAGGCCTTGATATAAGATCTCACCATCTTAAGATCCCTCACACACACAAAATACTTAACAACTCAAATGGCAGCTCTTTCTAAAGCTGATATGGAAATTGGTACTATGACCAAGTCCCCACTGATCACTCCTAAGATTTTGACACATGGTGCACAAGAATGGAAGGCTTCATCAAGTGTCAGGATTCAAGGATGTGGGACTCAGTTATCAATGGTCCCTTCATACCAAGCACTACTTCTACTACTGGTAATCGTATCATCCCTATAGATGTAGATGATTACTCAGAAGAAGACAGGAAGAGAATAGAGCTTGATCAAAGGGCCATGACTTGTCTTCAAACTGCTCTTCCAAACTCCATCTACAGAGGCTTCAAGAAGTGCAAGACAGCTAAAGATCTATGGGAAGCACTGAAGCTCATGTATGAAGGATCCAAAGAAACTAAAGAAAACAAGAAGGATCTCTTGAAGCAGCAGTTTGAAAATTTCACCTTCAAGGCTGGTGAGACACTGACTCAGCAATACTTCAGGTATGTTGAGATAGTGGACACTCTAGTGGATATTGGAGTAACTCTTGAGAACAGGACATAGTAAGGAAGTTCATGTCTTCTCTTCCTAAACTATGGACACATTATTGTGTTGTGATCAAGAGAACTTCGGATCTTAAAAATCTTACTCTTACAGAGTTGTATGGTATCCTGAGTGCATTCCAGATGGAGATGAACATGCAAAATTCCTCTGGTGACTCCAATAACCAACTGAGCTCAGCTCTTCATGTGAATAAAAGGGAATGCATTGAACCACAACATCAGTTGTTATGCTACCCTGACAACTCACAAAAGGGGCCTTTCATCACTCTTCTAGAGACACCAAGAGAAAGCTACACTCAAGGAAGTTCCTTCCATGAGACAAGTTCTTCTCATGCCTTTATCTCAGCTGATGAAACCTCTGGCAACCTTCTCTTCAGTCTTGAAGACTTGGACTGTATCCATCCAGATGATCTGGAGCATATGGAGATAGTTCAGCAAATGGCTCTTCTCACTCACAGGGCCAAGAAATTCTACAAGAGGACTGGGAGAAGATTTCCAAGCAATACATCCAGTGAAAAGTTTGGGCTGGACAAAAACAAGGTAAAGTGCTACAACTGTAACCAGATGGGGCACTTTGCAAGAGAGTGTAAGGCACCAAGAACAAATGGTGGCCAGACACAAACCAGACCAAACTACACTGAGAAAGTTCACCAGAATGAGAACCCAAAGCAACAGGCTGCAGTTGCTGTTGAAGAGGGAGGCTTTGACTGGAGCTTTCAGATAGAAGATGCATCTCCAAACCAAGCTCTCATGGCAGATCATGATGAAACCAAGGTATTGGAAAATCTTTGCTCTTCTGAATGCATTGCTAAAGTTAATAGATACAGGTCATATAACTTAGAGCTGAGATCTGACCTTGAGTCCTTAAACATCTTGAAAGCTGAATTTAAAAGAGCTGAAAATGACTATAAACTTAAAATAGAAGATTTGAGAAAACCATTTCAACTCTTAAACATGAGCTAACAAATTACAGGACTCAGATCAAAGATCTCATAGTTAAGTTAACTGAATGCCAAGCTGAGCTTGTGATCATCAAAGCTAAGGCAGAAAATTGTGTTCTTGAAGAAGATACCTTCAAGAACATAATATCCTCATCCTTGCATGCAAAAGTGTGTTATCAGAACAAGCAGGGACTGGGATCTAGTGAGATAGCTCCTCCACATACCATCTTGTCTGTAAGATCTCCCAGGTGTGGAACTTGTGAAGATGAGCTTCCCCTCATAGATCCTTTGACTGAAGAGGATGAAAAGGAGATGGTGAAGAATGACTTTGGTTTGAGTGAAGAAAAGCATTCTGAGAAGGGTCACTATTCCTCTAAGGAGAGTAAAACTATTGAGATGACCAAGTCAAGAAGAAAGAACTTGATCAGGAAAGCCAAAAGAAAATCAAGGAAGGCTCAAGAGATCAAGGCTACTTTTGACTCTAAGCAGAAACAAGTTTTCATCTCTGTAGGGTTTGAAGTAGTTAAGACTGATGACATGAAATCTGGTTCATGTGCAACTCATCTCAGCAACAAGAAGAAGACTGATCTGTTGTGTGTTACTGCTACACAACCTGGACCATCCAACTCCAAGAACAGTTCTCAACCCAAAAGAACTTCTCAGCTCCTGCAAAGGTGAAGATGGAGAATGGATGTGACCAAAGTCAGTGCTCTTCCATGAAGAAGACTCTTGGAAAGAAGAATCTGAAGTGTGTCATGTGTGAGAGTACTTCTCATTTGGCTAAGGATTGTCCATACAATCCTAAGGGTACTCTTCACATGATAAACAAAGAGACTTCCAAAAATTCCATGATGAAGAAGAAGGCAAGTGGAAAACTGCCTTCGGAAGAAAATTTGGTCTCAGAAGAAAGGAATGCTTCTGAAGTACTGAAGCTTGCTGCAGTAAAGGCAAGATCTTCCGAAGGACCAGTCATCAAAACTTCTGAAGTCTCAAAAGCTTCTGAAGTATTGAAGGTCAAGTCTAAACTTCCAAAGGTGGTGTGGAAGTCAAAGAAAGACCAAAAGACCGAAGGTTCTTCATCAACAACAGCTCAAGATCCTCAAAGCACAACCATTGGATCTATTACTGTTGCATTGTCTTCAACTGTTTTAAATGAGCCCAAGACCAATGAGGCTTGGGTTTCCAAATGTAACTAGCTATCTCTTTATGCAGGAACAGCCATAGACAAACAAAAATGTGTGGATCATTGACAGTGGTTGTTCCAGGCACATGACAGGCAATAGGTCACTACTCCAGAAGTTTGAAAGAACTGATGGAGGGCCAGTTGCTTTTGGAGGAGATGCAGGTGGTTACATTACTGGAAGGGGCAAGGTCATAAATGGTAAGCTCAGCATTGACAAGGTAAACTTTGTCAAGGAACTTGGATACAATCTTTCGAGTGTATCACAATTCTATGATCAGAGTCATAACATGCTATTTACTGAGCATGAGTGCATTGTTCTCAAGCCCGGGGTGGTCATTCCTCATGAGCACATCCTACTCAGAGCCCCCAGGAAAGGGAACATGTAAAGATGGATTTCAAGAAACATCTCCCTCAGGAGAAGTTTCATGCTTTCTATCTAAAGCAAATAGTGATGAATCTTTCCTTTGGCATAAGAGAATGTGCCATGTAAACTTTAAGAACATGAATAAATTGATTAAGAATGATTTGGTAACTGGAATACCAAAAAGAGAGTTTACAAGTGATGATCATTATGTTGCATGCCTGAAAGAGAAGCAACACAAGGTATCTCACAAGCCTAAGGAAAGAAATTCCATCACTACACCCCTACACTTGTTACATATGGATCTCTTTGGCCCCACCAATGTAATGAGTTTAGGAAGGACCTCTTACTGTTTGGTGATCACAGATGACATTACAAGATTCACATGGGTATTCTTCCTTAGAACTAAGGATGAGACCCCTGAGATTTTGAAGAATTTCATCTTAAAATTGAGAATCAATGTGATCACAAGGTCAAAACCATAAGATGTGATCAAGGAACTGAGTTCAAGAATCAAACACTTGATATATTTTGTGATGAAAAGGGTATTACAAGACAATATAGTGCTCCCAGGACCCCTCAGCAAAATGGAGTTGCTGAGAGGAGAAACAGGACACTAATTGAAGCTGCAAGAACTATGTTGTCTGACTCTAAACTGCCCATCACCTTCTGGGCAGAGGCAGTCAACACTGCCTGCTATGTGCAAAACAGAGTTTTAGTAGTTAAGACACATGGTAAGACTCTTTATGAACTTTGGCTCAAGAGGAAACCTTTCATTGGTTTTCTCAGGTCCTTTGGATGTCCTTGCACCATCTTAAATACCAAAGATCATATAGCCAAGTTTGCTGAGAAATCAGATGATGGACACTTCATTGGATACTCTTCTCAAGCTAAAGCTTATAGAGTATACAATCTCAGAACTAGAGTAGTTGAGGAGTCAGCCAATGTGACTTTTAATAAACACACACCCAGTGTGAAAGGTTCTGGTCCGGATTGGCTGTTTGATCTTGATTTAGTTACCAACTGTTTTAACAAATCTTGTGAGCATGTTTCAGGAACCACAGATATATTGCCTACAGGTGATCCTGATCCAAGAATTGAGCTAAGAAGATCTTCAAGCAACATATCTCCAGCTCCAGTGGTAACTAATCCTGCAAATGAAGCTTCTACCAGCACATCAATGACAAATCCTGCTGATACATCTGAGTTTCCTTCATCTTCCAGTTTTTAGGCACAAAACTCAAATGTAGAAACTTCAAATGTTGGGAAACATGGTGGTGGTGAAAGATCAAGAATTTCTTGATGCTGAGAACCATCCTATTGAAGAAAACCTCAATGACGTCACACACTCATTGGATCAAGTTAATCATGATAGGTGTGCTGCTGTAGAGGGTGAATCCTCCTTGCCAGATCAGAATTTCTCCAACTTGGATCTGTCTAAACAACTTGCTGTGATCCCTCAACTAAGGATCCATAAGTCTCACCCCTCTACAAACATCATTGGAGATGTTGGTACTGGTGTAAGAACAAGAGGACAGTCTCATAATGCAAATATCTGTCTTCACTCTTGTTTCTTATCCTAAATAGAGCCAAAGAAGATTGATGAAGCTCTAAAGGATGGAAGTTGGGTTGAAGCTATGCAAGAGGAGTTGCTTCAATTTAAGAGACAAAAGGTTTGAAATCTATGTCCTCTTCCTCATAGGAAGACTACAATAGGTACAAAATGGGTTTTCAGAAATAAGAAGGATGATAGAGGACTTGTCATCAAGAATAAGTCTAGACTAGTTGTTCAAGGGTATACTCAAGAAGAAGGAATTGATTACACTGATGTCTTTGCTCCAGTAGCAAGACTTGAAGCTGTCAGGATATTCCTAGCTTTTGTTGCATCCAAGAACTTCAAAGTCTATCAACTTGATGTCAAGTGTGCTTTTCTTTATGGAGTGATTGATGAAGAGGTGTATGTCAAACAACCACCTGGCTTTGCAGATCCTGATCATCCTGATTATGTCTGCAAGCTTGACAAAGCTCTCTATGGGCTACATCAGGCACCAAGAAAGTGGTATGAGACTCTATCTCAGTATCTCTGTCAGCATGGCTACAAAAGGGGTACCATTGACGGAACTCTCTTCATCAAAGGAACAAGAGATGACATAATCTAGTTCAAGTATATGTAGATGATATCATCTTTGGGTCAACTAATCCAAAGCTCTGCAAAGACTTTGAGAAGCTGATGAAGGATAGATTTGAAATGAGTGCCATTGGGGAACTCAATTTCTTTCTAGGGATTCAAGTGAAGCAAGTTGACAATGGTATCTTCATAAATCAGTCAAAGTATGTGCAAGACACCCATAGCTAGAAACCACTCCCTTGGACCTGATCTTGAGGGGGAGTGTGTTGATGAACATCTCTACAGGGCTATGATTGGGTCTCTTATGTATCTTACAGCTAGCAGGCCAGATATTATGTTTGCCACTTGCATCTGTGCAAGATATCAGGCCAACCCCAAGATATCACACCTAATCACTGTCAAAAGAATTCTAAGATACCTTAAAGGAGCCCCATCTCTTGGCCTTTGGTATCCTAAAAATTCTGACTTCAATCTGTATGCATATACAGATAGTGATTATGGTGGATGCAATATGACTGCAAAGTCTACATCAGGGGGATGTCAATTTCTTGGTGGAAGGATAGTCTCTTGGCAATGCAAGAAACAATCCTGTGTATCTGCATCAACTGCTGAGGCTGAATACATTGCTGCTGCAAGCTGCTGTGCTCAAGTGCTTTGGATTCAAAATCAGATGCTGGACTATGGATTCAACTTCAAAAGACTCCCATTCACATAGACAACAACAGCACTATCTCAATCACAGAAAATCCAGTACAGCACTCAAGAACTAAGCATATCAACATCAGGTATCATCTGATTAGAGATAATTTTGAAAAAGGATTAATCAAACTAATCAAAGTTCATACAGATGAACAATATGCTGATATGTTCACAAAAGCTTTTGATGAACAGAGATTTAAATATCTTATATCAGCTATTGGGATGATCAACTTTGAATAGCTTTTCTTAAAAACTTAATCATATTATTTCTAAAACTATGTGTGTTTATGTTATCTATTCTATCACCATAATAAGCCCCAGTTTCTCTTTGGAAGAAAATTCTTTTAGGATATTCCTTAGATTTTTTAGAATTTTAACAAGTTGCAAATTATTCGAAATCTTTGAAATATTTTTGGAGGCAAAATTTGCCTTCGGAAGCTTTCTGGTTAAAACTTCCGAAGCAAAATATCCTTCATGGTCAAAACTTCGAAGTTAAATTATCTTTGGAAGATTTCTTAGAATTCCAAGAAAACTACTTTTTGGGCAAAAAGCAAACTACTTTCAGAGGTGGGACCAACACAATGGATTTCAAAGTTTATCCTTTTTCATTAACTTTGTCTCAAATCCAAATTCATACAAATATCCAACGGTTACACCTCTTTCCTCTACCTCCAAAATTCACCCATACCTAAAATTTGATCTCTCTGAAACCACTTTTGCTTTTCACCTTTCTTCATCCTTAAGCTTTTCAAAATGGCCAACATTCCAAACAGAAACAACCCAAATTTCTCCATGCAGCTCCATAGGCAGCACAATCAAGTTGCCTTGTTGCACTCTGAGAAAGATGATAGTTTCTCAGAGGTTTGCCATTTTCTTGATCTATCCAACTACTACACCTCACTCACCATTGATCCTATTCTTTATGAGGATCACCTGCTTGACTTTTGAAGGACATGTCAAGAGCTTATTATGGATGGGGAGAAGGCATTGTCTGCCACAGTGTAGGGGAGGACAGTCTTTATCACTCCAGCCATCATCAAAACCCATCTTCAGCTGGATGATGAAGAAGGTGAACTGTGCTTGTTCTTACCAAAGTCAAGCTAGTGGAGCATGCATGTGCTTGTTCTTACCAAGAGAATATCACACATGCATGTGATGTTGGACGGTTTACATGTTTAAAAAAGAAAGGTTTCTTTTATAAACAATAAGTTTTAACACACACATGCACATTCATCTTTATGGTGGACGGTTTTGAAGTTTATAAAAGAGAAGTTTTCTTTTATAAATATCAAACATTAACACACATATATGTATTGTCTAGTATTTTAACTAGTTTATACAATTAACCAATTAATTGTATAAGTGGTATACTCTCATTATTATTTGGTGTTATACAACTAATTTAAATAACACTTCAAATAATATTATTGAACAAAATATCCTAATAAATTGTTTCATCTCATATGCAACTTATTTAGAAAACCCATTTTCTAAATTTGGTATAAATATTTAATTGCATGATCATATCATCAATTAAATATTAATTGGTGTTTGCTAAGCTTGTTATTGGGTATAACCCGACTTGGATCATAACGTACTAACCACATCAATATTCTAAGTGTCTTGGGCACATAGAATCCTACAATCTCAACCTCAGTCTCCTACTATTTCTCAAAGTTCTAAGCCTCAAATAGAGACTCCATCTGTTAGCTCTGCTAAATCTAGCAAAGTTAAAGATGTGATAAATATCCTATTAGAGGATGAAGAGTCTAAAACTGTCTTTACTGCTTTCATGGGAAGCTTTCAAGCATATCAAGGTAGTCATCGAACATAATTAGATCTTGTTTTGCAGGATTTGTTTGAAATGTATGCTGAAGATGTTGAAGAGATGTATCTAAATTGGAAGATGGTGATGACTGCCTATAAAACTCAAAAACACTCGTATGTCAACCGAAAATACAAGCCGAGTTCTAAAAAGACCGTTGGGTTTGATAAGTCAAAGTTAAGGTGTTTCAACTGCAATAGTTATGGACATTTCTCTAGGGAATGCATAAGCTCCTGGGAATAATGGAGGAAATTCTTAATCTAGTTCTTGCAATTAGAGGTTTCAATCATCTCAGAAGACATTTCAAAAGCCATATCAAAGTCTTTTAATGCCTGAGCTTAAAGATGAATCAAAATCATCTGATGAACCAAAGAAAGCTTTTGTAGTCAGTGAGTGCATATGCTGAGTAATTTACTAATGATTAACCTCAAGTTTATCTCTTATTGCAAAAATCCAAGGGGAAGATTGGTCAGAGGACTGTGATCCTAAAGTGGAAGGTAACAATGAGAATGAAGAAAATGATTATGACTGGAGTCGCAAATCTAATCCTAAAGAGGATTCAGATGAAATTGCTTTGATGGCTCAGTCTGATCAACCTAAGGTTGGATCTTCATCCTCTAACTCTGAAACCTCTTCTCCAAAATATCCTGAAATACCATCTGAAGTAAGGGAAAAACTTTACACCAAATCTTGCTTCGAATATGTCGATTACTATCGAAGCTATTCATATAAAATATGTGAGAAACTTAAGCAAGAAGAGTCAATGCATAATAAACTAAAATCTGACCATAAAATAGCAGATGAAAAGATCATTTCTCTTCAAACGTCATGGAATAAAATGTTAAAAGAATTAGAAATTATTTCTAAACTGTTGGAAAAAAGACTAAAAATCTAGAACATAAGAAGATAGCACATGCTGCTACTCAAGTTGATCTTGCTAAGGATAAAAGTTCTAAAGTGATTGTTGAAAAACTAGTAAGTGAAAGGAAAGATAAACAAAAAGCAGGATTAGGCTTCACTCATGAACCAATGTGTTGATACATATGTACCTAGTTTAGGAGCTTAATGTAAAATGTCTTTCATGTCTTACATATTTGTAATTGAATGGGTATGAATGAAATACAATATGTGGTTGTTACTTATAATATTTAATATTTCATTGTTTATTGTGTGATAACATATATTGAACTAACTATATAGGTTTGTGGTTGTTTGTATAATTCTTAGTCAAATATGGTTTAGAAACATGTTTAAACTTAACCGTATGAAGTATTCATGCGAATGGACCATGCTAATGGACCATACGCATGAACACTTTATGCTAATGAACCAGTCGAATGACTGAACCAGGAGACTGGATCAGTCGCACGATTGTGACATGAGATTGACTCAGTCGTACGACTAGACCTTCAGTAATGCGGATGGATCAACCGCATGCTTTAGTTGAAGGAATTGATCTACACAAGATACATATTGAATTGATGTGGGTAGTGTGATATGATCCAAGTCGGGTCATACCCAATAACAAGCTTAACAAACATCAAAAGATAATTTATTTGTTGATATGATCATACAAATAAATAATGACACAAATTTAGAAAATGGATTTTCTAAATTATTGCTTTTGTAGATGAACATCATTATGTGGATAATTGTTCATAAGATATTATTTGTTTCATTATTTAGTTTTGCTAAATGATAATAAATAAAAGAGTGCTAAGTTTATAAAGTTTAAAAATTAGTTTTCAACTTTATAAACTAGAGATTAGAGAGTGTTAGTTGTGTTTAAAAAAAATAAGAAGGTGGGACCTTTTGGTTTTGAAAATTTCGGCCACCAAGGAGCCTTTTGGGGTTTCCCACTTCTTTGTCTTGTAAAGAGACAAGACTTAAAGCAACTAATACACTCCAACTGAAGACACACTCTCCATTGCATGCAAAGGCTTTTCCTTCTCTCCCAAAAACTCTCTCTCTCACGGTTTTTTGAAGAAAAGAAGGAGAAAAATTTTCAGCTAACAAAAGAGGTTTTGATTGCTGAAAATATGTTTTACAAAAGGTGTTGATGGGATAAACATACCGTTTTAAACATAAGATGTTCAAACGATCCCATACCACTAGAAGTTGCAATAGGTTGCAATTGTCATTTATGACTACCTTGTTTATTTAAATAATGGGATAAGGGTCACCTAGCCAATATTTATATACAACGTTGGATTCTAAAATTTTATTTATTAATAGTCTATGAGACATAAAGGGTATTAATAAATGAAATATAATTATATCAACGATTACTAATGGAACTTTGTAAAATCTTGTAGATGTCCGACAACAACAACGCTAATAACGATGTACTAAACCAAAACAACCAATCCCTAAGGGCGATCCTTCAAAGGGATCGTCTAACACCTAACAATTTCATGGATTGGTACCGCAACTTGAGAATCGTTCTCAAGCAAGAAAAGCAGGCCTACATCCCTGATGATCCCATCCCCAATAAACCTAACGAGGAGGATGTGGAATCCTATAATGATTGGGTTAGATATGTGGAAGACTCCATCCAAGTCTCTTGCCTAATGTTAGCAAGTATGACACCCGAACTCCAAAAGAAGTATGAGCTCCATGGAGCTTATGACATGATCACTCAGTTGCGGGAAACGTTCCAGCAACAAGCTAGAGTGGAGCGCTATGAAACGGTTCGAGCGCTTCATGCATGTCGGATGGAGGAATCCCAATCAGTTTCATCTTATGTTCATAAGATGAAAAGCCACGTCGACCGCCTTCAAAGGCTAAACTGTCCTGTCTCAAAGGAGTTGGTCACGGATCCTTAATGGCCTAACTAAAAAGTTTAAGGCGTTCGTCATGAACTACAACATGAACGGATGGGACAAGAGCATAAATGAACTTTATTCAATGCCGAGGCGGGAATGGGTAAAAGGGTGGGTTTTACCCGTTCTCACCATTAATGAAGGTGGGAGAAGGAGAAGGTCTCTACCCCCTCCTATGGCAACTGTTGCAAAGGAAAGGGGCACGTTGGGGGAAAGGGGAAGATGGTTGTTAGGGCGGAACCTCCGAAGCCCAAGGAGAAGAAGCAAAAGGTTGTTGTAAACGACCCATGCTTCAAATGTGGTGAGATAGGGCATTGGATGAGAATTGTCCAGTCTATCTCAAAGAGTTAGAGAAAAGAGGGATGCGGGGCAAACCTCAGGTATAATTTACATGATACATGTTGAGCTAAATGTTATTTCTTCTAACACATGGGTATTGGATACCGGATGTGGAACTCACATTTGCAATTTATTGCAGGGGTTCAAAAGAAATGAGCATTATGCAAAAGGGGAAATAAGTCTCTTCGTGGGCAATGGTGCGAAGGTTCACGTGGAAGCCCAAGGAGACTACATTTTGAAGCTTCCAAGTGGTTTGGAAGTCATTTTAAACAATGTATTATATGCTCCTAGTTTGACTAGGAACATTATTTCTGTTTCCCGTTTAAGACAATATGATTATGATTTCAAGTTTGTTGACACTGATATTCATGTTTCTTTAAATCATGTATTTTATTTTAAGGTTATACCTTGTAATGGTATTTATGAATTGGTTCATGAAAACGCAACATATGATAGCTCAATATACCAAGCAACCACCAAAAGGCTCAAATTAGATTTGAGTGATACCTACCTTTGGCATTGTCGTTTGGTCATACAAACAAGAAACGTATACAAACACTTCAAAAGAATGGTCTTTTAAAAACAAATGAATGTGATTTATTTGATGTATGTGAATCTTGTTTACAAGGAAAAATGACTAAGGCACCCTTTAGTGGAACTAACGAAAGGGCAAAAGATTTATTAGGTATCATACATTCGGATGTATGTGGTCCTTTTAAGCCAATGACTAGGAATGGTGAAAGATACTTCATTACCTTTACCGACGATTATAGTCGCTATGGGTATGTGTACTTATTGAGGCATAAAAATGAAGCTTTTGAAATGTTCAAAATCTTCAAGAATGAAGTGAAAATCAACTCAACAAGTCGATTAAAGTTCTCCGCACCGATAGAGGAGGTGAATACCTAAGTGATGTTTTTCAAGATCATCTTAGGAGTTGTAGGATTGTCTCACAACTCAGTCCACCTGGAACACCATAACATAATGGTGTATCTGAGAGGAGGAATCGAACCTTATTGGATATGGTTTGATCTATGATGGCTAGAAGCACATTGCCTCTATCATTTTAGGGTTTCGCTTTGCTCTCCGCGGCCCGTATTCTAAATATGGCCCCAACCAAAAAGGTGGAAAGGACATCTTTTGAGATATGGCATGTAAGAGTTCCATCCCTATCATACTTAAGGGTTTGGGGATGTGAGGCTTATGTTAAGACTCCCACCCCAAACAAATTGGAAGTCCGATCCACCAAGTGTATCTTTGTTGGATATGCTAGAGATTCTATGGGATATTATTTCTATGATCCACTGGAACAAAAGGTGTTTGTTGCCAGAAAGGGTGAGTTCTTAGAAACAAAGTTCCTTATGGAAGGAACTAGCAGTAGAACAGTGGATCTTAAGGAGGATCAAGAACCACAGCCCGATGCACGTTTGGTTGAAACTAGCACTCAACATGAGGATGTTAAGGATGATCAAGCGGTTGATCAATACACACAAAACGTTCGCAGAAGTGGTAGAATTAGTAATCCACCTGAAAGATACGGATTTTTCATGGATGGATGCTATGTGATAGATTCAGATGAACCAACCACATATCATGATGCAGTGTCCAATTTGGATTGTGATAAATGGCTCGAAGCCATGAACGTTGAGATGCAATCCATGTATGACAATCAAGTTTGGGAACTTGTTGTACCACCTCTTAATTCCAAGGTAGTTGGAAGTAAGTGGGTTTTCAAGAAGAAAACCGATATGCATGGAAACTTGGATACTTACAAAGCTAGACTTGTAGCAAAGGGTTTCACTCAAACTCAAGGGGTTGATTATGATGAAACTTTCTCACCTGTTGTGATGCTAAAGTCTATAAGATATTGTTTGCCATTGCTGCTCATTATGATTATGAGATTTGGCAAATGGATGTCAAAATCGCTTTCCTAAATGGATATCTTGAGGAAGATGTCTATATGGTTCAGCCTGAAGGTTTTGTCGATCCAAAACATCCTATAAAGTATGCAAGTTAAAGAAATCAATCTATGGATTGAAACAAGCATCGAGAAGTTGGAATCACCGTTTTGATGATGAAGTAAAGAAATTTGGCTTCATCAAAAACGCTGATGAGGCTTGCGTGTATAAGAAGGCTAGTTGGAGCACAATAACCTTCCTAGTATTGTATGTTGATGACATACTACTGTTTGGAAATGACATTCCAACCTTGGAAGGTGTAAAAACCTGGCTTGGAAGTTGTTTTTCCATCAAGGATCTTGGTGAAGCCGCCTATATTATAGGAATAAAGATCTATAGAGATAGATCAAGGCGGCTGATTGGTTTGAATCAAAGTGCATACATTGACAAAATCTTGAAAAGGTTCAAGATGGAAAACTCTAGGAAAGGTATTGTACCTATTCAAAGAGGGAAATATTGAGTACGACTCAATGTCCAAGCTCAAAGGAGGAGCAAAATAGAATGAAGGCAATCCCATATGCATCTGCTATAGGATCCATCATGTATGCAATGATATGCACTAGACCGGACGTGTCATGCACTTTAAGCATGACAAGTAGATACCAGCAAAATCCTGGTGATAGTCATTGGATGGCTGTCAAGAACATTCTGAAGTACCTAAGGAGGACTAAGGACATGTTCTTGATCTACGGGTCTGGTGAAGAAGAACTCATTGTAAAAGGTTACACGGATGCGAGTTTCCAAACCGATCGAGATGATTCACGATCTCAATCGGGTACATCTTTATTCTGAATGGGGGAGCTGTTTCTTGAAAAAGCTCAAAGCAAGAAGTCGTAGCGTTGTCCACTACAGAGTCAGAATACGTCGCCGCTTCAATGGCAGCACAGGAAGCTGCATGGTTGAAGAAATTCATAGCCGATCTAGGGGTAGTCCCTTCCATTCAGGATCCCCTAGAGATCTTTTGTGACAACGAGGGTGCGATTGCTCAAATCAAGGAACCTCGTGCTCATCAAAAGTACATTGAACGGAGATTCAACTACATAAGGGATGAAGTTGAAAAAGGAAATATATGTATTCGCAAAGTCCACACTGATAAAAACGTTGCGGATCCACTCACAAAGCTCCTTGAAAAGGCAAAGCATGAAGGTCATGTTTGTGCCATGGGACTTAGATATTCAAATGACTGGGTTTGATGTTGTATTTTGTATTTGGATATTGGAACTTATGTTATTTGACTTAATTATATGGTTATAATTTTCATTTGTTCTCCTATCTTAGCATGTTTAAATCCGTGAATAAATAAGTTATTCTAAACGTCCGTAGTCGATCATACTTGTGGGAACAACTATGAATGTAAGACTATAATGAACTTGGATTGGTCTATATTCATAAGGTATGAATATAGAGCAAGAGGTTACTACCAAGGTTCATTGATATCTATGGGATATGGATATTGGACCGACCCGCTCTCAATTATTTCTGCATGGAATCCTTGTGATTAGTCATAAGAGATATTGAGTAAAGGCGAATATCATTGTATCCTCAGACCTGAGATACATATTGGGTCTTGATATTCACCAAGTATTATACTTTGACTTAGTATTTTGCTGTTCTGAAATATTGGCAGTACATAAGGCTGAGTTCAGGTATGATATGAGGTGATTGTGAGAGACGTATGTAGTCAAGATGGAATTTGTTCCTCTTATTCGTTGAGAGTTAGATGTCTAAGGCCTGTTAAAGTTAAATCATCGGAGAATGACAATTCTGTGTCTCTTGGATTTAACATGACATCTGTAACAAAAGGATAGATGATTGATTCACCTAAATCATTTTCAAGTAAGGTACTTGAAAATGGATGATGTTATTGAATGGCACTTAGTCATATACATTAGGGGTAGCAAACTGTTGCTAGGCGTTATTTGCTGCTTGCATCAATCTTCTATGAATCTTGTGCAAGTGGGAGATTGAAGGAATTGATCTGCCCAAGATACATATTATATTGATGTGGCTAGTGTGATATGATCCAAGTCGGGTCATACCCAATAACAAGCTTAACAAACATCAAAAGATAATTTATTTGTTGATATGATCATACAAATAAATAATGACACAAATTTAGAAAATGGATTTTCTAAATTATTGCTTTTGTAGATGAACATCATTATGTGGATAATTGTTCATAAGATATTATTTGTTTCATTATTTAGTTTTGCTAAATGATAACAAATAAAAGAGTGCTAAGTTTATAAAGTTTAAAAATTAGTTTTCAACTTTATAAACTAGAGATTAGATAGTGTTAGTTGTGTTTAAAAAAATAAGAAGGTGGGACCTTTTGGTTTTGAAAATTTCAGCCACCAAGGAGCCTTTTGGGGTTTCCCACTTCTTTGTCTTGAAAAGAGACAAGACTTAAAGCAACTAATACACTCCAACTAAAGACACACTCTCCATTGCATGCAAAGGCTTTTCCTTCTCTCCCAAAAACTCTCTCTCTCACGGTTTTTTGAAGAAAAGAAGGAGCAGAATTTTCAGCTAACAAAAGAGGTTTTGATTGCTGAAAATTTGTGTCAAAGATTCCTAGCAATCAAAGGTGTTTGAAGAAGCTTGGGGTATCACCTCTTGAGGACTTCTAGCTTGAAGTTTCAGCCACAAGAACTCATCTTTTCACCTCCTTAATCTCGATTTCCAGCAGCTCCAAAGGTTGTGTTTTCACCATCTTATGTTCATTTGATTGTATGCATTTTCGTATAATGATCCATGGCTTTGGGGTTTGCTTATTAAATGGGTTTAATAATCATGACATTAATATGTTTTAAAACTAAAATCCGCTGCGTTTTCATATAAACAAGGTTATATGAGCTTTGATAAACATGTTAAAACCCCTACATTAGTCGCACAACTGAACCATGCTAATGGTTCAGTCGTACGAATGGAAAACCCTAACCTATAAATGCCACTTAATTCATGAAAAAACGTAAAAATTCAAATACCTACGCACATACTCGTACCCTAGTCATCCAGAGGCTCAAGAAAACCTGTTCCAACTTCATAGTTTGTCTCTGATCAATTCTCGTTTGTTCTTAACATTTGTTTCATCGTAGGATTGATCAGATTGTCGTTCTCACTGATTGGGTCGCCAATCAAATAGGATTCCGCACTATTTGAGTTGGTATACGCGCAGAATCCGTTAGTACTCCGTACGTACACGGTCCTAACAAGTGGTATCAGAGCTTTGGCTCTTGATTTTGCGTGTGATTTGATCGATTTGGTATAAAATCATGTTTTTTCATTCAAAACACCATCTTTTTGGTTAAAACAGTGTTTTCGACGTCTCCAGATCAAAAAGTTCATGTTTTTCGTCATACGGCAGATTAGGGTTAGTAAAAATTCGTGTTTGTGAGTCAAAATCTTCAAAACCTCAAATTTTTCAAAACAGCAGCCTTCAGTCGTACGAATAGCTCATTCGTATGACTGAACCCAATCGTACATCCCATACGCACAATTGAACTCAGTCGCTCATCCAATCGTACGAGTGAGCACTCCATTTGCATTGTCCAGTCGTCCTGTCCAACCGCATGATTGACTCATCCGTATTTTCAATCGCACGATTGAGCCATTCGCATTGTTCAATCGCACGTTTGGCCCATTCGCACATCTCCACTCGCACTAGTGAATAAATCTTAGATTACAGCCTAAAGTTTATACAAATGGAAGATCAGTACTCAGCTTTCACTGCCGGTAGGGATTCACGGATCCAGAGTCTTTTGCCTCTGGAAAACAAAGTTGGTTATCACAATAAGCTCCTAAGCTCATAACATTAGACGATTACACACAATGGAAGCAAAGGTTCGAGATATACTTAAATGGAGTTGATCCTAATCTGTGGGAATCAATCGAGACTGGGTATAGCATGCCAGTTGGTGCTGATGGAGTAAAACTTACCTTGGGTGGCATGACTGATAGCCAGAAGGTAAAGTACAATGCAGAGACGAAGGTGTATGCTTTGTTAACTCAGTCAATTCCTAAGGATATATTCCATCAGTTTTATGAGAATAAACAAGCCAAGAAGTTATGGGATGCTCTGGAAAAACGGTATGACGGGAATGCGACGTTGAAGGCATTAAAGGCAAAAGCTTTGAAAAAGGAGTTTGATAACTTCTCTTTAATCGGAAAAGAGAGTCTGGATGATGTTATCGACCGTTTCTACCACTTAATGAGTGCGCTTCACACTCATGGGGTTACCACGTCCATGGAAGACAAGGTGTCGAGTTTTGCAGATGGGTTGCTAGAGAAATGGGTTTCGTTTGTTTCAAATCTCAGACAGAATGATATGCTGGCAAAGTTGGATATCAACGATTTCATTCTGAAGCTGAGAGGGGAAGAGTTGAGGATGAAGTACAGATCCCAGAAAAGTTCATATGATCAGAACCCGTCACTTTACAACTCAACTCCTCAACCAAAAACTTCTGGAGCACCACTCCAAACAGCATTCGTCTCCAGTTCAGCTGCTTCTTCTCAAGCCATTACTTCAGGATCTGACACGTCAGGGTCATCTTGCACCCAATACATAGCACCTGAAGCCAATGCTACGAAATTAAGGACCGAGAATCTCGGTAATGTGACTGTAGAGGTAGCAAAGGAGCATATGGATCTCCTAGCAACTGTCGTTCACTCCTATGACGGTCTAGTTGCTGGGAAAATTGGAAACTGCCATCTCGCCGATGAAGACTACGAGCAGGTAGATGAAATTACGCTCAAAAGGATGGACATTATGTGGGCACTGGCTAGTGCTGTCCGGAGGGCGAAGAAGTTTGTTAAGAAGACCGGACGGAACTTGATAGCCACAAAAGACACTACTTTTGGTTTTGACAAAAACAAAGTTACCTGCTTTAACTATGGAGAAAGGGGGCATTTCAAACGTGAATGTGTAACGCCCAAGAAGACAGGTAACGGGAATCCTTTCTCATCTTTCAATCGTCAAGACAAACCCACCAATGGGACTACATCTTCAAACAAGGATCCTAAGACCTTGACTGCCCAAGACGATGAAGGACAAGATTGGACCTTTCGCTTTGTGTCTCTGGGAGAATCCAACATTGCATGCGTTGAGGGTTTGGATGATGACTCCGCAAGCGAAGGTGATATAGAAGTGGAACTTGTAATGTCAGATCATGAAGATACTGCTACTGTGGTCACTCGCCTAAATGAAGAAGGTCCTAGCACAACAGTTCAGAATCACCAGCACCCGAACAGTCAATCTCTGTGATGATGGCTGATTCAACCGAACCTTCTCAGGTAAGTTCCACAGACCAACTCTTTGATGATCATGCTTGTTCTGAATGTAATAAATTTAGGGATAGCATAGATTCAAAATTTGCTAGGTTATTAGATCACAATGATAGCTTAGTAAATGATTTACAACTGTGCACATAAGCAAACCGAATTTTAAAAGAAAATGAGCACAGTTGTAAAGAGAAAATAGAACTGTTAAATAAACAACTAAGGGAAACTGAAGTTATGGCCTTTAACCAAGCAAATGATATAAATTTCTATTTAAACTCCTTGGAAGAAACCAAGAAAGAAAAAGCAGTTTTGGAAGTCGAAGTCAACTCACTAAAACAAAAACTGCACAGTTGGACTAGTTCTTCTCACATAGTTCAACATATAGTGAGAGAACGAAATCATGGGGAAGGTTGGGTTACAAAGTGGTTCCACCACCACATGATACCTTGTTGAATGCTAAAAGCAAACCAATTAATAATAACCCAATCAAGGATCATGTGGTGTCCACTCCTCTTGTAAGTGATCCAGATTCAACAAGTAAACCTATTGAATCTGTCACTAAACAGAAGGAGACCACTTTGAAGTCAAAAGGTAAGACGACTGTTGTTAATTTGGATGAACAATTTGTGAAGGTTAGGGTGGAGTCAGGTTCTAACATGTCTAAATCAGAACCCAAAAAGACCAAACAATTTAACCAAACTCGAGCACCATGTCTAAGTCCAAATAAACAAAAGGGTAAAGATGTTAAACATGTTCAAACAATGAATTTTGTTAAAGAAATCAAAACATCTAACAAAGAAGTTTCAAAACCTAAAGAAACTAAAGTCACTCCTGTGTCTCGCACCTCCCCACAGAAACATTTTCACCAACATGTCGAAAGTAGATCATGCTACACTTGGGGAAAGTATGGACACATTGCTTCTGAATGTTCTTATTATCAGACACCAAGAAAGAAGATTGAACTTAATGATCCAAATCTAGTTCTTTAAAAAGGAGGTCAATTACTCCACTGTAAGGATTCCTAGAAGTCTGATGCAGCCAAAACTCTTGAAACCACCTACTGATCATAACAACTGATGAAGACTTCAGCTGAAGACATCAGCTGAATACAACAGCTGAAGGTAACAGCTGAAGACAACTGAAGTTAACAACTGAAGACATCAACTGAAGTTAACATCTGAAGACAACAGCTAAGGTAACAGCTGAAGACATCAGCTGAAGCAACAGCTGAAGGTAACAGCTGAAGACATCAGCTGAAGACAACAGCTGAAGACAACAGCTGAAGATAACAGCTGAAGACATTAGCTGAAGACAAAGTCTGAAGACAAAGTCTGAAGATAATTTTCAGTAGTTATCACAACAACTGAAGAAGTATTCTTCAGTAGTTATGATGATCCTCCTTCAGTAGTTATCACAACAGCTGAGGAAGTATTCTTCAGTAGTTTCACAACAACTGAAGAAGTACTCTTCAGTAGTTGTGATGATCCTCTTTCAGTTTATCACAACAACTGAAGAAGTATTCCTCAGTAGTTGTGACAGTTCTTCTTTCAGTAGTTCTATGAAATGATCAAGTCTTCCTGCATGCTGCACAGAACATGAAGTAGTATTGCTACGAAAGTTTTACACCAATTCAGAAACATTTCAAGTGTAAAATCTTTCATAGCCAAGACCAATATCTTCAGAAGCCAGAAATGAAGTCTTTCTTAGCTTCAAGACAAAGTCTGCTGAAGCCAAGAAACCAAGACAGATTCTTCCGAAGACTTTATCATACATGCTTTATCTGATGTACTTTTTCTGAAAAGCTGAACCACTTTGCCGCTGCCCACTCTGGTTGGTCACCAACTTGTATGAGTTGATGAAAAGGTCCATGCTTTAGGAAAACTATACATTGAGGTCTTGGGTCAAACCTTTCTACTTTATGTACCTTTATCCTTTTTGTAATATATTAGGATGTGAGCTATGGCATGTCATAGTCACTAGCCAAAAGGCAAATCTGCCTTTAGACTCTACATGGATTGTGTTGTCTAATTCGTGTATCCAGCTGGCCTTCAAAGTATGGCCGTCTGTAGGTTGTAGTATAAAGTATCTCAAAGTCTTGTAATGTATGTTATGCTGAATACTTGTAACTTGAATTTGAGAAGCAATATACAACATCCTTGAAAACCAACCACTTGTGTTGTTATCTTGTTCTTTTCTTTCTGAAGTTACTCTTGTGTTCTTAGCATCATCATAACCGGTTCTCCATTTGATCTGTTAAGTGTTCTAATACACTCTCCTCATTGTGTTGTTATGTTGTAAGTGCTAACCCTTCACCCGGTCCTGCATTTGGTATCAGAGCTCTCAGGCCTTGATATAAGATCTCACCATCTTAAGATCCCTCACACACACAAAATACTTAACAACTCAAATGGCAGCTCTTTCTAAAGCTGATATGGAAATTGGTACTATGACCAAGTCCCCACTGATCACTCCTAAGATTTTGACACATGGTGCACAAGAATGGAAGGCTTCATCAAGTGTCAAGATTCAAGGATGTGGGACTCAGTTATCAATGGTCCCTTCATACCAAGCACTACTTCTACTACTGGTAATCGTATCATCCCTATAGATGTAGATGATTACTCAGAAGAAGACAGGAAGAGAATAGAGCTTGATCAAAGGGCCATGACTTGTCTTCAAACTGCTCTTCCAAACTCCATCTACAGAGGCTTCAAGAAGTGCAAGACAGCTAAAGATCTATGGGAAGCACTGAAGCTCATGTATGAAGGATCCAAAGAAACTAAAGAAAACAAGAAGGATCTCTTGAAGCAGCAGTTTGAAAATTTCACCTTCAAGGCTGGTGAGACACTGACTCAGCAATACTTCAGGTATGTTGAGATAGTGGACACTCTAGTGGATATTGGAGTAACTCTTGAGAACAGGGACATAGTAAGGAAGTTCATGTCTTCTCTTCCTAAACTATGGACACATTATTGTGTTGTGATCAAGAGAACTTCGGATCTTAAAATCTTACTCTTACAGAGTTGTATGGTATCCTGAGTGCATTCCAGATGGAGATGAACATGCAAAATTCCTCTGGTGACTCCAATAACCAACTGAGCTCAGCTCTTCATGTGAATAAAAGGGAATGCATTGAACCACAACATCAGTTGTTATGCTACCCTGACAACTCACAAAAGGGGCCTTTCATCACTCTTCTAGAGACACCAAGAGAAAGCTACACTCAAGGAAGTCCCTTCCAAGAGACAAGTTCTTCTCATGCCTTTGTCTCAGCTGATGAAACCTCTGGCAACCTTCTCTTCACTCTTGAAGACTTGGACTGTATCCATCCAGATGATCTGGAGTATATGGAGATAGTTCAGCAAATGGCTCTTCTCACTCACAGGGCCAAGAAATTCTACAAGAGGACTGGGAGAAGATTTCCAAGCAATACATCCAGTGAAAAGTTTGGGCTGGACAAAAACAAGGTAAAGTGCTACAACTGTAACCAGATGGGGCACTTTGCAAGAGAGTGTAAGGCACCAAGAACAAATGGTGGCCAGACACAAACCAGACCAAACTACACTGAGAAAGTTCACCAGAATGAGAACCCAAAGCAACAGGCTGCAGTTGCTGTTGAAGAGGGAGGCTTTGACTGGAGCTTTCAGATAGAAGATGCATCTCCAAACCAAGCTCTCATGGCAGATCATGATGAAACCAAGGTATTGGAAAATCTTTGCTCTTCTGAATGCATTGCTAAAGTTAATAGATACAGGTCATATAACTTAGAGCTGAGATCTGACCTTGAGTCCTTAAACATCTTGAAAGCTGATTTAAAAGAGCTGAAAATGACTATAAACTTAAAATAGAAGATTTTGAGAAAACCATTTCAACTCTTAAACATGAGCTAACAAATTACAGGACTCAGATCAAAGATCTCATAGCTAAGTTAACTGAATGCCAAGCTGAGCTTGTGATCAGCAAAGCTAAGGCAGAAAATTGTGTTCTTGAAGAAGATACCTTCAAGAACATAATATCCTCATCCTTGCATGCAAAAGTGTGTTATCAGAACAAGCAGGGACTGGGATCTAGTGAGATAGCTCCTCCACATACCATCTTGTCTGTAAGATCTCCCAGGTGTGGAACTTGTGAAGATGAGCTTCCCCTCATAGATCCTTTGACTGAAGAGGATGAAAAGGAGATGGTGAAGAATGACTTTGGTTTGAGTGAAGAAAAGCATTCTGAGAAGGGTCACCATTCCTCTGAGGAGAGTAAAACTGTTGAGATGACCAAGTCAAGAAGAAAGAACTTGATCAGGAAAGCCAAAAGAAAATCAAGGAAGGCTCAAGAGATCAAGGCTACTTTTGACTCTAAGCAGAAACAAGTTTTCATCTCTGCAGGGTTTGAAGTAGTTAAGACTGATGACATGAAATCTGGTTCATGTGCAACTCATCTCAGCAACAAGAAGAAGACTGATCTGTTGTGTGTTACTGCTACACAACCTGGACCATCCAACTCCAAGAACAGTTCTCAACCCAAAAGAACTGTCTCAGCTCCTGCAAAGGTGAAGATGGAGAAGGATGTGACCAAAGTCAGTGCTCTTCCATGAAGAAGACTCTTGGAAAGAAGAATCTGAAGTGTGTCATGTGTGAGAGTACTTCTCATTTGGCTAAGGATTGTCCATACAATCCTAAGGGTACTCTTCACATGATAAACAAAGAGACTTCCAAAAATTCCATGATGAAGAAGAAGGCAAGTGGAAAACTGCCTTCGGAAGAAAATTTGGTCTCGGAAGAAAGGAATGCTTCTGAAGTACTGAAGCTTGCTGCAGTAAAGGCAAGATCTTCCGAAGGACCAGTCATCAAAACTTCTGAAGTCTCAAAAGCTTCTGAAGTATTGAAGGTCAAGTCTAAACTTCCAAAGGTGGTGTGGAAGTCAAAGAAAGACCAAAAGACTGAAGGTTCTTCATCAACAACAGCTCAAGATCCTCAAAGCACAACCATTGGATCTATTACTGTTGCATTGTCTTCAACTGTTTTAAATGAGCCCAAGACCAATGAGGCTTGGGTTTCCAAATGTAACTAGCTATCTCTTTATGCAGGAACAGCTAGACAAACAAAAATGTGTGGATCATTGACAGTGGTTGTTCCAGGCACATGACAGGCAATAGGTCACTACTCCAGAAGTTTGAAAGAATTGATGGAGGGCCAGTTGCTTTTGGAGGAGATGCAGGTGGTTACATTACTGGAAGGGGCAAGGTCATAAATGGTAAGCTCAGCATTGACAAGGTAAACTTTGTCAAGGAGCTTGGATACAATCTTTTGAGTGTATCACAATTCTGATCAGAGTCATAACATGCTATTTACTGAGCATGAGTGCATTGTTCTCAAGCCCGGGGTGGTCATTCCTCATGAGCACATCCTACTCAGAGCCCCCAGGAAAGGAACATGTACAAGATGGATTTGCAAGAAACATCTCCCTCAGGAGAAGTTTCATGCTTTCTATCTAAAGCAAATAGTGATGAATCTTTCCTTTGGCATAAAGAATGTGCCATGTAAACTTTAAGAACATGAATAAATTGATTAAGAATGATTTGGTAACTGGAATACCAAAAAGAGAGTTTACAAGTGATGATCATTGTGTTGCATGCCTGAAAGAGAAGCAACACAAGGTATCTCACAAGCCTAAGGAAAGAAATTCCATCACTACACCCCTACACTTGTTACATATGGATCTCTTTGGCCCCACCAATGTAATGAGTTTAGGAAGGACCTCTTACTGTTTGGTGATCACAGATGACTTTACAAGATTCACATGGGTATTCTTCCTTAGAACTAAGGATGAGACCCCTGAGATTTTGAAGAATTTCATCTTAAAAATTGAGAATCAATGTGATCACAAGGTCAAAACCATAAGATGTGATCAAGGAACTGAGTTCAAGAATCAAACACTTGATACATTTTGTGATGAAAAGGGTATTACAAGACAATATAGTGCTCCCAGGACCCCTCAGCAAAATGGAGTTGCTGAGAGGAGAAACAGGACACTAATTGAAGCTGCAAGAACTATGTTGTCTGACTCTAAACTGCCCATCACCTTCTGGGCAGAGGCAGTCAACACTGCCTGCTATGTGCAAAACAGAGTTTTAGTAGTTAAGACACATGGTAAGACTCCTTATGAACTTTGGCACAAGAGGAAACCTTTCATTGGTTTTCTCAGGTCTTTTGGATGTCCTTGCACCATCTTAATACCAAAGATCATATAGCCAAGTTTGCTGAGAAATCAGATGATGGACACTTCATTGGATACTCTTCTCAAGCTAAAGCTTATAGAGTATACAATCTCAGAACTAGAGTAGTTGAGGAGTCAGCCAATGTGACTTTCAATAACACACACCCAGTGTGAAAGGTTCTGGTCTGGATTGGCTGTTTGATCTTGATTTAGTTACCAACTGTTTTAACAAATCTTGTGAGCATGTTTCAGGAACCACAGATATATTGCCTACAGGTGATCCTGATCCAAGAATTGAGCTGAGAAGATCTTCAAGCAACATATCTCCAGCTCCAGTGGTAACTAATCCTGCAAATGAAGCTTCTACCAGCACATCAATGACAAATCCTGCTGATACATCTGAGTTGCCTTCATCTTCCAGTTTTGAGGCACAAAACTCAAATGTAGAAACTTCAAATGTTGGGAAACATGGTGGTGGTGACAGTGATCAAGAATTTCTTGATGCTGAGAACCATCCCATTGAAGAAAACTCAATGATGTCACACACTCATTGGATCAAGTTAATCTTGATAGGTGTGCTGCTGTAGAGGGTGAATCCTCCTTGCCAGATCAGAATTTCTCCAATTTGGATCTGTCTAAACAACTTGCTGTGATCCCTCAACTAAGGATCCACAAGTCTCACCCCTCTACAAACATCATTGGAGATGTTGGTACTGGTGTAAGAACAAGAGGACAGTCTCATAATGCAAATATCTGTCTTCACTCTTGTTTCTTATCCTAAATAGAGCCAAAGAAGATTGATGAAGCTCTAAAGGATGGAAGTTGGGTTGAAGCTATGCAAGAGGAGTTGCTTCAATTCAAGAGACAAAAGGTTTGAAATCTATGTCCTCTTCCTCATGGGAAGACTACCATAGGTACAAAATGGGTTTTCAGAAATAAGAAGGATGATAGAGGACTTGTCATCAAGAACAAGGCTAGACTAGTTGTTCAAGGGTATACTCAAGAAGAAGGAATTGATTACACTGATGTCTTTGCTCCAGTAGCAAGACTTGAAGCTGTCAGGATATTCCTAGCTTTTGCTGCATCCAAGAACTTCAAGTCTATCAACTTGATGTCAAGTGTGCTTTTCTTTATGGAGTGATTGATGAAGAGGTGTATGTCAAACAACCACCTGGCTTTGCAGATCCTGATCATCCTGATTATGTCTGCAAGCTTGACAAAGCTCTCTATGGGCTACATCAGGCACCAAGAAAGTGGTATGAGACTCTATCTCAGTATCTCTGTCAGCATGGCTACAAAAGGGGTACCATTGATGGAACTCTCTTCATCAAAGGAACAAGAGATGACATAATGCTAGTTCAAGTATATGTAGATGATATCATCTTTGGGTCAACTAATCCAAAGCTCTGCAAAGACTTTGAGAAGCTGATGAAGGATAGATTTGAAATGAGTGCCATGGGGAACTCAATTTCTTTCTAGGGATTCAAGTGAAGCAAGTTGACAATGGTATCTTCATAAATCAGTCAAAGTATGTGCAAGACACCCATAGCTAGAAACCACTCCCTTGGACCTGATCTTGAGGGGGAGTGTGTTGATGAACATCTCTACAGGGCTATGATTGGGTCTCTTATGTATCTTACAGCTAGCAGGCCAGATATTATGTTTGCCACTTGCATCTGTGCAAGATATCAGGCCAACCCCAAGATATCACACCTAATCACTGTCAAAAGAATTCTAAGATACCTTAAAGGAGCCCCATCTCTTGGCCTTTGGTATCCTAAAAATTCTGACTTCAATCTGTATGCATATACAGATAGTGATTATGGTGGATGCAATATGACTGCAAAGTCTACATCAGGGGGATGTCAATTTCTTGGTGGAAGGATAGTCTCTTGGCAATGCAAGAAACAATCCTGTGTATCTGCATCAACTGCTGAGGCTGAATACATTGCTGCTGCAAGCTGCTGTGCTCAAGTGCTTTGGATTCAAAATCAGATGCTGGACTATGGATTCAACTTCAAAGAGACTCCCATTCACATAGACAACAACAGTGCTATCTCAATCACAGAAAATCCAGTGCAGCACTCAAGAACTAAGCACATCAACATCAGGTATCATCTGATTAGAGATAATTTTGAAAAAGGATTAATCAAACTAATCAAAGTTCATACAGATGAACAATATGCTGATCTGTTCACAAAAGCTTTTGATGAACAGAGATTTAAATATCTTATATCAGCTATTGGGATGATCAACTTTGAATAGCTTTTCTTAAAAACTTAATCATATTATTTCTAAAACTATGTGTGTTCTATGTTATCTATTCTATCACCATAATAAGCCCCAGTTTCTCTTTGGAAGAAAATTCTTTTAGGATATTCCTTAGATTTTTTAGAATTTTACACAAGTTGCAAAATTCTTCAAAATCTTTGAAATATTTTTGGAGGCAAAATTTGCCTTCGGAAGCTTTCTGGTTAAAACTTCCGAAGCAAAATATCCTTCATGGTCAAAACTTCTGAAGTTAAATTATCTTTGGAAGATTTCTTAGAATTCCAAGAAAACTACTTTTTGGGCAAAAAGCAAACTACTTTTCAGAGGTGGGACCAACACAATGGATTTCAAAGTTTATCCTTTTTCATTAACTTTGTCTCAAATCCAAATTCATACAAATATCCAACGGTTACACCTCTTTCCTCTACCTCCAAAATTCACCCATACCTAAAATTTGATCTCTCTGAAACCACTTTTGCTTTTCACCTTTCTTCATCCTTAAGCTTTTCAAAATGGCCAACATTCCAAACAGAAACAACCCAAATTTCTCCATGCAGCTCCATAGGCAGCACAATCAAGTTGCCTTGTTGCACTCTGAGAAAGATGATAGTTTCTCAGAGGTTTGCCATTTTCTTGCTCTATCCAACTACTACACCTCACTCACCATTGATCCTATTCTTTATGAGGATCACCTGCTTGACTTTTGGAGGACATGTCAAGAGGTTATTATGGATGGGGAGAAGGCATGTCTGCCACAGTGCAGGGGAGGACAGTCTTTATCACTCCAGCCATCATAAAACCCATCTTCAGCTGGATGATGAAGAAGGTGAACTGTCTTTCCCAAAAAAGCTATCAACTATTCCTTTGAGCAGATGGGCTATGAGGGAGATTTCTCTGTAAAGACCTTTAGGAAAGGGAAGGTCTCATTCCAGTGGAAATACCTACTCCATGTAGTGATTCACAACTTGTCCAATAAGCATGGTGGGTGGGACCAGATTCCTGAGGATCTCTCCTTTATAGTTCATGGAATGGTACAAGGGGTCAAGTTCAGGTACTCACAATTTGTTTACACAAACTTGCTTGCTAACTTGGACTCCTTAGAATACTATGTGTTTCCTAGATATGTTCAACACATTCTCAACTGTGAACTTGGATCACAGTTAGAAACAAATACTATTCTTAAATTGGGACAGATGAAGCCAAGCATCTTTAAGATTATGAAGAAGCCAACTGTAGGCTTCTCAGGGGTAGAAACAGCCCTGGTCTCCAAAATGTTAGAGCTCATTGCTCAAGGTGACAACCTAGCAACACAAGCTAGTGTTGAACCCACACCATCTACATCTCAACCACCAATACAGCCTCAAACGAACCCCTGCTCAAGCTATTGAGTCTGTGCAGGTCCCCATATACTCACCCATATAGGAAGAAGTGGATACTAGAGCTCCCACTTCTCCTAAGGAGCAAACCACTCCCATCTCTTCAAGAATCAGTGCTGATGTTCCTCATGATCAGCCTGATGAGCTCATAAGCCCAAATGCCTTAAGCCTTCACTCTGAGTCTCAACACTCAAGTGAAAAACCTTCAGGGGACAGTTACCATCCCCAGCCTTTGGACTTAAATACCCAAATTCCCAACCTTGAATTCTATACTGATGAGGACTTAGGCTTCAGTAAGCATCATGAATCTCTCTATCCCTCCCCTACTCAAAGAAAGAGGAGTGCTTCTGAATTACCTATGTCTATCCCACATCAGTCACCCATTGCTGAGGTGGGTCCTTCTGAACTTGTTCAGGGGATCCATATGGAAGAGGCTCTCACTTTTGCAAGTGATTACATCATTAAGACCTCAACCATGGCAACTCAGCCCATTGACACTTCATCTGAGGCTGTCAATGAGCAGAGGAAATCCAGTAGCCAAGAACCCCACGCTGGTGATGAGAGTGAGGACTTAGGTCCAATTCTCTCATCCCCCATGATTCTTCTGATGAAGATGAGGGGAATCTGAGACTAAAAGTGCAACAACTGACACAAACATGCACTTACTTGGTCTCAAAGGTTAGTCATCTTGAATTTCAAGTGACTACCTTACAAAATAGGGTCAATGATCAGCAACTTGAGATATCTTATCTTAAGGAAAAACTAGCTGAGAGACCTTTAAGAAGAGCTCAACCAGGAACACAAGAACCTGAGGATGTGGCTGACCTAACTCCTAGCTCACCTATACAAGAAGGTGATGCTACCAAAAAGGGGGAGAAAGTCACTATAATCACAGAACCTGGGAGTTCTTCAAGGAGTATGGACATTGAGGACTCACCATCCTCTCTTGTAATTGTTCCTACTCAGCAACCTCCTCAAGTTCACATTGATGTGAACATCCTAGACTACTTGTTTCAAAGTCTTTTTGGGGAGGGTGTATCAAGGCAAGAAGCTGAACAAGATAGACCAAGGCAATCAGGTAATATCATTGGTCAATGGATGTTGAGGCAGACCCTGAGATTAGCTTCAAAGGGAAAACCTTGACTGAAGGCCCAGTGATAGAGCCTGAAAGTCCTGTCTTACAGTCAACTAATGAAGTGACAGAAATTGAAACACCTGTCACCACAACAACTACTTCAGCAACAACCCCTCAGTGAAACACCTGCTGGTGAAGGTGTATCACAGTCTCTCTCTGGCCAGAGCTTGGATGCTACACCAAGCAATGAAGGCCAAAGCTCTCTCCACCCTGTGTCACAAAGGTCTGTGGGTGACAAGGGGAAAAGGGTTCTAACCCCTGAGGAGATTGAGGAGGAGGAAAGAGAGAAAGAGGAAGCTAAGGGGAGTAAGTTCCACTGGGTCTTCAAGCTTCATGCAAGCTGCAATCAGGGCTGCTCACAGACCAAACACTCAAAATGATGAGTTGAGGGCAGTCAGGATTACTTACTTACAGACCAGGAACTATGACATAGATGAGATTATATCTCTCCCCTTAGAGGAATTAAATGATCTGGCTGACATGGAAATGTCAAGAGAAAGAAGGAAGCTGAAGATGCAAGAATTCTTCTTGAGATCAAAGAGAAGAAAAGACAACAAAAGTTATACAAGCATGTTCCTACTCTCTCACCAGTTCAAGAAAGTCCTATGCAAGAGGCTGTGGCTGCTACACAAGAACCTCAGGTAGATAAAGAAACAGATAAACAAAGAATGATAGACTACCTGAGTGCCACAGGCTTCTACCAGGCAGAAGCACTTCTTCCTTTGTCCTTTGAGTACATTGAGTTTGAGTATCTCAAACAACTTGAACTTCAAGTACTCAAAGAGCAGAAGTTAACAAAGAAGAAAATAAGGAAAGAAGCTGCTAAGTCAAGAGCTCTCATTCAGAAGAACTTGAAAAAGTCTGATGATAGACAAAGAATGATGAGCTTCTTGAAGCTGTATGGATTCTCTGGAAGGAGACTTGGCCCTATGTCTCTATCTACTATGGATGAGCATATCAGGGTGATCAAGCAGAAGATCAAGAGTGGAGAGCTTGCTGACTTGCACACTCCTCCAAGTCAAGCTCTACCTCAAGTAGAGGTTAAGTTTGAACAACAAGAGACAACTCAAACAAGAACCTCCAGCTTCATCTTCTAATCCACAGCAGGGTCAAAGGCCAGCCTCTTCAACTATTGATCAACAGCAAGGTCAAAGGCCAGCCTCAACATCTGACCCACAACAGGGTCAAACTCCCTCTCCTTCTAAACCTGTGAGGGAGGAACACCCAACTGAGGAAGACACAACTAATGTACAAGGTGCTGCAGGCCAGTCTTCTCAGTTAAAGACTGCAAAGAGGAAGAAGAGGATCGCTTCTAAATCTGATGCAAAGAAGAAGAAGAAGTCAAAATCAACCTCCTCTGATCCTCAGGATGAATCAGAACATCCTAAGGAAGTGCAAGAAGAAAGAGCCAAATCATCTCCAATTCAAATGGCTCCTCTTGCATCAGGAAGACAGTGAGCTGCTGAATATCCTCAAGTGTTTTGTAGCATCAGCCTAGGGGGAGTTTGTAAGGATTCCTAGAAGTCTGATACATCCAAAACTCTTGAAACCATCTACTGATCATAACAACTGATGAAGACTTCAGCTGAAGACATCAGCTGAATACAACAGCTGAAGGTAACAGTTGAAGACAACTGAAGTTAACAACTGAAGACATCAACTGAAGTTAACAGCTGAAGACAACAGCTAAAGGTAACAGCTGAAGACAACAGCTGAAGGTAACAGCTGAAGACATCAGCTGAAGACAACAGCTAAGACAACAGCTGAAGATAACAGCTGAAGACATTAGCTGAAGACAAAGTCTGAATACAAAGTCTGAAGATAATTTTCAGTAGTTATCACAACAACTGAAGAAGTATTCTTCAGTAGTTATGATGATCCTCCTTCAGTAGTTATCACAACAGCTGAGGAAGTATTCTTCAGTAGTTTTCACAACAACTGAAGAAGTACTCTTCAGTAGTTGTGATGATCCTCTTTCAGTAGTTATCACAACAACTGAAGAAGTATTCCTCAGTAGTTGTGACAGTTCTTCTTTCAGTAGTTCTATGAAATGATCAAGTCTTCCTGCATGCTGCACAGAACATGAAGTAGTATTGCTACGAAAGTTTTACACCAATTCAGAAACATTTCAAGTGTAAAATCTTTCATAGCCAAGACTAATATCTTCAGAAGCCAGAAATGAAGTCTTTCTTAGCTTCAAGACAAAGTCTGCTGAAGCCAAGAAACCAAAACAGATTCTTCTGAAGACTTTTATCATACATGCTTTATCTAATGTACTTTTTCTGAAAAGCTGAACCACTTTGCCGCTGCCCACTCTGGTTGGTCACCAACTTGTATGAGTTGGTGAAAAGGTCCATGCTTTAGGAAAACTGTACATTGAGGTCTTGGGTCAAACCTTTCTACTTTATGTACCTTTATCCTTTTTGTAATATATTAGGATGTGAGCTATGGCATGTCATAGTCACTAGCCAAAAGGCAAATCTGCCTTTTGACTCTACATGGATTGTGTTGTCTAATTTGTGTATCCAGCTGGCCTTCAAAGTATGGGTCTGTAGGTTGTAGTATAAAGTATCTCAAAGTCTTTTAATGTATGTAATGCTGAATACTTGTAACTTGAATTTGAGAAGCAATATACAACACCTTGAAAACCAACCACTTGTGTTGTTATCTTGTTCTTTTCTTTCTGAAGTTACTCTTGTGTTCTTAGCATCATCATAATCGGTTCCTCATTTGATCTGTTAAGTGTTTTAATACACTCTCCTCATTATGTTGTTATGTTGTAAGTGCTAACCCTTCACCCGGTCCTGCATCCACCAAAAAGAACCTTTGAACTTAAAGTTCAAACAATAAGCCAATCGTCTCTTTATCACGAACATGCCTTACATAAAACTGGCTTATGGAAAGAAAACTCAAGTCCCGTGTCTGAAAATGAGAACAAGAAGTAGGATGATCTGCCCTCTTCCTCAAATGGACAGTGGGTAGAGTTTATGATGTGTGTTTCCTCGGGGTCACCCAAGCCAGTTAAGGCTTGGGTCCCTAACCTGAACTAATCATTTTCTTTGAATGTGCAGGGTGTCCGCTATAGTGCTTCTTTGAATACCTGCATTGTTGATAGTGGTGCATCAGGCACATGACTGGAAACCTGTCACTCTTGTCAAATGTCAAACAAATTAAAGGAGGACACGTTTCATTTGCTAGAAATAAAGAAGGTTACATCACTGCACAAGGAGAAGTGGGAAACCAGAAAGTGAAGTTTGATAAGGTAAACTATGTTCAACAACTTCAAATAACTTACTTTCTATTTGTTAGGTATGCGACAAAGAGTTCAAAGTTGTATTTGACAACAAGAGTGCTATGTTCTGAAAAAACTATGTCATTCCGGAGGACCAAGTGTTAATGTCAGCTTCAAGATATAACAATTTGTATGTCTTGGACCTATCAAAGGCCTCCATAACCGATCGTCAAGTACAATGCTCTTGTCAAAGCAATAGAAAAAGACTCCATCTCCTGGCATAGGAGAATAGGACACATAAATCCCCGGAAGATGAATCACTGGATCAAGAATGATCTAGTGCGTGGAGTAAATGTTCAAACTTCCAACTACCGGATTTCTGTGTCGCATGTAAGAAAGGAAAACAGACAAGGAAGTCTCACAAGGCAAAGAACGTTCATTCAATTGACCTGCCTCTTGAGCTTCTTCACATGGATCTGTTTGGCCCAGTAAGTACAAAGAGCATTGCCGGTGATTTGTACTGCTTTGTAGTTACGGATGATTATTCAAGATTTTCTTGGGTGATGTTTCTGAAATCCAAATCAGAGACATTTGAATCATTCAAAGAGCTAGTAACTACATTGGAGTCACTCTACAAGCTGAAGGTAAGGCAAGTTCGATCCGACAACGGCACCGAGTTCAAGAACCAATGGATGGAGGAATTTTGCAAAGAAAGAGGAATTGTGCACCAATTCACATCCGCCTATACTAAGAACCAATGGATGGAGGAATTTCGCAAAGAAAGAGGAATTGTGCACCAATTCACATCCACCTGCATTCCTCAAATGAACGGGGTTGCTGAAAGAAAGAATCGCAGCTTGATAGAGATAGCCCGGGCGATGCTAGCAGACTCGAAACTGCCTATCCAATTTTGGAACGAGGTAGTAGCTAATGCATGTTACACCCTTAATCGAGTCCTGGTGGTCAAGCGTCATGGTAAGACGTGTTACGAGTTACTCCAACGACGTAATCCTAATCTAGAGTACCTTAAACCGTTTGGTGCACCATGTACACTACTAAAGAAAACACAGTCAGGGAAATTCAGCGAGAAGGCTGAAGAAGGGATTTTCTTAGGATACAACATACCGAATAAGAGAGTTTACTATAACTCAATGAGTCTAGTAGAAGTGTGGTGCAATGTTGATGTACAGAGATACACCACCCCCTTGCTGGAAAAGGACCCTCTTTCTTTTTCGACTATGATAGATTCTTTAAATCCTTCAACATCCTCTCTCTCCTTCTGAGGATGAGTTATTGACCAGAATGATGTACGACATATTAAACACACCATCACTGGATCCAATGACTTCAGCTTCACAAGGTGAGTCTTCTAGTTCTTCAGGGGGAGCACTTGAGGTAAGTGACTCCTCCTCTGATGATGAAGACGTTGCAAATGATCAGGTGGATCAAGGCAACTGGTTCCTGCTACTCCAAGTACACAAGCATCTGATGTTGATGCCTCTGACACTTCAGAACCTCACACTCCCACTGCCTCAGATACTGAACCTGCTATTCACATCTGGATAATGTGGTAGTTGTACCCACCACTCCTGGATCTCGACTAAATGTTTATATCATCCGTTTGATAATGTCATTGGAGATGTTAGATTAGGAGTCAAGACTAGAAGTCAACTATACTCAGCTGATTATGCCTCGGTAATGGAAAAGGGATATCTTCATGATGGTGCATATCGATGTTTTATGTCTCAATTTGAGCCAAAATATGTTAGTGAAGCCCTAAACGATGAGGCATGGGTGAGTGCCATGCAAGAAGAACTTCTTCAATTCAAGAAGTTGGGAGTATGGACTCTAGTGGATAGACCTAAAGGTGCTAAGGTCATTGGCACCAAATGGGTCTTGAAGTGCAAGAAAGATGACCAAGGGGTCATAATAAGAAACAAGGATGGACTTGTAGTTCAAGGATTTCGACAAGTCGAGGGCATTGATTACAATGAAGTATTTGCACATCTAGCAAGAATGGAAGCAATCCGTATCTTCCTAGCCTATGCATCTTACATGAAAATCAAAGTCTATCAATTAGACGTAAAGAGTACATTCCTTCATGGTAAAATCCGGGAGACAGTGCACGTCAGTCAACCCGAAGGATTTGAGGATCCGTATCATCAGGACAGAGTTTACAAACTAGATAAGGCTCTCTACGGGCTCCATCAAGCCCCAAGAGCTTGGTTCGAAAAACTCTCGACTCATCTTGTGAAACATGGCTTTCGCAGAGGAGTGATTGACTTTGCACTGTTCATCAAAGAAAAGGATGGTGACTTACTGCTAGTTCTAATCTATGTTGATGACATAATCTTCGGTTCCAAAAACGAAGCATTATGTAAAGAATTTGAAGCAGTAATGAAAGCTGAATTCAAGATGAGTGCCATGGGTGAAATGAAGTTCTTTCTCGGATTATAGGTGGATCAGACTCCAAAGGGGATATTTTTGCATCAGACCAAGTATGCAGGCGATATTCTCAATCGGTTTTATATGGAGAATGCTTCCGCAGCTGGGACTCCACTTGCTACAAACCATGACGTCGCACCCGACAAAAATGGTGATCTGGTGGATGCTACTATGTACCGAGGAATGATCGGATCACTCATGCACCTCACTGCCTCAAGACCTGATATCATGTACGTGACATGTGTATGCTCCAGATATCAGGCGAAACCTAAAGTCAACCATCTCATAGGCGTCAAAAGGATATTTCGTTATCTGAAGGGTACTCCAACACTTGGGTTGTGGTATCCTCATGATGATGACTTTGAGCTTATAGCGTATAGTGATTCGGATTATGGTTGCTGCAAAATGAACTACAAGTCCACTTCAGCAGGATGTCAACTCTTCGGGAGAAGATTAGTCACATGGCAGTGTAAGAAGCAGACATCGGTTGCTCTGTCAACTTGTGAAGCTGAATACGTCGCTGCTGCAAGCTGCTGTTCACAAATCATCTGGATTCAACAGCAAATGCGGTACTATGGTTTGAAATTCTCTAACACTCCTATATTTGTTGATAATTCTGCTGCTATAGCCGTAACTAAAAATCTGATCCAACATCCTAAGACCAAACACATCGGAATTAAATATCACTTTATACGTGATTGTTTTGAAAAGAATTTAATCGATGTTGTTAAAATTAATACGGATTTCAACGCGCTGACCTCTACACCAAAGCTTTTGATAAACCAAGATTTTTATATCTGTTAGAGGTCAACGGCGTGAAAAGGAAATGTGAGGTGATTCCAGAAGATGAACATGCTTAGTCCGACAACTGTTTATTTTTTTCTTTTCTTTTCCTTTTTTATTTTTCTTCATTTTTCCTGTATTAAAAATCCAAAAACACAAAAAGATTTTTCGTTTTAGAATTTTAGGGGGAATAGGTTAGTTTAGTATTAAATTAGTTATTTTATTACTTAAAAACAAGGGAGGAGGACAGTCTAGTTAATTGAAATTAGATCTTATCAGTGATACTGATTTAATGACTGTGGAAAATGATAGAACATAGGAACAAGGAGTTTGGGACTTTAAAATAATTTAACTGATTAAGATGCCAAATTCAAGGTATGAGTCTAAGAAGTCTAATTAATATCAAAGGAAAAATGATAGTAAAACTAGCTACTACTAAGGTAACATAGAGAAAGTAGACCTAGAGGTTGCTAGATCACGAGATGATGTGTCGGTAGATTCAACACAATAGATAAGTAGACTTTATTGGTGAGTTCAAGCTCAAACTAAGTTGTTTAACAAGCTGTGGGTTATCATCTTATCCCTGGTTAACACAATCAACGAAGTTCTAATAAGGGGTGACGAGCAAAATAAACGCCATAAATGTGTGCGGATGACCAGAAAAATGAGCAAAGCACGTAAAAATGCAAAAAGCAATCAAGCTAATAACCTATGTTGTTGGTGTGATCTGTGCAAAAAGAATAAAATTGCTCAAACAAGAAGATAGGTTGTGTGCCTCTCTGTTATGCGGTAGCACTGACCTGAGGATAAGCATAACCTAAATATTCTAGAATTCATTGTCGTTTGCGCCTCTCTGCTGTGCGATGGCACTAACCTGAGGCTTTGCATCTCTTTGAAAGCTCTTAGAATAGTTTCTTCTTGTCAAAATACCCGTAGACCGTTCAAAATCTCCTGAGGAATGTTGATTACCATATAAGTGTGGGATCCACAAATGTTTGTTGAAATAATTAAACCTTAAATCATCACCAATGTATGTCAAAAATCTTTGTATGGATTCAAGAGGACAAGTATACTGGCAATCATCGTGAGCTGCAATTCTTGAAAGTCCAAATAATTATGAGTATCTTTCAGCACTAGTATGATTTCCTAAACTTGCCAATGACTCTTGATGAAAACAAGAATCCAGCATCAAAAAGGCTTTGGTAAAATGTCCCAAATGATTTGATAAGCCTGTATGATTCCATAATGAATCGTTCTAATTATGATCAACGTAACTTGATACTATACTGTCTAGAAAGGAAAATCTGGTAGGTACTTATCTTAGGATTTCAACCTCACACAAAATTACAAAAACCAGTTTTAGTTTTGTCTTTTAGTTCTAGTTGTTTAATTTGTTTAGTTTATAGTCAGCTTAGTTATTAAACGTCGGACTATGCATTGGAATTATATCTGGGATTTAATCACTTAAAAAGGGTCACGTCTGAGGTGACCAAATGTGTTTTCAAATGTTAAAAGGTTCACGTATGAGGTGCCAAAATGCTTTTACTGTTAAAAGGGTCACGTCTGAGGTGACAAAATGCTTTTACTGTTAAAAGGATCACGTCTGAGGTGATCAACAGTTTTCTAAGTTAAAATGGTCATGTCTGAGATGATCGAATGCTTGAAATGTTTTATCAATTGTTAATAGGGCTAAGTGTCAAATGGTCATAGAGTCAAACCATACGTATGATCCATTCGCACAACTGGACCATGAGTATGGACCAGCCATACGATTAAACCATACGTATGAGCCTAATCGCACGACTAACCCACACGTATTGACCAGACATGCGATTGGACAATAAGCATGACTAAAGTCACACGATTGGATCACAAGAATGAACCAATCGTAAGAATGGAGGTGACCGAATGAGTCAGTCGCACGACTGAAACCTAGTCGCACGACTGAATGTGACCGACTGAGCCAATCGCATGATTGAAGAGTGCGAATGGATCCAGTCGCGCGATTGAAGTATGCGACTAGGTTCAGTCGCACGACTGGAGGAAACCCTAGTATAAATAGAGGGGGAGTCAGTTGCAAAAATCCCATTCACCCTCAATCGCTCTCAAATCACAGAAGCACTGTTACTCTGCCCGATTGTCTTCTGATTGTTCTAAACTACCGACTAGTGTGATCTTAAGATTTCTAATGTTCATCTAGGTAGTGAGGAACGTTATTCACTCCAAAGATTCAATCCAAAGATTCAATCCATTTGTGCCCTAATGATCGAACTTAATTCCTAAACTTAATTGAGACTTAGTTTGACCAAGAAACCTATAAAACAAAGTATATTGTTCAAATAAAAGTTACTAGGTGTTATATCGGTCATTTGCAAGACTAATGAGCCAAACCACGAAGTCTAACATCAAGTTTTGCAATAAATTTAAATTTGAAAAACATAACAGTCTGTCATGCGAATGGACACCCCGATGAACTTCAATCGCACGACTGAGCTGTGCGAATGGCTCAATCGCACGACTGAGCTGGACGAATGGCTCAATCACACAACTGAGCTGTGCGAATGGCTCAATCGCACGACTGAGCTGGACGAATGGCTCAATCACACGACTGAACCATGCATATGAGCTCAATCGCACGACTGAGCTGGACGAATGGCTCAATCACACGACTGAACCATGTATATGAGCTCAGTCGCACGACTGATGTAAACGCATGGGACAGCGTACGACTAAGTCCAGTCGCATGCTCAGTCGTATATATGAGCTCATTCGCACGACTAGATCTCAGTCGCACAGTTCATTCGCATGACAGAACAAAAGAGTTCAAGTCTAATGAATCAAATTGTTACTCATTGACACATACTAACGTTTATTTACATTGTGTAACAGATGGCATGTCGTTGGACTATGAGCACAAAGCATAACATTTGTGCTCATCTGGACCTGACCTCCCGGAACGCGGCGGAGTTCTCGGGCATCATTACATTCTTACGGAGATCGAGGATCTTCTGAGCTATATCTACTCCATGCACGCCATACCGCTCAGTCCAGCAGACTTTCTGGGAAAGCGCTGTTGTAGACAGGTCCACCGAGCCCAACTGTATCAGTAGCTCCATTTTTGGACAGGCCAAAGAGATCACTGAGGACGATCTTAGGATAGTCTTAGAGTTTACGGATGATGCTGACTGGCCCACACGACTACACCCACTGACAGTTCGAGGCTGTTTTCTGTCGGCGAATTACTCGGGGGATATCAACGCAGGTGTGCTCAACAAGAGCAACCTGTGCCCCCAATTAAAGTACTTAGCCCATGTGCTACTAAAGTGCATTGCCTCAAGGAAGGGAGGCTTCGACGAGATGTCGGACTAGATTCAGAACGCCTATGTGGCGTTGGTGCTGAACCACCCGTTCAGCTTCTCAAGGATGATCTTCACTTCTCTGGTGGAGAACATCGAGGCGAAGGGCAAAGAGAGCTTCTGCATGTACCCTCGCTTCATGCAGATGATCATTGACCAGAAGCTCCCTTTGCTGCCAAAGGAGAAGGAGGATGCCGTGGTGCTTGAGGTGACGGATTATAACACCTTAGGCAGGATGAAGGTGTACAGGGGGAAGCAGGTGAAACCCCCTATCAGGCGACTGTTTGGCCACCTGGCCCGTGACTATGTGGCGCCAGCAAAGAGGAAGTGGCACCACGGTGACAGTGACTCGGATGTTGAGCAGATTGCTCTACCCTCCGATGACTGCGACGATGATGATCATGATACTGATCAGGGAGGGGATGGTCAGGGTGGACCCGAACCAGCTCCTATTCACCCTGACTTCCAACCTGATGAGGAGGAGGAGTCTTATGAAGAGCCTCTGGTGCGAACGGTGGGGAGTTGGGTCGTAGCCACTGAGAGAGGTGTTAGGGCGGTTGGTGGATGCCAGGGTGAGTCTGGGGAGGCTACTACTGATCCATCCTACACCCCAGATGAGCCCAGTAGCCAAGGGTGAGCCTCTGTCTCAAAGGGATCGAGGAGAAAGAGAATGACTCAACCCTACGGGAAGAAGGGGAAGAGGCCCAGGTTTACTTTGATCACCACCACTTCTACCACTCCAACCACCACTTCTACCACTCCAACCACCACTTCTACCACTCCACCCACCACTTCTATCACACCACCCACGACTACTATCACACCACTCTCCACCACTACTACTACACCTCCACCTTTCACCACTACAGCCTACCAGTCACCACCCACTCACATACCACCACCCATATTCACCACAGCCACCACTACTACTACACATCCACCTTTCACCACTACAGCCTACCAGTCACCACCCACTCACATACCACCACCCATATTCACCACAACCACCACTACTACCACCAGCCACCAAGCCGGTCCTTCATCACACACCACATTCACCACAGGATCATCTCTACCTCCTATTGGAGTAGAGGAACAACTATTAGCACTGAACTGTATGGTGCTAAAGCTGTTAGCTGCTGATGAAGATAAGGCTGCCTGACTACGTTAGCTTGAGGAGCTCAGCGCTACTCTAGCACAGCAGATTTCACAGCAAGCTCAGCAGATTGCCTAACTCAAGGAGCATAACGTCCAATCAGCAAAGAAGATAGAGGAGTTGGATGCTTTAAACAAGACCATCATGCTCAAGCTCAAGGGATCAAAAGAGGAGCCACTTAAGATCAGAGAAGGAGATGATGATGATGAAAATGATGGAGAAGATGATGATAGTGATGATGATGAGGTTAGTGATGATAGAGAAACAAGAGGAAGGTGGGATGATGACGATGATGAAGAAGGAGATGCAGCTGCATCTGCCTTAGCTCAGGGTCAAGAGAGAAGAACAAAGCGAAAGCAAGACCAAGGATCATCATCTTCTGCCCCACCTGCTGACGAGCCCGCTATTCAGGAGAAAAGTAATGCTTAGATATTTATGTATTTGAAAGCTTTTGTACTTGAATCATGTATTAAACTTATGTACTTAATGTTGATATATATTTGATATTCAACTGTCTTGATTAGTTACTAATGGTTGATGTATTTACATGTTTAAATCAAGCAGATCAATCATCTCAGCAAGACGAGTATGATGTTGCTCCCCTACAGCAAATCAAGTCTCAATTAACTATGATACTTGATTTGCAAGGGATTGTCAGGAGGTCTGTGAGTTATACTCCCGAAGAAGGAGAAATAATTCATGACCTTACTGATTAGCAACTTACTGAGATGTTCCTACTCAACCCGAATGAGATTGTCAAGGACGCTCCTACTGTTGACGTGGCAAGTGACGACGAGCTTAATGATGTGGATGAAATAGAGATTGAAGACGACACAGCCCAGCATTATCCAGAGTACACTGACCGAGAGGGAAATGTGGTTCCCAATTTGGGTGACACTCTCGGCAGTGATACATTTGATAAGCTGGATCAAATGGAGAAGGAGGCAGAGAAGTTAGGAAGCCAATCCCAAGCCTCGGACGCCGATGTGGACATCAAAAAGGCTGAATGGGTGGCTTGTTTTGCAGAGATCCGAGCCCAGCACACTGCTCCAAAGCCGAGTGCCTATACCAAGCTCTACAAAGTGAAGAAGCATCTAAAGGTGTCAGGAAAGATCATAGCTTGGGCATACTTTAAGGATGTGAGTGTTTACGAAGTCAAAAGGGAGAAGGGAATAGAGTACTTTAGACTTCCACATGATCTAAAGACTCTTCTTGGTTTTAAGCTCAACCAGCTGGCACGCCTAAAGTTGTTGTATGCTGACCCGAAAAAGATGTCAGGCTGGTTTGAGGCTGCTTTGAAGAGAAAGTACCATACTAGGTGGGTTAAATTCAGACCATAACAACCGACAAGGTACATCAGAAGATCTGAAGTTGATTCCATAACTGTAAAGCCTAAGGTTATGATGAAGTGGAGTCCTTCGCGCACTATGCCAAGAATCTCTCTAAGGGAAATGCAACAGGACTTCACTCAACACTTCAAGTGGTGGTACTACAATTGGAGAACAGGTGAAACAGTTATTGTCTTGCAGAAGGAGGGCCAAATGGATACTATTAGGGTATTTGACCTAATGTGGCTGACCAACTTGTCTGCTGATGATGTCTACACATTATACAAGTGGCCATTATTTTTTGATACACAAGACATTGTACAATCCCTCCAGTTCCAGAACGTTACATGACTCTGTTTTGCATTTGAGATAAATGTTAGAGTTAAAAGAGAGGAAAAGTACAAGAAGTTTGATGAGCTGATGAAGAATGTTAGACACTGATGTAAACTAGTTCCAAGGGAGAGTTTGTTGATACATATGTACCTAGTTTAGGAGCTTACTGTAAAATATCTTTCATGTCTTACATATTTGTAATTAAATGGGTGTGAATGAAATACAATATGTGGTTGTTACTTATAATGTTTAATATTTCATTGTTTATTGTGTGATAACATATATTGAACTAACTATATAGGTTTGTAGTTGATTGCATAATTCTTAGTCAAATATGGTTGAGAAACATGTTTAAACTTAACCGTATGAAGTATTCATGCGAATGGACCATGCTAATGGACCATACGCATGAACACTTTATGCTAATGAACCAGTCGCACGACTGAACTAGGAGACTGGATCAGTCGCACGATTGTGACATGAGATTGACTCGGTCGCATGACTGGACCTTCAGTCGTGCAGATGGATCAACCGCATGCTTCAGTCACGCGACTGAACCATGCTAATGGTTCAGTCATACGAATGGAATACCCTAACCTATAAATACCACTTAATTCGTGGAAAATGTAAGAATTCGAATACCTATGCACATACTCGTACCCTAGTCGTCCAGAGGCTCAAGAAAACTTGTTCCAACTTCATAGTTCATCTCTGATCAATTCTCGTTCGTTCTTAACGTTTGTTTCATCGTAGGATTGATCAGATTGTCATTCTCACTGATTGGATCGCCAATCAAATAGGATTCCACACTATTTGGGTTGGTATACACACAAAAGCAGTTAGTACTCCGTACGTACACGGTCCTAACACAATGCCTGAATCAATAACCAACACTCTACCAGAAAACTTTAACACGTATAATCATTCTCCTGAAAACAAAGCTAAACTCAGAGCTTTTTAGAACAAAAACAAGAATTCTGACAATGAAGAAGAAAACGGTAATATCAAAATCTTTGAAGAAAAGGACGATGAAAAGATCAAAAATGGTCATCCCATAAAGATTAAATCATATGAACTTAAACAGAACAGTCAGAAATCTTATGCTCCAACAAAATCAGTGTTAGAAGAAATTTTAATCAAAAATAAAGAAAAAGCAAAACTCGAAGAAGGAACATCAGAATATTCAAACTCTGTCAATCCTGAAGAGAAAGATAATGAAAAAGAATCTTCACCTGAAGATGTTCAATCACAAATTAAACCAAGTTCTTCAAAATCAAAAAATCAAAGAAGAAGAAGAAAGTCATCTAAAGCCAAAAATAATCAAATAAAATTCAAAAAAAATCTGATAAAACCAACAAATCAAGCAACTAAACTTAAACCAGTGAAATTTGTATCTGTTGGTTTGTTGAACATGAACTCTCTTCAAGAAGTTAAGCTAAGTCCCAAGAACAAATCACCCTTTGATATGAAAATGGGTTTAGATTCTAAGTCTTCCGATGTTGATAAAAGATTTGTTCCTAAGAAATCAAAGAAGGAAGCTCATGTGCAAAAGCTGAAAAGTAACATGTCAAAGAACAAAATGTCAAATCGAAAGCAAAATTTGACAAATAAAAAACAATAATTTTTAACTTTTTGATGCCAAAATATAAACAAGAATCAAATATTACGTCAACATCAAAAGTTAACAAGCAATTGTTTAAATCTCCACAGATGTACTATGAAATTTGTGATATGTACGATCACAATACTGCTGAGTGCTTTTTCAATAAGTACTGTCACATCTGTGACATGAGAAATCATTTCATAGCAGATTGTTATTTCAACAAATACCGTAACTACTGTGATGAAAGAACAAATACTGTAACTACTATGATGAAAGAACTCATAACGCTGAAAATTGTTACTTTAGGAAGAGTTCACCTAAGAAAGGATTTGCCAATTCAACATTAAGCAAAGGTTATGTTAGTCCTCAGTATCGAAGAATCAAACTGATGGTTTTCAAAGATTAATTACAACCTTCATTAGGTTTGAGGTCTTTCCAAAGGAACAATTATATGAGACCAAAACAAGTTCTGAATGATCAATTCATACCAATATCTGTAAGAATGACTAATAAAAATGTTGGTGATCAATATTTTTCAAAAGTTGGTCAATCAACTGGTATGAATGTTTATAAAAATGATCAACAACATATGCATAAAAAATTAGTAAATTCATTAAGAACAAGCTAGATTTGAATATTCTTCATTTCAATCAATTTGCCATTATTGATAAATTTGAAAAAGCCAAGACCATTTCGGCTTGGGTAGATACCTCAACTTAATTTCTTTGTTGTGAAGGTACGCCCGAGAAGACCACTTAATACATGGTACGTGGATAGCGGGTTTAGCCAGCACATGGCAGGCAATTATGCCTTACTACAAGATTTTAAGTTAAAGGATGGAACACATGTCGCCTTTGGTGGTGATGCAGGTGGAAAGATAACAGGAGAAGGAACAGTATCCAATAGGATAATAAGCTTCGATAAAGTCAACTTCTATTCTCAGTTGAACTTTAATCTTTTAAGCGTATCCCAAATTTGTGATAAATCATATTCTGTTCTATTTGATGATTCTTTCTGTTATGGTTTGAAGCCAGGATTTTAGATTAGCAAGTATTGGGTGATTGTTAAAGCTGAAAGGGATCGAGATGTATACAAACTGGATATGTCTCAAGTTGATCCATCAATAGAAACAACTTGCCTCATTGCTAAAGCATCAAATGATGAAAGTCACCTTTGGCATAGACATCTCGGGCATCCTAACTTCAAGAAAATGAACAAGCTTGTAGCAGGAAATCATGTTATTGGACTCCCATCCTAGAAGTTTGCAACTACTGATCACTGCTCAGCATGTTTGAAGGGAAAGCAACATAGAGCGTCTTATAAGACCAAGCTGATAAACTCAAATTCCAAACCACTCCAGATGTTGCACATGGACCTTTTTGGACCAACCAATGTCAAGAGTATTGGAAAAAAATCTTATTGTTTACTTATCATTGATGACTATACAAGATTTTCATGGGTTTTCTTTTTGAATGCTAAATCTGAAATGGCTGATTTATTTAAAGAATTTATCATTAAAGTTGAAAATCAATTAGATCAAAAGTGATGATAATAAGAAGTGATAATGGTACGGAATTCAAAAATGCTAATATTGACATGTTTTATGCAGAAAAAGGAATCGCTCATAGTTTAGTGCTCCTAGAACTCCTCAATAAAATATAGTTGCTGAAAGGAAGAATAGAACATTGATTGAGGCTGCATGATCTATGTTAGCAGATGCTAAAATTTTGATCACTTTCTGGGATGAACCTATCTCAACTACGTGTTTCGTTCAGAATCGAACGTTAATTGTGAAAGATAAACTGAAAACTCCATACAAGTTGATGTTTGGCTGGAAACCAAACATAGATTTTCTTAATTCTTTTGGTTGTCCAGTTATGATTCTAAATTCAAGTGATCATCTAGGAAAATTTGAAGCAAAATCTGGTAATGGATTTTTCATTGGATATTCATCTGTTTCAAAAGCCTATCGAGTTTGTAACTCTAGTACTAATGTTATAATTGAAACATTCAACGTTAAATTCTTGGAAAATTCATTTCCTTCAGGTTCAAATGGTCCTGCATGGTTATTTGATTTTGATTCTTTGTCAAACACTTTTCACTCTAACTTGTTTGATCAATCTAACTTGCTTGATTCTACAGGTAAGAAGAAAGCTCAAGGAGATCTTGGTTCTTTCAGTGATGACTCAGATTTTGACGACCCAGATGATCAAAGCCCAGATTACGCATTCTTCTCTTTTGTCAAGGATTCAACTATTCGATTCAATGAAAATGATCAATCTCATCATGATTCAGATCATTCAGTTTCAGAAGGTCAAGATGTTTCTTAACCACTTCCTAATGATGGTACTGAATTTGTGCAACCTGAGTCTGGAACATCATCCATCTCTGGTGATGTAGTTGATTCTGGTAATCTTGATTACTTTATCAACTCACCGACTCAAGTTTCAAATTTCAATCCACATTCTTCTAGCCTACTACATCAGTTCTCCAACTTGAATCAAACAAATCTGGATGTTAATGTTCAAGGGAATGAGATTCTGACATCTCGTATTCACAAGAACCATCTAACATCTTAGATTATTAGTCCATTGAATGAGAGAACGATGAGAAGCAAATCTGAACAAACAACCTTTGCTTATACTCATTTTTCTTTCTCAAATTGTTCCTAAAAATGTTATCGAAGCGTTAAAGGATAATGGTTTGATTGAGGCTATGCAAAAAGAATTATTGCAATCCCGCAAACAAGAAGTGTAGAATCTTATGGATTTACCTGAAGGAGAAAATGCCATAGGCACAAAATGGTTATTTAGAAACAAAACAGATGATCGAGGAATCGTTATTGGAAATAAAGAGAGACTTGTTGCACAATGATACACTCAAGAAGAAGGTATTTATTATGATAAAGTATTTGCTCCAGTTGCAAGACTTGAATCCATTCGTGTCTTCCTGGCTTATGCATCATTCATGAAATTCAAAGTGTATCAAATGGACGTTAAAGGTGCATTCTTGTATGGTCCAATCACCGATGATGTGTATGTGAAGCAACCTCCGAGTTTTGAAGATTTAGAATATCCACATTGTGTGTACAAGCTTAGCAAAGTTTTGTATGGACTTCATCAAGTTCCAAGAATCTGGTATGAAATATTATCACAATACTTAATCCAACATGGATACACGCGAAGGAAAATCAAACCTACTTTATTCATAAAGAAAGTTGCTGATGATCTCTTGTGTGTACAAGTGTATGTTGATGATATCATATTTGGTTCCACCAGTCCAAAATTGTGCAAGGAATTCAAAAAAATCATGAAGTCTCGATTTCAAATGAGTTCTATGGGAGAAATCAATTTCTTTATTGGACTTCAAGTTCAACAATCTACAAATGGTATATTCATCAATCAAAGAAGTTTGTTGACAAGCTATTGAAGAAATTTAAACTGCAAGATTGTCAGTCCATTGGAACTCCAGCTAACGTAAACTCCAAGATTGAGCCTGATCTAAAAGGAAAATCAGTTGACCAAACTTTATACAGATCTATGATTAGTTCATTGATGTATCTTACTGCATCAAGACCAGACATAATATATGTTGTTTGTGTCTGTGCCAGGTATCGATCAGACCCAAAGGAATCCCACTTAATTGCTGTCAAAAGGATATTCAGGTATCTCAAAGGTAAACCGGCTTTAGGGCTATGGTATCCTTACGAGGGAAACTTTGAGTTACATGGATATACTGATAGTGATTATAGAGGATGTTGTCAAGATAGAAAATCTACTACGGGTGGATGTCAGTTTTTAGGTCCCAGATTAGTCTCATGGCAATGTAAGAAACAAACAAATGTCTCTGTTTCAACCGCAGAAGCTGAGTACATAGCTGCTTCAGCAGGATGTTCTCAAATCCTTTGGTTACAAAACCAACTGCTGGATTATGGGTTCAATTTTCTTAAAACCCCAATTTACATTGATAACACTGCTCCTATGTTCATTACAGCTAATCCTATCTAACATTCAAAAACAAAACATATTGAGATTTGATATCATTTTCTTAGAGATAACTCTGAAAAAGGTTTAATCATTTTGATTCAATTTGTAACTGAAAAACAGTTGGCAAACCTATTTACTAAAGCCTTCTTACCAGGACAGCTTGAGTATTTAGTGGAGTCAATTAATCTTATTAACCATGTGTAAAACTGGTTTTTAAGTCTTTTTAGTTCTTTGAGTCTTAATATGATCAGAACCCTCCCTTATCCAAAAGGTCATAGCAAGAGAAACTGTCAAAGTTAATTGCCTGATTGTAGTTTGTGTCTTTTTGTTTTCTTATTAAAGAAAAACCAAATACAAAAATACAAAATCCAAAATCAAAGATAAAAATATAAAATAAAAACTACAAAAATAGTGTCTTTCTTTGTTAATTCATGTTTTAGAAATTAATCTGTTTTTGCAATATGTGCGAAATGATAGTAAATTAGTGAGATCAGTTGTATATTTCACTCGACAATAAAGTCTGACATTATCATATATGATGTGCAGACAATCTCATGCTACTATACTGAAAAAGTAAATTCTTATGATTAAACTTAATATCTATGCATGTATGTGTGTTCATCTTAGTACTAATGAGTAGTATTAGCTTATCAGATTGATTGCTTGTAAAGTTACAACACCAACACCTGATGGTGATATGACTAACCATGAGATCTGTTACAAGCATCATCTCACTTATTTGTTATGAGTCATCATAGACTAGAAGTGATGAGATATCATTTGTTGTAAGTGATTACAGACCTGATATTCTTCTTTGATGCAAAAGATGCCAATGTGCATAACCCATTCAAATAGATGGTTAGAGCTTATCAAATGGTTTATCCATGATAATTCTCTGCGAAAATTATAAATATGAACTCTGGTTATGAATATATGTCAGGTAATAAGTTGAGAATTTGTGATTTCTTGCATGTCTTGAGATAGTTGATCTTACTAAGTCTTTGTGTGAATCACATCATGTCATATCTAATTCTACCCTAATAAATCCAAGAATCGAAAAAGTAAGTGAGCTAATTATTTTGTCAAAAACACTTATTGTCTGTCCTTGGATCTTGTGTCTCCTTTGCTGTGAAATCACTGACCTGGAACACACTTGATCAGGATTTATTCATTGTCTATGACTATTCATAATTTATTTTCTTTTAATGTGCTGATCTTAACTGATATGATCTCACTGTAGATATTGATTCTACTGTACATATTAGATTTTTATTCTGCTTTAATTTTGATTTTATGTATGTTTTATGTGTGCAGACATATTAACAATGATCAGTGTGATCTTCTTGTGACAACTTGGGAAACTTCTAAGTTTTGTAAAACTTAAAAGTTTAGGGGGAGTAATAAAAATTAAGAGTTTCTATGAAAATCAAAATTAAAATGTTTGAATGGAAAGGATGAAGCTAAAAGTTCAAAGCATGTGTGTGTTTAATAATGTAAAAATGAGCCTATAAAAATTTTCAAGTGAAAAAGCTTCTTGCAAATTTTAAATGAGATTATTTGTTTAAACTTAGAGACTAAAATAAAGGGAAATTCATTTTAAATTAATTTTGTTTGTTGAAAATTTTAAAATAAAAATGAAATGTCAAAAATTCAAAAATTGAGGATCATTTATGAAAATTTTGAGTGAAAGTTAAAATTTGATAAATTATTTGAATATTAGTATGTGAATAGTAATAATATATCTAACGGTGTTCAGGTGGAAGGTGTGAAAAAAATTACAAGTGTAAGAAATCACATGCGCCTAAACAGTGGTCAGAAGTCCAAACATGAACATGTTGAATTTCAAAAAATTCAAAAGTGTTTTATGCGTTTCAAACATCCTCATGCGCCTAAACAGTGTTCATAAGTGTGAAAAGTTGGTTAAGTGTTGGGCGTTTCATCACTCTCATGCACCTAAACAGTACCAAGCTTTTCAAGATTTGGGCGTTTCAAGTAAAATTTACAAGTGTTGGGCGTTTCAGCTAGTCTCATATGCCTGGACAGTGTAAAAGCACCTAAACAGTGCTTATGCGACTGAACAGTGCTCATGCGCCTAAGCCCATGCGAACAAACAGTGCTCATGCGTCTAAATACTTGGTGAAATTTTCAATATCATGCACACAAACAGTGCTCATACGCCTAAATTTTTGTATTAATGTCAGTCTCATGCGCACAAACAATGCTCATGCACCTAAAACTTGACACTTAGTATTAAGGAACACTTTGTGTTTTCATTCATTCATTCACAAAAACCCCTAAACTTACTGACTTACTCTCAACTCTCGGTTACTCATAAACCACAAAAATGATTGTTGTGTTCGATTTATGGTGTTAATAGTTTGATTCTAAGACAGTAAACGTAAGTTCATCATCTAATCAACATAATTTCAAGATTCAAATTCAAATTTGATTCGAGCGTTTTTAGGCTGTTCGGGCGTATGAACCCTAAAAAACATCGGAAATTTGAATTTTGTGACTTGATTGTTAAACAAAAACTGAAATTAAGTTTATAATTGATATAGGACTGATTTCGAGCACATTAAACATTAAATTTCATCAACATTGTTCGATGATGATTCATCATCAGTCGACTGATGAAGATGAACAGTCATAAAATTTTGAATTTTTAATTAAAAATGAAAATTCATAAAAATTCAAATTGTTAATATGTGCTTAATAATAGTTGATGAATTTATATGTTCAAAATAATTAAAACCTAACTTGAGTGTGTTATGTTTTTAAACATAATGTATGAACACTTAGAAATTATATAAGTAAAAGTTAGATTAAAATTGTTCAAAACATAATAATTCATTTAAATTCAATCAACATTTATTAAATTCAACAAGTTTAAATTCAAATTGACTAAAATCTTTGTTTTCATTGTGCAGATGAATGATTTAAAGTTTGAGCCTAAACATAATATGGTTGCTTTACTAAGTGAAGAATATGAAGAGATGATTAGATTCCTTATAAGGACTAAATATGTCTATGCCATGTGCTATCAGCCAGTTATATATACAAGACTGATCAGAAAGTTTTGGCACACTGCATCAATTGAGCATAATGATAAACGAAGAAAAGTGCTTAGAGGATTTGTGACAAATGACAGAATGATAGAAGTGTCAGAAGATTCTATCAGATCCTTATTGTGAGATTGGGTCATAATGATCCAGAGGATCCTTATGAGCTAACATTCAATGAATGTAGAGAAACATGTATTGAAATGGGCCATCTAGACCATTTCCCTAAAAAGCAATTCTTCAGAGCCAGAGTCTTTAATCACTGGAAGCTCTTGTGCTATATCTTTTAGCATTGCATGTCTAAGCAAAGTGCTGCTGGAATTCCTTTCCAATAGACATTGCATCTCTGATAGTGGTATTGGCTACTAATATAAGGTTCAATATGGCAAAATGGATAATGAATGGATTTATATTCAATCTTGAAAAGGGCATTAGGAACAAATACCTAATGTATCCTAGGTTTTTACAAATGATCATCAATGAAGAACATCCAGACTTTCATGCTTATGGAGTTGGTGGTGATATTCTTGAGTTTGAACATATGTCTGAGATATCATATAAGAGATTAGCAATTATCATTGGTGCTCAAAATGTACCAATGTTTCAATATATGAGGAATATTGCTAATGATGATGTTGATATCAACATAGATCACTTACACTTAATTGATGGTGAACAAGTGGATCCTGCTGATCTTGTTGATAAAGATCCTCAAATGATCTCTGATGATGATGATGAAGACAATGATAATGATGATGATGATGATGATGATGATGATGATGATGGTGATGATAATGAAGATGATGACACTTCAAGCAGTGATGGTTTTTATGCTGATGATACCGCTGAAGTTCATCAATTTGAGAGCAGTGAAACTACTATCTCTGTTCATGGTGCAGAGACACATGATATTGATGAAGAAACATCTGCTGGAATTGCTCATGATGAAGAAATGACTGAAGCTCATGTTGGTGATGAGATAGATGTCAATGTTCATGAAGAAGATATTCAAAATCAAACTTTTGAATTTGATTTCATAGATACTATAATTTCTGAGCCTGTATTTCAAAGTTCTACTCCTATAGAAGCTGAAGAAACACCAGTTATTACAGCATAAAATGTGTCTGTATAAACTAAATATATTCTGGATGTGGATGAACTTCAAACTTTGAAAGAATCAAACTGTGCTCAAGCAAAGATTATTGATGATTTGAAAGAAGAAAATGTGAAGCTAAAAGATATTATTCAAAATAAAGATGCTGAGATTAAAACTCTTGTAAGAAACGAAGATGAGAATATGAAAACCTTTGAAGTGATGATTAGAGACTATGATTTGATGGAGGAAAAATACAAGAAGTTAACTGAAGAGCATGAAGCTATGAAAGAGGAGTTAGCTAAATCGAAAGAAGATAAAAAGTCTGATTCTCCAGAGTTAATGATTGTATCTGAGATAACTCCGATTGACATTGAGAAAATATCTGAAGCTGATAAAGGTAAAAGAAAGATAGATGATGTAGATGTGTTAGTTTTACCTGAGCCATCATCTAAAGTACAAAGGATTTTTGAAATGCAAGAAGAATGTGATAAATTTGTTCAAGAGACAATAGAAGCTCTTGATGATATTGAGGATGAATTTGATCACGATTGGTATAATGAAGTGTTAGAAGATGAGGATATTGTAGAAGCCAATATTTAATCTACATTCTCATCGATAGAGACCACTCATGAAGATATACATGTAGACTTTGAAGACAGGTATAACTATCTGGGAAAGATGAAATATAATAGTCTTTCTAGATGGCTTGATTGTTTATCAAATCAATAAAGAATATGAGAAATGCATAACCACTGAGTCAGTAGCCCAGGTTGACCCGAATGAGATTGTAGTTGAGCATGGTGAATGGAATCCTCTACAAGAAAGTATCAATGTTGAGGAAATTCCAACTTCGAATTGCACCATCCAGATCCTGAAGACATGAACGTTGTTGCTTTAAGATCACGGCTGCAAGCAAGGAATTATGCATGGAAAAGACTCAAAAGATTACAAGCTGAATCTCTGAGGAATCTTGTAAGAAGCTTTCAGAGACAGAGAAGCAAACAAACATAATGGTTGTGCAAGACACTAACAATCCTCAATATTTAGAGATCACCAAAAGAACAAGAATGCTTAAATCACAAGAGATTAAGTCAATGGCAATGAAAAGCTCAGTTTATGAAAGGAGGAAAGAGTTAATGAAAATGTTTCTTGAATCAGAGCAACAAGCGTATAAAGTTTCTCTTGATCAGAGGTGACTTGGTAAGGAATGTTTTACAGAAAGGACAATCAATTTCTAGCTACTAAATGCTATGATTACTCCTGACACCACCAACCAAGTAAAGATCATAGCATGGAAATATAATGAAGTTTTTGATGCATTCTTGATTAAACGAGTCAATGTTGTTTGTGATGTCTATCACTTCTTTTCAAGCATAATTAAGCTCCCAGTTCAAGACTTAAAAGAGTTGAACAACTGGCTTTGATCAACCCAACAGGAGCAAAAAGAGGTGAAATGTTTGTTGAATTACTAAACAGAGGAATCACAAGAGCTAGTTCATTTCTGCAGATCAGATGTACACAAGAAGATAAGAAATATTTCAGTACACTGAAAAAGAGTAGGAAGTTTCAAAGAAAACAGGCAGAAGATGAACACTTTTTGTTAGAATTTTGTGATCAATATTTTGGAAAGGTGACCACTCCAGGATTGAAAGTAATTGAAGGGACTTAAAAGTCTAAACCAATCCTGAGATGGTTCTACAATTCGGATACATTTGAGCTTAAACTGGTCCAAAATCTCGAAAATTTGGATGAGGAAATGATTACTCTATTTGGAGTATTTGAGCTTAAATTGTTACATCCAAGTTATATTTCATTTGTGTCTATCCAAAAGTTTGAACAAGTCACTCCAGAGATTGCTGAAAATGATAAAAAGTATTTTCTCTTAATTATCAAACTTATGAATGCGGATATAGAGAGAATATCCTTAAGGAAAGCTTTAGCTTATGTTAACATTGTAAAGAAGGATATAAAGGAGATTGAGTTCATGAGAATATTAAGCAAGGGAGTTTTGGAGGTATACTCAAGAGGAAGTTTAAAACCTATTGAGTTATATGCAAATATTGATATCACAGGCTTATCGAAAGATACTCTGGAGGTAATGAACAGACTTGAGATAAAGACTAACGAGGCAAAGCCGGAACAAGGTATCTTAGCGAGCAAGTTCAAGTTTGCCATAGCTAAGGCCTTAAAGGAACAAGAAATGTACAAAGAGAAGCACATGTTTAAAATCAAAGAAGAACCCGAAAACTTCTTTGAAGTTTGAAGATGGAAGAGAAGAGAAGACAGAAGATGATAGAAAGATAAGACAAAGGATAAAGAGAAGAATGCAGGTTGAAGAAAAAGAGAAGACAAAGCTAAGAAGACATAAGATTTTGAAGACTGAAGACTATGTAAATCTTAAGGGGAGTATTGTTAGAACTTCTTAAAGATTAACATGTTGTCTTTATTTGTCTTTTGTATAAGTTTTGTCATAGTATAGGGACTAGTTTGTAAATAGTAGTGTCTTTGTTTATTGGTAGTATAAATAGCTTAGATGTGTGTAGGCATTAGTAGACTAGACACATTTGACTTGTAACTGCTACTACACTTGTAATTGTCTTTGCTTTCTATCAATGAACGACTATGAATTTTTCTTTGATTATTTGCATTGATTTGATTGCATTTGTTTGTTTTTAATTGAATTGTGTTCTAACATCATCACAGATTGATTCATTTGATCATATCAAACTATATATAAACATTAATGCATAAGCTACAATTAACTATGTTACTTCTAGACCAATGATTTTTATTTCTGTCATAGAAGATAAGAGTCAATGTCTTTATAAAGTGGTTACATATAAAAATATTTCAGCATCTTCTAAATTTAATTTAATTTATCAATAAATATACCTCTATATAACCTAATGTTAGTTAATGTTTTTCTTTAAACAAAACATTTGCATCAACCTATTGCTTTTTCTCCTTTTAAAGATACCATTGAGTCAATTATACCACATTAAACTCGGCTATATCAATTTTGATCATCATGTGAACTTTATAGGATATATTCGTGAGGTTTGATATCAATGTTTTCAGCATTTACAATCATTTACAAAAATTGTCTGTTTTAAGTACTTATTTATGTGTATACAACCGTCAAGGATTATGACACATGTAATTTCTCATCTAACACATTAATCTCTATACCCAATGTTGTTAGGACCGGATCGGACCGGCCGGTCCGACCGGTCGAACCGGGAATCGGAGGCCTGTCCGGTCCGGTCGATATAGGTTCGTTTTTGGAGCTTTGAACCGGCCGGTTCGAACCGAGTCGGCGGTTGGACCGGCCGACCGGTTCGGGTCCGACCGGATTTTGATTTTTTTTTTTTTTTTTTTTTTTTTTTTTGATTTTAGTGGGTAAAACGGGGTGTTAAACCATAAATTAGTACTTTGTATATACAAATATAGTTAAGTTTTATATATAACTATAAAATATATGTATAAATCATATATAAATTACTTATATTTAATTACATATATAAATATAATTAAAATATAGTTAAATCCGGTCCATCCGGTCCGACCGGTCCGACCGGTCCGACCACCAAACCAGTAAGCCGTCCGGTTCGACGTCCGATCCGGTTCTGAGAACATTGTCTATACCATATCTATTGTTTCCTAGTTTATTGAGATATTATAATCTTACAAATTACTCTTTAAGCACTCAAATGCTTTCGAAAACTCATTAGTTCCATTTATATTCAATTTAATTTTTTTTGAACGGCCTATATTCAATTTAGTAATGTATGCAATAATCATAATTTATTCAGATTCGAATTTGTTTGCAACAATATTAGTTGTTCTCGATAACTGATTTTATATGATTTTAACACTTTTAATTTTTTATTGAGTTTCATGTTAATTTTAGTAACAAATGAATAACAACATTCATACTACGCATATCAATTCTCTATTTGTATAGCTAGACTAATGAGATGTTAGATTATCATTGCCTACACCACAGGAAAATACTTTTCTTCATCACCAATTATAGGTCTTTTTGAAATTCCTTGTTCGAGTAGTTTTTTGTTATATCATATATTTTAATTTTTCAATTAATGCTTTCATACGAATGACCATTTCATATCCAAGATATTATAGAATTTAACTTGGTATTATTTGTGTCTGTCTATTTTTTTTATTTATACACTTTGATTCATAAGCAGATCTTAGTTCTCAATCCTTATCATTTTCATTATTTTCATCATTTTAAGCGCTCAATTATATACAAAGATACAATCGACGTTGATTTTGTTTTGATTCCATATATTTCAACACATGATTTAATTTATTGAGATTTTTTTATTTTTAGGTAATTAAGATCATCTAGAACGGTCGTGTCTATTGTCTTTGTAGGAGACCCTGGTATTTTAACTTGACTTGCTCATCTTTACTTGCAAAAAATCAAGAATAGATGATAGAAAAAATTAATTAATCTGGTTATAAAATCAATGAATCAGTAATAGTTATAAGAAGATCCTCGAGTATATCGATAATTGCTTCAACATCATTGAAATCACCAACAAGTTCCTGTCCTAATTTCAAAAGCCAATTTACTAGTATCTTTGTTTGTTTCATATTGGATAGTTCATTTTCAACTAGGCCTTGCAAAATGGGATGGGTGGGGCGGGGCGGGTCGGGTCGGGTGTCGGGTCGGGTGTCGGGTCGGGACGGGTTCAGGTCAACACGGATTTGGGTCAGAATGGGTTCAGCTCAGAAACAGGTCAGGATGGATTCGGCTCAGAATGTGTTCAGGTCAGGATGGGTCGGGTCAGGACGGGTTAAATCTAAAAATTACAAAACTCTTAATTTTCCAACACAGATTATAAACAACAAATAAAAGTTGTTTCAAACATTAATTAAGCATTTAAAACCTCTATGTAAACTAGTACATCTAGAGTGTTTTAACAATAAGAGGATACATGTCTTCATCATTTAAGCTTCTATTAAAAATTGATAAGGTTTAGACAAAAATTAAAATGAACCTGATGTGTAAAACCAACCACCTACGACAACATTTTATTACCTACCACAACACTTTAAATCACAATTAAAAGATTGTAGACAAAGAAGAAACATGAGGCACGACCTTAAGTATTAATAACCACTTCAAATATCTTCTAATCAAAGATGAAGGTTGTGACAACCCGGAAAAATTTCGGGTTAAAACGGTAACATCTCGAATTTTAAGTTAATTTTTCGAACAATTAAATTCAAACACGTTGATAAAAATTTCAAATAATTACAATAAACATAATAATAATAATAATAATAATAATAATAATAATAATAATAATAATAATAATAATAAATTTTAATATTAAAAATTAAATCCTAAAAGTATAGGGTGAAAAATGTTAATTTTAAAACTTATTTTAAATACTTTTAACATAAAATAATAAAGTTTCCGAAGTTGAGGGACCATTTCTGTAGATTTCTTTAAAATCCCAACCCACCGCCCGTTTTCCTGATCAACCACCGGCACCAACTCCGGCAGGCCTCCGGTGACCCCCAAACGACCAAATCTAATCGGATTTCAACAAAATTAAACTCCCCGACACCTTCACATGCGAGATTCGAACCTGAGCCCCACGGAAATTTAAAAATTCGAGTGCAATTGGAACCTAACCCACTCAACACAGTTTCGGCCACTTTTTCGGCCACAAACCGCACTGAACATTAACAATAATCAAAAGTGAATACGCACTGACCATCGTCTGACCCATTAAAACCTTCCATCGAGTCCCATTTGGTTTGAAAACACACAAACATATCAATCTGATTAACCCATCGCTCGCGACCTGTTCATCATAGTATACACCTTCAAATCAAACGCAAACAGGTAATTAAACCTACACACACACTCGTTTGATCGTGGGGAAGAAAAGCCCTATGGTCTCAATCGATTACAACACCGATTTGGGGATCAATTTTGATTCAATTGGAATTAGGGTTCATACGGATTTGGGATAATCTGTGATTGTGTTTAAAAGAATTAAAAGCCGAGTCCTAATGCGGCTGCGGCCTTTAGTTCACCGGTTCAAAGCTTTTATCCCATTCATGTGGTCCCGGGTTCGACCCGGACACCTCTTATTATTTTTTTTAATCCCTTTTTGACCTTTTAAAATATAGAAAAATTTTCAAAAATTATAAAAATAACTTTTAAAAACTTCTTTTATTTTAAAAGCACCTAAGTAATTTTCTATAAAATTTATTTATTAAAAACACCTTAATAATATTTATAAAATATTATTTATAAATGTTATAAATAGCCATTTTTATAAAAATGGACTCTAAATAATAATTTAAATTATTAATTCATTATTGGGCACTATATCATTTTTAATTATGAATAAATCATGATAATTGTGGAAATTATAAAGATTTTATAATTTCATAAATTATTTACGAGCGTTATTTCAGGTTATTTCTTACAAAATATATAAAGGTGTAGAGTAATATTAAATTAAAACTTGTAAACATTACCTATTTGATAAGACAAATACACATTTGATTTTATAAATTTAATTATAAAATATTACCAAATTAAATACAAACTTACATATTTAAATAATTTCTAAAATTTATTTAGAATATAATGATATGTTAAAATCATTATTAAATTAATCAAATATTATGAAATGCAAATCTTTAGTTATTAAAGAATTAACAAAAATAACTAAACGATTTAGTTATATGTTTGTAACAAATCCCAGAAAACCGAACCCTAGATCAATCGAACGCCAGGTTCAAGATCTAACTTATTAGGTTATGGATTTGTATCTATTTGCTTATGTGAATTATAATTCCTTAGGAGGAATTTACTAGCTTGTCAACACCACACAAGAACTTAGGTGAGTTCATACTTAACTATTCCCCTTTTTAATTATTTAAATATTTTGGGGAGGATACATGTTGTAATTAAAATTACAAATTATTTTGTGTATTATGTTAAATAATAATTAAATCACATTTATGATTACATATGCTTACTATGAAAATCCTTCTCTGTATACTGGACTATAAACTAGCAGGGATCTTTTGGATAGTACTATCGGGGAGTGACTTACCCCCACAAAGGTTTGGACATGTGGTCCTTACCAAGATGCACAAAGATCTTATTGTCATTCGGGATGACTGTTCTGTGTTAAGAAGGCAGATGTGCACTATATAAAGTTTGCCATTATAGTTCCACTTACAACCCATATGAGGATAAATGTAAAGAGAGGATTCGCGCCCTCTGATTTGAATTATTATAACTAACATAATATGCTATATATATATATATATATATATATATAAGGAAAAGGGAAAATTAACTATGATACATGGGCAAACCCTATTTAAAGGTTTTGTTGGCTTGTACTTAGTTAGTATATGGGATAGTGAGTTCACCTTATAAAAGGGTTCTGACAGGCTATTCATATACAAAAATGATTAAACTATGATACATGGGCAAATCCTATGTGAAGGATTTGTTGGCTTGTACTTAGTAAGTATGTAGGATAGCGGGTTCACCTTATAAAAGGGTTCCGACAAACTATTCATATACAAAGTGACACCAGTGAGTAGTTTATACTCACACTTTTACAGTAAACCCTACTTTGATGATAATTAATGGTTTATCATTTATGTTTTACTTACCTATGAACTCACCAACCCTGTGTTAACACTTGATTTACATGTATTCTCAGGTATCTACTAGGAGCTTATGGACATGCACGTAGGATCATATAAGAGCTCAAGATACATATTGCTTATTGTTTGACATATGATTAGACGTATTGTTAAGAAACAATTTATCTTTTATTTCCGCTACGCATAATAATTATTACTCTGAATATTAATGGAATGGTTATCTAAAATTTATCATATAGATAACTGCATCTCATGTGTGACTACTGTGTTCGATCCTGTTTGCTCACCCCTCCGTGATAAATTCCAGACCCGGAATTTGAGGGTGTGACAGATTGGTATCAGAGCCATTGGTTATAATGAGTTAGGAATTGCATCTAGCCTATAGCCACACACAATAGTTGCACAAAGTAAATTTCCTTAGTTAGAGATCGACTAGGATTAAGAAGTTATCTACTTAAACTTAGATACTTGTTTCCCTGAACTTAACTTTGACTCTTTGACTCTCCCCGATAAATGAACTTCCTAAACTTATTCTCAACGACATGTGGGATCTACACTTATCGTCGTGGATTCAATTCCTTAGACATTATGTCTAATCTATGAAAATCTTATCGAGGTTTTGATTCTATGAACCAAATAAACTTGTGTGACACATAGACATCTGTATTCTGGATTTCCTGGCAAAAGGCCTTCGGGCTAAGGCAAGCATATCGTATAAATCTCATTACGAGACCAGTTATGTTTACCTGGGGATTTCTGGGATGAGTGATAAACTATGGTCAATACACAAGTCACTAAGGCAAATGGATCAAATTACCTTGACGTGTTCCATTTGGTAATCTAAGCTACGCTTGTTCTAACCTAAAGAGAGACTTGTTTCCCTAGTACTCGTGCCTTGCTGAATTTAATCAAAAATTCCAGTTTTCTTAAATTCCCATCTATCTTACAGTAATTGTCCATACTTTGAATATTTGATGTAGAATGCATCTATTGAATATATCAAAGTGTGAATTCTCACCAACAATTTCATGATAGATGGACGCATCAGCGGGCAGAGGCAGAGGTAGAGGACGCGGTAGAGGAACTGTCCCAAGAGGGATGACTCCTGAATAAATACAAGTTTTGGTCAATCAAGGTGTTGCTGCAGCCCTAGCCATTCAGGCTGCTCAGAATGGTTATCACTATTCCTATAAGAAGTTCCTAGACTGCAAGCCCGATATCTTCACTAGGGCAGAAGGGGCCATTGGGCTCATAAGGTGGTTTGAGAAATGTGAATCCATCTTTGCTATATCTGAATGTCCAGATGTGAATAGGACAAAGTATGCCTCAGGAGCATTGAGTGGAGCTGCACTCTCGTTCTAGAAGACTGAAGTTTCAAGACTTACTCTCCCGCTAGCCAATGCTATGGCTTGGGATGAATTCAAACAACTGATGAAGGAAGAGTACTGTCCGAGGGAAGAAGTACAAAAGTTTGAAACAGAGTGCTGGAACCACAAGATGGTGGGATCTGAGATTGAAATTTATAGCACCGAGAACCATGAGTACGCAACTTTGTGCCCACATATGATGGAGCCTGCTCACAGAAGAATTGAAGGCTATATTCATGGACTATCTCCAGTCATTCAGTCTTTGGTCACTTCCTCCAACCCAACTTCAATCCAACATGCCATTAGGATAGCTCACAAGCTGACTAATGAGGTTATGGCTCAAGGGAAGTTGCCACCAAGGATCAAGGGTAAGGGTGTTGCTGCTAAAAGCTCAGGAAAGAGAAAGTTCGAAGATTCTAAAGAAAGTGAGAATCAAGGTGCAAACAAGAAGCCACATCCAGAAAAGAAAAATGACAATCAGGGCATTCCGCCTAGATGTCAGAGGTGTAACAAGCGTCACCATGGCAAGTGTACTACAATCATTTGCTACAAATGCAACAGGAGGGGTACACTGCTCCTGAATGTAAGACCAAGACTCAAGATCAAGGACATCAGCAGAATGATGGTATGCAAAGAGTTACGTGTTTCAGATGTGGAGAAAAGGGCCATGTTGCCAGGGATTGCACTGGGGAAAAGAAAGATACAGCCAAGGGTAGAGCCTTCGTGATTGGCAAAGGTGAGGCTCTAAAGGACCATAATATTATTATTTTTAGTAAATAATGTGTATGCTATAGTTTTATTTGACACGGGAGCTGATAGAAGCTTCGTACTTTCTATAAGCACTTAAATGGGGAACCTGTACCCCTAGATGAGGCATATGTCGTAGAATTAGCAAATGGTAAACCCTTGACCTCATCACAAATTCTGAAAAACTGTACACTAAGTTTATCAAGGTCTTATCCTACCAATAGACCTCATCGTCACACCCTCAAATTCCGGGTCTGGAATTTATCATGGAGGGGTGAGCAAACAGGATCGAACACAGTAGTACACATGAGATGCAATTATCTATATGATAAGTTTTAGAAAATCAATCCATTATTATTCAGAGTATTAGATATTATACGCAGCGGAAATAAATATATAGATTGTTTTCTTGACAATACCTCTAATCATGTCTTATCAATAACCAATATGTATCTTGAGCTCTTATATGATCCTACGTGCATGTCCATAAGCTCCTAGTAGATACCTGAGAATACATGTAAAATCAAGTGTCAACACAGGGTTGGTGAGTTCATAGGTAAGTAAAACATAATGATAAATCATCAACTATCATCAATTAGGATTTACTGTAAAAGTGTGAGTTTAATATACTCACTGGTATATGAATAGCCTGTCGGAACCCTTTTTAATAAGGTGAACCCGCTATCCCACATACCCACTATGTACAAGCCCAACAAATCCTTCACATAGGATTTGCCCATGTATCATAGTTTAATATCCTTTTCATGTGTATATTATGTGATTTATAATAATTCAAATCAGAGGGCGCGAATCCTCTCTTTACATTTATCCTCATATGGGTTGTAAGTGGAACTATAATAGCAAACTTTATATAGCGCACATCTGCATTCTCACACCAGAACAGTCATCCCGAATGACAGCAAGATCTTTGTGCATCTTGGTATGGACCACATATCCAAACCTTTGTGGGGGTCAGTCACTCCCTGATAGTACTATCCAAAAGATCCCTGCCTTGTTAATAGTCCAGTTTACAGAGAAGGATTTTCATTATAACCATATGTAATCATAAATGTGATTCAATTATTATTTAACATAATACTCAAAATAATTTGTAATTTCAATTACAACATGTATCCTTCCCCAAAATATTTAAATGATTTAAAAAGGGGAACAGTTAAGTATGAACTCACCTCAGTTCTTGTGTGGTGTTGACAAGCTAGTAAATTCCTCCTAAGGAATTATAATTCACATAAGCAAATAGTTACAAATCCATAACCTAAATAAGTTAGATCTTGAACCTGGCGTTCGATTGATCTAGGGTTTGGTTTTCTGGGATTTGTTATAAATATATATAATTAATCATTTAATTATCTTTGTTTATTCTTAATAACTAAAGATAAAATTTGATTGACTTAATAATGATTTTAACATATCATTATGTTCTAAATAATTTTAGACATTGTTTAAACATGTAAGTTTATATTTAATTTTGTAAGATTTTATAAATATTTAAATTTATAAAATCTAATTTGTATTTATCTTATCATAATTAATCCATAATAATAATATAATGTCCATTAATAATTTGATGATTTAAATTATTATTTAAAATCCATTTTTTTAAAAATAACAATTTATAACATTTGTAACAATTTTATAAATAAATAAATAATAAGGTTTTTAATGAAATAATTTTCCAGAAGATAATTAAATAACTTATAAAATTAACAAAGTTTATAAAAACTATTTTTATAATTTTTAAAAACCAATCTGTCACACCTTCAATTCCACAAACGGGGTTTTACCGTTAGGCGTGTGACATACCAGGATCTCAAACACAGTCATATCGAAAGACACTATATGAATTTGAAAATAAACGTTTGACTTCGGTCAACGGAACATAAACAAGATTAACATTAGTGCGGAAGCGTATACATGATATGTAAATCCATTACATAAAAGTTACAAGTGCCAAGTCTAGACAAAATGTTCAATGCAAGAAAATAAGATCGATGCATGCATGTCCTGAGTGCGTTCCTGAAGCGTGAATCATGAGTTTATGCATTCCTGTGACCTGAGAAAATATGCTAAAATGTGTCAACATAAAGTTGGTGAGTTCACAGGTTTAAATCAACAAGAAATGTGTTCGAAAGCGTTTCAATGGTTTAGTATATAAAGCATATCGTTAGGTAGCTAGCCTATGTTCATGTTACTTAGCGTTTCGAACCGAAGCTGACTATTTGCGTGTCCTATATGTTTGTTGTTTCCCCATCACGTCTCGCAAGACAGGGACAAATGTTAGTTCAATAATGCACCCGTTTGACCTCAAATCAAGCTAGCGCGACTAGCCGGGCGGGGCTTGTCAGACCCAGTAGTACTACTCAGAATCACCTCGCTAATCCCATTACTAACGGTTCGAGAGTGTCAGGACTGTTATGTGTGTTCGCACTAACATAACAAGCGATATCAATAATACTACAACCATTTATGTAAATCTGTTTGCATGTTTTCTCCCCCAAAAGGAAAGAAAGTAAAATAGGGGCCGTGAAGACTCACAGATGAGGTATTAAGTGTGTAGGATGAAAGTCTCCCAAGTGTTGTTTACGATGGGCTGTCAATCACATATTAACGTTATGTTAAGCGTTAATGTTGTGTTTAGCGTTAATAGACATGTTTAGTCTGGTCGGGTCGTATTGGTTCGGTCATGGGTGACACACACAAGCAGACATACACATATCAGACTTTATGTAGATTCCCAGATGGGTTGTTAATATTTGTAAATGGTTAGGTTATTTTATGTTGAAAAAGTATGTGCTTGCTGATTGCGTTGACTTTAATCTTTGTGGTCAAGAAATGACACTTTATTGATTGTTACCTTATCATCACACGATAGGCACACCGCACACAAGGAGAATTCACTCACAATGACTCCAATCGCATAACAAGGCTAGACGCACGACTGGACACCTCATTCGCAGAGGCGACTGAACTTTCAGTCGCATGAAGGCCATGCGACTGGAGTATGTTCAATCGCCCAAATAGGGCTGATATGAATGAGGAGAGATGTGTATGTAGGACGTATGCATGATAAGTATGATGTGGCCTTATATGATGGTAATAACTGATGATTTGTAAATATCTATGTTTCTTGTGTCGATGCGTGTTTATCTTTTAGTGACTTTACGTGAATGAATGAATGAATGAAACGAATGTAATAAGAACGTAAAGTGAAAGATAATGAAAGAGAAACAAGATGAATGAATGCATGAATGAATGAATGAATGAATGAATGAATGAATGAATGAAAGTCTTGCATGGTCTAAGGGGCACGAGATGGATTTGACGGATAAGAAGTCTTAGAAATGGTGCTTGGTTCTAGTAACTGGGCCTATTACGAGCCTTAGGGTAGATTATGGACAGTGAGCCATAGTTGCCTTAAGAACAATGGGGCAGTGTCTTTGTGACCTGTCACGGGATAGTTGTTATAGCAGGAGTGGTGACGACCACTCGCGGGGTTAACGTGACCCCGTGAAGAGATGTTGTCGGTCTATGGACAGAGAGCCATAGGGGCAACAAGGTTGTCAGTCTATGGACAGAGAGCCATAGGGGCAACCAGGTATCGGTCTATGGACTATGAGCCATAGGGGCACCAGGTGTCGGTCTATGGACTGAGAGCCATAGGGGCACCAGTATGTTACAATATGCTTTGTCGGCTCATGGGTTGGAACCATGAGGGCAGAGAAGAGAGGTGACCCTTAGAGAATTGCATGCTTGACGAATGAAAGATAAAGAACGAATGATGAAGATAATAATAATATTATCTATGTGTACGTACGATGTGTGATTGCGTGTATGAATGAACGGTTTTTAATGAATGAAAGTATGTTTTATTATAAAACTAGAACTCACTCAGCAACGCTGACTTTTTATGTGTTTCCAGTTGGCAGGTAGTGTTGCTGGGGATGGCACGAGGCGGCTACTCAGCTCTTTTGGGATGTCATTCTCCTTTGATAATGCTGCCACACAATGGGATGCGGGCGCATAGCGCATGCAACAACTTATGTTGCATGCAAGTGTCAAGTGTTCCTCGAGGATCCTGATAAACGGGATTACTTAAGGAATCTTCTTTATGATGAAAATTTTAGTATTTCTATACTAGAGGTCACGGTTTATGACCATTTTGTAATCAGTAATGATGTAATCTTTGTACAAGCTTTTATGATGAAACGAAATGTATCTTTTGAATGTTTCCGCAGCAATGTTTTATTTAAATATATGCGATGAATGACCAACTGTGAGGTACCCGGTAACGGGGCCTTACAAGGATGTGACAACCCGTGTTTCTCAGGTTATCACCGTTTTGTAAACTAATCTCTCTTTGATATCTTTATTATTATTAATAAATTGAGGGTTTAAATTGTAATGTTATTAAACTTGAGGGATTAATTAATTGAAAGTTCGGGGCTAAACCGCAATATGGAAATTATATATTGCAACTTTCAAACTCTCGACCACACCACTACCTCAAACAACTCCACTTTGAACCCACTATCACATGTCTCCTCCCCCACTAACCAACCCACCTTATCTCCCTCTCACCCCCTCATTCGACCCAACCTTCTGCATTCTCTCTCCCTCTCGCAAATCATCACCATTTCACCACCGGAATCAGCCCGTTTTGCCACCGTTAAGCCGCCGCGGAGCACCATCGATCATCGTCCTCGCACCGTAACATGGTCTCGTCAGTAAGCACTTCGTTTCGTCTTGTTTCGTATCGTTACGTTTCGAATTCGTGTTTTGTTCGATTGAATCGGGCTGCGCGGTGGCCCTGCACGCGGCCATTGTGTGCGTATGTATATGCGTATGTATGTACCTGCGTGTATATATGCCTGTATATATACGTATGTGTGCGACAGTGGGTATGTATGTATATAATCCGTGTGCATATGTATATATAGATGTCAAAGCGTGCGCAGCAGGGTATATATATGTGTTGTATGTGTGTCACCGTGTATATATATATATATATATGCATATGGGTGTGTCGCGTGTATATGTATATACATGTATGTGTGTGCACCGTTGATATATATATGTGCGTTTATGTTGTATGCATAAGTGTGTGTGTATGTAACCGTGTATGTATATATGCTTGTATATATGTGTATGTATGTGACCGTGAGTATATATGCTTGTATACGTGCTTGGTATGTTGTATATATATAGTGAGTGTGTATGTATATATATGTGTGTGTGCAGCCCGTGTATATGCATATATATTGTATGTGTGCGTTTAGGGGGGGGTGTGTGTGTTGTGTGTGCAGTGTGCGTGAGTGTGTGTTTAGGTGTGTGTGGTGTGTGTTGTTATTATTATTAATATTATTATTATTATTACTGTGATTATTAGTTTATTATTATTATTATTAATATTATTATTATTAGTTTATTATCATTATTAATATACTATTGTGTCGTGACAAAACGAGGATGACATGTTTTAATTAGTTAGCAAACCAACTATATATAAAACTAATATGTATACTTTAGTGTGTGTGTCGCGCTTCGAACCCGAACTCGACCGAACGTATCAATTTCCTTTTGACTCGTCTTAAGATTCTTTTATTGTAATTAATTATAGGCGTTTGATCATTCGTTACCCGCACTCTTTGAAGTTTTTGTTCAAGTTATTTTCTTCACATTTAAGGTGAGTTTCACGGCCCCTTTTTACTTTCTTTCCTTTTGGGGGAGAAAACATGCAAACATATTTTATGAATGGTTTTAGTATTATTGATATCGCCTGTTACGTTAGTGCAAACATACAAACAGTCCTGACACTCTCGAACCGTTAGTAATGGGATTAGCGAGGTAATTCTGAGTAGTACTACAGGGTCTGACAAACCCCGCCCGGGCTAGTCGCGCTAGCTTGATTGGAGGTCAAACGGATGCATTATTGACCTAACATTTGTCACTGTCTTGCGAGACGTGACGGGAAACAACAAACATATAGGACACGCAAACAGTCAGCTTCGGTTCGAAACGCTAAGTAACATGATTATAGGCTAGCTACCTATCGATATGCTTTAATTACTATACCATTCGACAGTACAACCATTTCAAACAGTTACAAACATTTGAACAGTTGCAAACACTCGAACAGTTACAAACATTCGAACAGTCGAACAGTTACAAACATTCGAACAGTCAAACAGTTACAAACAGTCAAACAGTTACAAACAGTCGAACAGTTACAAACAGTCGAACAGTTACAAACATTTTTATCTGTGATAAAACCTGTGAACTCACCAACTTTATGTTAACACACTTTAGCATGTTTTCTCAGGTCACAGGAACGCTTAAGCTCATGATGCACTATTAAGGACGCACTCAGGACATTCATTCATCAGTTTCATTTAGTTGCATTGAATATTTGTTTTGGCATAACAGTTTCAGACTTTCAGTATCGTTTACATTACAATAATCGCTTCCGCACTGTTATTCATTTCTTTTATGTACTTTGGTTTAAGTCAAACGTTTATTTTTAAACTCATATAGTGTCGTTTGATATGACCGTGTCTGAGATCCTGGTATGTCACACGCCTAACGGTAAAACCCGTTTGTGGAAATTGAGGGTATGACAGATTGGTATCAGAGCCACTGGTTATAGAGAACTAGGATTGCATTTGCATCTAGACTATAGCCTTAGACACAACACTAGTACTGCATAGACACTCTTACATGATTGCAACTATTGTACGAATATTCTCCTAACATGCTAACATTACATTACTGAACGATCAAACATTACCCATCTGTGTGACACATAGACACCTGTATTCTAGATTTCCTGGTAAAAGGCCTTCGGGCTAAGGCAAGCATATCATATAAATCTCATTGTGAGACCAGTTATGCTTACCTGGGGATTTCTGGGATGAGTGAAAAACTATGCTCAATATACACAAATATCTATGTCACCTGTATCATCCTCGACTAACATAGGGGCAGGGAGTCCCGTTCACTCACTTCCAACATATACATATGATTCTTCACTCTCGGAGTTGAAGCAACGACAACTCGAACACAACATTACCACTTGGGAACACGAAACTCTTTTCTAACACACACGACAAACCTAACGATAACAAGCAAGGAGAACACCACACATTACTTTTCTAACTCTATCGTACTTATTTCTACTTCCAACATGCCCTATCATCTTCGCTAGTCTTAACAGATAGCACTCGATACTTGACAAGGTATGTTATCTCGAATGGGAGGAATCATGAATGACCATGCAAAGCAAATTAGAATCACGGGTGCACACGTAATTGTAATTTTTCGTGCATGAGAATTCTAGCAACTCTATCGGGTGATAACGGTCATAATCAGTACAAATTTTCATTTCTATACTTGGAGACATGAGGTCTCGGTTCTCATAAAACCTCACTATGATATGCAAACAAATCCTTCACTCCTACTAGTATAAAAGTTTTCATCTACCCCGAGCCTTAATGAGATTCATGTTATGACATTAGCCCTAGTCTCTATGCGACGTGCTCTTTTAGCATTTCAGTGTTCGTGTAACACTATCCATCTACATTGTGCCAGATCTTCAAAAGTTGTAATAAGTGATAATATTCCTGGCGCGTGTAGTCCTTGTTCATTGGGTTGATCTTAAGACTTAGAGTCTCGGTAATTTCAGTGTTCCAGCATTCATTTCATTTGATATCTATCATGTTTAAGCGTACATTATATTTGCTTGTTCCCTAGTGGTGGGACACAATCAGATTTTTCTGGCTAACTACGTTTGGCGTAGGACCAAATAACAAGATATTATGACAACTTCGTTCACTTCATCTCTGCCTTTCCATTATAAACAGCAAGTACAATTATAATCGCCACCCGTGTGCTTGGCAGTTGTGATCTAGGTGTGTCTAGACATTCGTTCGATATAAGTCTGATTTCTATTACCCATGGTAACTACGATGTCATGGTCAAAATGGATGGGTTATCCAAAAACCAAACATAGATCATTGGTGGAAACAAACTAATTAAGTTACCTCTTCTTAGTGGTGGAATACCTACGGTAGAAGGCGACAGGGTTGGTGTGGTGGTTGGCATCATCTCAAATGTGAAGGTGCATAAATGTCTCATGAAAAGGGATATTCTCTCTACTGACACTAATTACAGAGAAGAAGGCGGATGAGAAACGTGTTAAAGATATTCCAGTTGTCAGAGACTTCCCGGAAGTATTTCCAGTAGACTTAACTAGTATGACCACTATGAGTTTTTGGTTGTGCCATTCGGGTTGACCAACGCTCCAGCGGTTTTCATGGACCTCGTGAACCGAGTGTGCAAATCCTATTTGGACAAGTTCGTCATTGTCTTCATCGATGACATCCTTATTTATTCAAAGAATAAGGAAGAACACGAGGAACACCTTAGACTGATTCTGGAGCTGCTGAAACGAGAACAATTGTATGCTAAATTTTCAAAGTGTGACTTCTGGATACGAGAGGTCCCATTTTTGGGTCATATGGTCAATGAGAATGGAATACATGTTGACCCAGCAAAAAAAATAGAAGCCATCAAGAACTAGGCTACACCTAGGACTCCGATTGAGGTACGACAGTTTCTTGGGTTGGCTGGCTATTATCGACGATTCATCGAAGGGTTTTCAAAGATTGCTCAACCTCTCACCGCGTTAACTCATAAAGGCACTGCGTACAATTGGGGTGACAAACAAGAATCCGCATTTTAGGTTCTGAAGCAGAAACTCTGTACGGCACCGATTCTATCCCTACCTGAGGGAATAGACGATTTTCTAGTTTATTATGATGCTTCTATTCAAGGTCTCGGTTGTGTGCTAATGCAACGCGAGAAAGTGATCGCTTATGCTTCCTGACAATTGAAAGTTCACGAGAAAAACTACATGACACATGACTTAGAGTTGGGAGCCGTTGTGTTTGCGCTCAAGATATGGAGACACTACTTGTACGGTACCAAGTGCACCATTTACACCGATCACAAGAGTCTCCAGCACATCTTTGAACAGAAGGAGCTGAACATGAGATAACGTCGTTGGGTCGAGTTGTTGAATGACTACGACTGTGCAATCAAATATCATCCGGGTAAGGCTAACGTAGTAGCCGACGCCTTAAGTCGAAAGGAGACACCTAAGCCGAAGCGAGTTCGAGCATTACAACTCACCATTCACACTGGTTTACCCGATCAGATACGTAGTGCTCAACGGGAGGCATTGAAAGGTGAGAACGTGAAAGCCGAATCACTACGAGGCATGGAGAAGCAACTGGAAGTCAAATCTGACGGAATCCGCTACTTTATGGACCGAATATGGGTTCCTTTGTATGGAGACCTACGAGAACTAGTAATGGACGAAGCTCACAAGTCACGATACTCTATTCATCCGGGTTCAGACAAGATGTACCACGATTTAAAAGTCCCTTACTGGTGGCCAAACATGAAAACGGATATTGCCACTTACGTAAGTAGATGCTTAACCTGTTCTAAGGTTAAGGTGGAGTATCAACGACCATCTGGTTTACTTCAACAACCAGAAATTCCAGTATGGAAGTGGGAGCAGATATCTATGGACTTTATCACGAAACTGCCTCGGACTCCCAGCGGATACGATACCATTTGGGTAATTGTAGATCGTTTGACGAAATCTGCGCACTTCCTACCAATTAGGGAGGCTGACCAAATGGAGAAGTTGACTCGTATCTACCTAAGGGAAATAGTCACTCGGCACGGTGTGCCAATTTCCATTATCTCTGATCGTGACGCTCGATTCACCTCACATTTCTAGCAGTCCTTACAACGATCATTGGGAACACGGTTAGATATGAGCACTGCATATCATCCTCAAACTGATGGCCAGAGTGAGCGTATGATCCAGACTTAGAAGACATGTTATGCGCTTGCGTGATTGATTTCGGTATCAGTTGGGAAACTCACTTACCGTTAGTTGAGTTTTCATATAATAATAGTTATCACACGTTGATCAAAGCTGTTCCATTTGAGGCACTGTATGGGCGTAAGTGCCGGTCACTTATTTGCTGCGCGGAAGTTGAAAAAGTCAACTTACCGGTCCTGAACTTGTGCACGAGACAACAAGGAAGATCATGCAATTCGTAACCTCATGGCAGCAGCACGTGACCGACAGAAGAGTTACGCTGATAAACGCCACCGACCATTGGAATTCTAAATAGGTGACAAAGTGCTTTCGAAAGTGTCACCTTGGAAGGGTGTGATTCGTTTCAGGAAACGTGGAAAACTAAACCCTAGGTACGTGAGACCGTTTGAGATTGTCAAACGGGTTGGCCCCGCAGCCTATCAGTTGAACCTACCTGAAGAACTCAGTGGAGTACACGATGTGTTCCATGTTTCAAACCTGAGGGAATGCCTTGCAGGCGAGACTCTTTTCGTTCCGTTAGACGAAAGACATGTTGACGAACAACTACGTTTCATCGAGGAACCAGTTGAAGTTATGGACCGAGAGGTCAAGACACTCAAACACAGTCGTATCCCTATTGTCAAGGTCTGTTGGAACTCAAAGCGTGGACCAGAGTTTACCTGGGAACGTGAGGATCAGATGAAGAAGAGGTACCCATAGTTTTTCAACAATCAGGCATCTACTTCTTAAGGAATCATTTTTTTTCTTAGATACCTTTTTCTTTAAATCTCGAGACGAAATTCCATTCAACAAGGAGATGATGTCACAACTCGCGTGAAACCTTACATCTCTTTATTTGAATTTGTTTCAGAAATTCCAAAACCCAACTTTCAGATTCCTTTATTCGGTTTCTGTCGTTGTTGTTGTCGCCGTTAAGTTTAGCATTCGATACTGAACCTGATGTTCTAATTTTCGGGACGAAAATTCCTTTAACAAGGGGATGATGTGAAAACCCGTGTTTCTCAGGTTATCACCGTTTTGTAAACTAATCTCTCTTTTGATATCTTTATTATTATTAATAAATTGAGGGTTTAAATTGTAATGTTATTAAACTTGAGGGATTAATTAATTGAAAGTTCGGGGGCTAAACCGCAAATATGGAAATTATATATTGCAACTTTCAAACTCTCGACCACACCACTACCTCAAACAACTCCACTTTGAACCCACTATCACATGTCTCCTGCCCCACTAACCAACCCACCTTATCTCCCTCTCACCCCCTCATTCGACCCAACCTTCTGCCTTCTCTCTCCCTCTCGCAAATCATCACCATTTCACCACCGGAAGCAGCCCGTTTTGCCACTGTTAAGCCGCCGCAAAGCACCATCGATCATCGTCCTCGCACCGTAACACGGTCTCGTCAGTAAGCACTTCGTTTCGTCTTGTTTTGTATCGTTACGTTTCGAATTCATGTTTTGTTCGGTTGAATCGGGCTGCGCGGTGGCCCTACACGCGGCCATTGTGCGCGTATGTATATGCGTATGTATGTACCTGCGTGTATATATGCCTGTATATATACGTATGTGTGCGACAGTGGGTATGTATGTATATAATCCATGTGCATATGTATATATATATGTCAAAGTGTGCACAGCAGTGTATATATATGTGTTGTATGTGTGTCGTCGTGTATATATATATGCATATGGGTGTGTCGCATGTATATGTACATACATGTATGTGTGTGCACCGTTGATATATATATGTGCGTGTATGTTGTATGCATAAGTGTGTGTGTATGTAACCGTGTATGTATATATGCTTGTATATATGTGTATGTATGTGACCGTGAGTATATATGCTTGTATACGTGCGTGGGTATGTTGTATATATATAGTGAGTGTGTATGTATATATATGTGTGTGTGCAGCCCGTGTATATGCATATATATGTATGTGTGCGTTTAGGGGTGTGTGTGTGTTGTGTGTGCAGTGTGCGTGAGTGTGTGTTTAGGTGCGTGTGGTGTGTGTTGTTATTATTATTAATATTATTATTATTATTACTATGATTATTAGTTTATTATTATTATTAATATTATTATTATTATTAGTTTATTATCAATATTAATAATACTATTGTGTCGTGACAAAACGAGGATGACATGTTTTAATTAGTTAGCAAACCAACTATATATAAAACTAATATGTATACTTTAGTGTGTGTGTCGCGCTTCGAATCCGAACTCGACCGAACGTATCAATTTCCTTTTGACTCGTCTTAAGATTCTTTTATTGTAATTAATTATAGGCGTTTGATCATTCGTTACCCGCACTCTTTGAAGTTTTTGTTCAAGTTATTTTCTTCACATTTAAGGTGAGTTCACGGCCCTTTTTACTTTCTTTCCTTTTGGGGGAGAAAACATGCAAACATGTTTTATGAATGGTTTTAGTATTATTGATATCGCCTGTTACGTTAGTGCAAACATACAAACAGTCCTGACACTCTCGAACCGTTAGTAATGGGATTAGCGAGGTAATTCTGAGTAGTACTACTGGGTCTGACAAACCCCGCCCGGGCTAGTCGCGCTAGCTTGATTGGAGGTCAAACGGGTGCATTATTGACCTAACATTTGTCACTGTCTTGCGAGACTTGACGGGAAACAACAAACATATAGAACACGCAAACAGTCAGCTTCGGTTCGAAACGCTAAGTAACATGATTATAGGCTAGCTACATATCGATATGCTTTAATTACTATACCATTCGACAGTACACCATTTCAAACAGTTACAAACATTTGAACAGTTGCAAACACTCGAACAGTTACAAACATTCGAACAGTCGAACAGTTACAAACATTCGAACAGTCAAACAGTTACAAACAGTCGAACAGTTACAAACAGTCGAACAGTTACAAACAATTTTATCTGTGATAAAACCTGTGAACTCACCAACTTTATGTTGACACACTTTAGCATTTTTTCTCAGGTCACAAGAACGCTTAAGCTCATGATGCACGATTAAGGACGCACTCAGGACATTCATTCATCAGTCTCATTTAGTTGCATTGAATATTTGTTTTGGCATAACAGTTTCAGACTTTCAGTATCGTTTACATTACAATAATCGCTTCCGCACTGTTATTCATTTCTTTTATGTACTCTGGTTTAAGTCAAACGTTTATTTTTAAACTCATATAGTGTCTTTTAATATGACCGTGTCTGAGATCCTGGTATGTCACACGCCTAACGGTAAAACCCCGTTTGTGAAAATTGAGGGTGTGACACAGTACATCTTAATTTTCGGGACGAAATTCCACTAACAGGGGGATGATGTGACAACCCGGAAAAATTTCGGGTTAAAACGGTAACATCTCGAATTTTAAGTTAATTTTTCGAACAATTAAATTCAAATACGTTGATAAAAATTTCAAATAATTACAATAAACATAATAATAATAATAATAATAATAATAATAATAATAATAATAATAATAATAATAATAATAATAATAATAATAATAAAATTTAATATTAAAAATTAAATCCTAAAAGTATAGGGTGAAAAATGTTAATTTTAAAACTTATTTTAAATACTTTTAACATAAAATAATAAAGTTTCCGAAGTTGAGGGACCATTTCTGTAAATTTCTTTAAAATCCCAACCCACCGCCCGTTTTCCCGATCAACCGCCGGCACCAACTCCGGCAATCCTCCGGCGACCCCCAAACGACCAAATCTAATCGGATTTCAACCAAATTAAACCCCCCGACACCTTCACATGCGAGATTCGAACCTAAGCCCCATGGAAATTTAAAAATTCGAGTGCAATTGGAACCTAACCCACTCAACACACTTTCGACCACTTTTTCGGCCACAAACCGCACTGAACATTAACAATAATCAAAAGTGAACACGCACTGACCATCGTCTGACCCTTTAAAACCTTCCATCGAGTCCCATTTGGTTTGAAAACACACAAACATATCAATCTGATCAACCCATCGGTCGCGACCTGTTCATCATAGTATACACCTTCAAGTCAAACGCAAACAGGTAATTAAACCTACACACACACTCGTTTGATCATGGGGAAGAAAAGCCCTATGGTCTCAATCGATTACAACACCGATTTGGGGATCAATTTTGATTCAATTGGAATTAGGGTTCATACGGATTTGGGATAATCTGTGATTGTGTTTAAAAGAATTAAAAGCCGAGTCCTAATGCGGCTGCGGCCTTTGGTTCATCGGTTCAAAGCTTCTATCCCATTCATGAGGTCCCGGGTTCGACCCCGGGCACCTCTTATTATTTTTTTTAATCCGTTTTCGACCTTTTAAAAATATAAAAAAATTCCCAAAAATTATAAAAATAACTTTTAAAAACTTCCTTTATTTTAAAAGCACCTAAGTAATTTTCTATAAAATTTATTTATTAAAAACACCTTAATAATATTTATAAAATATTATTTATAAATGTTATAAATAGCCATTTTTATAAAATGGACTCTAAATAATAATTTAAATTATTAATTCATTATTGGACATTATATTATTTTTAATTATGAATAAATCATGATAATTGTGGAAATTATAAAGATTTTATAATTTCATAAATTATTTACGTGCGTTATTTCAGGTTATTTCTTATAAAATATATAAAGGTGTAGATTAATAATAAATTAAAACTTGTAAACATTACCTATTTGATAAGACAAATACATATTTGATTTTATAAATTTAATTATAAAATCTTACCAAATTAAATACAAACTTACATATTTAAATAATGTCTAAAATTTATTTAGAACATAATGATATGTTAAAATCATTATTAAATTAATCAAATATTATGAAATGCAAATCTTTAGTTATTAAAGAATTAACAAAAATAACTAAACGATTTAATTATATGTTTGTAACAAATCCCGAAAACCAAACCCTAGATCAATTGAACACCAGGTTCAAGATCTAACTTATTTAGGTTATGGATTTGTATCTATTTGCTTATGTGAATTATAATTCCTTAGGAGGAATTTACGAGCTTGTCAACACCACACAAGAACTGAGGTGAGTTCATACTTAACTATTCCTCTTTTTAATCATTTAAATATTTTGGGGAGGATACATGTTATAATTAAAATTACAAATTATTTTTGTGTATTATGTTAAATAATAATTGAATCACATTTATGATTACATATGGTTACTATAAAATCCTTCTCTGTATACTGGACTATAAACTAGCAGAGATCTTTTGGATAGTACTATCGTGGAGTGACTTACCCCCAAAGGTTTGTACATGTGGTCCTTACCAAGATGCACAAAGATCTTATTGTCATTCGGGATGACTGTTCTGTGTTGAGAAGGCAGATGTGCACTATATAAAGTTTGTCATTATAGTTCTACTTACAACCCATATGAGGATAAATGTAAAGAGAGGATTCGCGCCCTCTGATTTGAATTATTATAACTAACATAATATGCTATATATATATATATATATATATATATATAAAAGGAAAAGGGAAAATTAACTATGATACATGGGCAAACCCTATTTAAAGGTTTTGTTGGCTTGTACTTAGTTAGTATATGGGATAGTGAGTTCACCTTATAAAAGGGTTCCGACAGGCTATTCATATACAAAAATAATTAAACTATGATACATGGGCAAATCCTATGTGAAGGATTTGTTGGCTTGTACTTAGTAAGTATGTGGGATAGCGGGTTCACCTTATAAAAGGGTTCCGACAGACTATTCATATACAAAGTGGTTCCGGTGAGTAGTTTATACTCACACTTTTTACAGTAAACCCTACTTTGATGATAATTAATGGTTTATCATTTATGATTTACTTACCTATGAACTCACCAACCCTGTGTTGACACTTGATTTACATGTATTCTCAGGTATCTACTAGGAGCTTATGGACATGCACGTAGGATCATATAAGAGCTCAAGATACATATTGTTTATTGTTTGACATATGATTAGACGTATTGTTAAGAAACAATTTATCTTTTATTTCCGCTTCGCATAATATTTATTACTGTGAATATTAATGGAATGGTTATCTAAAATTTATCATATAGATAACTGCATCTCATGTGTGACTATTGTGTTCGATCCTGTTTGCTCACCCCTCCGTGATAAATTCCAGACCCGAAATTTGAGGGTGTGACAAAGGTTGTTGATGCATCTATACCTATTTGGAGCTCCATGGACAATGCTATAATCAAGAAAATTAATGAAACCTTAACGCATGATTAACAATATTTGAAATATATGAAGAATGGATATGAATATTACCTAAAAGTTGCTACTATCAAAAGTCGGAATTAATGCTTCAATATCTTCTGCAATATCTTCTTTTATCTTGTTTCCATTTTTCTTCTCATTTGAATATATGAAAAATAAAATATGTATGATTTACTATTAACATTACACATAAACATGAAAGCATATGCAATCTAAAGTTACAAATATAATAAATTAACCATTATACCTTCTAAATCAAACAACCAATCACGTGTGCATAACAACGCCTCGACATTTGAAGATACAAGTGAACTTTGATAACTTATAACTCAGCCGCTAATACTGAAAGATGATTCTGAAGTAACTGTCATGATTGGAATGCTCAAAATGGCACGAGCCATTAAAGTCAATCGGGGATACCTTCCTTGATTATCCTTTCAATTGTAAAACATCAAGTTCTTGTTTTCTATCAAGTGAAGGTTCCTCGAGATAAATTATTAAGTGTGACTTTTCTCTCTCAGTACTTCTAAATTGGTTTCAAATGACTCGAACCCATCCAACTCATCAAATACATCAACATAAACATTCAAACTTCCAGCCAATGAAGAATTGCACGTCTCTAAACCAACATCATACCCCTTATCCTTTAACTTATGAATACCATCATAAATTCTCTTCAACTTCTGCTCACATACATCATTTGTCATGTTAAGTTTAAGAAACAATACTCAACAATCTTAAACTTATACCGTGGATCTAAAATGACTGCAAAAGACAAGACCACACTATAACTTTCCTAATATTTTTTAAACTTTTTTTCATGTCTTTCGCCATATCACTTATAATACAGTCCGTGTTATGAATTTCCTCTTTAATAAATGATTGAATTCGCCATACATTATGAAAATATAAGTTGGAAGTAGGATAGGAGCTTCCAGAAAATAAAACCGTGATGTCAAAAAAGAGGTTTCAAAAATCTTGTGATTCTTTCCACTCTTGTCCACTCATCTTTCGATAGACAAATTTATAATTTAAATCAACTAATGGTTCTTACTCAAATTAAAAGAACTTACTATAATTTAAATCAACTAATGCTAAACGAGCATAAGACCATTATAAGTCAACACACTATCAAGCATAAGTTATGTTGAATTCCATCGTGTTATGACATCTTGACGTACATGTTGCCCACATTGTAATGAAAGTTTTGTATACATTCTGCGAACTTCTACTTTCTGGAAGTACTTACTCGAACATATTTTACTGACTCTCGAACCTTATCGATGGTTCCTTCAATTACTTTCAACCTGGTTTGAACAATAAGATAAATCACATGCGCAGAACAATGCTCATGAGCAAAATCTCCATCACAGACTAATGTGTTTCAGACTCAAATGACTTTTAGATATTCTACTAAAACATCATTATACTTGACATTATCTAGTGTGATAATAAAAATCTTTTATCAATGCCCTAATTTGCTAAAAAAATTAATCAAGTACTCTATTAAAATGGAACCACTATGTGGAGGCAGTATAAGTTGAAACTTTGACACTTTTATCTCAAAATTCAATTCTC